>OY992530.1:226430694-227630694 GCA_963921185.1 Dasysyrphus tricinctus | reverse complement strand
CTTAGGGTAATCTTCAAAAGTTGTATTAAATTTAGATACGTCCCTATCAGCTGGAGAAAAGTTAAAGTGGTTTTTATTCAAAAAGCTGAAAGACTCTTCGTTCCACCCCAAGACACTGGGAAGAATCATTGATCTGCATGTCAGGGGGTTCTCCATCCAAACAATCTGTGCAACTACCAACCAACACGCTTACCTTAAAGGAAAGTAAGTGGAGACTGCGTTGCATGAAATCGTGTCAGAAATTGAGAAAAGTCTAGAGCACAAAGAACACACCCTGGAAGCATTATTGGGCAACAAGGGAGCGTTTAACAACGTAAAAACGGAGTCCATTAAATCTGCTCTTGAAGAGGTTGGAGTTGAATCTACTGCCATTGTGGACTTTATACGATGCTCATTGCTAGAATCATAAACTCACAACTTGCAGATACCATTGTTGAGAAAACAAGTACAAAAGGCACACCACAGGGAGGAGTAATTTCACCTCTCCTTTGGGCCCTCGTTGTTTTAACAAAATTCTTACAAGATTTAGGAAGCAGGACATTAAATTTGTGGCCTATGCAGACAACATAATAATTTTGATATCGGGTAAGTATCTTACCACCATCAAAGATATTATGGCATCCGCACAAAAGTATCTTTTTGGGCAGCACAAAGGGTCTTAGGGTTAACCGTTAACCCTGGAAAAACTGAACTAGTTCCGTTTACGAATAAAAAGAAATTAGAAGACTTTACCCCTCACAAGCTTAATGACATTCCTTTAAAACTTTGCAAAGAAGCTAAATATCTTGATCCTAGATTCCAAGCCAACATGGAAACAGAACCCAGAGGAAAGAATGAAAAAATCACAGTGTGCTTTCCACACATGCAAAAATACCATCGGTTGGAGTCGAAAATTATTTTAAATCTTCCAGCACCTATATATGACACAGTGGCCGGATTTGATGTGACGACTGACTACATACCACTTTTAATAGGTTTTAACAAGCACTTCTCTATTTCAATACCCGAAAGGGATGGATGGGAATCCAACTCAGTAATTATTGAACAGGGTATCCCCTTCTATACTGACGGTTCAAAACTTAAAGAAGGAACAGGAATTGGAGCTCTCAATATTAGAGAATCATATAAGATTCCAGATGATTGAAGTGTCTTTCAGGCTTAGATTTACGCTTTTCAAAAAATGGCAGAAATGGTACACAAGAAAAAACTAAGCTTGCCCGGGATCACATTTTTCGTGGACAGACAAGCCGCTATCAAAGCAATAGCCAGTGAGACTAAAAGATCCAAAACAGTGGCTAAATGCCGCGAGGCATAATGAAATATATTTATAAGAACACTAACCGAATCAAATTCTGCTGGGTTCCTTGACATAGTAATATACCAATCACCCTGTATAGAATGGAATGATATAGCAGATGAACTGGTTGTTTTATCTAAGCAAGCATGCAAAATTGCAAAAATGGTCTTGTGGATCTTAGTAATATAACATTAATTTTACGACTTTGAGTGGGCGTGACTCTTAGTATAGTCAAAACAAAATTGCACTGGTCAACAAAATTAAGCGAACCATTTTTTTGTTGACGTGAAAAAAGGCCATGCGAAAAAAGCCAAAGTTGACAATTTGGTTTAATTTCACTTTTATAATAGTTAAATAAGTCCAAGTTTGAACATTTGGCCCTATTTCACTTTGACAAATAAGGCCAAACTGATTTGTAAAATTAGACCAAATGTGACCTTATTTCACTTTACGACAGCAACTGCCTATTATTTACCTAATAAATAAACTGGTTTAATCGCGTATAATAATGTAAGAGAGTAGGTATTGAAAGTTAATTCTAAAAATTAAATTTTTAAAGATACTTATTTAGGAAATTGTGTTGCGAAAAGATACGGAAGATGAACTTGTCTTATTTCTTATTGGTCTTATTTCACTATTGCAAAGTGAAAATTTAAATTTAAATTTTTAAATTTGGCCTTATTTCACGGCACCCATTTTTTCAGTTTTTTAGTGTTTATTGAAGAGTGAAATGAAGTGGTCGGTTTGAGATGTTTTAAAATATGCATGCTAAAGATTCACATTTCTAATTTTCAAAATTTTGTAAGAAATTGTTTTTGTAAGCTACCGCAATCACAAGAAATAAAACGCATTAAACATTTTCAAAAAAATAAAAAGAATTGAAGAGTCGAATTTACTTCAATATTTTTTATAGTTAATCAAATAAATTATTCATCTTAAGTTTGACAATATTTCACTGTACTACGATTTGTATACTAAGAAATTTGTGATCTTGAATGATGAATGATAAAACACAGTTTTACCTTTGATAACTTATGTCTCGACAAAAAATTATGGCACATAGAATTTTATTGGCAGTTTTAAAATTTAAATTAAATAAGGTAATTTTAAATTTTTTATGAAGACTTTTTCCTTACCAGTCAACGATTATGAAGTACTGATTACAATCCTAATCTTAGTATGAGGTTTTATTGAACCGTTTTTCAGTAGGTACCTACGGATGATCAAAGTCGACGAGTTTATTATTTCACATCGTTTGCTAGAGACATTTATTTCCTCATTGACAGCCATAAGTTACTGACATTATTTAAAATTTATGCTCCTGTGGGCTCCTTACGTCTCACAGTGAACCGAGTAGAGCAAGCCAGGTGGATGAAATTCGTGTCTGACAATGAGTTTAACTTCGGAAACGGGATATTTTTATTAAATGATAGGCAGAGGCACACGTTAAAAGTCTCACCAGTTTTAAGCTCTAATTTCTTTCTTTGAACCGCTATACTTGGCCAAAGTCAGTCAATTAGCTAATAATTAATTTGTGGTTAAGATTTTTTAGTGAAAATTAAAAAAAAATGTGAACCATGTTACAATCTTTTGGGGTAGGTTTGGTAATGAAAGCTAGATATCTATATGTTTCGCCAGAATTGTTTGGCAAATTAACGTTTCACGGGGGTCCATTTCTACATTTTATGTTTCGATTTTTTTTATATTTAGCATTTCGTTATTCTGCATTTTATGATTGGCAAACTATGTTTTGCTTTCTAAATGATTTGAGATTTGACAAAACATCACTTCGCATTTTTCATTTAGCAATTGCCACTTAATATTTTGTGTGATTGGCGTTATGAAGATTGGCACACTTTTTCTTTGGCATTTTACTGTTTTTCTTTTTTTTTTATCAGCTTTTTGCTGTTTTGCTTTTTCTTTTTTCTTATTTTAAACAAAATTCTGAATTTCGCATAATTATCTAGAATATAAATTATGTGTTTTGAAATAGGAGGAATATCCATCGATACTTAATATTTCTTATGTTAATATTCAACTTAAACGTCTCATTAGTTTTGTTTAAATGTTTTGTTATCCAAACTGAGCAAACAAATTTAGATTTAAACAACGAAACACAGCGATTACAGCAAGATTGAACTTAAAAATCTAAGTTTTATCTTAAGCTGTTTGTTGATTCACAAGACCCCATATTGCAAACAAACACTCTTTGGTCGAAACTAACGCAATTTTATTAAAGAAATTATGCAGCTGCTCCAAAACAATACAAACGAAATTTATCCAAAAATGGCCTACATTCTAATCAGCTGAATTGATTTTCTAGGTACCTAAGTACCTAGGTACCTAACGTTTAAAAAAAAAAAAACATTTATAAAAAAATCGTTTTATTTTTTTCAAAAAATTATCTCTTGACTTTGGTATCTCCTGTGTAGGTGTAGCTGTAGAGATTAGTACGATCTATCATTTAATAACGGTATCATTACAATATTGAAAATTCGATATTTCAAAAATGGTTGATATTTTTTCTATAGTATTTATTTCTTCAATGTTTTCAAAACTATTTTAAAAATTTAGTTTGAGAAAAATCTGTTATAAATTTCATACATACTAAACAGATAAAGATTGAAGTACAAGAGCAATAATAAGACATAAAACATTAGCATACCTATATATTTTATAATTCACTTTTTAAGTGATCCGTAGTTCCTAAACTGTTTGAAAAAATTGTTTATAATAAGCTTGTTTTCTCAGTGAAAGAAATAATCTCCCCTTTGCAGCATGGGTTTATCGGTGGCAGATCAACCTTGACCAATCTTACGAATTTTAGTAATTATGTAATAGCTGCTCTTGAACAGGGATATCAATGCGATGTTATATATACTGATTTCTCTAAAGCGTTTGACAGGGTGGATCACTCTATATTAATTGCCAAATTTCATAACTTAGGTTTTCATTCTAATTTATTGAAATGGTTTGAATCCTATCTTGCTGGTAGAATTCAATACGTTCGAATTAACAATTTTATTTCAAACCCGGTTGCTGTAACTTCTGGGGTTCCACATGAAAGTCACTTAGGACCCCTTCTATTTCTCTTATTTATTAATGATATCCCTAATGTTTTGAATAATTGTCTTTGTTTAATGTATGCTGAATACCTAAAATTATTCCTACGGATTAAATCTATTTCGGATTGCATAAACCTACAAAATGATCTTTATAATTTATCTGTTTGTTGTACTAATAATGATCTTCATTTGAATGTTTCTAAATGTCATACTATGACGCTTAAGCGTGGTGCGTCACCGATATTGTATTCTTATGTTATAAATGGATTCTCCTTTATCTAAAGTTACCGAAAAAAAAGATTTGGGTGTGATCTTTGATTTAAAGTTAACGTTTTCCAACCACATTGACTATATAATTTCTAAGGCCAGTTCAATGCTTGGATTTATTTCCAGGAATGCTAAAGACTTCTCAGATCCATTTACTTTAAGAGCTTTATATTTTTGTTATGTACGATCGATATTAGAATACTGGAATCTGGAATCTGGAAT
The DNA here is from genome assembly GCA_963921185.1 of Dasysyrphus tricinctus. Classification (NCBI taxonomy): domain Eukaryota; kingdom Metazoa; phylum Arthropoda; class Insecta; order Diptera; family Syrphidae; genus Dasysyrphus; species Dasysyrphus tricinctus. Next base: position 227,625,843 of record OY992530.1, on the reverse strand, counting down.
CCTATGTATGCTGTCCATTCAATAAGAATTTAAAGAGTACAGAAATGCTTCACCAGAACTGCAATTAGGATTTTACGATGGGATGTTGAAATGCCATCTTATTACACGAGGTGTTTGTTACTGGGCATTCAATCCTTGGAAACACGCCGTACATTTTTTGATGCCATGTTTGTCAGTGATTTAATCAATTACAAAATCAATTGTCCTCATTTGCTTTCGTTGGTTGGTTTTCATGTTCCAAATTGTGGTTTACGTAGTAATCGTTTATTTTGTGTACCTTTTCATAGGGTTAATTATGGAACCAATGAACCCTTAACTCGCTGTTTAAGACAAGCTAATTCACTATGTAATGTTATTGATTTTAATTTATACTAAAGTAGAGACTGTTTAAACAAAAATTGTTATTAAGTCTTAATAACGGTGGTTAGTACATATTTATTTCTTCACATTTTTCTTTCTTTGTACATATATTGTTAATTTTTGTATTAGTCTATAAGAGCTGTGTCTCTGCTTGATGAATAAATCACAACAAAAACATAAATATTAAAAAAAGAGCCAAGTTCTTAATGTACAAGAAACCTGTACGTTAAAAGTCTGGCAAAAAAAGGAGTGAGATCTAAAATATATGCCAAGTTTTAAGTTCATGAAGTTTAATATCTAATATCTTACGCAGAGTTATATCGAAACAATTCCAAATAATGACAGAAATTTGGTATTTAATGATTACTGATAAAAATTTGGTGGGTTCACTGGTCAAGTTTTCATACATTTTAAATTTGTGATTAAGTAAGTATTTAAGAGAAAACTTGGCAAGTAAATCCACCAAATTTTAATCAGTAATCATTAAATACCAAATTTCTGTCAAGATTTGGAATTGTTTCGATATTACTCTACTTAAGATATTTGATATTAAACTTCATGAACTTAAAACTTGGCATATATTTTAGATCTCACTACTTTTTTTGCCAGACTTTTAACGTACAGGTTTCTTGTACATTAAGAACTTTGTTTTTTTTTTAACATTTATGTTTTTGTTGTGATTTCACTCCTTTTTGCAAAGATTTATTTTGCCAGGTGAAAATCAAATCTACAAACTTTCATAATTATACGACAGCCGAATGTGCTCCATATTAATAATAGGAATTCCGATAAAGTGGGTGGATGGCACACCCCCAGAATGGAAAATTCCAAATTTTCGATTTTTTTCTTTCAAAATACTTCAAGTCCTACTGATCTACCAATTTTCATCGTTATACAACAATCGAAAGTGGTCCATGTTATTTGTTAGAATTTTAAGAATGTCGCTGGAAGCCACGCCCCTGAAAGGAAAGCTCCAATTTTATAATTTTTTTTCTTTCTGAGTACATCAAGCCCTACCGTTCTAGCAATTTTCATCGTTCTACAACAATCGGAAGTGCTTCATTTAATTTATTAGAATTTTTAAGAATGTGGGTGGATGCCACGCCCCTGAAAGGAAAATTTCAATTATTCAATTTTTTTCTTTCAAAATACTTCAAGCCCTACCGGTCTACCAATTTTCATTGTTTTACAACAATCTGAAGTGCTTCATATAATTTATAAGAATTTTTAAGGAAGTGTATTAGTATATTATATTTGACACTGAACCAATATAAAGGAAGTAGTTACTGTTGCCGTATTAGAAATCTACTCTACAATCTCGAAAAAATTAATAGATGTTAAGGGGTGATATAAAGATGTCCACCAACCTAAAAAAATTAATTAAAATTTTCAAAAGGAGCATGTGGCATCCACCTTTTCCTTCGAAGAACTGCGTATTGAATTTTGTATTTAATAATGCTCATGAAATGATTATATTAATTTCAGTTATGTGACGTGTAATATATTTTATATGCAAAAGCAACCCCATTCTTTCCAACAAAAACAAAACAAAAAAAAAATTTACCTATACCTACCTGCAGCTTTCAAAAACAAATGTTAAAAATTATTATACCATGTTTCAGCAAATTGTCTCAAATGGATTTGCTTGAAGGCAGGTAAGCCACAGGTGACAGGTGGAATTTCTTCGAACTTGAAAACTTTTACAATTATAGCTCTCTGTGTTTTTGTGCTTGTTCTTTGTGTTGTATATAAATTTATTAAAAATGACAAAACACAGCCCTTGGGGAGACATTTTCCAGAAAAACCTAGAAAATGAAATAAAAAGAATATAAATAAATTATTTGAATATCATTCTGACTATCTACTTTTTGTTTGCTCTCTCTCTGCTTGTGGATTTTCAAATGCCTAGAGCTTAATCTAATTTACGTTAGTCCAACAAAAATTGTATTATTCACTAGTGTAAAAATTCGTCCAGCTACGTATATTTTGGTAATAATAATAAAAAAATCAACAATGAATACTAATAACAATAATAATGTTCCTTTTTGTTTTGTTTGGGATTTATTATCACATTAATTTGGCTTTACGAGTAGGAATACCTAAACTTTTATTACGTAAAAGAAACTTACTTGCCACATAATTAATTCAATAATTTTCAAGTGACAAAAATAATAAATAAAAGTGGAGATATCATTTTCTGTTTGGTATGTGTCCCATAGTGAAGGACAAACCACCCAATTTACTGGCATTTTGAGGATACTTACTAAATTTTGGTTTATAGATATTATAATACCAGGAAACAAAATATCCTGATTTACATTCCTTTTTTGTTTTGATAGTTATATAACTTTATTTAGATTTTTTGAAAAGTAATGCAAAACAACTTAATTTATTACAACAAATTTTAATTGCACTAAATTAAGACATAAAATAATTTTCCAGTTGTTGGCATAGCTTGCCATAAATTGGCATCACTTATTCCAGTCGTCCACTAGGCCTTCAAAGACAAATTTTGAATTCAAATCATTTAATTCTAGTGTACGGTGACTTCAATTCTATTCAACACGTTGGATCCATAGCCATTTTGGCGATATTTCTAACCAGCTTCAGCAGATAGGAATAAGTACTTGTCTAGGAGGGCTACCTTAGCCTCAGAATAGAATTGCTCGTTCTTGAAATGCTTCCACCGCTGTCGATCGAGTTAAAGCCCAGTGCAGATTCTCAGGATCTTCCTCTCGAATGTTTGCAGTTCCTTCATAACGGTTTTGGAGATGGTGAATTAAACTGGGAAGCTGAAACTGATGACTGGTCTCAGGAGTTGCTTATAGATTAGAACTTTTTTCTGTTGGCATAGTCCAGTTCTCTTCTTTATCAGCGGGTAGAGGCGGTTAAAAGCGAAATTGGCCTGTTTGTGGACAGTCCGTGATTGTGGTTTGAATCTCAGCAGCTCGTTGAAGTTGATGCCTAAGTATTTGGCGCTGCATTTGGCTGGTAATCTAGTTCCATCTGGGGGTGTTAGGGTTATGCTTCTGCAGCTTTCAGCTGAGCGACCACGTCTGCTCTCCGGTTTTCTGAAGCAGACAAGCTCCGATTTGGATGAGTTGATCCGGATACGCTATTTAGTTTAAAATTGGAATAGTTAGCCGATGTGTGCCTCGACTTCTCGGGCAGCTATCATTGGAGAGAATGATGACCAATACATACATAAGTGAGTCATCATCGAAGAGAAGATTCTCGTATTCACTCGAAATCGGTTGGTCAGAGGCCATGATGTTATAGAGAAGTGGTCCAAGTGCGACCCTTCGGCAACTCCAGCCCTGATGCTCTTCACTGTCGATTTGCAGTTCCCCAGTTGCACGAAAAACTTCATGGAAGAGAGAAAAGAAAATGTATTTTTAACAAGTGCTAAAGGAAGGCCTAGAATGTGGAGCTGATGGATAAAGGTTTCAATCCATACACTGTCGAATGCTATCTCGGAATCCAAGAAGCCATCCGACAGTAACTTGATTGTTGTTTAAAGCTGTGTTGATGTCGTGATGAAACTTCAGGAGTGGATGCAGGGTGGAATGTTTTTTCCGGAAACCGAACTGCATGTCTGGGATGATAATGTTTTCGCTTTAGAACTTCTTGAGGACAGCTCTTCCAAAAGAGCTTACTTAGATTGTTGAAGAGATATACCAGCCCGTCGTGTGTTGACTATGTTCCTTATACCTTTCTTGGGAATCGCCATGATTTTTGCAGTTTTCCACTTCTGGGTAAAGTAACTGTTTTTCATGCAGTTGTTGAAGATGATGGCTAACAACATACCAAGCTGGATACCCCATACGGTCCAGCTGACTTCTTTGGTTTGGAATTGCGAATAATCTCAGCTATCTCCTCTGTGATTCTCAAGTTTGTGCTGTCGACTCTATGACTTACATGATTGATGTCGCTTAGCAACTTCGTCCTGTACCGATATTGCTTCTCCGTTTGTTAGGGATGACCGTATGGTATCGTTAAAAAGCTTAAAAGTTTGAATGACCTAATGAGCTTTTTGGCTGTATCTTGGGGGATTCCTTTTCATTTTTCTACCAGTGCCACTTTAATTTCCTTAACTGTTTCAGGAGCTACATTTTTGAACCCTTAGTTGTCCTCATCCTACACTGTGGCTTACACGTCATATTACTCAAACCAGAGATCGAAACTAAAATTCAACTTTTGAAAGGTCTTTCAAATTTCGAAAAATGATGAATTAACAATCATTTAACTAAACAAGTCCTTTTTCGGTTTCTTTCATTGAGAAAATTTAATTTCGATTTTTGTAGGTTTTGGTTGACCGTGGACCACTTATCACTGAGAAAAAATTAAATCTCATTTGGAGATTTTAAGCTTGTTTAGTCTATTAGAAAGCTCTGCTTTTGGAATTTCAAAGAATTGTTTCATCAGTCATTATTATAACACTCTTAAGGCGATAATAATGATTTCTCGGCATCCGTCATCTCGGCGAGGGCATTTACACTTGTTTTTTTCAATTCGTTTGTTGCCTTGGAACTGTCTGGCGTGGCCGTTTTCTCGTTTTATGAACATGGACTTTGTATTCGTCTCATCGGGCTCTCGCCAATGGTATTTACACAAGGTTTTCCTGTGCCGATATTCAGCTAATTCGAAGCCGCAGGGAGTGAGTGAGATGAGTCACTTTTCGTCGAAAAGCGATTCAGTTAGCAAAAGGGAGTGAGTGAGCGAGTGAAATGAAATGACAGATTACTCGCCAGATATTACCGCAGTGACTTGGTGTATGTGTTGTTAAATTTCTTTGGATAGGTATGTGTGCTTTTCTCAAGAATTCCTATTCATGGATAGGAAACGAAATAAAAACAACAACGTAGATAAAAACAACTACCCTTTTAATGATTCTTTAATTTTATTTTATTATCATATGCACATATATACATACATATATTAAATAAATTCATATTCTATTCACTTTCAACACTTTTAAACTTTTTATTTCTCAAGGGTGAAACTCACATTAAACTTTAATTATGACAAAAAAAAATAATTGAAACAAAATATACTCCAAACTCCATTATTAAAGATTCCAATGTTTACATTGTTGTATTTGTTGTTTCATTTTGTTTTGCGTAACGAGTGTGACAAGGAGGTAGAATTTAATTCTTTTATATTTATTCTTTGTCTCATGTTCGAAACTAAATTCGAACTTACTCATTTCACTTAAATAGCTGAATCACTTTTGCGAGTGAAGTGAGATGAGTCGGCGAGTAAGGCGAGTCATCTCATCTCGATCACTGAAATAGCTGAATCTTGGCACTGGTTTTGGCTATTATTTCATCTTGTTATGGTCTTATTAGAAAAATTTACTTTTAAGGACAGTCAATAACAGCTTTCTAGAACAATAGAACTCATCTTTCATGTGCGAGCGTCAATCAAGACGCCATAATAATAAATGAATCGTTGACAAATAGAAGAAGTCTTTCAAGAAGCGCAAATGTTACTTTTGGCTACCGCATACGTACGAAAATCGGAGCATGGAACGTTCGATCCTTGTACAGCGATGGTAGATACGAGCAGGTTGAGCGTGAAATGCTTCGCCTAAAGATCAGTATCCTGGGCATAAGCGAAACTAAGTGGAGAGGAAGAGCTGAATACAGATCAGACACTGGACAGACGAGAATGCTGTATTCCGGCGAAGATGAAAGAGAGGGTGGCCAAAGACTGCATGGTGTTGGAATTATGTTGAACGAAGAAGCGAGGCGTAGTTTGATCTCATGGGCGCCCATTTCTGCGAGATTAATGACAGCAAGGTTTCGTTCAAAAATTCGTAACGTCACAATTATTCAGTGCTACGCCCCCACAAATGAAGCGACCGAGGAAGACAAAACCGCGTTCTACACTCATCTTAACTCGGTTTACAGTAGGGAGACCTTAATGCCCAAGTATCAAGTATATGGCGTGGGGTCACGGAATGAAAATGGTGACTTGCTTGTCGACTTTTGTAACGCGAATCGTCTTGTGATAGGTGGGACTGTATTTAAGCATAAGACGTGCAACAAAATTACCTGGATGCATCCGGATGGTCAAACCGAAAACCAAATTGATCATATCATGATTCAGCAGCGATGGAGGAAGTCTATGTGTGATGTCCGGAGTATAAGAAATGCCGATGTGGGAAGCGACCACCATTTGGTTCTGATGAGTCTCAAACTACGAACCGATGCCGTACAAAAACCAGCGCAGGATGCAGCAAGGAGCACAAAATTCATTACTAATGCTTTAAATGACCCCAACATATGTCGAAACTATGTCACCACCCTTAACGACAGAGCCTCGTCATTAAATGGAATCCAGAATTCAACAATTGATGAGATGTGGGGTGAAATTAAAAGTGTTTTTATGGAGGCTGGATCCGAAACTGTACCCAAGCGAACGAGACGTAGAGACTCTTGGATATCCCAAGACACCTGGGATAAGATCGAACTTCGCAAATCGTTGAAAATCCAAATAAATGCCGAAGCAGATGTTCAACGAAAGGCTGACTTGCGAAGAGAGTACCGCATTGCACATAAGATGGTCTACCGCTGTGTGAGACGTGACAAGAGGGTGAAGTTGGATGGACTCGCAGATAATGCGGAAAGCGCTGCCAGATGAGGAGATATCCGGGAATTGTACCAAATAGCCAAAGATGTTATCGGGAAAAAAAGCAACACCAATCATCCTGTAATGGATGTGGATGGCACACTTTTGGTATCAATTGAGGATCAGCTTCGTAGATGGAAGGACCATTTTTGTGCCCTGCCAAATGAGGATTCAGTTGAGCAGAGTGCTGAAGTGCCCCAACTAAACGAGATGCGCAGGTCCTATAGGGGTATTGACATCGAACCCCCGTCAGAATCGGAAATTCGTACATCAATAAATCTCCTCAAAAACAACAAGGCAGCTGGACTGGACGGAATACCAGCTGAATTCCTGAAAGCCGATCCCGTAGCAGCGGCTAGTATTTTACATCCGCTGATACAAAACATTTGGGAAAACGAAAGCTATCCCAGGGACTGGAAGGATGGTGTGATTGTTAAGTTGCCAAAGAAAGGTGACTTAAAGAATTGCAACAATTGGCGTGGTATCACCGTTTTGTCCGTTTTCCCAAAACTAATGGCAACAATCATACTCGAGCGAATAAAGGATAGAATCGAGTCTACACTCAAGAGGCATCAAGCTGGCTTCCGCAGTGGTCGATCGTGTGTCGACCATATCAACACCCTGCGTATCGTCCTCGAGCAGTCGATGGAATATCAATCACCGCTTAACCTCATGTTCGTGGATTTTGAAAAGGCCTTTGATCGAGTTAACCGAGAATGTATATGGAGATCGTTGCTTGGTAGAGGAATTCCACCAAAAATTGTTGCCATTATTAAAGAGTCCTACAACAACGCGAGGTGTTTTGTTTTGCACAATGGGAAGCTATCCGACTCCTTCGTAGTGCAACAGGGTGTGAGACAAGGGGATGTTCTATCGCCAATTCTCTTCCTGCTGGCGATGGACGACGTATTGACGGCCAGTGTTGGTACAGCTGAGCGACAGGGCATTCAATGGAGACCGTTCGAAAGGCTCAGTCATTTAGACTATGCCGATGACATATGTCTACTGGCAAATAACATCAGTGGGCTGAACGGGATGTGCCAAACACTGCAAGTGAAGGGAGAGTCGAGTGGTCTAAGAATTAACAGCAAAAAGACAAAAATAATGCTCACAGGCCGCTCCACACAGCAGCGTATTATTTTACAGGAGACGCCAGTTGAAGTAGTGGAACAATTTAACTACCTTGGCAGTATTGTTTCTGCAAACGGTGGTACGGATCTGGACGTTAAAAGTAGAATAAATAAAGCTCGTGCTGCCTTCGGTACTCTGTCCCCAATTTGGAAATCCAGTCAAATCTCCTTACACACTAAGTTGAGATTCTTCGAATCCAATGTCAAATCCGTGCTGTTATATGCTTGTGAAACCTGGAAAGTCACGTCTACCATTTCGAAGAAATTGCAGGCTTTTGTGAATCGCTGTCTTCGCCACATCCTAAAGATTCGCTGGCCACAAATAATATCAAATGAGGAATTGTGGCGCAGGACAAGTCAAGAGCGGCTGGACGTCGACATAAGAAAGCGTAAATGGCGTTGGATTGGTCACACACTGAGGAAACCAAACGATGAAATTGCAAAGCAGTCCTTTGAATGGAATCCTCAGGGTGCACGGCGGGTTGGAAGACCAAGAACAACATGGAAATCAACTGTCTTAGCGGAAGCAGAATCCCAGAGAAAGACGTGGCCACAGCTTAAGTACCTTGCAGCAGACCGTGAAGGATGGAGACGTTTTGTTGACGCCCTATGCCCCAGCCGGGGTTACAGGACACGATGATGATGATGAATTTTACACACATACATATTTTGTCAGACAAAAATTTCATAATAATTGAATGATTGATATTTTCAAACGCAAATTGATTTATTTATTTTTTGTATGTAAAACAGGCACTCAAATTGCATTTTTGCACGTTGCTGGCAAACCGCAAGACCGGCTTAGACCAAACTTCATTTAAACACCCACCGGTTCATACCAAACATTTCCTGAAAAGAATCATCCATTTTGGTTCAGCCGTTTCTGAGCTATTGCAGGACTAACGCACAACGATTGATTTTTATATACATATAAGATAAGTCAACATATAAGAGTTCTTCTTGTAGTTAAATGATAAATCTCACTTAAAGGTCAAAAAAATAATTTCTAAAAATAAATCTAAGGCCAGCTAGAATGAAATTTGACGAATTAAAATATCTTTCATTGAAAAACCGATTGAAAATAGAGGTCAACAGTTATTTTCGATCACTGCTAACAAGTCGTAAATCATCTTCTGGCTAGTTGCTGTCATTACATTTTACAACCTTAAAAGCAAATTAAACTTTGCTTCTCAATCAAAAATTAACATTGATTAAACAAAAATCCTTTCAAAGTAATTTGTACTGTATAATATATGAATATCCAACAACCACATATCCACCACCACACCACCCAAACACTCCAAGATGATACATTGTTATGAATGCAATGTATCCTGCATCATATTGAATGCAATAAATTTTATTTTCTCTAACGCGAATCTCCTGCAAACTGCAAACAAATGATTGCTTCCGCAAAGCATTGTTGTTATATTTGCCACCGTGCTTCCGAAAATTGGACAGAGCAAAGGACTGCTGAAAATACTCTTTACAGAGATTTATTTTTTCCATTTTTTTCTCGTGAACGCACTTCGTTTAGTATGTGGGTATACATACATACTTAATATACACAGTCACCATGAAAAGAAAGTTTTAAAGATTTTATATTAAATATAAAGTTTGAGTACGTATAGGTGTACTGTTTATACATACATTAGGGTGGTCGTTAAGAAAAAATCCATCGCAATTTCAGATTTTTATTTTCATCCCCTATAGTCGCTGTAGGGGAAAATCAAATTTCCCCTTTTTATTTTTGCATATACTAGGAATTTCGCGTACAATCTGCCAAAAAATTCAGAGCATGTAGGTGGAAGTGGACAAGAAAAATATTCTAGGGGAGGGTGGTAATATATGCCCCCACTTTGACGGGACAGGCAATTTAATAAAATAATTGCATGAAATAGAAACAAATTAATTTAAAAACAACGGCAACATTTGCAGTAATGTTTTGTAGCTTTTGGGAAAGCCAGAAGTCCATTCTTACGGTTTTTTTTTTTAATTAAAAATTGTTTCAAACTCAATATTTTGAAAACAAAAATATTTTTTTTTTAATTTTAAGGTTTGAAAACAGTTTTTACTTCAAGGAACTTTATTTGAAAATAAACTACAAAAATGGACTTCTGGCTTTCCAAAAAGCTGCAAAACATTACTGTATGTGTTGCCGATGTTATTTATTAATTGTTTTCTATTTTATGCAATTATTTTATTTTCCCCTCCCGTCCAAGCGGGGGGAGAGTTCTCCAAAGTCTTTTCGGCATATTATGTAGTCAATGTCGGACTTCTCTGGCCTAAGGCCACACTGAGATGAACCTGTTCCTCTCTTCTCTTCTGCTTGTAGAGCTCACGAGCTGCATGTACTTGTCGGCATTTTTCGTCAAACCAGGGGTTTCACCGCCTCCTGAGGCTCCCAATGTTGACAGCTTCTCTGACATGGAGACTGATCTGCTTAGTGAGAATGATCTCCTACGGTCACCTTCTGAGTCAGAATCCGAAGAGGATTTAGACAAAACCGTGGTGGGGGCTGATCTGAAGAATCGTAGCGATGATGTTGCAATTACTTTAGATTAACCTCCAGCATTCAAAACATTCTTCGGCCTCCCTTCTTCTCCGCATCAATAGCAATGGGGAAGATGTCGTCCTGATCCAGGAACCCTGGATTTACGAATCCACAATTCAGGGACTCAGGACTTCTGGAAACGATTTGCTGCATGTATCGGATAAAGGTGACCCTAGATCCTGCACATTGGTGATATATACCTATGTAGATTACATAAACTCCACTCACTCTCTTATTCTTAGTACATAAGCTCTTGTTAGATTTAAGAACTTTTATATAATAAATGATTTTTAGTCTAAGCCGAACTCTCAAGTTGTTTTCTTTAAGCGCTTCCTTATTAAAGACATTTCAGTGGCGACGAGGAAAATTAAATTTGGTTAGCGCGTGGTCGGCGCAAGTTGACGAGTAAAAGCTTAAATTACTTATTGTTAGATAAGGAATAAATCGGACGGAGTTTTTTATAATTCGTATCGAACTATAAATAAATAATTTGTGGCAAAATGTCAGAAAGTGCTAAACTTTTTATGGGTTCAATTGAATCGTTCACATTGGGTGAAGACTTCAATTTATATGCACGACGATTGGATCATTTACTTTCGTTAAATAAAGTTTTAATTTATTCAGAAAAAGTGTCATTTCTTGTAAGCCTTGGTGGTCCAGATTTATATAAAATCCTAATCTCTTTAATTGCGCCAAAATTTGAAACAGATTTTACCTATGCCAAATTAATTGAAAAGCTAAAATTGCATTTCGCGCCCAAAAAGAATAGTTTGGTAGAAAGCTTTAAATTTTTTAAGAGACAGCAGAATCAGAGTGAAAATATTAGTGACTACATAGTTGAATTGAAACAGTTGGCTAATGAATGTGAATTTGAGAGTTTTTTGGACAGGGCACTATTAATACAATTTGTATGTGGTCTAAATGACTCAAAAATTCAAAACAGACTCTTGAATGAAAGTGGTCTAAAAACGCTAGAGAAAGCATCCGAAATCGCTCTTTGCATGGAAATGAGCAACAACAATATTGATATGATGAGAGGCAGTAATGTAAATTACATCGCAAATCATCAAAGAAGGAGCAACAACAACCGGTCGAGTAGATCTACTTCCTCACATCAGATAGAGCGAAGAAATTCACCGCAATTCCATGGTCAAAGGCAGATCAGGCAGCAACATCAGCAGAGGACAGTGCATGGCTCGCGGGATAGAAGCAGCAGTAGAAAAGGTGTTAGATGTTTTTACTGTGGCAAAATAGGACATTATGCTAGATTTTGTTTTCAGAAGAAAAATAGAGAAACACATAATGTTAATAATTTAGAAGAATGTGAAATAAATTCATTTGGTATACGTTATTTAAATTCTATGGAATACAGTGCAAAAAGACCTTTATCAATTGAGTTATGTGTCGAAAATATAATGTTTAAAATGGAAATCGATACCGGAGCTTGTGTTACCGTCATGAATCGGATTATTTTAAATATTTCCAACATTGTCAAATGGTGAAAGAAAATATACCTTTAAAGTTATTATCAGGGGATAACGTTGTTGTGGCTGGAAAAATTTCTGTGCAAGTTAAAATTAATCAAGTGATGTATGATCTTGATTTGATTATTATTAAAAGTGAGCACGTTTTTAAAGCTTTATTAGGAAGAAATTGGTTAGAGGTTATATATCCAAATTGGAGGCAATATTTTTTTGAAAAGTGCGGAATGGTATGTAAAATTGAAAATTTAAATGGGATTCCGGAAGGTATCATAAATAAATACGCTTTAATTTTTTCAAAAAGCAATGAATCGGTTGTTAAACATTATAAAGCAGAAATTGATCTTGTAGATGATGCTTATCCTATTTTCTGCAAAGCATACACCGTTCCTTTCGGATTAAGAGATAAGGTAAAGCAAGAGATAGAAAGATTATGTGAAGAAGGTGTCTTAGTACCAGTAAAGAGGAGTAAGTGGGCAAGTCCATTAGTAGTCGTGAATAAAGGTGATGGTACAATCCGGCTGTGCGTTAATTGTAAAAGAACGATAAATAGATTTGTAGAGATGGAGCACACGGTGATTCCCAGAATTGACGATATTTTGGCAGGTTTGGCTGGTTGGAAGTATTTTTGTAAATTAGATCTGACAGGTGCATATTTGCAGGTTCCATTGTCAGAACGATTCACGGAACTGATGACAGTAAACACACATATTGGGTTGTTTAGGTTTACAAGGCTTGTTTTTGGGTTGAAAACAGCTCCTCAAATATTTTCGGGAATAATATGTGAAATTTTAAAAGGCATTGAGATGGTTCACATATATTTTGATGGTATACTGGTAGGTGGTAAAGATAGAGATGATTGCATGCGAAATTTGTTGTCGGTATTAGATAGGCTTCTGGAGTTCAATGTTAAAGTTAACTTGAACAAATGCGAGTTTTTTAAGGAGGAAATTGAGTACTTAGGATACTCAATTAGTGCCGTAGGCATTAAACCAAGTACGAAAAAGTTGGAGGCAGTTTTGAAAGCTCCTGAACCCGTTAATAAAACTCAATTGAAATCGTACCGGGGGATAATTAATTATTATAATAAGTGTATTCCAAATTTATCTGGAGAGCTATCAGTTTTACATGATTTAACTTCGATTAATAAGCCATGGAATTGGAATGAGAATCATAAAATTGCGTTTGAGAGAAGTAAAGAATTGGTGTTAGCAATCGATATTTTAACTCCCTACGATCCGAAGAAACCGATAATTATTTCCGCGGATGCCAGTCCGTATGGTGTAGGTGCGGTTTTATCTCACTTAATCGATAGAGTAGAACGACCAGTGATGTTTGTGTCCAGTACACTTAGTTTGGCTGAGAGAAACTACTCGCAATTACACAGGGAAGCGTTGGCAATTGTGTTTGCTATTCAGAAATTTCATAAGTACATATATGGGCTTAGCTTTACAATTTATAGTGACCATCAGCCTCTACAAGCTATCTTTGGTGAGAAAAAAGATATTCCCTCAGTGGCAGCAAATAGGTTGCAACGATGGGCCATTATGTTGTCAATGTATAAGTACTCTATTAAGTACAGGAAAGCTTCGCAGATGGGAAATGCAGATGCATTATCGAGGTTGCCGCTTTCGGTAGGCACGGAGGTTGAGGACGATAGTATTAATTCCTTATACATTTCTGATTTTCCACTGAAGCTAGAAGATGTACGTCAGGAAACAAAGAAGGATAAGGTGTTAGTGGAGGTGTACAAATATGTTATAAACGGATGGCCAGAGCATGTTTCGATAGAAGTTAGACCATATTTTTTGAAAAGAGGGTCATTGGCCACGGAATCAGAGTGCTTATTTTATGGCGATCGAATTATTATACCAAAGAGCTTGGTAAATAAAGTTTTGGAACTGGTACATGACGGACATATTGGTGTAGTACGGGCGAAGTCATTAGCACGCTCATATGTGTGGTGGCCCAATATTGATAGTGATGTTGAAAGGTTTGTATTGCATTGCGAGGTGTGCCAAGTAACACAAAATTCTAAAAAGAGTATATTAAGTAGATGGCCTTTAGCTAGTTTTCCATTTGAAAGAATCCACCTAGATTTTTGTACAATAGATAGAATAACTATTTTCATTTTGGTAGATACATTCTCTAAATGGATAGAAGCATTTCCTATGAGCAGTACCACAGCCAAAAGTGTTATTGAGCGACTTAGATCCGTTTTTAGTACATTTGGGTTACCAAAATGCATTGTTAGTGATAATGGGCCACCGTTTAACTCCAAAGAATTTCTTTTATTTTGTGCTTCAAATGGGATTGAAGTTTTAAAGTCACCACCTTACCACCCACAGTCCAACGGCATTGCAGAGCAAGCCGTTCAAACTTTTAAGAGCTCCGTTAGAAAGATGTTAGTAGATCCAAAAATGCGACACCTACCTTGGAATTTAAAATTAAATAATTTTCTTATAAAGTATAGAAATACTCCTTGCACCGTTACAAAGTTATCCCCTGCAAATATGTTGTTTAAATTTAAACCTAAGATATTGCTTGATTTGATATTACCCCAGCATCCAGATAATAATTTAGTTAATAAGGAAGAAGTAACGACGAGTATAGACCAAATTTCTAATACACAGTCACACAAGCCGGTAATCGAAAATTTTAAAGTAGGTGAAACTGTATTATATCGAAATATTTTTTCAAATAATATAAAATGAATACCAGGTAAAATTATTAAAAAACTCAGTAATTTTAGATACTTAATTTTTGTCAATGGAATTCATAAACAGGCACATATCGATCAAATAAAACGAAAACAAATTAAACAAGTAAGATTTATGTCCTGTCCTATTGTACAAAATGTAAATAAAAATAAAAGGCGTCAGTGTGATGATAGTGAGGACAATAGAAAATCACATATGACAAGAAGTAAAACTAAAAAGTTGAGGAAAAATTTTGTTAAAACTGATCCCTACAATACTTAATAAATTGCAAATTTAAAACATTTTTCACAATTTGATGTATATAGAATGAAGTCATTTGTTAATAGTTATTATTTTGAATATGAATTAATTTTGTTTCTTTATCGATTTCTTCAATTATTGGTAGATCATTTATTATAAATTATTATTAACAATAATAATTGACTTTTTTCTTCATCATTAATTTTTAATTATTTGTTATCAATTATAATTTTGAATAAGAATTGATTTTGGTTCCTTGGTAATTATTTTAAGAGCATTTTTTTTAAAAGGGGGAGGGAATGATATATACCTATGTAGATTACATAAACTCCACTCATTCTCTTATTCTTAGTACATAAGCTCTTGTTAGATTTAAGAACTTTTATATAATAAATGATTTTTAGTCTAAGCCGAACTCTCAAGTTGTTTTCTTTAAGCGCTTCCTTATTAAAGACATTTCAATTGGTAAGAAGTAACACTAACGTATATTTACTCCCTGATTACAGCGATAGAGACGTAACCGCAGTCAGACTCCAGACTGATAGAGGTACGTATACTGGATTGCGTCTGCGTACCTCAGCCACGACCACCTTGGCCCTCTCCCTGGCGGCACGCCAAAGAGGTTAATCGCTGATGCTGAACGGCAAAAAGTCTGCCTCATTATTGGATGTGATGCTAACGCCCACCATACAGTTTGGGGTAGCTCTGACATAAACGATCGAGGTGAGTCACTTTTTGATTTTATTCTAAGTACTAACCTCATTGTAAGCAACATCGGTAATGAACCAACATTCATAACCAGAAACCGGCAGGAAGTATTAGATATTACTCTTGTCTCCGACTCGATTCATCAAAAGATCACGAATTGGAAAGTATCAGAAGAGCACTCTTTTTCTGATCACAGGTATATACAATTCAATCTAAACCATGAAACTACAAAAAAGATAGCTTTCCGGAATCATCGGAAAACTAACTGGGTAAAATATAGAGATACTCTTAGCAGATTAATTAAACCTGACCTTCTAAGTATCCCCGTAAGCAGAAACGATCTTGACAATAAAGTCAATGATCTTACCTTAGCTCTCAACAAATCAATGGGCGTATCCGGTCGTCTTATTCAAATAAGAGGAAAGAAGAAGCCTCACTGGTGGAACCCAGTGCTGGAACCGCTCAGAAAAGAATGTAGGAAACTTTTCAATCGAGCTAAATATTCCAAAAGAAATTCCGACAGGGACTTATAATAAAGAATCCCTTAAGACATATAAAAAACAATTGAGGAAAAATAAAAGAACCTCCTGGAGAACCTTCTGTAACAAAATAGAAGATTCCTCAGAGGCTTCAAGATTAAGAAAAATCCTCTCGTCAAACCCCATAATGCCAAGTGCCCTGAAAACTATTAACGGCTCTTGGACTAACTCTTGTGAAGAATCACTCAACTTGCTATTATAGATACTCACTTCCCAGGTAGCTCCCAAAATATACGCAGTTCTGACTCAATAGAGTCTAACAATATAACAATAAATAAACTAGGTCTGATTACTAGAGAGAAACTCAAATGGGCAATCGACAGCTTCGATCCATATAAATCAGCTGGACCTGACGGTATAATACCAGCTGAACTGCAAATGGCTTCAGACATCATCATCCCTATCCTTGAGATAATTCTGAAAGCATGTATGAACTTAGCATACGTACCATCTTTATGGAGAGAAGTTAAAGTTGTATTCATACCCAAAGCCGGTAAAAGCTCTCATGTAAATCCGAAGGATTTCAGACTTATCAGCCTATCATCATTCCTTCTCAAAACTTTAGAACGACTGATTGATATCCATCTGCGTAGTGCCATAGAACCTAATCTTTTTTCTCCGGCACAACACGCTTACCGCAAGGGGAAATCGATAGAAACGGCCCTGCATAATTTGGTACGTACTATTGAATGTTCCCTTCATCATAGAGAATATACCCTGGTTGCTTTCTTAGATATTGAAGGTGCTTTCAACAACGTCAGCAATACTGCAATTTTAACCGCGCTTGAGAACTTGAACGTTGATAGCTCACTTAGGGAGTTAATCAGCCTCATGTTGAGAAGTAGAATAATCAGCTCAACATTAGGTGACTTCTCTGTTAGAAGATCTGTCAACAGTGGCACACCGCAAGGTGGAGTCCTATCCCCACTCTTATGGAACATCGTAATCAATGAACTATTAGTTAATCTAGAAGCGGATGGTTTCAAAGTAATTGCATATGCTGATGACGTTGCCATTGCAATATCGGGAAAGCATCTTCAAATAATTATAGAACTAATGCAAACCGCTCTCAACAAATTACTTAAATGGACAGACAAATGTGGACTAGGTGTAAATCCCCACAAAACTGAACTTGTCCTCTTTACAAGTAAATATAAAATTCCGAATATAGACCCTCCATCAATAAATGGTATCCTACTCAACTTTTCAGATGAAGCTAAATATCTAGGTCTGACTTTAGACAAAAAGTTGAGCTGGAAACCAAATATACAAGAAAGAGTCCGAAAAGCCGCAGTGGCGCTTTTCTCCTGTAAAAAAGCTATTGGAACCAAATGGGGCTTGTCCCCACATATCACCCACTGGCTATACACAGCGGTCATCAGACCGATACTCACCTATGGGGTGGCAGTATGGTGGACTGCTTTAGATAAGGTAACTTATTGAGATAAGCTAAGAAAAGTGCGGAGATCAGCTTGCATGTGTATCAGCGGAGCTCTCCGTTCAACACCTTCCGCTGCCTTAGACATACTGCTTAACATTTCACCCCTCGATATATACACCAAACAAGTGGCAGCGAGCACAGCTATTCGTCTCAGAGCCATCTCTCAATGGTCCAATAACTCTATGGGCCATACCATTATTCTGAGCAAATTCGAATCAATCCCTAAACACTCCGACATCACCATCCCTCAGCCGGTTTTTGGCCAAAATTTCCTAGTCACAATTATTCCAACAAGATCCACTTGGGATGATGAGGAATTTTTGAGAGATGAAGCAATTCATTTCTACACGGATGGCTCAAAAACTGAAGAGGGGGTGGGTGGTGGCGTGTACTCAGAACGACTAAACATTAATCTCTCCTTCCGTCTCCCTGACCATTGTAGCGTGTTGCAAGCTGAAATCCTGGCGATAAAAAAAGTTTTATCTTGGCTCAAAGAAAACGTAATATCTACATTAAATATCCGTATCTTCTCAGATAGCCAAGCTGCCCTTAAATCACTAGGCTCTGTTTCTACAAACTCCGTAACTGCCCGAAATTGTCGATCGTCTCTAATGGAGATGGCAGAACAGTTCAACATTCACCTTTTCTGGGTGCCGGGACACAGAGATATTCCAGGAAACTGTAAAGCCGATGAACTCGCCAGGAAGGGAACTATTACACCAATATTACCTGACAGGGTGAATATTGGAATACCAATCGCTACTTGTAAACTTATGCTTAAGCATGATTCCATGATGATGACAAACAGCAGATGGACAGGTATCACTACTTGTCTGGCGACGTAACAGATCTGGCCAACACTGGATCCGAAGCGTTCGAAATGTTTGTTATCTCTAAGTAGATTGCATATTAGCTCCACAATTGTTATCATTACTGGACACTGCCTCATAGGCAAACACGCCAATAGACTCGGCGTTTTCTCAAATGATTTCTGCAGAAGCTGCATGGACAAAGAGGAGGAAGCAACTATCCCTCACCTTCTTTGCTCATGTCCTGCTCTTTCTCAAAGACGTAAAATACATTTAGGAAGTTATTTCTTTGACGATCCAAGTGATTTAAATAAAATTGACATTCACAGTCTCCATCGCTTCGTTAAAAGCTCCAATTGGTTTAATTAGCGAGGATCACCTCGCAGTCTTTATGTGGTATCACAATGGGCCTATTCTGGCCTAGGTGTGTCAGCAGTTTTCCTGGCAGCCACCTTAACCTAACCTAACCTAGGGGTTTCACTGTGGTGGCCGTGCGAGGCCCAGCACGTCAGAGGCGGCATTCCTAATGGCTTCCTGGCAATTCTTCCACTGATTCTCGATACTTGCAGTTAGTGGCACAGGACTATTTAAGAGGGCGCCAGAGACTCGATCGGAAAAGGACCAGGTGACTTCCTGCGACTGTAGCCGTCCGACGTTAAGCTTTCTCAGAGTATTTCCCTGTTTTGGCTTTAGTCTGGATATTCGTAGCATTACCTTGGCTACAACGAGCTAGTACATGGTCCGAGTCAAAGTTGGCTCCTCGGAACGTTTGGAAATCCTTGATACTGGAAACTGGAGGAGTGCTTTTCATCGATCACAATGTGGTCAATCTGGTTGGCGGTTGGTTATTTAATTAATTATTATTTCGGAATCACGTAATCTCTCAAACCTGGCTGACCAGCCTGTGTCCGTTATCGGAGGCGGTGTCTTGCAGGCTGTATCTCCCGAATGTGCCACCAAAGACGTCTTATTTTCCTAGCTTGTCATTAAAATCATCCAAGAAAATTTTAATGTCATAGCTAGGACATTTCTCATATGTCTTGTCCAGGAGCTCGTAGAACTCATCCATGGTGTCGTCATCTTTCTCCTCTGTGGGGGTATGCGCGCATATGAGGCTAATGTTGGCAAATTTAGCCTTGATGCGAATCGTCGTGAGGCACTCGTGTACATGATTGAAACTCAAGACTTCTTGCCTAAGTCTGCCTCTAACAACAAATCCACATCCAAAAAGATGCTGCCCTTGTGGTCGGTAATAGTCACCGTAGTAGATATCTCAGTCTTTCAGCTTTCTTTTTCCCGGCCCATCCCATCGCGCTTCTTGGATGGCGGTGATGTCTGCTTTGTAACGTGGTCTTTAGAGAGACAGAACAATCCACGTGCAGATCCGAAGTTCGTGGTCCTTATTTCGTTTGCTAGGTTCTTAAACAGTTAATCCGTCCATATCCGAAGCTTCGCAACTAAATAGCTTAACGTGGCCAGGAAGTCACCCCAACGACATGACCCCCAACCTGATGGAGGACCAACCCTTACAATATAACTCCACGGTCGGGGAGCCGGATTAACCGCTCCTTATAGGACTGAGCTCCGAATATGTCGTAGTAGTAAGGTGTTCAATAAGTGGTTCAGCCTGACTGGAACTGTAGACGCCACCGTTGATTCCATCTGGGGAGTTCTTCCGCTGCCGCCTTGATAAAAGGAGAGGTGCCTTAGTGGGAACACTCCTCCTGGTTTCTGTCTTCAAGACTGTTGATGGCACCGTTGATTCTCTATGCTGAATTCATCCGCCACACACCATGCTTCTGAAAGGCTCGACCAAGACTTCAACCAAATTATACAGCCAGTCATTTCAGTAGCGTAGCGTAGGGGGGGCGGAGGGGGCGGTCCGCCCCGGGCGGCACTTTATGGGGGGCGGCAAATTTTGCCGCGCTATATACGGAGCGGAGAAATTAAATAGCTAATAGGTATGAACTGTAAAATTTTTCCGCTCTCAGCAAATGCATTCATGCGAATTACTGATTTTGTAATCCAGGTGGGAGTCTACGTGATAAGGGCTACGCATTAAATTTCAATGACCGAATTGAAACTACCTTGCTAATTACTTCCCTTAAAAACTCCTTTCGGGCGGGCGGTACTGAAACCAAAGGTTTTGTCGTCAACAGAATAACTTTTCAATAAAAAGAAAATAACTATTCCCACTAAAATGTTTTCAAAGAAAATGTAGATAATGTTGAAGAAAGTAATTTCTTTTGATGATTTTTCTGAAATTTCGGAAACAGAAAATTATTACATACTACATATCGGACATCGGTTCAAATAAAGAATTTTAAGTAAAGAATATTATTTTTAATTTTCTTCAAAATCATAATTATACATATGTATAGGGTTATAGCGACTAGTAAACTTTCTTATGTGGATAATTTTATGTGTTACCATACGATTCCAAATAGGTACATATAATAAAATCCACATCTGGCTCGCACGTACGTACGGTTTTAAAAATTGTAAATAAATAAACATGGAATTTATGAGAGAAAAATGCTTATTTTTATTCGATTGAGGTGACAAAAAAAAGTGCCATCTGAATTCATGATGAATTTTTGGAGAAAAAAAAATATAAAAAAAATATAAAAAAAATGATTAAAATCAGTTACACCAGTTTTAAAGACAACCAAAAATCAATGTTGTTGAGCTGTTTTTGAGAAAAATAAGATTTCTTAAAATTGCTAAAAAAAAATTTATGGCGGCGGCAGCTCCTTTGGTTACAAAAAGTGAAAAAATATATGAGGGGAATGACCAAAAACCACTTTTACCAAGTGTAAAGAAAATCCTTCCTGCTACTTAGGCTGTAGCCGAAGGAACAAACAGACAGACAGAATTATAGAATTATTGTTAGACCCACTTTCTCGTCTTCGGGAGACGGACACAATCCCGAAATTCTGAATCCAGAAAACCCAAAATCCCGAAAATCCAAAATCCCGAAAACCCAGAATCCCGAAAACCCAAAATCCCGAAAACCCAGAATCCCGAAAACCCAGAATCCCAAAAACCCAGAATCCCAAAAACCCAAAATCCCGAAAACCTAAAATCCCGAAAACCCAAAATCCCGAAACTATACTTGAAAAAAAAAGGTTACAGCCATTACTGTTACTATATTGACAAAGTTTTAGGCCAAATTCACATTAAAGTTCTGATATCGATAGCGATACATGACAAAGTATTTTAAAACAGGACACAATGAGTACCTACACATTCACATCATCGATACCTGATACGCTATCGCTCCTTTCAGTTTTTCTTATTTAAAAATATTTTGTTGTAGCGATAGCGTATTGGTATCGGCAAAATAGTGTGGATCTGGCCTTATTGAATCTAAATAAAATAGTTTTAACAAGTTAAAAACAGTTACAAATCTGAATTTTAACTGAATTCCGTTATTTAAATCATTTTAAACCCTCTTCCGAACTTCAGCATGTTGTTTTGTATTTAATATTCTGAATTTAAAAAAATGCTATTTAACTTTTATCGTATTTTGCTTGTTTTCTGACTTAGGCACATTCCTAAAACTTTCGTACACTATCTTTTTTTTTATAAAAGATTGGTTTTAATTGATCATATCATTAAAATGGTTTTTTTAAACAAACAAAGTAAAGAAGTACTTAATTTCGAGGTAAGTGCATGCCATCTTCATTTAACAAATATTTATAGGTATGTGGAAAATCTATGAACATATTTAGGAAACGTCATTAAAGTTCTGATTTATTTTCGTTTTCTTCGTTATCTCGTTATGTTTTACTTAGTTCTTCAAAGCTAATTATTTTTCAGATGAAAATTTTAACACAGTTTTTGCCTTTCCCATACAGGTAAGATAGAACAGAAATTATATACATCAAAAATCTACAAATACTTTTCCTGAAATTGAAATCCCGAAAAATTACATAAAATGAAAAATTTGCGCAAATTTTTCATTTTATACACTAGTCAACAATATTAAAGGAACAAATTTTTTTTCAATTTTTGTTAGCGTTTTTTGAAGAGCTGTATCTTTATGACGAGTGGTCGTATTGAGTTGAAATAAAAAGCATTTTACAGCTTTATGTTTTTTGTTTCGAGATTTGTTTGCAAACAAATTTTTTTGAAGTACCGTTATTGCGTTATTGCAAAAAATGAGACGAGACAACTAAATTATTTTTCTTTATTTTTTTTGAATGTCCTCATTTCTATGGATAATTTTTTTTGAGTCAATTAAATGTCATGATCAGATACCTTGTTTATTCAGCTTCAATTCAGTTTTTTTGTTGTTGTCGTAAGATTTTTTTTGACATGGTTTATCTGACTTTGAATGAAAAAAGATACTTTTAGCCTTGATTACCAATATCTCAGCAAATAATGACGTTATAAAAATTTCAAAGACAGTTTTGGAAATTTGAAAAAGCGTTTTAAAAGATTTTTTTATGATTTTGTAGAAATTATTTTTTTTTTACCGTTCACCGTTAGTTTAAAAAAAGTACTAAAAACCGACGTTTTGTGGTCTTTTCGTAAATCTTTTTTTTTCGTTGCAAATATTGATTGCATGGCTTGCGTTGGTATGCAAATTTATAGACTTTTAAATCATCAATATTCTTATAAATTTTCAAATTGATTCATCGAACCGTTTTTCCTCACCAAAACTTCAAAGTCTTACAAACCAGGTAAAGGAACAAATTGTGTTATTCCTAAACAGTGCGTAGTCGTCATCAAAATGACAAGAAAACTGTAATTCCAGTGGATTTTTTTCACAGTTTTGCATTAGTTAGATATTTTTTTGAATTGAAATGAAATAAAAAGTACATTTTTCCAAAAAAAAAATCAAGTTTTTTTGTTTGAAAAATTTTTGAAATTATTTTTTTTTTTTTTGGAAAAATGTACTTTTTATTTCATTTCAATTCAAAAAACTGTGAAAAAAATCCACTGGAATTACAGTTTTCTTGTCATTTTGATGACGACTACGCACCGTTTAGGAATAACACAATTTGTTCCTTTACCTGGTTTGTAAGACTTTGAAGTTTTGGTGAGGAAAAACTGTTCGATGAATCAATTTGAAAATTTACAAGAATATTGATGATTTAAAATTCTATAAATTTGCATACCAACGCAAGCCATGCAATCAATATTTGCAACGAAAAAAAAAGATTTACGAAAAGACCACAAAACGTCAGTTTTAGTACTTTTTTTAAACTAACGGTGAACGGTAAAAAAAAATAATTTCTACAAAATCATAAAATAATCTTTTAAAACGCTTTTTCAAATTTCCAAAACTGTCTTTGAAATTTTTATAACGTCATTATTTGCTGAGATATTGGTAATCAAGGCTAAAAGTATCTTTTTTCATTCAAAGTCAGATAAACCATGTCAAAAAAAATCGTACGACAACAACAAAAAAACCGAATTGAAGCTGAATAAAACAAGGTATCTGATCATGACATTTAATTGACTCAAAAAAAATTATCCATAGAAATGAGGACATTCAAAAAAAATAATTTAGTTGTCTCGTCTCATTTTTTGCAATAACGCAATAACGGTACTTCAAAAAAATTTGTTTGCAAACAAATCTCGAAACAAAAAACATAAAGCTGTAAAATGCTTTTTATTTCAACTCAATACGACCACTCGTCACAAAGATACAGCTCTTCAAAAAACGCTAACAAAAATTGAAAAAAAAATTTGTTCCTTTAATATTGTTGAGTAGTGTATAATTTTTCGGGATTTCAATTTCGGGATTTCGGGATTCTGGGTTTTCGGAATATTGGGTTTTCGGGATTTTGGGTTTTCGGGATTCTGGGTTTTCGGGATTTTGGTTTTCGGGATTCTGGGTTTTCGGGATTGTGGATTTTCGGGATTTTGGGTTTTCGGGATTTTGGATTTTCGGGATTTTGGGTTTTCGGGATTTCGGTTTTCGGGATTCTGACCCCAACCCCTCGTCTTCCCTATCAATCAAAATCTTGAGTTCGACGATGAGAAATCATTTGAGATATTTTTTTCATAAACAAAATTATCTATTAAGTATATATAAAGTTTTTTGGATTTGAATATTTACAAATTTCTAGCGAGGAGGGGGCGGCAAAATTTTCCACCGCCCCGGGTGGCAGAAACTCACGCTACGCCACTGAGTCATTTCCGACAGAAGATTATAGTGTTGCTATTTTTGTCTTTTGTGTAACACTCGCGCTTATAAGTTTAGCAAGTCAAGTTCACATATGAACGAGACCAGTATCCTGTCTGATGGCTTCCACTTGGAGGTAAAATAAGCACAATTGACGTGTAGTGTTCGTTGCATCACTGGACGTCGCGACGTCGCCATGTTGACGCCGATCAGTGACTATCTGCGCCCTATACAACGCCCAACCATCCCCAAAACTGGTTTCATTAGAAAGGCAATAATTCATTAGAAAGCAAGATAGTTTTAGACCACTAAAACAATGCAGTAAGCACTCGATTTATTTTGCAGAAGTTTAAAAATCTCATACGAGATTTAAATCTGCGGGAAATTGATTAAAAGAGGATTTGTTGAAAAGCAATTAAATTATGCGATACCTACTTTAATTTTTCGAGATTTTAGTTTGCGGTCTTGCTTAGGACTCGCAGCCGCTACCAACTAAAAACAAAAAGTGTTTTTTCCGAGGTATGTAACTTCCTCTTGCGTGGAAGTGACAAATCCTTCAAGAGTATCTGGTTGTCATGAATAAGTGTTCGTTACCGATCGTTTGGAGTAAGTAGAACATTGAAGGCCCCCTCCATTCCTGTCAACAACACACACAGGGATGGTTTAGAGTTGTAACTCACTAAACCCTGGTTCTTCACGAGCTGTCACGCCACAAAAGGAGAATGGGCAAATGGGTCCACATGCTCAACACAGATGTGTCATATATTTTGAAAAGGTTATTGTTAGGACATTATTTCCGTATATGACTGTTAAGCTCAAAACTATGGGATTCGCGAGGTATTTTGGAAAAAACGTATTATAGAACAAGAAACTCTGCAATGGGTGCTGGTCTACCAAGTCAACAGCAAGGTGTCATACTTCCTTGAAAAGGTTATTGCACGTACTTCATCCTATAGCCGTTAAGCTCTAAACCATGGGACTCGAGTGCTACACTCAAAATTTCTCGTGTGTAAATATTACTAATAACTGCGTCCATTCTACGAATTTTATTCGTGGTTTTCCAGCCACGAATAGTATTCGTAGAATGGGCACAGTTTGGTAAAAATTACTAATATCTAATTCGTATTCGTACAAAAAACAATCGTATATTGTATGAATACTGTTGTAGTATTTACTAATGCTCTTGTTATTCATTCGTATATTGTACAGTCCTATTCGTACATGAACGAATTTTTTTGTAGCATTTACCAATGCTCTTGTTAGTCATTCGTACATTGTACAGTTCTATTCGTACATTGCACGAATATTGTTGAAGCATTTACCATTAAAATACAATTTTGATGTAATGAAAAAATAATTTGCATTAAAAAAATTGATGGTTTTTATTTTCTATAAGTGCAAGAGAGAAAAAATTTAGTACATATATATTTAATAAATAGATTGTGAAGTAAAGTTACAAGTTTTTGTACAATGAATTAGCAAAAAAATAACTTAGAAAAATTTCGATTTTTCAGGGCAAACATTCTGATTTTTCAGAGGATGGATTAAAACATCGAGATCGTAGCCATTCTTGCACTTTAACAGTGTTCGGCTTGACAGATAGGCAATAAACTTCATTTGACCCAACAAGTATTATTCACTCCAAATAACACTCAAAGGCCCCAAAATCCCACTTTTTTGAGGCAAAACTTAATCAGGAAAAATTTCGAAATTACAAAGATAAAATTCAGATTTTACAGAGATCGTAGCCATCCTTCAATGCAATTTGACAGGTAATGGCTTGACAAATGGGCAATAAACCAAATTTTTACGCAAAAAGAATATTTCGTTCCAAATGGAATCAGAAAGCCCTAAAATCCCCACTTTCCAGAGTCAAATTAAATTCGAAAAAATTCAAACTCATCGGCTGACCAATGGGTTGAAGTTGGGCAAAGTTAGAGCCAGTCAACAGAAGAAACACTGAAAATTATAAAAACCGTTATATCTTGAAAAAAATCGAAAACGAGAAAATTATAACTTTTTTGACTTAAAATTATCTTATCATAATTTTTGTTTGTGGCCGTGATTAAAAAAACAAGAATTTAAAAAGATTATCGGAGGTGCTCTTCAAGAGTTCGAATTTCGATTTCATTAAAATCGGTCAAGAAACAACGAAGCTAGCATTTTGTTGTTATTCCAGCTATTACCTGTGCGAAACTCATTAAAATCGGTCATGAAACAACGATGTTGGCATTTTGTGAAATTTTTGCGAGTCACCCTGCAGAAAATGTTTTTTCTTCCATAATTTTATTCCGGCTATTACCGGATGAAGTTACCATTTTGTGAAATTTTAGCGAGTCACCCCGTAGAAAATATTTTTTCTTCCATAAAGGAGAATGGGCATTTTTGGGCGTTAGCGGCCATTAATGAAATTAGTGTCAAATGAAAGGTATGCTACTCAGGAACAACTTTCACTATAGACGTTACATGGCATTTCATTTAGAAAAGAAGATATTTCAATGTTAATATAATGCAATTGCATTGAGCAATATTGCATAGTGATTATATTTTTAGCGGATTTAATGCTTTATCCTAACTTCATAACGTCTACTGACACTATAGTAGTGTGTTTCACGGCGTTTCAGAATCTATACATCTATACATATAAATAAAATTGGAGTGTCTGTCGTTAATATTGAAATAATTTCAAGTTTTTTAGTTTAGGTGGTTGTTTACTTGCTAAGAAACATAACTGATCATTTAAAAATTTTTTGTCTGTCTGTCTGTTTGTCCGCGGTAACCTTCAAAACAGCAGAACAGGTTGTATTGGGACTTAACGTACATGTAGTGTACAACTCTGGAAGTAATCTGGGCTACTTTTAATTGTGAAAATGTTAACGGTATCTTTAAAATATAAGAAAAAGAATGAAATTATGGAAAAACTATATCGAAAAAAAATGATTCAGGAAATGATTATTATAAAGAAGTAGAAATATTCAATTTTAAAAGTGTCAGAAAATTAAATAAAAAAAATAATTATTAGTCAGTAGTGGTGAAAATTTTGATAAAATGTCTTAACTATTAAAAATTTTGTTAACGTACTGTTCGGATCTGTGAAAACGACATGCAACCAATAAGGCAGCGAAACCATGGCCGTTTGACAACCACAATGTATTTTTAAGATGCAACAAAATAAAAGCGTTTATACCTACCTTACACTTTTATTTCGTTCAAACTATATGCCATCAACCTTGCAGCCTTAGAACGTTCTTAAACCACAATAATGCACTTTTAAATTGCAATAATGCGATTGAAACGCTGCCAGGTTTTATTTAAAAAATAATTAAATTGGAGTGTTTGTCTTTAATATGGAAATAGTAGTTAAAAGTTGCTCAAGTGGTTGTTTATTTGCTAAGAAAAATAAGTGCATTATTTTTAAAAATTTTGTCTGTTTGTCTGTTTGAACACAATAATCTTCAAAAGGATTCTGACGAGACTTTACGTACATGAAGTGGAGTATCCTAGGGTACTTTAAATGGTAAAAATGTAAAAAGGGGTATCTTTGAAACATTAGAAAAACAGTGAAATTGAGGAAAAATTATGTCGAACAATTAAATTAAAAATGCTTTATTGAAGATTAGCCTTTACTAAACTTCGTCAGCAATAGTAATGAAAATAGTCTGTTTGTTGTACCAATATTATTCCCTTCATACTTCTATCAACACGACTTAAATTAAATGGACTACGAAAAATCCAAAGCTGATCTTCTTTTTATTTAAATAAATTTCTTCGCATTTTATAGGACACAACAGCATAATGGCGGCGGCGGCGCACAGTGGGACAAAGATTTGGTATTGTGAAATATACTTCTCTCTCAGTATTTTTCAGAAGAAATTTGGCTGTAATAATGATTTTGGGGTAGAAAATAGCTTTCATCCGAAACGGGGTTCAACAGGAACTTTAATTTTTTGAAATTTTGAGTACTAAAACTAATTCTATACATAAAAATGAATCCATATTTCCCTTTGTCACGCCTTAGCTCAAAAATTGCTTGACCTATTTGGATGATTCTTTTCAGGTAATCTTTGGTATTGAGAGTGTTTTTGGTGATTTTTTTTTAATTTGATCTTGCGTTTTGCCAAAAAGGTGTACAAGCGCACCTGGGTATCTGTTTTATGTAAGAAAAAATAAATCAATTGAGTTTGAAAATAAATCAATCAATCATGAAATTTGGTTCTAACAAAATAAAAACAAAAATATAATCGAATCTCGATTACCCGGAATTCGATCAATCGAGGACACATAATTAAAATTTTGTTTTGTTAATTTTTTCTCGAAGTGTTTGTCTACCCGGGCGGAGCCGGGCCGGACCAGCTAGTATATAATATATTACGGGCTTAAAAAGACCCAGTACGTATTTCAACAACTTTGTAATTTTTTTAAACATATTATTTTACTCAGGATTTTTTAATATTGTGAGGATTGTAATATTATAGTTTTATGGTAAATGTTCTTATTAATGATGCTATTTGGTCATTTTTATATACAAATATTCTTGAGACTGTCTAGATTTCTTGTTCCACTTTCTGTTTCTATTTTTGAATTGGTCAGAAGCCAGACACTTAGTAAAACTTTATTAAAGTGTTAGAACAAAAATGCATTTTGTTCGGTTTTGAAGTACACCACAATGAAAACATTTTTGCACGGTGATTGTAGGACTAAAACACATCCAATAATAACAAAACCACTCTTGGCCGCTCACACCCATGTTTCATACAAATTTGCCCATTCTCCTTAATTCCAGCTATTACCTGTGCGAAATTCATTAAAATCGGTCAAGAAACAACGAAGTTAGCATTTTGTTTAACATTTTAAGGTTGAGTAAAGTTTAAAAAAAGCTTAAAAAGAAATAATACCTACCAAGAACTCAACGCCAACGTGAACACTTCTAAATTTTTTAATCCTGCATACTGGTAAGACACCGAAAGAGAGAGAGAGTCCTTGTAAATTCTCTCCTTCTCTCAGAATATACAGAAATGAATTTCAACATTATAAATTTACCAAAATGCATGGTGGTAAAAGTCCGAAATTAATTGTGAAAACAAAACAAAACACTTTTTACCAATGGTGTTGGAAAATTGTAGGATTTACCGGTAAATTCTAGAACTTCATCATTTCGTTTGCCACCTCGTTTTTGGACTTTTAAATTTATCACTCTTTATTAAAAAAATAATGGATTTACCTAATGATCACTCGTTTTTTTTTCACTTTGAAACACTTTTTTTTTTATTTTATTATACGGATTTACACAAAACACGTTTATCTTCCTTGCGGTATGGAATACGTTTTACAAACACAATAGCTTTGATTACAATTGCTAATCCAAAAAAATATAACTAATAATGCGTACAATCTACGAATAATGCGTACGGTCAAAGCACGAATGAATTTTGTCTACTAATACTAAATTTTATTCGTAGAAAGTACGAATACATTAGTACATATAGCACTAATGTAATGGTAGAAATCACGAAGTCATTCGTACGGGAAAATAACGAAAGCTATTAGTAATATGTACACAATATTTCGTACAATGTACTAATACGAATAGCTTTTTTTGTTTTACGAATGTTATTTACTATATAAAACGAATATATTCGTAGATACTACCACAGGTATTAGTAACACTTCACGAATGAATTCGTATAAAAATCCCCATACAAATACTTCCTACAATTCACGAGTATTCGTATACAATGCACGAATATTTTTGCCACGAATAGCATTCGTAATTATTTTACTAATAAAATTTTTGAGTGTAGAGAGTTAAGAGAACAACAACGCAATTTTTCACTCTAGTGCAGTGACTAAATGACCAGCAACTATATTGAACTATATTCCTCATTCCGGAAGGATATGAGAAGGAGGGAAGATGATCACCTTGAATTTGTTTGCTTTCGATTTACCACTTAAGTGACCCTTTGACAGTTATGATTATACATATTCGCTGACCATTTAGTCTTTTAGACCACTATTAATTGTAGATTTTTCCAATAAGTTTTCATTCGGACAACTTACAGTTTTTGAATAAGTTTGCGCTAGATTTACTAAACAACAAATAGTTCCGTTGTCCCGTCAATAATTGAGCAATCAGCTATAATGTTATCTAGACCAGGAAAAATAGCACAAATCGTATGGGGAACCTTGAAAAAATTAATTCATAAAATATTAAATTTGATATCGACGTAGAATTGCAACCTCTATAACATATCCAAAGTCCCCCAAAATCCCCGCATTGGCTTTTTGTGTAGATGCATTTGAAGAGCTGCAGATGGGGAGATCTTGGACGTCTATCAAACTAAAATATTTGTTTGGGTACAACCTAACCATACGATACATGCTTTAAGGGTAGTTTTTAACGCTGAATCTAATGAAACCAAATTCAAAATGATACAACCACCCAAAAAGAAGTTATTGTCCTTTTTATGTAATGATGACTTTTTTTCAGGTACAACAAGTAAAATATACCGAAAACCCTTTGAATATAACGGTATGTCAATGAAACTTGGAATTAATGTTTCATTTGTCATAGGAACTAAGAATCAAGAGAGTCCCTAAAAATATCCATGGTGAAAGGGTGTTTTTTTTAAGGGGGAGGGACAACAAAGAATGTTAACCATAACACCCACGTAAAAATTCTTACACTCATGAAACTCGCCAAAAATATTAAAATCTTCATGGCAACCAAGAATCAAAATAGTCCATACAAATATCTTTGTTCTAATAGTGTTTTTGGTGACTGTTAACTTTTGACTTGTTCTACGGAAAATACGATTTCAAAAATTAATTTTTGCTTGAAAAGGCTCATAACTTTGTTAATGGTGCTTGTATCATTTTAGTTTTGCTTTTATTAGATTCAGCGTTAAAAAATACCCTTAAATCATATACCATACTTTGTATATATACTTCAATTACACCAAATCGAAATTTTGGCTCAGTCCTTCTAACTTCTTCCCAGATTTTCCCTCTCTTTAATAAAAAAACCCCAGAACAAATAAATTTATGAGGACTATTTTTATTCTTGGTTGCCATGACAAATTATATATTTTTGTCGAATTTCATGAGTGGTAAGAGTTTTTTCGTGGGTGTTATGGTTAAGATTCTACACTTGCCCCTCCCCCTTAAAAAAACACCCTTTCACCATGGATATTTTTAGGGACTCTCTTCATTCTTAGTTCCTATGACAAATGAAACATTCATTCCAAGTTTCATTAACATACCGTTATTTTCAAAGGGTTTTCGGTAATATTTTACCTTTTGCACCTGAAAAAAAAGTCATTACATAAAAAGGACTATACCTTCTTTTTGGGTAGTTGTATCATTTTGAATTTGGTTTCATTAGATTCAGCGTTAAAAACTACCCTTAGAGCATGTATCATATGATTAGGTTTTACCCAAACAAATATTTTAGTTTCATAGACCTCCAAATTCTCCCCGTCTGCACCTCTTCAAATGCATCTATACAAAAAGCCAATGCGCGGATTTTGGGGGACTTTGGATATGTTATAGAGGTTGCAATTCTGCGTCGATTCCAATTTTAATATTTCATGAATTAATTTTTTCAACCTCAGAACCCATTTTTCCTGGCCTAATCTTACTTTGGACAAAGACTGTGCACGAACTTAAACTGACAAGATATTAAAAAAAAAGAAAAAGAAACTACTAGCAAAATGAAGGGCATCTATTCCTCATTTCATATAGCAATGAACCCAATTTCTTATGCATTCCTTAGAAAATTGCCAGTGTGATAAATAGCTACCGCCATCGGCATCGGTGTCCTTTGTCCTTTACCTCTCTCATTACGTAAGTGTGTTTATGTGTCTGCACATGTGACCGGAATACAGTTTTTGTATTATTTGTATTCTCTGCCTTTTCCCAAAAATCAGAACACATATGAATAAAGCTCAACTCAAATGGCATTTTCCATAAATGCCTTTTCAACCATAAGGAAGGCCAACGAGGACACCAGAAAAAAAGGACGAAAACGCAAAAAAAAAACAACAGTCCTGAAATTTGTACGTGTCGTCCCATCGCAGGAATATTTTCGTATACATAATGATTTATTAAAAGAGCTCTTTTGTGCATTTTTTTTTTTGTCAACGTCCTGGGAAGTTTTTGCAACCGTGCAATATCGGAGCCGTCAGGAGCACAAATTGTAGCCGATGGCAAAAAATCAGAAGGAAAAACAAGACCCTGCCTTGTTAAGTTATTTTTTTTTTGTATGAAAATTGTCGTTTACAATTCTAGTTTTTTTTAGGGGTTGTGTGGTTTTTGAGAGCAAAAAAGATGCAGAAGGTGAGTGTTACATCGGTTGTTGGTACTTATAGAGGTGGTGGAATATTGTTTTTCTCTCGTGTAGATATGTTGAATTTGATCAAAACTGGGGTAAAATCGGTTTCATAGACACAATATTTGCTTTTATTAAAATTTTCTTACTGAAAATGAAAATTGAAGAATTGATTTAGAAATCCTTTTCCCAGATGGAAGCGTTTAGAAGAGGTATATTGAAAAAAGTTTGTGCCACACTATGAAATCAGAACAAATTGAATGGAAATTTTATTAGGTTATTTCTAGTTTAAGGAAATTTGGGTCACCAAATACAAATTGTAGGTATATGTGGCTGAATTTAAAAATGAAACTTTAAAGTATGTAGGTATCTATAGGTATATGAACTTCTTGTAGGGTTAAGCATATACCTCTACTTTTATTAAAAAAAGGTCACGAAAATAGAAACTTCTTTTATGCAAATGCTCTTTGAATAAGGTTTCACAAGCTGCTACGTTTTAAAGGTTTCGGGTAAAATATTTATGTGTATATCTCGACTCGAGGTTTTTAACAAATCGAATATTACGATAATGGAGAAAAAAGTAAATAAAGCCATGCGAGTTAAAAAAAAGAGTTTTATTTTTAGTGTAGTTCGAACGACGACTTTATTTCTTCGAGGTATCTTAACGACTGTTAGTCTAGATATATCATTAAATTTTGTTCAATCAGATTTATTTCCCTTTGATTATTATTATGCTGATTGAGCAAAATTTAATGTATTATTTTACAATATGAAAATATACTTATATGCTTATTTTGCAATATTATTTTACAATATGAAAATATACTTATATGCTTATTTTGCATTTTACGAATTGATTTATTATTCATATTCGTATTACAAATAAAAGGTTGTTGTACTAATGGTGACGGAGGTCACCATACAAATATGTAACTTCTCCCCCCTTATTCTTAAGATTCTCCTGAATCGTTGGAATTTCCATAATTTTAACATTTGGTTGGGGCTTAGTAACATTATTTATTTTAATTTTCAATTTACGATTTGATTTGTTAATGAAAAATATTACAATAAGAATAATTATAATTATTAAGAACATTGTAGTATTACTGATTTGACTTATAGTTCTGTGATATGTTAATTCATTAATTTTTTGTAAATTTTCAATTTGTTGCATTTTTGAAATTTCTTCAAACTTTAATTTGTCAGTTACATTTAAATTTGTTTCTTCTTCATAATGAAATTTTTGAATAAATTCTAGTTGATAATTAAAAATAGTTACATTTAATATATTTATTGAACAATTATTAATATTTAACATGAAATTTCCAGTTAAAATTAATTTTCTATCATCGCAGTGATTATAAACATTTTCTTTTTCTAAATTTTTGCAGATCAAAGTATCGTCGTCAATTTTTATTACTTTAATTTCTTTATTGTAACGAAAAGTACATGAATCTTTTATTATACATGAATTACTTATATTTAAATCTTTCAAGTAAATGCTTCTTGGATTATACTCATATTGTACATTATTTATTTCTATAAATTGTAAATTTTCCATATCTATTTCTTTTTTTTTATCATTTGGCATTGGTATAATCATTTTTAACTGAGTCAAAATATAGTCTTTTGGTAGTTTCAAAGCTATTATAAGTCTGTCTTGGTCGAGTTTCATAAGTCCTATTCTAGCGTTTTCAAGTTTATAAAAGTCTATCCCTAATGTCCTTATTTCTTCTCCTGTCAATATGCTTGGATGGAGATTACCTTGTTTAGCAGATGCTATGTTATCTAGAATGCTATCAATTTTGCTTTCTAATATTTGAAGTTTTAGTAGTTGGTCTGTAATAATTTGTTTTCTAATAATGTCTTTTTGGTTCGAAGCAATACTTTGGTAAGTATAGGATAAAACTTCTCTATCTGTTTCTATTGTTTTTTTTTTATTTTATTAATAGAGTCCATAAATTTTTCGTTAATTTGTATTTGATGGTTCAGGTTTTTTATGGCTGCATGATTATTAGTATCAATTGTGTTCATATGTCCGATAATATCTTGTCGGTCGTTGTCATCCATTGTCCCAAACAACCATTTCTGTCCTGTTCCTATAATATTTATAAGTCCTCTTTTTTGTCTTCTTAGTGGAACTATTGCTTGAAGTTTAGATTTTATATTAAAAATTTCATTACTTATTTCGGTATTGTTTTCTAATTGTAAAGCTTGTAGATTAACTTCTATCATTCCGATTGTTGAAAATAAATCCCTAGTATCTATTATGTGTAATATGGTCTGGCTATTATTAATTATTTCTACTGATCCTAAATTTAATGTAGTATATCCCTTATTGGTTTGTATCGGTGTTATTATGAGTGTTGCTTCCGCTATTTGCATTATTATCAGCCAGGAGATCACCTGATACAGCCAAAAGATTACCTGCGAATTGATTTGGTTTTTTAATATTTGTTGGGTCAACATTTTTTAAATTATGTTTTCTATAATATGTTTCATTTTTATGTCTTAAATGTTTATAGTTCCTTATGTAGCCTTCATTGCGTTTTTCATCATAATTTTCCCTAGAAATATTTCTCTTTTTTCTAATTTTTTCCTTTTTAGCTTCTATTTTTGTTCTTAAATTTAACTGATTTGTCTTTTCTGCTGAGTTTGGACTCATACCTAATGTTGAATGATACCTACTATTGTATATCTGAATAGCTTTATGAATTTTTCTATTGGTGGAAATGTCTGTATTTTTAATTGTTAGTAAAATTTCAAGTAATGTAGAGTGGAATCTCTCTATATCTGAGTTTCCAGTATGCGAATTTGGTTTTGTCATATGCATTTCAATTCCTTCCTTCCTAAAGTATTCTTTAATATTTTCTGAATTAAATTCATTGTCACAGATAATTTTTCTTGGTTTTCCGAATTTACTTAATTGTTCGTCTATGCATTCTAATTTACTTGTCCAATTTTTACTACTTAAATTGTATCCATAAGCTTTTCTCGTAAATTTGTCAATAAATGCCAGGTATGTTAGTTTATTGAAATGATAAACATCCATATGCAAAATTTCGTTTCCTTTAATTGGAGTTTCTGTTAGTCTGAACTTTGGTCTTATTGGCTTTCTGTCATATTTACCTTCTTGACAAGTCTGACAATTCCCTATTACTCTAGAAATTTCTTTTATAAGTTTTGGAAAATATATTTTGTTTTTTAATTTATGATATGTCTCAACTATACCTGAGTGATTACTCTCTTCTATGTGATATAAGGATATTTGTTTATGGGCCTCTTCAACCTTTTCTAAATCTCTTGCTCTCTGAGTGAGCTTGTAGAATTTTACTTCTTTGTCGTGTCCATACATTTCAATTAAAACTTTTTGTACTTTATTGTATTCAGCATCATCTACTTCTGAATAAACTCCTACTGTTCCTGATTTAATAGTTCTTTTAAATAAATCTTTCCAGTATTTGTCATTTTTCGTCATATCAACCTGAATTATTGTTTTAGTGTGCTGTTTTTTTATTATTTCATTTTGCACAGAATAAGTCAATATTAGCTGAGTTTGGTAAATGTTAACAATTCCCTCTTTGATTTGTATATGGTCTAAAAGTTGTTCATTCGATGAATGTACAGTTTCTGATGTTTCGTTTATTTCCTCTGGGATTCTACTTAAGAAATCTGCTATTTTATTTTCCTTCCCTTTTATATACTCAATGTCAAACTCAAATTCTTGCAACTTAAGAAGTCCTCTTTGGACTCTTTGACTAAACTCCTTTCCATTATATTTTTTATTTAAATATTTTACAGGCATATGGTCAGTGATTATTTTAAATTTCTGACCCCAAAGATATGGTCTAAAATATGTGGTAGCCCATACTATTGCTAAAAATTCCTTATCTGTTGTAGAATAATCTTTTTCATGGTCGTTTAATGTTCGGGAGGCATAACATACTGGCTGCCCTTCTTGAGTTAGAACAGCTCCTAACGCAAAATTACTTGCATCAGTGTATAGGGAAAATTGTTTGTTAAAATCTGGAAATTTGAGTATTGGATGTCTGATAAGATTTTCTTTTAATCGTTCAAATGCTTGAATGTATTCCGGGTCCTTACTATTTATTTTCATATCTTTTTTTAGATATTTAACCATCGGGTACGCTATTTTGGAGTAATCAGCAATAAATTTCCTATAATATCCAGTGCTACCTAAAAATCCTTGTAACTGCTTAATTGTTTGGGGCAGTGAATATTTCTGGATTACTTCTATTTTATTTGGGTTAGGTTTCATTCCCTCTGCAGTAAGGATATGACCTAAGTATTCTGTATTTTTCTTAAGAAAAGAGCATTTACTTAGTTGTATCTTAAGATTGTAGTCAGCTAATTTTTGAAAAATTTTGTCTAACGATGTTATGTGCTCTTCTAATGAGGTCGAAAAAATAAGTATATCATCAAGATAAACTATGCAAATTTTGCCTATGTACTCTCTGAGAACTTCATTCATTAGACGCTGAAATGTCGCTGGGGCGTTTTTCAGCCCAAAGGGCATTCTGGTATATTCATATAGACCGTTTGGTGTAACAAATGCAGTCTTATGTATATCATCAGGATGCACCTTTATTTGATGATATCCCTTGGCTAAATCAAGGGTTGAGAAGTACTGAGACCTTCCTAGCTTATCAAGAATACTTTCGATATTTGGTAATGGATATTTATCGTCTACAGTTATATCATTGAGAGCTCGATAATCGACACATACTCTATACTTAACTTTTCCTTCGCTATCGGGCTTTTTGGCGACCACTACGATTGGTGAAGCGTATCGACTGTTTGATTTTCGTATTATGCCCTGCCTTTCCATATCATTAACTTGGTTTCTTACCTCTTCTTCGTGTTTTTGAGGCAGACGGTACAGTCTAGCATTTATTTGTTGGTCTGTGGATAGTTTTATTTCATGAAATATACTTTCGCAATTAGTAAGCTGATCTCCATCTCTATATAAGAGATTTTTATATTTTTGAAGCAAATCTTGTATTTCTTGTTTCTCGAATACTTTCAAATCTTGTAAATTAACTTCAGTACTACCCTCTAACTCATAACATTCTATGAATGGTTCTACTTCAATGACCATTGGGAGTATAGTTTTGTTTTGTAGAAGTACTTCCTTTTTTATAAAGTTAATGCTTTCGACCATGTTTCCTAGTACATCCATTCCTAACAAGAGACTATATTTTTGTTCTCCTAATGGCTTTCCATATGCTCTAACGAAGACATTTTCTGGGTAGCCAAATTCTGTAGGTACTGGGACCTGATAAATTTTTAATGTTTCTATACTTTGGCTGTTTACGGTAGACAAGTTTAAAGTCAGCTCTTCGAGTACGTTATAGGAACTACAGTCTATCTTACTTGTATTTACTAAACTCATTGTAGACCCTGTATCTAGTAAGCATATGTGTTTCTGGTTTCTCAACGCAAATACTACCTGTGTTTTCCTACCAGAGAGGCTACATTCAGAAAAACCGGAGCTTCTATTGAATGTATTTCTTCTTGAACCACTTCGGAAGATCCTTGATCTATATTATTAATATCCATTGGTTCCACATTCTGTCTATTATGGGTCTGTCTGGAATTGTTATTGTTATAGTTATAGTTATTCCGTGTTCGGTTGCTATTTTGTATGGTATTATTGAGTTGGTTTTGGCTTGTCTGGCCAGAATTATTGTATGTATGTCGTCTCTCTGTGTCGTTTGTTCTTGTAAAATTATAATCAGTACTTTGTTGTTGCGGATTTGTCTGTCTAGAGTTGTTATTAGTATTGTTTCGTAACTGTTGGTTGTTCTGTCGGTATGTCCTTTCTGCGGGCCTAAAATCATGGTTTCTTCTAGTATTATTTCCGTTAGTAAGGACGTTACCTACATCGAACCCTACATAAGAATACAATATACTCTTGACTTTAAGTAGATCATATTCATCCCTAATTTCTCTTGCTAAGTTGCCTGCAGCTAGTTCTCTTATTTTGTTAATTACTAGTGAATATAACATTGTTTTCAGACTATCTTTATTATTCTCATACATAATAATAGTATGAATATCTGTTAGTAAATATTCAATTTTGTTAATTAAATCTAATACCGAACTCACTCTAAGATTGTTGATCCGGCGGGTAACTTCCCCTTGGTCGATGCTTGGCCGGAATGACAGCTTCAGTATATTCTTCGCCTCTTCCCATGTGCTCATGTTGTTGGTAAGTAGCAGTTCCTTTGCCTTACCTATCACCTTACACTGTGAAATAGCAGTCCACATTGCAGCTCTTCTGTCTTCTGGAGTCAAGCTCATGTGATTATCGACAACGTTTATAAATTGAGTCAGCTCTTGCCTGTTGCCGGAAAATTCTTTAATATATGAAATTTCTTTCATAATCACTATGGCTCGACTATCAGCTTGCTGTTGAGAATTCGCCTCTAATCTCAACAAAACTCGTGCCATTGTGTTTAAAAGATTTGTTTGGTCGGTTGCCATTTCGTTTGTATCCTCTATTTGCAAGTTCCTTCTGGAGTCGTGAAGAATTTGTCGCGAAATTTTTAAAAATGTATTTTAATAAAACTCGCACAAAAAAGCACTATTGATTTTTAGTTCGCACTGCACTTGTTTGTTCTTCTTCTTTTTTTTTTTTTTTTTTTTTTATTTTGTGTTTCTTTGTTGTGACTGATTTGTAGTCTACAACAGTAACTTAATAATATTTTTTTTTTATAATTCCCGACAAATAGTTGTTGGTACTTTATTCGGGTGGAGGAGGGGTTGTGGACGGTAAACAAAACAATTTAAAAAAAATGTTTGTAACTGATTTGTAGTTACAATTTTTTTTTTCGCGTTTACTCGATTCCGTTCCGACTGCGCCAGTTAAAAAAAAGAGTTTTATTTTTAGTGTAGTTCGAACGACGACTTTATTTCTTCGAGGTATCTTAACGACTGTTAGTCTAGATATATCATTAAATTTTGTTCAATCAGATTTATTTCCCTTTGATTATTATTATGCTGATTGAGCAAAATTTAATGTATTATTTTACAATATGAAAATATACTTATATGCTTATTTTG
This sequence comes from Dasysyrphus tricinctus, assembly GCA_963921185.1. Lineage (NCBI taxonomy): Eukaryota > Metazoa > Arthropoda > Insecta > Diptera > Syrphidae > Dasysyrphus > Dasysyrphus tricinctus. The sequence continues at coordinate 227,585,677 of OY992530.1, read as the reverse complement.
CAATATTATTTTACAATATGAAAATATACTTATATGCTTATTTTGCATTTTACGAATTGATTTATTATTCATATTCGTATTACAAATAAAAGGTTGTTGTACTAATGGTGACGGAGGTCACCATACAAATATGTAACTTGCGTGTGGGTTTCTGTATCTCTGTGTTGTCTGTGGTACAGGGTGGGTCAAAAATACCTTTCCCTCCTTATGTGAATTCGTAATAACTTTTGAACGCAAAGACAAAAACCAATGAAGTCCTTTGGAAATCAGAGTTTATTTTATGGATATTATTTGCTTTGGAAAATTATATCGGTTTAAGTGGCTATCATTAGAATTCATACACGTGCCTGTTTTTTTAAAACAATTTGTATGAATTTTATTAAGATTCCGCTATTTCTGCCCGAATTTTGGCTTTATCCAGAGTTCGAAGTTTTTAAGACCTTCTTCTTAAGACAAGGGAAGTGTGGGCAAAACCGCACATGGGGGCAAAATTGTTTTTGTACTATGTTGTATGAAAACATAAATTCAATGCAAGAACGTGGCAAATTGAAATGTGTGAAAAGTAAATTGTTATTTAACAAGTAAGATATTAAAAAAATTTATGTTTTATTTTTTTATTATTGCAAGAAATAATAATATAATCTAAAAACATCGACAAAAACATTAATTTTAAAGAAAAAAAAATTTGAATTCCGGTAAGATTCGTATGGGGCGGTTTTGCCCCAAATATTTGTTCTTAATATAATAATTGTCTATTTACCTGCTTTATTTTATTTAATGTAAAACAAATATGGTGCAAAATTACATTTGCAAAATAACGCGACAATCATGGGATGAATTGGTAACGAAAAGTGCTATTGATGCACTTCTAAAAATAAGATGGGAAACCAGAAGACCATTCATTTCCCCAAGACCACCCTGAGAGACTGACAAACAAATGTAAAAGCCTTGAAAATTATGCAAAAAAGAGTCTTGGAAGTTTTAACACTGTTTTTACGGCAGAGCAGGAAAAAGAATTGTCAGAACACATTCTTTTATTGAAAAGCCGCTTATTTCCCATAACAATAAGAGATCTACGGGAGATCGCATTTCAGCTGGATGAAAAAAACAACACGATTTTGACAAGAAAACTTGCATGGCCGGATGCAAATTGGTGGAAAACTTCTTTATAAGAAATCCAAACATAAGTCTTCGTAAACCAGAAGGAACTTCTGGAGCATGAGCCATGGGATTCAATCTCGTTACAGTGGCAAAATATTTTGAATTTTTGACGGAAATAATGGATAAATACCAGCTGATCGCATTTATAACGCTGATAAAACCGGCATTTCAACAGTCCCCAAAAAAGTAAATAAAGTACTGGCTAACAAAGGCAAAGCCCAAGTGGGAACTTTAACATCTGCAGACCGCCGTAAGACGATCACTATTGAGATCTGTATGAGTGCATCTGAACATAACCATATAGACTAACAAATAATATAAGCAAAATCAAATTCTCTAACCCCCAGTTTCACAGTCTCGTTTAAACCTTGAACTGAGTTCAATTGTTCTGCTGAACTAAAGTTTAAACCAAAAGCGGAGTTTAAACTTCCACTGTGAAACTGGGGGTAAGTTGGTCAAGAATATTTAAAACAACAAAAAATTGAATATTAATAATATTACAAATAATTAAAAAAAAAATTTGCGGGTCACAAAACCAAATTATTTATAAATTTTATTTGAATAATAGTCAGTGCCACTGCTTTTCATGTGGTTCTTGCTACTTAAGCGTTAAAATTTTAAGACATTCATATGTGATTACTTTTTCCTAGAGTAGAGTGCGGGTGGCAATGGTGCAGTGGATGTAGTGCTTGACTGCTAGCTTAGAGGTGTGGGTTCGAGCCCCATTCTAGGCAGCATTCTTTTCTATATTCTCCCAGCTTAACTGGACGCCACCCGTGAGATTTAATGAGATAATAAACACCTTGATCTCAATCCACTGTGCCAAATCTTTCCTATCTTCCTACTCTTTCTAACTAGTGCCGTGCAATTCAGGTTGCATTTAAAAGACCTTAGGTCTTACAGGCATATAGTTAAAATTATTATTATTATTATTATTATTATTATTATTAGAGAAATAAAACAATGTCTAGCATAGTTCTTACGTGTATCAGGACCCCCAAGTTCCAAAATATCCAAAAGTGTCCTTGCAACCGCGTACAATCGTAGACCAGTTGAGTTTGAGATCTTATAACACCAATATTTGCCTTCACCTCGGATGTTTGCACACTTATCAGTTAGAATAGTTAATTTTAGTAAGCTATTGAAAAGGACGGGCATAAAAAAAACCTTATTCTTAGGTAATGGAATAATTTTAAAAAGGGTGGTCCACGATCGTAGACTCTTTTTTACCAGCAGAGATAGGCATTCCTGCATATAAAAGAAAGATAATTAAATTTCCTATAAAATAAATTGTTCGAAAAACGGTTTGGAAAAAAATCAACCGAGAATCAGTTGCTCAAACTGATTAAAGGCTGATTTTAAATTTTGAAAGCTTAATATATGGCATTTTTGGCTATTTTGAGGGACTTCTTAGATTATACGCTCAAACTGGGTGTTTTATTCAGTCATGACCAGCTAAGTCGAAAATAAAAGTATACATCAGGACAGGACCGGGATGATAAGCATTTTATACAGGGACACTTAAGTTGCTTGGGATGCTCCAGAATTGCCTCCTTAGCCTAAAGAAACAGCGAATAGCAACGGCGAGAGTAATGCTTCGTTTGATCTCAGCACTGGTGTGTCAATATCATCGCCGTAAGCGAGTAATTTGACTTGAGAGTTTTGCACTATTCTTTCAAGATCCTAAACGCATGGCAGCGCTTCGTCTTGCTTTAAACATATTTTTACATCAAAGGTTAGGGTTTGCTGACCTTGATGGAGTAGCATGCATCTCCGTCATCCTACACAAACGGACGAGTTTGGCCGTTTGGGAGGGATGCTAAAACTATACATTTCTCTGTAGCTTGTCAAGCAAGGCCGCGTATGAGAGCATCTATAGCTCTCATACGCGGCCTTGAAATCGATGAAAAGGTGGTGGATATCAATTTTTAACGCTCGGCCATTCCAAAGTAACGGAGAAGACAATCGGACGCTTGTAGTAAGGTTTTTCTTGTTCAGAAATTAATATTTTTTTATGAAACTCAGTGGTTTTTAAGAATTCATCACAAAGTACACGACATATAAATTTCACCAAAAAATTAAGAAATTTAGTAAGATTATACAAAATAAAATGCACGACTGGATCGCACGTACTTGCTCTTATATTCAAGTTGTGTGGAACTTAACGATCCGTATGTTACTCTTTCCTTATACAATTGTTACGTAAGACCCCATCTTGAGTACGCCTCCCAAGTATGGACTCCATTTTACGAAATTCACAAGAGCCGTATTGAATCAATACAACATAACTTCATTCGTTTTGCTTTGAAAGGTCTTCCTTGGGCTGATCCGTATAACCTGCCACCTTATGAACACAGAATCATGCTTCTGCAACTTCAAACTTTATATCAAAGGCGCGTTAATAATGATTTAATATTTTTTCATCAACTTATCAATGGCGAAATTGACGCTCCTGACTTATTAGCCTGTATAGGTATTAACTACCGCGGGGGATCCCACCACCTACGAAGATTTGAACTTTTTCATGTTCCTTTTCATAGAACCAATTATGGTAATCACGAACCTCTTAATCGTATGTGCAAACTTTTTAATGTAAACGCTGCCTCTGTTGATTTTAACATAAATAAAGTAGGATTAAAAACATTGTTGCGAGCCAGTGTTCCACTCTCGTAAATGTCTATGTATGGGTTATTTAATACCTTATTTAATTGTTTTATACTAAATATATTGTGTCTAAATTTGTTTATTGTTTAATTTTGTTAATTTTTATTTATTTATGTGCTTGTGTTAGCTTTACTTAATCTACTAACCACTAACACATGCACTCATGAGGAGCCTCTGATTGTAGAACGCAGCTTGCTTTAAGCTTACTACAACACAAAAAAAAAAAAAAAAAAAAAAAAAAAAAAAAAAAAAAAATATTCAAGTAATTATAGAAAAAGTATAAAAAAGCATTTAAATCGTTCTTTTAATTGTTTAAACAACCTGACAAATAACCTAGAGCGCAAAAAAAAGTATGCCATTTGATTACTTAAAAAAATATCAATATATGCAAAAAAAAAATTTAAAATCGTTGGAGCCGTTTTCTTAAAAATTAATTTTTTATATATAAAATTTTTGTAACATTTTTCAAAAAAAAATTTGGTATGCCAATTTTTAGTATATATTGATCTCAAATTCCGTGATATGGGATCCGCGGAGCTTATCTAGGGAGGGGTGAAAACCAATTTCGGCTAACACGATTTTCCTCGAAGTTGCATTCATATTTTTTTTTCGATGCACTGTTTCTCTCAAAGGCCCCAATTGTGGACTGCAAGACTTTGATTTTTTTAATAGTCTTTAATGGAGCTTTCGACGCCTATAGTTCTTTTTTTGCTATCGTTCACACCCAAAATCTGCTGTGGGCTCTCGGTCTAATACCGCTTTACACTACACGCTCGGTCAGAGAAAGCAATGTGAATTGATTAGTTTGAAATATCAAGAACACATTAACTCTTTTATAACTGCCACAGTGTCTCGAACAGCGGGTACTTTGAACTTCGTGAAATGAAGCTTTGCAGTATATAGCTATAGCATGGTGTCCTAACAGAGTTTTTGAGTTCCCTCTGGATCTGCGTAACTCCACAATTATGTGCGGAAAACATAATGGCATACAGTGGTACACGGAAAGAATTCTTGGATCAGATCACGAAAAATTAATCCCGTTTTATACCTTGGCTCGGGATATCGTAATTTACGATTATTTGTTTGCAATTTACAAAACTGAGCAAAATGAAGATATTGATACTCAAAAATCGTAAATCAACACTCTTTAAGTATCAATAATTCTATCGAGAGAAAACAGAAATTGCGAACAACAAATCGCAATTTGATCCAAATATTCCTCAATCGCACAATTTGTAAAATGCAAAACAGATTTGTGATCACCACTTTTATTTCGTGATATTGCTACTTGAAAGATCAATCTTGCTCTATACCCTTCATTTTGCAGGTATACACATTTAATTTAATTTATTTGAAATAAGTACTTGACGCTTGACTCTACTCGGATTTGAACTCGCAACCCTCACGTTGCAGAGCGAGCGTGCAACCACTAGGCCAAATTGCATTATGGATCTATGGTGTCACAAATTAATGATAAGATAAATGCCATGTTGTGGTGCTTTGTCTGTTCGAGAAGTAAATTGCGACAAAAAAGTCGTGATTTTGGAATTTTTTGTTTGTGATTTGCAACTATTCTCATGGAGTTGCAAATTGCGACAAAAAAAAAACGTAAATCAGTGATGGTGTAATGTTAATTACTAAATATTCATCGCAAATCAATATTTTTAAATGTTGTTTGTGAAATTATGATTTTGGAGAGTAAATCACGCCAAAAAAGTTGTATTTTGCTATGAAAAGTACAAGCTTGAATCATGGATTTTAATTGCAAATCACGAAAAAACAAATTCTGTAAATTGCTGCGTTTTGAACGTTAAATTACCAGTTTTTGCATTAATTTGGGATGAAAATGCTTTGATTTACGAAAAAAACATGATTCGTAAATTGCAACTGCAAATTTTTCAATTGGTGATTTTTCAAATCTTTCCGTGTATGTTCCTTTCCTATTCAGACATATGACGTTCGAGTGAAATTTCCAGCCTCTTCCTAAGCTGGGATAACCTAACCTAACCTTGCCAGTAAAAGTTCGTTTTCAGGAACGTCATCAGCGTCAAAAATGCATTTTGCAGAATGTTCTCAAACATGCAAAAGTCTTCTGTTCAAAAAGGCAAATACAAGTTTTACTGCATAAGTATTGTGTTCCAAGTTCAAAAACATCATGTGTGGTGCAATTCTGCAGTAAAAAATCGATTTGGCAACAAAAATATTGAGAAGCCAGAGAACGTGTTCATAAACGTCAAATACGTTTGCAAGAAAATTGAAGGAGGTGTAAAAGTTCCATCCAACTTCTCTTCGGCAGTGACTGCTGTATTCGTTTCCTGGTTTCTCTCCAGTCCAATCTACTTCGTTGGATTCGTACTCTTGGCCAGTTAAATGATATGGAATACGGAAGTTCATATAACGCATCCACGAAGGTGACAAAATCCTCACGAATACTTACATACATCAAAAACGTATCTTATGGATAAAACAGAAAACAGATGTGTATCGCTGCGTTCAGCGCCAAACTTGAAGCACATATGTGCATGTCTTAAGGTGCGTATCCATTTCAGAGTAAATAGGCGGCGAGTGGCTCTGAACAAGTCCTCGGGAGTAAAACTCGAAAGTGAACATAGACACAGTCATGAAATAAGCTCACCAGAGGGGAAGAGAGTCGCTGAGAGTCGCTCTCGAGAGTTTTCTAGTGAAAGTCCTCCCTCAATGGAAGCGCACTTTTAATTGTTTATCAAAAGAACTCTATCAATTTTTTTTTGGTATTTATCAATAACTTTTATACACAAATGTAGTTTATTATTTTAACTTTAATTAAGATATCTTTATCCTGTAGATCCGAGCATTTGAAGCATAGATAAAAAGTTTTGAAGCTAAATTAAATCGACGTATTGTAAAGATTTAATTTTTTTTAAATTAAAATCAACTACCTATAAGGTTGAAAATTTAGATATTACCCCTGCCGTTTCTCGCGATACATTCAACTATAAAAAACCACTTACAAATTTGTAGAGTAGGGTTGGTGGTGAGCAATAATTTTTTAAAACATAATTTTTCAAATTGTGAAATTTTTCATTCAAAGCATCTTGAAAAGTGAAAATTAAGTATGAAACAAATTGAATTTTCTCATAAAATGTTATACAGTAATGTAGCCTGACATTTATCTATTATCTTAAGGCGTAACTTTGAAGATCTTAATTCGAAACCGAGGTTATAAGCTTTCCACTCAGTCGATCTGAAGGCTATTTGTGCATAGTGGAACTTTTCTTTACTGAACCTAGTAAGCCAGCGGCCAACGCACAACCACTCATTAGTACAACGCTGCGCTGCCAATACAAAAATTTATAAACGTATAACGAAATAACCTGTTTTTGACTACATTTTATTAAATTCATATATTATGCTTCGTTCGTTCTTGCCCAGGGGGGGGCAATTGCACCCATTGCCCGCGCCTGTAACGGAGAAGACACGTACCTACGATTAAAGATTTCTTTTTTGTTCAATTATATTGTAATTCGTTTTTTTTTTTATTATTCTCATCAATGATAAAAGTGATTCAGGCAATTGAAAAAATGTGTATAAAATTTCATTGAAATCGGTTAACGTTAACACGTGCTAGCGAGCACTTGAAATTTTTCATTCAAAATGCATGGGGTTTTCATAGTTTTTACTCAAAATATCAGCGAAATTGTAAAAGTTGATGGAAAATCTTTAAACTTGGCACATAAATTAACTACCGTAAGGAGTATCAAAAAAAAAATATTTTCAATAGTTTTGTATAATATTAACCCCATAATAAAAAATTTATTAAATATCGTTGTTTTTGTGCATATGTTGCTATTTCAAATGGAGTAACTTTTATTTACAAACATAAAAAAAAAACATATTTGTAAATTCCTTATGGTACTTAGCATGTGTACCAAGTTTAAAGTTTTGCAATTAACGTTTACACTTTTCCGGCACTTTGAGTAAAAGACTGTGAAAACACCATGTATTTTATATGAAAAACTTCAAGTGCTCCTTAGCACGTGTAAACGTCAACCGATTTGAATGAAATTTAACACATATGTTTTTTTAGTTACCTTGATCCATTTTAAGCATGGGGATCAAAGAAATTCAGACTTGTAAGAAAAAAGTGCCTATGAGTCGTTGAAATTTGGATAAGAAAGTGCAATTTTGTCTTCTCCGTTACCCTGTTTTAAGCCGTTAGACATGATTTAAAAATCTATTAAAAAAATCCACCATACCTTTTTCAAGTCTTGCTTTGTATGCGGAATAATTTTACAAACACTAATATAGTTCACGATTTATACCAACTTTTGTCATTTTTCGGTAAGGGAGAAAACATGAAATGTTCAGTCATTTCGAGGCGTATTACTATTTTTACCGCACTCCTACCAAGAAAATAGTTCCGAATTTAAAGTGTATTGAAAACACTTATAAAAATCTTACTGCACATCGCCATTTGCATCACAATTTATAGAGAACTGATGACGGCAAAAATGCTGAAAAATGCCCAGGTACGGAAGATAAAGTATGAGCTTTTTTGATCACTTGCCTATATTACAACAACAAAGTACAATTTTATATTTACAATTTTTTTCGTTAAATCTAATGTATACTCTAAATATTGGCATATTTTAATATCTTTTTTCCTTAATTTGAAACTGAGTTGCTTGGTTTCGAAATTTTTGGAATGGCCGCACTGTGGAATGCCTTACCCCAATTAATTTTTCCCGCCCATTGTAATATCCAAAATTATTGAATTACAATGAACTATTTACTTCTATAATTACCTCAACTGAAAAGAGTCCAACAGTTCCTATCGTCCTTTGCCTTTTTTCTTCAAATTGATTGATATATTCAATTTGCTACACTCTTAAAAGCTGCCTAACTGCTTAAGCTTATACCTCACTGTTTTGATATTAATTACACCAAATTCCGATCGAACGACACCATAAGTTAAGTACCTACTTAGCAATTTTTCCTAAAGTTAAACAATTAATTTTCACCTGTTAGATAAGTAGGTCTATTCAACTTATACACCATTATAAGAAACACGCTATTTTTAACAGCCACAACAACATTCAGCATCGAGCTTAATTTTTTTGTTTAGCTGTAATGAATTATTTCCATAAACTCGTCTGGCCTGAATTTTTCAAACAAAAGAATACAAAAATATTTAAGAGTGTGAGAGAGAAAGAGAAAACATATGGAAAATAACAACTAACTAACAAAAGATACGAAAACTTCTACACAAAACCTCAAAATTATTTTCATCATTCTGATTCTTGGAACGGTAATTTTTAGAATACTCAGTCTAGAAACATCTGTGTCATCGTCCTTGAAGTATGCAACCAAAGTTTATGTTTTTTTCCACATAACTTAAAGAGTATAATAATAAAAATGTAAGATGTGAAGGTATAATGAGGGCTTTGTTTGCTTTGATAACACGAAAACGACTTTACACCGTCACATTATCATTTTTTTCCACGTTTTATTTGTTTATCATCCAGTTTAAAAAGCCACATGGTGCTCCGTCTTTATCGCAGAGAATATCTTCTTTTTTTTCTGTCAAATCACTCATTAATTTTCATACAATCAGAACAAGGGATACACTTGTGCTTCGTATACATATAAATACAACAACAACCACATGAATTAATGGAAATTTTCCAAGAACAAAAAATTTAAAAATATTATTTAAGGTTTTAAACTGCTCATCATTTTTATATTTTCATTGTCCTCTCGTAGTCCTTGTCTCGTCATCGTCATTATTCGAGTCACTTGAAAGACTTCATACAATATAATGTTCGAACTAACAAAAAGCCAAAATAAAACTTTTGAAGAAACGACTTGATAAGAACATACCAACATACTTTCATTCTGACTGTGGATTAGTTAAATAAAAAGCAGTTCTTGAAACTTCAATTCACCGTGAAATAAATTGTCAAATTAAATTTTACTAGTCATATCTTGCTCCTGTACCTAAGTGTAATTTCTTCTTCCAAACCAACAATTCTGTAACACAAATTTGGAAAGGAACTTTGATGAATTTCTGTCAAAAGTTTGAAAAGTACCTATAGCCCAGTCAATTGGAGCCCTAAAGGGCTCTTTGCAAGCTAATTGCGGGGTTGTTTTGATTTGTTCCCTGCTTTATGTTTTTGGGAGCGCTTAATTAGAATCTGAGGTTTGCGAACAAATTTTCGTGACGCAAAATGGAAAAAAATGCATTTTTTGGGAGTTTTTTTACCTATGACAATTTCGAACAATTTTTGGTTCAAGGTTTTTTCTGCAACAGTCCATTCCTATTTCTCTCTAAGAAATCCTTATTAGAAATTGTTTAATTAAGCGTATATGTTGAAAGTGTCGCATGGGTAGTTTTTTTAATCAATTGTTATAAACTATTGAAGTCCTTAAAATTTGTGAATTTCAGTAGTTTAAGGCTTCAAATAAAAAAAATATCGATCAAATATTAATTTTTAAAAAAGTTATACGATATCTTCAGAATATGTGTCGAATTAACCCCACTTTACTCTATCTACTACATGTCAAGATATGCATTCGTAAAAAAATTGAACTGGAGATTGATCAAACTCTTTATTACGATGATGGGGAAGACGAAAAAGTTAGTCTTACAATTCTGTCTCTCTGTCTGTCCGTTGAGCTACAGCCTAAATGGCTGGATTGATTTCCTTCAAACTTGGTACAAAGCGTTTTTTGGTATTTTTTTACTTGCGATGCAGGTACTATAAGGCAAGTTTTGGATTCTTGTAAAAAAAAATTTTGAGATAACAATCAAACATGATATTACAATGATAGAGAACACCAAAAAAGTGGGTGGAACAATTCTGTCTGTCTGTCTGTCTGTCTGTCTGTCTGTCTGTCTGTTCGTCTGCAGCCTAAACGGCTCGATCGATTTTCTTCAAACTTGGTACTTAGTGGTTTTTGGTGATTCTGCCGACATATTTTTTTCATTTTTTTTTAGTTTAGTTTAGTTTAGTTTATTCATTTATTGCATACACAGTAAGAAATAAATCTTATAAATTAGTGTTCTGCTAATTAAATACAATATACAAAAATGGAGAAAAAGCTACATACATAGAAAAAGTTTATATTTTAATACTACATATTATTTTGAATCAAATTTAGTTTTTACATACATCTCACTTATTAAAATCCTGATTGCGTAATGATTGGAAGGCAGATTTGAAATCTATACACTTTGAAAATAACTTCGAAGATCTCTGCGAAACTTTGCTTCGGCATTAGTTCTTTTTAAATTAGTTGGAAGAAGATTCCACAGGCGAATAGCATTGACGAAGAATTGTTGTTCTGAGGTCCGACAAGAAAACCGAGGGTGTATAAGCATTAGGGATCTGTCGGAAGAGCTGAACCGTATCCTATTAAATAAACTACAAGGTTGTTGTGTTTGAATAATATTGTAGAGTAAGAGAAGTGTCCTGTACCGAAGAAGGTGATCGAGGGAAATATTATAAATTTGAAGCGAAAAACCAGATATACGATCAAAACGACGTAGACCAAATATGTAACGAGCTGTATTATTGAAAGCGACATTCAATTTTCTCCTGCAAAGAGCGTCACAGTTGCAGAAGACTTCACAACCGTATGTTAAAATAGGAACAACTACAGTTTTGGCTAGCATCATCCGAATATTGAAGGGCATGTAATGTTGCGAAGACCATAACATTCTAAGCACTCCATAGGCCTTACCCACGGCTGCATTTATATGGCTGTCCCAAGTTAGCGTCCTATTGAACAACATACCTAAGTTTCTTGCACTAGATGCATATGCGATTGGTGTACCATTCAAAATGATGTTTGGGAAATAATCTAAATTAAGCACTTTCTTACTAATAACGATGCATTTGGACTTAAGTGGATTAAGGAAAAGTCCATTATCCTGTGACCAACTGAGAATTTTGGCAAGATCGTTATTAATTGTATTTGCACCATCTTCAATAAGTCCGAGGGGACAGCTTTTGAACAGCTGGACGTCATCCGCATACATTTGAATTGAACATCCCGAGATCATTTCTGGAAGTTTGTTTATGTACAACGAAAATAGAAGGGGACCCAAGATGGAACCCTGCGGAACTCCTCTAAATGTGGGAAGAAAGCTTGAAATTTTATTATTTACAGAGACCGCTTGCACTCTATCTTCCAAATACGTTTTTATTAAATGAACCGCAGATGAAGATAAACCATGCTTCCAAGAGAGTTTATAGCATAGATTATGATGATCCACCGTGTCGAAGGCTTTTGAGAAGTCGAGCAGTACACACAACCAAAAATAACGGTACCTGTCATACATTTTTTTTTTGTCAAATTTACATAATCGTATTTTTCTCAAAAACGGCTCGACAGCTTTTTTTTTCAAATTCAATTAATTTATTTTATTAAAGGCTTTCTTTGGGTGGAAAACCATTTTTCAAAAATGGTTATTAATGGTACCTCCCAAGGAACCATTTTTTTAATTTTTGATTTTCTTCAAAATGGTATGACCGATTTCAATTATTTTTTTTATACAGAAGCTTCCAAAAAATGTTAATAGTTTTGTGTACCAAGATTTTTGAAAAAATGTTTTTTGGATTTTTGAAAAATATTTCAAATTTTTTTTTTGGAAAATCAAATACTTCGAAAACGGCATCATAGATTTTTTTGAAACTCGATATTTAAGACTTTTTTAGTACTTTCTAAAATATTTTTAGAAAAAATTTTACATTTATGAAAAAATAATGGTACCTTCCATACAAAAGTGAAAAAACCGCAGAGGAAAATATTTTTTTGCTTGAAAACGACTCCTACGATTTTGATGAAACTTTTTTAATATACTAAAATTAGTACGATCTACCATCAAAAATTATAAAATTTTACACATAGCAACTATTAGTAGTACCTGTCATAGAACGTATTTTTTTATTTTGAGTTTACTCGTTATCAGCTTAACGGATTTAAATGAATTTTTTTATATACAAATTTCAGATAAGATCAAATAATATTGCATATCAAAATTTTCAAAAAAAAAGTTTTTGGATTTTTAAAAAAAGTTTCAAACTTTTTTTTTGAAAATTCGATATCTTAAAAACGAGTTGACAATTTTTTTTTTCAAATTTTGTTTTTATATACACATAAATATATACTTTAGATTTGCATACCAAAATTGGTTCTTAAAAATGTTTTATATATAAGAAATTAATTTTTTTAAAAACCGCTCCAACGATTTTAAATTTGTTTCCCATACAATCATATTCAATCAAGAATTAAGATGGCATTCTTTTTTTTCACCTCAAACTGTTAAAAGAGTTGTTTTAGCCAATTTAAATTTCGTATTTCATGCTTCACTACATTTTGCTCTCATAATTTCCAGTTTGTACATACCTACAATTTTCTTAAGCCCGCAGTGTCTTGAACATAAGAGCAAGTACGTGCGACCCAGTCGTGCATTTTATTTTTTTAATACAGAACATTTTTGATCCACACTAACATTTTTTTTTAATGCAAGAAGTTTTCAAATTTTATTGATTTTTTCTTATGGAACAAATATTGTCGTTTGCACCAATAATTTTTCTTTGAATGCAAAATATGTTCATATTGCAGTTGAATTTTTTTAATGCCGACAATTTCTGATTCGCATTAACTTTTTTTTAATGCAACAAATTTTCGATTTAGCATTTTTTTTTTTGAATGCCAACAATTTTTGGCCTACATTAAAAATTTTTCTTTAATTTTTTTTAATACAAAATATTTCCACATTGCATCAAAATTATATTTTTAATAAAATATACATTTTTTTGCATTGAAATTTTTACAACTCTGAGTGGCTTTATTAAACCTTCGCCATCGGTAGTCAATATCTACTGTGAGCGTCAAAATAAAGTGTACAGCTGTGAACTGCGTTTTTGTAACTCTGTTAACGAAAATAGACTCGATCTTTAAGGAAAATACTTATCTTATTTTTTAAAGCGGTTAATCTTCAATGCATTGACATATAAAACTTAACAAAAAATACTATAGTAAAAATTCAATAAAAAATAACATAAAATACTTAATTTTTATGGCGTCAAAAGAAAGTGTACACTTTTCAATTAAAGCGAAAAACTTAAAATCAATACCTCGTCTGCTTCCCTTTCGCCATTAGGACAGCTTCTATGCGTCTGGGGATTGACTCTACTTACTAGCTTCTCTGTCAAATCAGCTGGGATTTTTTTCCACTCTTCAAACAAAATTGAACTTTGTGCATTTTTGCTAAATAATTTCCTCTTTAGGATCTGTTTGTACAGATAATCTCACAAATGCTCAATAAGGTCAAGGCCTGGGGATCGCGGAAGGTCTTCTAGTTGCTTAGAAGTACCATGGGGTAGCCATTCCATGACCAATTTCGATGTATGCTTGAGGTCGTTGTCTTGTTGGAAGACCCATGAATCAGTTAACCCCAGTTTTGCAACACTAAAAGGCAAATTTTCTCTTAAAATATAAAGGCAATCTCCAGTCCTCATCGTACTGTCAATAAATACAAGGGTTCCAACTCCAGAGGACGCCATTCATCCCCAGACCATTACTGAACCGTCTCAGAAGTCCCCAGACCATTACCGAACCGCCTCAGAAACATTGCCGTCCGTATAGCCATACTTTTCCGAAAAAAATCGAAAGTGAAAACTTCTTTATGCAAAGAAATATAAAAATTACGGTTCTTCATTCTGGGAAATGATCTTGTTAGTGCACAAGAGCAAAAGTTCTATTTTTGGCTCAAGACAGCCACCAAAAATAAGGCAACTGAAAAACACTGAATTAAACAGGTGGTTTCTTGCAAAATGCACGGAGGAGGTTTGGTAATGGTCTGGGGATGAATGACGTCTTCTGGAGTTAGAAACCTTGTCTTTATTGATAACTAGCTGGCCCGCCCCGGCTTCGCACGGGTCTACAAAGTTATTTTGAGTATATAAATTAATATACAAATATATCAATATTAATACTAACTGGTGATTTAATATCGATTGATTTGTTAAATTGAGTTGTTTGAATTACGTTTTATGAACAACATCATTCTAACGCTTTAGGATTCAAATTACAAATTTTTGTTGTTTCCATAATTTGCATAGACACGTTAATCCAATTGCACTCCAATTCTTGAACATTTCTACATAAAAATGCCCAGGTGTGAAACAACATGAATTTTGTTAATCAAATTCACACTCTTATAGAGATTGCCCTTGCACTTTATTGATTATTATCATTGCAAAGGCAGTGGAGGAACGATAGCCCAAAATAGTGCATTATTCAAGAACTCGGAGAACCTGCTCCGATTTTGATGATTTTTTTTTTTTTTGAAATTTAGGAAATTGAAATTAGAAAAAAGTTTACAATTCAAACGCTCTCAACAGGAAATTTTTTAAAAATTGAAAAACCAAAATTTTTTCAAAAACAAAATAATTTTTCCTGTATTTGCTTAGAACAATTAATTTTACTTATAAAACACACTTCAAAAGTTTATAAAAACATTTTAAATAATTTTACTAAATATAAAAGTCCAAAACCCAGAACAGTCAAACCCGCTTATAGTCAGAAGGAGATGACAAACCATGCGCTTTCAGGCGGCAACTGCCCTGATACTAAACGATTTTTGCTATTAGCCGATTGTGATTATAGATAGGTCTTACTGTGTTTTTGTTGCTGCTTATACTTATTCAAAAAATATACACTCCGCTTCAACCGAGAGCTGAAGTTCTTGGAAACGAAATTTCAACTTTGTTTAAAACCTTTAATTATTATCAAAGCACAAAACTTTATGAATAGAATCAAAAATAATAGCATATTCAATTTATTTTAATTGTTGTCAACTTTCCAATTTTTTTTTTTTGTATTATCGTTTTTGACAAATTACCTTGGCGATGGTGATTCCACCCACGGTTTGTCAAACTGCGTACATCATAAAGGAAATAAGCATCAATTTAGTATCACGTTTCTGCGTTTTAACATTTTTGAATTTTCGTTGTTGGAACGCAGTTTAAAGGACTTGAAAAAAAAACTGTTTATGAATTGGAAAGATAATTTCACCTGCATTGATAGTTACATGTGTCCTTAGGTAGACCAATTTTCATATGTTTTTTTCAAATGCAGCCATATCACTCATTTACGAACGCATTTCTTCAATACATTTAAATTAAGAAATTTAATCTTTAATAATTAATTACATTTCATATTTATATTTTCTGACATAAAATACAGAGCTTGTTTTTAAAATAATTTTTATTTTTTCATATAAAAACATTCATTTTTCTTTTCCACGATAAAAGTGCAATACCACTCATAGAAAGTGTCTCAAATTACTCTTTAAACCATGCCAGTCATTTTTTGAATAACAAACATAAATTTCAGCTGCATCTTACATGTAGTTCTTGAGTCTATAGGTCATACACAGACAAACATTCATTTTTATATACATATATAGATACAATGAGGACTGACGATTGCTTTAATATTTTAAGAGACAATTTGGCGTTTAGTGTTGCAAAACTGGGGTTAACTGATTCATGGGCAGTGTTGTCACTTCCAGGTTTAAAAAAGTGGTAGATAAGTCTAAAAAATAGTGGTAGATCCAGATTTTTAGTGGTAGATTTTAATTTCCAAAAATTAGATAAGCACAAATAAATTTTTTTCTAAGTTTTATTTTAGTCAAAGAGAACCATTTTATTCATAGAAGTATATGGGTGATTCTACAAAATGTTGAATACATTTTTTGAAAATATGTGTCTAGGGGACTAAGATTTTTTATTTTTTTTCTTTATTTTAAGTAAATTTTTTAGAAAATCGTACCCCTTGCCTAAAGGGCCCTGGAGACGCTCGAACTTGGTGCGAGTGAACATAGTTCGACTAAACTCCGCAGACACTGAAACAAAGCAGAAATCAAACTACTCGAACTTCATTATTTTTACGATTTATATGTCATTCACAATATTCACTGTCACATTTATTTAATTTTTATTCAGGTTGTTTGACATTTTTCTTTTTATTTTTAATATTGAAAGTCAAAATTAAACCGAAATGTTCGAGTAAACATACGAAACCGTCCGCAAACAGTCAAATCTGGTACGACAAACGATTAGCCCCGCCCTCGAACATCGAAAAATATCAAAATCCTTTTGATTTTGGTGAGACCAAATTTTTGTTTAGTGACACCAAATAATTGGTACTCGAACCAGCCCGCAGACAAGTAAAATCAACTCGAACATAGTACTCGAACCATGTTCACTCGCACCATGTTCGAGCGTCTCCAGAGCCCTTAATGGGAGATATAGTCACCTGTATAAATATCCTTTTGAAAATCTTAGCCACATTGATAATAAAATCAAGTTTGTATTAACAAGTATTTACAAGGAAAAGTAACATTAACTGAACACTTTTGCGGTCTCTTGATAGACAGTCAGCCGTTAAAGTGCAAGGGGACTGAGGTGAGGAGACTTAGTGTTTTCATAGTTTTTGCCCCAAAAACATAGTTACGCATTGTACGAAAAAATAAAAAGATTTAATTATTAAGGTTTTGCTTAGCCAATATAATAATGCTAAAAAATATGCCTTCTTAGATAGACATTTATCCTAAATACTCATCAGAGGACTGAGAAACTGAACGGACAATCCATGACCTGTAGCACAATTGCCTTCTTAACAAATAAAATAGCAAATGGACGTGAGACACAGATACCGTTTTATTTTCACCAGACTTAATGCTTCACGCTGCCAAATCTGAAACCTCGATAGTTTTAAACGTTAACGATATTTTTGCCTGTATCTACAAAGTTCAATAATTTTTTTTTTTTTAAATGAAGTGGTACTAAAAATGTTTTTGTATCATAAAAAGATTTCTTATTTAACGTCATAATTGGGTTTATATTGGTTTTGGAACTAAAATAAGAGAACTGCAATAATGTGTCCACTCGAAAACGGGCAGGGCACTGAAAATCAGACACTTTGAATAATTTTTTGAGTAATGAAAATATATCAGATCTTTATAATTTTGTCTGGGATATCAACAAGAATTATAATTATAAAAATATATATCTTTTAAAAATTTTAATATTATCAATAGATTTAGAGTTATTCACATGGTTGAAATTAATCTTAGACATTTAAAAAAGATTTAAGGAAATATACTTGTTTTTTCACAAATTTAATAATTTGATGAATAAGTTTTGTGAACGCGTTTCGTCTTAGTTAAGACAGAAGTGCCCTGATGATGTCCTAACTTAGACGAAACGCATTGGCAAAACTTATTAATAAAATAATTATTAAATTTGTGGAAAAAACAAGTGTTTCTTAAAATCTTTTTTAAAATGTCTTTTAAAAATATTAAAAAGACAGATTTTCTTTTATTATTAAAATTTAAATCATGTTTTGTGTAAGCATTTTTAAGCAACTTCACAAAGAATATTTAATTCATTAGTTTATGTACCTATTTGGTAAGATCAAAGAAAAACAATTTTTAGAAACTTTTGTTCTATTATTTCTGAATCTATTTCTTCACTGAAGTTTTTGTGGTGATCAAAATTCAAGCCAAAAAACATATCAGGAAAGCGTTTATGAATTGCTCGTAGGGCACAGCGCACACGTTACATTGTCGTCGAGGAGGGTAGCCATAGTAGTTTCCCCTTTTTCCCATATTTTATAAACAAAGTTGTAGGACACAAGCTTTGAAAAAATCTACAAGATTTCTATTTCTAACATGCCAGCTCTACTGAGCATGAACCATGCTTAGACTATGAACATGTCTTGAAGAAGAGCCAGCACGTAAAAGAAATCAGTTCTAAATAATTTCAATGGCAGCATTCAGGTAAGTACATAGAGATAAAAACTTACAGTAATTTTTTTTCTATTGAAAAATTTCTACTGAAAAATTTTGTTTTTTTGATTAATGATCGGATTATCTTTGAATTTCAAATTTTGTTTGTGGATGAGCAAAAGTGGTAGAATTTTTGACTTCAGTGGTAGAAGTGGTAGATTATCAAAATCTTGGAAAAAAGTGGTAGATCTACCACAATTGTGGTAAAGTGACAACACTGTTCATGGGTCTTCCAACAAGACAACGACCTCAAGCATACATCCATAGACTAACTAATAATTATTATTAGTTAGTCTATGATACATCGAAATTGGTCATGGAATGGCTACTCCAAGGTACTTCTAAGCAAATTGAAGACCTTCCGCGATCTCCAGGCCTTGACCTTATTGAGCATTTGTGAGATTTTCTGTACAAACAGATCCTAAAGAGGAAATTATTTAGCAAAAAGGCACAAAGTTCAATTTTGTTTGAAGAGTCGAAAAAAATCCCAGCTGATTTGACAGGGAAGCTAGTAGAGTCAATCCCCAGATGCATAGAAGCTGTCCTAAGGGCGAAAGGGAAGCAGACGAGGTATTGGTTCTAAGTTTTTCGCTTTAATTGAAAATAGTGTACACTTTCTTTTGACGCCATAAAAATGAAGTATTTTATGAATTTTTACTATAGTATTTTTTGTTTAGTTTTATATGTCAATTCATTGAATTTTAACCGCCTTAAAAAATAACATAAGTATTTTCCTAAAATATCGAGTCTATTTTCCTCAACAGAGTTACAAAAACGCAGTTCACAGCTGTACACTTTTTTTTGACTTTCACAGTAAATATGTATATGGTCTGAAGTCGAATGAGTTCTTTTTCGGAAGCAAGTGAAGTGGTGAAGCGACGTGGGACTTTGAAAGGCAAAAATACCTAAATCAATCATTTGTTGAAACTGACGTTTGGTGATTGCCAATCTTTGAGTTTTTGTTCTAATATATAAAAATCTCGTGTCAAGGTGTTTGTTGCCGAACTCTTCCGAAACGGCTCGACCGATTGAACCCCAAAATTTTTAACAACTTCACTGTCCCATGTATCATATTTGATACAAAAAATTTTTCTCGTCCTGTGTTTCCAGCGTCCCATGTATCATATTTGATACATAAACATAATTTTCGAATTCAGCTTCACTGTCCCCATACAAATTGATTTGGAAACATCAATACGTCCCTAGTATTTTCTTAGAAAAAAAAAAATGTCAGCTATACGTCCCATGTTTCATATTTGATACATAGATTCATTTTTGCGTCGTGTTTCCTACGTCCATGTATCATTTTTGATACAAAAACATTGTGTTTTTAAAAACAATTTTTTTGTATGAAAATAAACGCCCAAGAACTTAATTTTCACATAAACGCTTAGGTAACGTCTGATACTTAACAAAACTGCAAAAAAAATTGGAAAAATGTTTAAGAAAAAATACTTTTTTTAACTTTTTTACAACAGTTTTTTTTTTTTTTTTTTTGAGAAGTAGTTATTTGAATGAGAACAATATAATTTGTAGATACATATAATATTTGATTGTAAAATAATGCCAAGAATTTATAAATGTGTGTTGGGATTTGAATCCTTATGACTTAAATTAAAGCACGTCAAGCATAGTGCTTTGCTGCACTGTTTGCAGTCAGTATCGACTTGCTTTGCTTTAAAGGCCCCTCGACCGTCTCTCTTCAAATTCCTATAGCACGAAACGCAACGCTTTCTTATCAGTTTACCATCCTGACGTGGTATTTTTGTGAAAAAATGTTTGCATGAGTGTATTGCAGTTACAGATGGAGGAATCCTTGTAAAATTGTTTGCTAAAGAACACGACCCCAGCATCTCTCTTAAAAGCATTTCTTTGACTTGCAATATTGAAAGCGGTGTTTCATCAGTCAATTTATTGTATATGCATCTTGCATTTACCACCGCAACACGAAATATAAGATCAACTGCAATTTTCTTGTACCATGTCATACTTTTCCGCAAAGGGGAGTGAAATGAAGCCAATTGATCTGCTACATCAATTCCTTTTTTAGCATTATTGTAGTCTATAATGACATTTGGTTTAATTTTTTCTCCATTCCTTACTCTAATTGCTGTTGACTCATTTCCATGGCAAGTGGATAACATAAGCACATCACGCTTATCACGCCATTTAAGGACAGTGATGTACCCATCCTTTTGTCGAGCTATACTTTCCGACTTCTTCAATTTCGCTCTTGTTACGCATGATGGAAGATTCACTCGATTTTTTCGCAATGTTCCACATAAATCAGTGTTCCGATTTTTCAAATAAGTTGCCAACTGAACACTATTATAATAATTATCAGCGATAATCATTCGCCCCTTATCTAAAAGTGGTTCACATACATAATTTAACCAAAACAGACCCTGGCTTATCCAGACCTTCAATGGCCGAAGTTGCTCCAGAATATATCTGGTAGGACCACGTGTAGCTATCTACTGTGCACATTTTATAAACTCTTACACCGTATTTGCTTGATTTTGAAGGGTTGTAAGTTTTAAATTGAAGTCGACCATTAAATTTGACCACTGATTCGTCTACCACCAGTATCTCTGAAGGAGTATAGGTACAGTGATCGAAAGTTGTCCAATAATTTTGCTATCAAATTGTCAATTTTGTAGGTTTTGCTGTTTGTTCTTTCTTCGCACGAGGGCGGGGCGAAATGCCAGCAACGCAATATCAGGGAAAATCTATTATAAGACATTTTTATTTGATGCATAAGGGGATGATTATATAATGGATCGAGCTTCCAGTAATGTTCAATTGTGGGTAGTTGAACGACACCCATTAGCATTAAAACACCGAAAAATGTTTTCATTTCTTCGAAGTTCACATCTTTCCACCGTTTTATTCTACTAAATCTAGATGATCGCGATGCAATTAGGAAATGGGCATAGGCATTGGTATGTTGAATCATTTCCATCACAATATCCCAAGTTAATAACCTTTCAAAAATTTTTAAGAGGTCTACCTTTCCATTTTCATTCGTAATATCACCAATTTGGTGTACTCCCGAATTGCCAGTAAATTTTTCTCTGCCAATGGGGAGAATTCCATCATGCCAAACTAGATCCTGTTGTTGCAGTTCGTCCTCTGAAGAAATTTGACTTTGGATCGATTGTCGCTCGGGGTTAGAGTTGACATATCCTGAGTTCACATATGGAATGTAATAAATCATCCTGATTTTATTTTTCTATTAGGTTACCAGAATAAGCTGGAATGCCCAGCACAAATTCATTTTCATGAATTAAATCTTCTTCACTCTCTGAAAACTCATATGAAGAGTCTGAATCGGTTTCTGATGGTTGATAATAATCGCTGTTACTTCCGGAACTAAAATCTTCACTATCCATGATATTAAAAATGAATCTTTCATCTAACTTATTAGAAACTCGTATGATTTCCTTTCCGTTTTTTAATTATTTAAAAAATGCAATAAATTCATAGAACGACTCGACAAGTTTAAAATGATAACCGCTGAGTGCTTCCATACATACATATACACATATGATTTTTATGTTTTACGCAAAAAAAAAATTAAAATTAAACCTTTATTCGTTTCTTTTTTTAGGAAAAAGTACGTTTCTTTATTTCTTAAAAACTAAGAAAATTTTTTTCATCTGATATTCGGTATTTGACTACAAATTGATAGGGGCCATTGAATTTAAAACACAAAAATTTCAGTTAATTATTCAAAATTTTCAAAAAATCATCTTAAAAACAAAAAATTAACTCTTTTTTCAACAGTTTTGACTTCGAATTTTAATTTCTCAAAAACTATTCACCTTAACAACTTAAATTGGAAAACAGAAAAAGAATGGAATATAAGTATCTGAAAAGCTATAGCATATGATTGTATGTGCTTTCGTTGGTTTTTAATATTTTTATTTTTGCATAAGAATCTTCATATTTTACTATGTATCATATTTGATACATAGGGACGTATTGATATGAAATGAAGTTAGCATACGTCCATGTATCATATGTATATGAGCACAAAACCAAACCGTCTTTTTAACAACAATGAACAATTATGTATGCTACCAACCCATTCTATGTTGAATCTTACTTAATAATAATGCTTTTTTTTGGAAAAATTTACGGGACGTGGGGGTGTTTTTAAATCAGTTTATATGGGGACAGTGAAGCCGAATTTTGTTTATGTATCAAATTTGATACATGGACGTAGGAGACTCGGTACGAAAAAAAATTTATGTATCAAAAGTGATACATGGGGCGTATAGTTAAAGCTTTATTTTCTAAGAAAAAATAATGGACGTATGAGGGGTTTTCAAACAATTTGTATGGGGACAGTGAAGTTGTTAAAAAGTTAAAAAAAAAAAGTCGAATTTTCCTTCTGTTTATAAGTAAGGAAATAACTGCCCTGCATTTTTTTCTTATACGCAATTTTTTAATCATATAAATGACCACATTTGTACCGAAATTTATTTTTTTTTCTATCAATTATTACCTACCAAAGTTATAAAAATTTAACGTTTGATTGAATATTTTTCATGTGTTTTCCCATATAAAACTTGCTTCGTCTTGGGGTTAACGCGTTAAAATAATGAGATAAAATTTTACAGGAATTTTATTTTATTTATTTGGATGAAATAAGAGCGCGCACCAACTTAAATTCAACAATGACCTTTATAAGCATAGGCTGGTCCTATTATATTCATGTATTATTAAGTAATCAGCAAATATCAATTGGTGAAATGAATAAATAAAATTTGCATACCAAAATTTTTCCTTATATGTTTCCTTAAATGTTTAAAGAATTTTATAGGTACATAGTATACGTATTTAATAAAAAAGTTGTTTTAGCGAATAAAATTATCGGATTTTATGCTTTAAAAAAATGTTCTCTATAATTTCAATGCCTCTTGAACAAGAGCAAGTGCACCGCCATGTATTTTTTTTTCGAGGAAATTGAAACTACACTTGATTTATAATTAAATATATATCGATTTTGGAATTTGGCATTACCTATACATATTTATGCAGCATAAGATGCAGGAGTGTATGATATAGCAGAAGGTTCTTTTGAATTGAAACTTTAAAGCTTCAACTAATAGTCAGGTCAAATAGTAGTTTGAATTGGAAAGTTCTGGTGTAATTATTTTTAGTGGCTCCCTTTATGTTTTTGGGGTCGCTGAACACGAATCTGAAGTTATGCAACAAAATTTTTCACGGAAAATATGAGAATTCGTCAAAAAACGTCGAAAATTTCGACTTTGTCTTTTTTCCTTAATGCTCAAAAATTATTTTTCTTTTACAAAAAACGTTTATGCAAAAATAAAGACAATAAAATTACCTACGATCTACGTTTATTTCATTTTTTTGTACGACTTATGGTTTCTGCGGAAACAGTCGTTGAAAAACAGCCAAAAATCCGTCATTTTTAAAAAATTGCATAAACGATTTTTTTTTGCATTGTTTTAGTAGGCCATGAGTTATTATGTTATTTGCATTTTCTAATTGTAGTTGTCTAAAAGTATTATATTGCAGTGGTTAAGTGTCTAAAATTCAGTATTCCAAACAGTCAAAATGTCCATTCAAAAGTGTTTTATTTGTGGAAATGATTGGAATATAGTGCAGTGAAAGTGGTGAAAGAAAAAGCAATTGAAACGTTCCTTCAAGCCAGCAAGAAGAGAAAAGACGGAAAGGGAGCTTCTTTGGCAGGTAAGAAATCAGTGAAAGTGCAAACAACCTGCCAAAAAAGCTATATAAATGGTAAATGGTAGGTATAGAAATGGTGAAAAGGGCGTAACACTCGCTCTATAAATGGTAAATGGTAGGTAGAAATGGTGAAAAGAGCGTGACACTCGCTCTTTGCTCAATTAGCACTGTATTGCGCCGTTTTGATACCATAACTCGTTTGACCTGTGTATGAAAGCAGTCTAAAGTGAGGATTTGCGGGTTTATTCTCTGAGTGGCTTATTCCTCAGGTGTCCCGTTCCCTGGGTTGGATGTGAGATTTCCTCCAGTGCGGGTTGGAGATCATATTTGCCAAGAAACCAGAAAAGCGTTCCTTGCTTTGAAATAGGATGGCTGTGAAGTATGGTTGAGCTACCTTGTGAGTCAGTACAAAAGACAGGAGTTGGGTCATAGGACACTCACTCGATTGGATCGCATCTCGATTAGATCGCATCTCGCCCGAGCTTGCTACATTATGCCGAGCCCAGTAGGTTGTAAAATAGCAACGAAGCGCGATCGATCCGACCGTGTGATCATCATTGCCATCGAGCATCATGAAGCCCCGCAGAAACCCGGGTTCCTATTACTCACGGTCTTTGGATCTGGGGGGAACATAATGCAGAACGCAATCGATTTTCGTCTCAGATCCATTTCGTGGTGTTTAGAAAAGAGATCAAGTCTTTGATCTTCATTTCGGAAAGTTCGTTTAGGTCCTCAAAAAAGTCATTTCAAACGATTGTGCCTCTCATTCTGGCTAGAGCTGAGCATTTACAGAGAAAATGAAGGACTGTTTCCTTTTCTTGCTGGTTTCCACAACAGTGAGTATTGTGAGGAATACCCAGCCTCGCCGCATGTTCTCCAATTGTTCAGTGTCCAGTGCAGGTTGCTACGACCCTGGCTATGTCCCGCTTGGGTCTACACATGAGATAAATTGTTCGGGATTTATTAAAGGCGGCCCAGGTCGTTCTGGATGTTTTGCAGTTGGTTAAACTGTTCCACCTAAGATTGGATTCCCTAAGGAAAATTGACAATATATTGCCCTTCACAACTCCAAGGGGAATGTTGACTCTTTCCGCAAGTGAGATATGAAGAGCTGATCCTTGCCTGGCTAGTTTATCTGCCCGTTCATTTCCCTCAATGCCACTTTGACCAGGAACACAGATAAGAGTGACCTTGAGGTTAATATTTAGACTTGCGAGTAGCCGAATCAATGGCTTTCACAGACGCCTGACTGTCTGTAAGGATGGCTGTATTACGATTTTGGTTTGGTATCTTGCATGCCTCCCTAATTGCCAGTATTTCAGCATGAAATACACTAGCGAAATTCGGTAGCCGAAATGACTTAGAGATGTTGAAAGACTCAGAGAAGACTCCTGAGCCAACACCGCACTCCATCTTTGAGCCATCAGTATAGATAGTTGTGTCTAAGTCTCTCATCACGGCGGCGTCATCATCCCAGTCCCCTCTGGGTGGGAATAAGACTTTAAAATCTTTTTTGAGGCTCATTGTAGGAGCATAGTAGTCAGTGGGAGTCGAAAATATATCAATGGGAATCAAATCTGTGATATTGCTGTGACCATAAGGTTTAGCAACCCAAGAATTTGATTCTTTAAGTCTTAAGGCACTGCAAGATACTAAATATTTTATGTGTAGATCAAGTGGTAGGAGGTGCAGAAAACGCTTAAGGCATCCGTTGGGCAAGACCTGTGGTACCAAAACTAGCTGTTCTCTGAACCTTTTTGAGTTTGTCGATAATATATGCCTTGTTAAATGCGGGCCACCAGACAATCGAACCGTATGTTAGAATCGGCCTTACCACTGCAGTATACGTCCATAAGATCACCTTCACCATACTCCAATCTTTGTCACAAATAAAACACTTTTGAATGGACATTTTGACTGTTTGGAATACTGAAACTTAGACACTTAACCACTGCAATATAATACTTTTAGACAACTACAATTAGACAACTTCAGATTCATGTTCAGCGACCCAAAAAACATAAAGGGGTCCACTAAAAATAATTACACCAGAACTTTCCACTTCAAGTCCCTTTTGAACACCATTTGACTAGACAAGTTTAAAAAAATTTCAACTAATTTACTTCTACACTCAAGACATTTCGACATTGTGGACTAACCTAAACTTTGTATGAAACTCCTAAATTGTATACTATTTTCCCTGTATATCTAAAATACTAGATAAAATAAAATGCACGACTGGGTCACACGTACTTGCTCTCATGTTCAAGACACTGCGGGTTTAAGAAAATTGTATATAAAAACATGGAAATTATGAGAGAAAAATGTAGAGAAGCATGAAATACGACATTTAAATTGGCTAAAACAACTCTTTTGACAGTTTGAGGTGAAGAAGAAGAATGCCATCTTAATTCTTGATTGTATATGATTCTATGGGAAAAAATTTAAAATCGTTGGACCGTTTTTTTTTAATAATTTTTATATATAAAATTCTAAAAACATTTTTAAGAACAAATTTTTGTATACAAATCTTAAGTGTATATTTATGTGTACCTATATAAAAACAAAATTTGAAAAAAAATTGTCAATCCGTTTTTGACACATCGAATTTTCAAAAACAAAATTTGAAACTTTTTTTAAAAATCCAAAAATTTTTTGTTTGCAAATTTTTATATGCAATATTACTAAGTCTTATCGTAAATTTGTTTATAAAAAAATCATCTAAATCCGTTAAGCCGATAAAGAGAAAATTCAAAATAAAAAAAAGTACGTTCTATGACAGGTACCTACTATTAATAGTTGCTTAGTGCAAAATTTTATATTTTTTGGAAGTAGATCGTACTAATTTTAGTGTATGAAAAAAGTTTAGTCAAATCCGTAGGAGCTGTTTTTAAGCACAAACAGAATATTTTCTTTGGCTGTTTTTTAACTTTTGTATGGAAGGTACCGTTATTTTTTCATAAATGTAGAATTTTTTCTACAAAAAATTTAGAAAGTACTAAAAAACTCTCAAATGTCAAGTTTCAAGAAAATCGATTATGTCGTTTTCGAAATATTTGATTTTCCAAAAGAAAATTTGAAACATTTTTTAAAAATCACAAAAAATATTTTTTCAAAAATTTTGGTACACAAAACTATTTATATTTTTTATAAATTTCTGTATAAGAAAAATAGTTGAAATGGGTCGTACCGTTCTGAAGAAAATCAAAAATTGAAAAAATGGTTCTTTGGAAGGTACCATTAAATACCATTTTTGAAAAATGTTTTTTCACCCAAAGGAAGCCTTTACTTCAATAAATTTATTGAATTTTTAAAAAAAAATTGTAGAGCCGTTTTTGAGAAAAATACGATTATGTAAAATTTCTACAAAAATTGTATGGCAGGTACCGTTATTTTTGGTTTAAGAAAAATGAAAAAAACGTGTGGGCATAATCACCAAAAACCACTATGTACCAAGTTTGAAAAAAATCGATCAAGCCGTTTAGGCTGTAGACGAACAGACAGACAGACAGAATTGTGCCACCCAATTTTTTGGTGTTCTCTATCATCTTAATTTCACGTTTGATTGTTATCTCAAATTTTTTTTTGCACGAATCCAAAACTTGCCTTATAGGACCTATATCACAAGTCGCAAGTATAAACGATGCAGGTAACTTAACACTTAATTAAGTTTTAAACAAAGTACGCGAAAGTTTTCTAGTGAAAATAATTTCCACGAAAGCCAGTTTACCTTTATTCAGTTTTTTTGTTTTCATTTTCCAAAGGTAGCTTTCTATATATTTTTGTTTTTTGTTTGCCTTATTTTATACCATGTCTATCAGGATGAAGTGAACTATGAAATAGGATAATGAAGCGTGTCGCGGAACTTAAGTTTTGTTTTTATTTTTCTTGGTTATGAAATTAAACGGATGCTGATTCTGGTATTATGAATTCGTGTCCAGTCTGTCTATACTAAATGGTTCTTGCCTTCCTGAAACTTGAAAGTTAAATTAAAAATTCTACATAGGTTAGGTTAATAGTGAACTTTGTCTTTTAAGAACAAAGAGAAGAGTATGATTATTGTTAATTCAAAATAGCAATGCGTAGTTTTAAGTTAAGGAGAAAAATATTTTTTTTTCGAATAGAAATTTTGCTAGCACGTATACTTAAAAGTATAGATCTATGCTGATGGGTATAAAGGGAATCTGAAATTAGTTTCCTTTACATTATTTGGGAAAAAAACAACTACAGCATGCAAAGATGGTGGTACAAAACTGCAACATGGCTAAACTTTGAAGATGTATTAGAACCGAGAGCTTGTTGAAAATATGAAAAATATGAAAACTTCACTTTGACAATAATTGATAATTGCTTAGAAAATACAATGGAATAATCATCATGATTACAAATGCGATGAATAGGCTGCGGATGCGAATCGCATCGAGTTTTTCCTATTCGAAAATCCGCTGCTGAAAACTTGGATACTGGTGTCGTTCACCGGAACTTGACCTGCTAAACAAATAAGCGCGACCGTAGAACAAAAGACAAAAATAACAACACTGTAATTTTCTGTCGGGAATGACTGGTTGTATAATTCGGCTGAAGTCTTGGACGAGCCTATCAGAAGGATGGTGTGCAGCGGATGCGTTCAGCATTAAAAATCAACGATGCCCCCAACAGTCTTGAAGACAGAAACCGAGAAGAGTGTTCCCACTAAGGCGCTACTTTTATCAAAGCGGCAGCGGACGGATTCCCCAGATGGAATCAACGGTGGCCTTTACGGTTTCAGTCAAGCTGAAACACTTAGTGAAAACCTCATTCTTGCTACTACGACAACTCAGGCCTATGCAGAGCGGCTAATCCGGCTCCCCGAACCTCAAGAAAGGCAATCCTCTGGACTGCAGCAACTACAGAGGCTTCAGTTTTCTTAACATCGCATACAAGATCTTCTCTGCTGTACTTTGTGAACTCCTGAAGCCATTCGAAGTCGACCATCGACCAAAAATTCCCACTACGGGAGATCTTGGAAAAAAAGCAGGAGTTTCATATCGATACCCACCACCTTTTCATTGAGTTCAAGGCCACGTACGACAGCATCTAAAGAGATGAGGTATATAGAAAATGTCTAGTTTAAGCATCCTTCCCAAAATCGTCCGTTTGTGCAAAATTAGTGATCGTCTCGAACCAGGGCGTAGATTTTCTTGGCTGGAGCGTTTTTGTCCATTCGCTCGATGTGGCCGAGCCAGTATTGTCCAGTCGACGAAGTGCTTTGGCTCTTTGGACTACATGCACATCTTGATACAGCTCGTACAATCCAAGATTGAATCTTATCATTCATTCGCTGTCTTCGTATATAGGACCAAATATACACCCAAGAATTTTTCTCTCGAAAGTGTCCAGTATCGATTCCCCTTTTCTACTTATCGTTCAGCACTCGGTGCCGTAGAGTAGAACTAGTAAAATAAGCGAGCTAGTAAAAGTAGCAGCGGTTCGCTTGGGTAATTCTTCATCTTATTTCCACTAGGGTGTCGTTCGTGGAATTGATGTGCGTCCCGAAGTAGTTGAACTCCTTGACTACCTTGAAATCACTGCTACCAACAGTCACTTATTGTTCTGCGCGATGGACAGATGAGGATTTTTTGTTGATAGCATATACTTTGTTTTGTCCTCATTCATTCGCATCCATAGCATGAGGCTGGCATCTTTTATGAAATCTGTAATAAATGTCGCAATCCTTTCTTTTCGTTATTCCTGGGGTATCTCCTGGGTCGCGGTAATGTCTACCCTGCACCGCGAGAGGAGAGATTCAAGTTTTTGACAAGCACCAGGCGTGTAGAATGTTCTTACATTCCAGGTGCATACTAGTAGATCGTAGTCCATTTTCGTTCAGGGTCTGGTTGCCATGGTTGTTATCCGAGGTTTCTCGTGTCACATAACAATAGTTTTTTTTATTACTTTGGTCGAGTAGTAAGCCCGTCGCACTAACCTTCAATCTGTAGGTCCATGGGCAAAGAAAAGTATACGGTTACCAACGTGGAGGTAATGTATGCTCTTGATATGTAGGAAAAGATACACCTCTAGGCCTCCATCCAGTTCCCACAACATCCAATCCAACCACTGATAACTGATTTAAGGCCGTGCTTGCTATTTTAAAATTTTAGTATCATTTATTCATACATACTTACTGGCAAATCGTGTGAGTCTACCAGAAACGGTTGATTTGGTCCTTTCCTTACCCGTCACTAAACTCCCTCCACCAACCAATGAACAATGATCGTCTATGGAAAAATCGTTCGATGTAAATACCAACTTAAGTGCCATTGATTTGATGATGAGAAATGATCTGAATGGAAAATGAGGAGGACAGTAATAAAATATGAAGAGGACAAGGACAAAAATCTCATCGAAAAGATCGTCCAGTGTAAACATTTCATCCGATTTCTGGAAAAATCGCGATCGAAAAGTCGGTAACGTTCTTAGATTTTGTTAATGTATCTAACAAACATCATTTGCATTATTTTAACATAAATCGTATATTTTGACATTGTATGTTCTCCTTTATCGTTAACAATTGACTCAAATGCACTTAAGCTGGCAATACACGACAGAGTCAACGAGCCCAATGGCTCCGTGCCGAAATCGGTCGTATGTGGGGTGGACAACCGATCCCTTTGGAATTTCATCCAATCTGAAATCCAACCTAGCTAAATGGATCCGATGGGTCGGTCGTGTATGGCGATAGCCAGCTTTAAGGTAGAATTATAATAGTTGGAAGGGCACTGAAGCTAATGTCAAAAACCAACGAAAAGTAGCTTTACGTACCGTCAGAAGGGGAAGACATCCATAATGTAACTATCATCTATCTCTTTTTGGCATTCCTATTGCACCAAATGTCAGTTTCACTTATAAAAAAAAATTGGACGAAACTTGACGAAACCTTCCACCCCGCAATTATAGCCGCGTCATTTCACAAAAAAAAAAAAAAATCATTAGCCCAAAAAGACTGGATATGAGAAAGCAAACATAAAAGAGGACGGTGTTCCTCAAAAAATCGCTTTTTAATTTAGACCTGCAATTGTGTCCATCTGTCTTTCTGTAACTCAATCTTTCTCTTAAACCGCTGAAGCGACTTCTTCTTTGGTCTTAAGGTTTGGCTAGAAGCAGGCGCGGATACAGGGGGAGGGCAATGGGTGCAATTGCCCCCCCCTGGGCAGGAACGAACGCATAAAATATGAATTTAATAAAATGTAATCAAAAAAAAGTTATTTCGCTATACGTTTATAAGAATTTTTCTTGGCAGCGCAGCGTTGCAGCAATGAGTGGTTGTGCATTGGCCGATTGCTGACCAAGTTCAGTTAAGAAAAGTTCCGCTACACATAATAAAAACAAACAACAAATAGCCTTCAAGTCGACCGAGTGGAAAGCTTATAACTTCGGTTTTAGATTTCAGATCTTAAAAGTTAAGGTCTTGGGGAATCCCAAATCGATTTGATTTTCAGTTTTCAAAATGTTATGAATGAAAATTTTCACAATTTGAAAAATAATGTTTTAAAAAGTTATTGCTCCACCTCCAACCCTACTCTATAATTTGTTTAGTGGGTTTTAATAGTTAAATGTAACGGGGAGGCGGCAGGGGCACTTACCTAAATTTTCAACCTTAAAGTTAAAAAAAAAATATATCTTTAAAATACGTCGATTGTATTAGCTTCAAAAATGTTTTAACTTTGCTTCAAATGCTTAGACCTACTGGATAAAGAGATTTAAAGTTAAAGAAATAACCTTTATTTATGTATAAAAGTTATTGAGAAACACCAACAAAATTCGTAGGTACTAAAAAGATGATAGAGTTCTTTTTATGATAAATAATTTAAATGTGTGTTTTCATTGAGAGAGTACTTTCACTAGAAAACAATCGAGATAGAGTGAATCTCGGATACCT
The DNA here is from genome assembly GCA_963921185.1 of Dasysyrphus tricinctus. Classification (NCBI taxonomy): domain Eukaryota; kingdom Metazoa; phylum Arthropoda; class Insecta; order Diptera; family Syrphidae; genus Dasysyrphus; species Dasysyrphus tricinctus. The sequence goes on along the minus strand of OY992530.1, from coordinate 227,553,368 downwards.
GTCTTCCTCCCTGGTGAGCTTTGACTGTGTCTGTGTTCACTTTCGAGTTTTACTCACGAGAACTTCTTCAGAGCTGCTCGCCGTCTTTTTACTCTGAAATGGATACGCACCTTAAGAGTATGCACATGTGTTTCGAGTTCGGTGCTACACGCAGCGATGCGTGAGATGCCACTGCTGCTGATTTTAACACTTTCGTGGAAGCGTTTCAGGAACTTCCGTGTTCCATATATTAAACTGGCGAAGAGTACGAATCCAACGAAGAAGATTGGAGATAAACCAGGAAACGCCTACAGCAGTCACTGCCGAAGAGAAGTTGGATGGAACTTTCACATCTAAGGATAGTTATTTTTGGCCGTTTTGGAAAACGTCAAGTCAACGTCAATTCGATTGTATCGAACTGCATGAGTCTGGCAACTCTGCAAACGATGGTTTGATCTTGTATGAACATTCTGCAAAATGCATTTTTGATGCTGATGACGTTCTCTAAAACGAAATTTTACTGGCAAGGATGGGTTAGGTTGTCCCAGCAAAAGGTGCTAGAAAGGAGAATAGGACAAAACGGTATACACGACCAATAACGACGAGACATTATGTCGTTGGAAAGGTATTTGTATGTACTACAATAGCTTCTGTGGGGGCTTCCTTCAAATCGCTGTGTGAAAACAGTTATTGGGTAAATTTGATTGTGTTCTGATGCATTCTAGTATGAATAGCATATATTTAGTGCGGGAAAAATTTATGAAAACTGGTCAAACCAATAACGACAATATATATATCATTGGAATGGTATTTCCATTACCTCCAATATCTCTCATAGCTGTTTAATTCAAGTCACTGTGTGAAAAAAGTTATTCGTAGACTAATGAAATATTTTGGTTCATTTTAGTGTGAAAAAAATGTTCTGTTTTTAGTATGGGCAAAAAGTGTGAACGCAAGTTCATCCAATAACAACGAGACGAATGTCGTTGGAAAGGAAATTTTATGTACTACAATAGTCTATAAGGCAGCTTATTTGTGTGAAAAAAGTTATTCGCTAATTATTACCCATGCTCCATACATTTAATCTGTGCCAAAATTCCCTAAAACAACGAATAACTTTTTTCACACAGTGATTTGAAATGAGCTGCCGTAGTGACTATTTTAGTGCATAAAATACCTTTCCAACGACATACGTGCCGTTGTTATTGGTTCCTAGAACACCTTCCATACATTTTTGCCGATTGTCCTTTCACTCGAACTCGAACGTCATGTGCCTGAATAGGAACATACCACTGTGCCATTATGTTTTCCGACCATAATTGTGGAGTTACGCAGATCCAGAGGTAACTTAAAAGCGCTGAAAAGACACCATCCTATAGATACTATCTGCAAAACTTCATTTCACAAAGTTCAAAGTACCCGCTGTTCGAGACACTGTGGCAGTTATGAAAAAGTTAATTGCTTTCTTCAAATTTTAAACTCATCAACTCACATTGCTTTGTGCGACCAAGCGGTGGAGCGGTATGAAGTGTACTAAAATTTCCTGTAGATCTCAAGATTTTGGAAACTCACGAAAATTGCCCACCCCCTGAACGATATCCTGGATCCGCGCCTGGCTAGAAGAATCATTGATTTTTTTAACCCAAACAATAACGGTTTCTTTTATAAAACTGTTAAGAAAATCTTAAATAAAAACATTTGGTGACGCAACAACTCGTGGAGAACTAGAGCCTTGTGGCTTACAACTCTCAACAACTGTGGGCATGTTGTTGGCAAGAATGCTGTTAAGAAAAGCTCATTTATCTCAAAAATGGCTCTAAAGGTTTTGATAAATTTTTTCCTGCGTATTATTGGCTCAACAGAGTATTTTGTCAATAAATGGTTATATTAAACAAAAAGCAGAATTAGCAGAATTTTTTTGTCTTAAAACAAATTTAGAGAATTTTGAAAAACAGTATTTTGGGAAGCATATAATGTTTGTATCCCCCTCATTTGGATGATAAGTACACTGAGGATCAACTTTGCGTCAAAAAAAAAGCTTGGTTTCCGATCTTCCAAAAATATGTATTGAAAAGTGGCCAGTGGGACCATTCTCTCAGAAACGCATGGTTGAATTTAGCATTTTCGGCTATAATAATTTAATTTGATTTTGGCAATTATTCTAAATTTTGAAAAAAAAAAATAGATGGCAACCCTAAAACTGTAAAAATTTTAAATTTGGTTTTTATTTTTGACTTAACTGGTCATGGCTCACTAATATACCCAGTTTGAGCGTATAATCTAACAAGTCCATCAAAATAGCCAAAAATGACATTTAAGCTTTTAAACTTAAAATCAGCATAGTTTGAACGACTATTTCTCGGTCGATTTTTATCCAAACCGTTTTTTTTTAAATGCATTTTAAAGAAAATTTAATTATCTTTTATTTATATAGAAGAATGCCTATACCTTTCTCTGCTGGTAAGAAAGTTATAAGCAAATACGTAAAAAAAAAAACAAATAATGCGATTTTTCACATTTTTTTGCAATGATTTTTTTAAAATTTAGCTAATTAAAATTATTTTAATTTTTTTTTCAAAAATCCATTTTGATGGTTAATTTTATTCGCTACAAAAAATGTTTTGAAAATTATCTGGAAATTTTTCTTCCTTTTCGAGTTATACGCAAGAAGCCAAAAGGGGTGCTTTTGCACCCCCTCTAAGAAATGCACCCTTCAATTTAAAAGCACTCCGTGGTTTTCTTATCTTCAATGACCCCTTTGATGATTTTTACAATAAAATGCCACGAACGTCTTACATCCTTATTATATGACATAATCAATAGCCTAATAGTCCATAAAAGAAAATTTGTAACAAAAAAAATCCAAAAATTTTCATTTCTGAAGTGAGCATTGTGATATCTGTTACGCACAAAAATCGGAGTTTTGAAAGCTACCTACAGAACAACAAAATCTTATATCCACACATTTATCCTTGACACCTACTTTGACTTACAAACATTAATTTTCAATTTTCAAAGGCTATTTTATGGTCAGTCATATCAATATTTTTTTTTTAAGATTTTTATTTGGATTCAATGAACAAGGACAAGTTAAGTTATTATATCATGGTCTTTCCGAATACGTATGTCACGTGTTGAACTTCGTTTTCTTGTACATATTACTAGATCACATCTATTTTTATGTCGTTAAACCTAACAGAGGGAGGTAACCTTAACCTTACTTGTAGCTTTGACTCTCCATCAAACGTTAAATGTCACGTACACGCACTGAAATTGGAAAAGGCTAAGAGCCTTTTTGGCAGTTGGCATCTGTTTTATTAGAATTTCGCTACTACACTGACTTTCAATATTATCTGATGATGTATAAAAGGAATTAATTTTTCTTTCCGTGTTATTTCATCCTTATTTAATGGTACCATTAGTTTGCTGAGTGTTGAAAACGTTTTTCTTAACTATTAAATCGATTATACATACGTCGTATACATAGGAAGGCCTTAACTTTTTATTTCTGTTTGCCGATTTAAGCACTTATACCTAAATGAAACATACAATAATAAATTTGGTGCCGCAGCAGTGAGAACCTGGGCCCGCCAGGACCTATAGTGACTAAGGTCCAGTTGTACATGTGGTTCAAATTATAATCCGTGGCTCAACAATTTTTACTGGCTTGTTTCGGCGGAGTTACTAAGGTTCAACGATGGTTCAAGGTTCAAGCATGTTACCAAAGACCGTATAATACCAAGATATTGCATCTAGTGTAAAAATTCGCAGTCAAAGCGCTAGTACTGTGACGACCCCAGTGGTGACCCCATAGAGGTGTGAGTGAGAACCCCGTCTATGTATAAGTTTTACAATCGTCGGTGGCGCGGTCGCTGAGTCGTGGGTCTGCGGCGAATAAAGGCTTGCATGTCTGTATGTGTTATGTGAGTTTGAATGTGAATGAGGATGTGATACAATACGTGGGAATGTTTCCCTTCCCCCGACCGACTGCATCTAAAGCTGATTTTTGGTGGTTGGTTGAGATGCGGTATCTTGGTATTATACGGTCTTTGATGTTACATATAATAGCCAATTAATGCTTGAACCATCATTGAACTTCACAACTGGCCCTTTGCCACAAAGTGGTTAGCTCTGAGATAAATCAGTTGAGGATTAACTTTATCTTTTATTTGTCAAAAATCTACTGAAATTGATGTGTGCCACTAATAAACTATATCAGATCACCATTCTACGCCTTTCTTTATGGAAATAGAAATGGCGCCACAACGAAAATTGTACTGTCAATAACTTTCACTATCGAAATTGAGATGGTCCCACAGTGGAAAAGGCCCTCAATTTGATCCCCAATATACCAAAATTAGGTAAGTTAACTTGAAGTTAACTTAGGATTATAATTGACTGAAAACCACTTTTCTGAAGTTAACTGACGGGTTTAACCCCGAGGATGATCTCGCACTGAAAAACTGGCATTTAGTGAAATAAGCTTTAATCAGGCCACCCATCGGTCAATTATAACATTTGTACTCGTGGACCCACTATTACCCGCGCCTAATTTCAAAACACACCTCAGTGTCAGCCAGTAGAACACATATCCACTTTTTCTCCTAAATACCGATGATAGTTTGACCATGGAAAATAAAGAATTTGTGCCCTCTATTTATTTTGCAGAAATAGTAAATGTATCTTCTTAGTAAAGTATCAGGCCCGAACACAGAAATTTTGCAAGGTGTTTGGACAAGGAGGGTTTCTATATATTGTTCATGGTAATAAAGTTAATAAAAAACGTGTGTTCATAATGCATAGTGTTGATTTTGTGACATTACGACAGTAGAGAATATTTAAAAAGTATGTAAGTTCACAATTTTGTTTGTTCGGTTCTTTTTAAAGGCTTTCAGGCCTACAGACTGAACGGCTAGTCCGATTAATATAAGATTTGCTTTTAGATGCTAGGAATGTTAAATTTGTAATAAAGTACCTAAAAATAGGGTTTCGGGCAAAACCTGCGAAAAATGATATGCTAAAATTTGAATGGATATATCTCTGTCAGCTTTCAAATTATATGGATTTTTAACATGTCATATTAAGGTTTTAAGACTCTGCTTTACTTTGTTACGCTATATCTTAGGCGTATCTTTGCTCCAAAAAAAGTTATGCGCTATTTAGAAAAAAAAAAATTAAAAACTGATTTTTTGATTTTTTCTTATGTTGGTTTTTGTTAACTTTTCTTATGAAATTTTAAAACTATCCATTTCGATAAAAATTTACTTTTGAACAAGAAGTTTTAAGTGTAAAATTGTCAAGTTCGGCTTAGTTTCCGAGCTATACCAAAAATATTGAAAAGTGGCCAGTGTGACCGTTCTCTCAGAAACACATGGGTGAATTTAGTAGCATTTTTGATTTTAATCATGCTTATGGGCAAAATTGTTCCTTTTTTAAAAGGTCTATTCAATAGTCAATTCCATATTTAAGAAAAAAGTTGTTCAAAAACAATAGCCTGCCATAGGCAATCTAATGTCAACTTTAAATTAACATAGAAAAAGCGAAAAGTTTTAGAAAAATTAAATTGAAGTCAATATATTTAAACAAAAAAAAAAAAACTTGAAACAAATTTCACAATTTTCCCGTCCCGCCTAAACATATTCCACATTCCAAGAAAATCAGTTCAGTAATAAATTACATTATGAACCTAGTTTTTTTGCTCTTTAGGACGGGTAATTAGATTTCATTATACCTAGGTGTGCTCTGGGAAAAAATTCAGATATGCAGTTTGACTTTGATATTCGAAAAAGTTTTCGTACGCGAGCCGAAAACCATATTTTTCACAATTGCACCAAAAGTCTTTTAGCCACCTTCTTCTTTTTAACGTTTTTTCTGTTTTTAGATGCGAAAAAAATATGTTTTATATAAACATAATATTAAAAAAAAATTATAAGAACAAATTTTGGAATACAAATCTAAAGTACCTATATATTTATGTGCAGAAAAAAAAAATTTAAAAAAAGTAGTCAGCCCATTTTTGAAATATCGAATTTTCAAACAAAATTTGAAACCTTTTTTTAAAATTCAGAAACTTTATTTTTTAAGATTTAGATATGCAATATTATTTAATCTCATCTGAAATTTGTATGTATATACAAATATTTATCGAAATCCGTTAAGCCGATAATGAGAAAATTCAAAATAAAAACACGTTCCATGACAGGTAGGTAGGTACTATTAATAGTTGCTAAGTGTAAAATTTTATAAGTTTTGGTAGTAATTTAAGTATATGGAAAAAGTTTAATCAAAATCCAAAGATTCATCTTTTGAGAAAAAATCTGTGTAAAAAAAACTATTGTAATCAGTAATACCGTTTTGAAGAAATTAAAAAATTAAAAAAAAAATGGTTCTTTAGGAGTTACCATTAAAAACTTTTTTTTGAAAAATGCTTTCCCTCCCAAAGGAAGCCCTTACTGAAATTATCTTATTTATTAAATTTTTTTTTAAGAAAAGTTGTGGAGCCGTTTTTGAGAAAAATACGATTTAGTAAAATTTCTAAAAAAAATGGTATGGCAGCTATCATTGTTTCGTGGTTCTAAGAAAAGTTAGGTATAATCACCAAAATCACTATGTACCAAGTTTGAAGAAAATCGATCGATCCGTTTAGGCTGTAGACGAACAGACAGACAGACAAAATTATGCCACCTACTTTTTTGGTGTTCTCTATCATCGTAATGTCATGTTTGATTGATATCTCAATTATTTTTTTTGCGCGAATCCAAAACTTGCCTGCCTTATATGTATTTAGTACCTACCTTTATCGCAAGTAAACAGTTGTAGGATAAACTTGTAGAAAATTTAAGTTTCTACAGACAGACATTTTTTTTGATAAATAGTCCAGGCAATATATGATTTCACATGGGCAAAATTGCAACAGAAACATTTTTAATTAATTTATGATCAGTTACCACTACTGAAAGACATATCCAAAATCGGACAAAATCCCTCCATGGGAACACCCCGAAAAACGGTTTTCAAAATGGCGGATTAATTGGTTTGTTGTTTTTGGTTGTTATTTTTACTACGCTGTGATTTTTCCTTTCAATTATGTTTAATTATAACTGGTGGATCCGCTATGACATTCCGGAGTCATTACCCCCTCCCCCAGTCATGAACCTTCCCCATTTATGACACTCCCTTCAGAGCCCTAGAGAATATGATAGACGTGACCAATCCTCACGAGTATAGAAAGAAACACTCCCCATTTATGATCCCCCTCATTAATGACCCCCCCGCCAATTCATTTATTAACATATATACCATATCTACCATAAAAATAACATATTTTACATATCTAAATACGTTAAATCACAAGAGAAAATTTATGTATTTATTCAGTCCAGGCAAACTTAGCTAAACATACCGTGAACATGGGCAAAACAACAGAAACTTTTTAATTGATTTTTCATCTGTAACCATTACTATGTATATGGAGATCACTTCTTGGTAGAGGAATTCCCCCAAAAATTGTTGCCATTATAAGAGAGTCCTATAACAACGCAAGATGCTTTGTTTTACACAATGGGCAGCTATCCGAATCTTTCGAAGTGCGGCAGGGTGTGAGACAGGGAGATGTTCTATCGCCAATTCTCTTTCTACTAGCGATTGACGATGTTTTGACGGCCAGCGTTGGAACAGCAGAGAGGCAGGGCATTCAATGGAGACCGTTTGAAAGGCTTAGCCACTTAGACTATAATAATAATAATTTTTAAATATGCCTGTAAGACCTAAGGTCTTTTAAATGCAACCTGAATTGCACGGCACAGTGGATAGAGATCAAGGTGTTTATTATCTCATTAAATCTCACGGGTGGCGTCCAGTTAAGCTGGGAGAATATAGAAAAAAATGCTGCCTAGAATGGGGCTCGAACCCACACCTCTAAGTTAGCAGTCAAGCACTACATCCACTGCATCATTGCCACCCGCAATGGTGCAGTGATATATGTCTCTTGGCAAATAACATCAGCGGGTTGAATGGGATGTGTCAAGCTCTGAAGGTAAAAAGAGAGGCGAGTGGTCTTAAAATAAATAGCAAAAAGACAAAAATAATGCTCACAGGCCGCTCCACACATCAGCGTATTTTAATACAGGTGACGCCAGTTGAAGTGGTTGAACAATTTAACTACCTTGGAAGTATTGTTTCAGCAAATGGTGGTACTGATCTGGACGTTCAAAGTAGAATAAATAAAGCTCGCGCAGCCTTCGGTTCTCTCTCCCAAATTTGGAAGTCATGTCAAATCTCTTTGCGCACAAAGTTGAGATTCTTCGATTTCAATGTCAAATCCGTGCTGTTATATGCTTGCGAAACCTGGAAAGTCAGCTTCTGTGAACCGTTATCTACGCCATATTCTAAAAATTCGCTGGCCACAAATTATATCAAACGAGGAATTGTGGCGCAGGACAAGTCAAGAGCGGCTGGACGTTGACATAACTGAGGAAACCAAACGATGAAATTGCAAAGCCATCAAGAACAACATGGAAATCAACAGTCCTAGCAGAAGCAGACTCCCAGAGAAAGACGTGGCCACAGTTAAAATATCTATCTGCAGACCATGAAGGACGGAAACGATTTGTTGGCGCCCTATGCCCCAACCGGGGTTACAGGACTTGATGATGAAACATTACTAAACAATACATATATCCAAAATCCGACCATGGGAACACTCCGAAAAACGGATTTCAAAATGGTGGATTTACTGGGGTGTTGTTTTAGGTTGTTATTATTTCCATTAAGGTAGCGCTAAACGACCAACATGCTCGCCGAACTTGTTCTTTTGCGTTATCCCCTACACGACGAACACATTTGGCGAACATTCATTTCGTGTTGATTCTTCAAAGCGTAAGCATGTGCGATAAAGAAGCGCAAGTCGTTGCGTTGTTGTAATTTCACAGCAAAAATGAGGGTTGCTTGCGAATATGGCCCTACATGGCGAACACCGAAGCCAACAAACACGACAAAATCGAACCATCCCCTACACGACGAATATAATTTAACTGTTTTTGTGTGTTGAAATCAATTGGGGATAGTTGATCGTGAAACACCCCAGTCATGGCATCCTCTGTCACGTCAGTTATGACCTCTCTGTTCTCAAATCTAAATTTTCCCATAAAAAAAAACTGATGACAAAAAGAAAAAAAAAAAGAAACACCCTATTCACGACCCCCCCAAGCCATGTCCTCCTCCCAGCAAATGATAGACACGACCAATCTTCAGTAATGGTCCTAGAAAATGAGGATATAAATACATAGCTTTTGGCACGCTTACATACACACTAGGGTGGTCCTTAAATTGGACATTGTCTTGGATAGCCTTCATTCGATTCAAAACATTAAAAAACAATTTCCCTAATTTTTTCAGATTTTTATTTCACCCCCCTGGTCACCCTTTTTCCACTTAAAGGTACAAATAATGGAGTTAGGGTGATTCTAATAACACGTGAAAAAAAATCAGAACTTATAGATTTTATTGAGACAAAAAAAAAATCGTATCGGAGGGGGCACTATTTCCCCCCGTTCAGGCAGGAGGGGTAATTTTCTAAAAAGTTGACCCAAAATAGAAAAAAATTATTAAAAAACAACAGGACCACTTACAATGGCATGCTATAGCTTTTTTTAAAGTCATGAATCCAGTCTCTAATATGTTTTTTAAATCAAGTTTTTATTGTAAATAGTTTTTGAAAAAATAATTTCCAAACTTAAAAATAAAAACAAAAATAATAATGTTGTACGTTTGAAAATTATTTTTTTCAGAAACTATTTATAATAAAAACTTGATTTAAGAAAAATATTAGAGACTGGATTCATGGCTTTAAAAAAAGCTATAGCATGCCATTGTACGTGGTCCCGTTGTTTTTTTTAATAATTTTTTTCTATTTTGGGTCAAACTTTTAGAAAATGACCCCTCCTGCCTGAACGGGGGGAAATAGACCCCCCCTCCAATACGATTTTTTTTTCGTCTCAATCTAATCTATAAGTTCTGATTTTTTTTTCGCGTGCTATAAGAATCACCCTAACTCCATTATTTGTACCTTCAAGTGGAAAAAGGGAGACCAGGGGGGGTGAAATAAAAATCTGAAAAAATTAGGAAATTTTTTTTTCTTTATTTAGAGTCATTTGATGCCTATCCAAGTTGGATTTTCAAAAAAACCCAATATAAGGACCACCCTAATACACACATATATTCTAGCGCTTGAGTAATTGAAGGTATTTTGTGCATACGCATACAAGCCCCATTATCTGCCTGAAAAGATTCTGGTTGTGATATCGCGGCCCGTGGAAGCAAATAGAAATAGAAGCAAGTTGCAACTTTCATGACCTAATAGAGATTACATTTTAAGGATATTATACACTGAATTTGGAGTTGGTCCACATCTTACTACGGTGATTTAGTTTGATCTCATTGTCCTTTGCATGGTAAAAAAGCAAAATCAGCAGATCAATGTCGTCTTCTATCACAGTGGTATGAACACGTTCTGAAGATGAGTTGCGCTACAAACAATGTCCACATCAGCATCCCAATTTGCGTTACTTACAGAAGATCCTTGTTTCTTCAGCAATTAACCAAACAAGGCAATTATTAAAGGTTGCTTGTTATTTCGATAGGCTTGAAACTGTTCTATTTGCCGACTAACTTCATGACTAGGTCCGGGATGCGACTGTAAGTTTAGGTACATATCTCATCGTAGCTTTTGAAAAACAGGAAACCGATCGGTAGATTTTATCCAAAGATTTACAAAACCATGGATTGGGGTAGCTTTTTCAGTTAGCCTTGGTAAAAAAAAACCTACTGAAAAGGTTAGGTTAGGATAGAAGGGGTGATGATGCGGCAAGCCGTATCACCTCACTCGGATCTCAATGGATCCATTGTGCTTTCCAGGATGTGGATAATGCAGGAATAGGAGGGGTAAGAGGAGGGATTTAGTGGAAGTTTTGGCAATGGGGTGCCTCCTTGAACCATCCTGAGCTCTGAATGAAGTCCAGGATGCTCCTTTGTGGCAAAAGAGAGACGTCGCCCAGTTCGTCGAAAAAATATTCTCCGAGGGCTGTTTTCCTTGTTCTGGCTAGGCTCGGGCATTCACATATGAAGTGAAAAGAGCCCTCCTCCGCCTCTTCGTCCTGGCACCCTCTGCATAAGTAAAAAAAAAGGTTGCATAAGTATTATTGGGGTACCAAATTGAAGCTAAGACTGTCGATATACGATATAGATTGTTGCAATCGTAAATTAAAGATCCATTAAGTTAATTGTACAAATTCATTTTATTTCTTAAATATTAATTATACAAGTAATAGATAATAGTTACTGCCTGTTTGGCTTACTAAATTCGAGTGAGTATAAAACTGGTACAGTGTCTTACAAAATTGTCAATTATAACATATATGTAGTAAATAGAATTAGATCATACGATATATTATTTACACGGTATATTGGTACATATATACAAAGCTATCATACGATACGTACATAGTAGAGTTATAGGGTAACTCTTCATTCATAACAGTCTTCAGTCGAAATACTTTCTTTTAAAAATGGTGTTTTGCTTACACTTTCTGTTCAAAATTTGAAATCTATTAAAAATTAAATGAAAGGTCACTTTCTGAGCTACATTTTTGATATGATTTTACTCAGTTTTACTGTTTTTTTTGTGTAAAAAAGCAGCGAAGCAACCTAGACAAGTGTACCAACAGACGGGTTTTGTAAATGATAACACTTATGCTATCGGTTACTTGTTACTATTCTGTTTTTCAATAGGTGGCTATCATGAAATGAAATGAAATACCTACTTGATAGGCTCAAATATAATATCTCTACTGGTCTTTTTGTACCGTGCGTCGTCGTGTCATTCTTGATATACGTCCTTGAGGTGCACGTTAAATTTTAATAAAACCCTGCAATTTTAAGAATCGCTTGGGAGCTCATGACTGGTGGGGGAGGGGCTAGTTGACTGCGTCATGACTGTGGTATTTTTCTTCAGTATGTTGTTGAATATTTTGTCGTGTCTATAATTTTATCTTGGGCTCTAATGTGATCATTGTTGAGAGGAGAACATGGCTGGAGGGGGTTTTGAAGGAAGGGGGTTTTGAAAGAGGGGGGGGGGGGGGTCGTAAATGGGAGGGGGTGTCTTTTTTCCTCAGTTTCTTAGACTTAAAGTGAATAATCGAAGTATCCATTGTTTCCTCTGGGGGGCAGATATGGGAGAGGGGTTATGACTAGGGGAGGGGGTGACTGGGAATATTATGACTGGTAAATCTTATGGCCCTCTCCTAGGATGAGCAACTGATTTCTGCACAGAAAAACAGTAAAAAAAACTGCGTAGTAAAAATAACAACCTAAAACAGCTACCAAATCAATCCGCCATTTTGAAATCCGTTTTTGAGGGTGTTCCCATGGACGGATTTTGTCCGATTTTTGATATGTTGTTCAGTAATGGATACTGAACAAAAGTCAATAAAAAAAGCTTCTGTTGCAATTTTGCCCATGTTTGGGGTATTTTTAGCTTAGATTGCCTGGACTAAAATGCCTTTTTCAAAAGTTATACTGCATTTCGTTAAAAGAAAACGGGGTTAATTTTTATATACATACATATACTCATCATTATTTTCTTTTCTTGTTCTTAAAAAAAAAAATTCGAAATAAAAGCTACAGAATCATCAATATATTATCAATATTTTTTTACTTAACAGCTTTCTTCTGTGGCTAACGGTTATTGCTCTGTAGTGCAAGGCAGATCTAGACTTTTGTCCAAGGGGGGGGGGGGTGGGGGATTGGTCAGGTTCTTCAAAATGAATGGTATTGTATTACAAATTTAATTTGTTTATTGCAAATATGTATAGTTTAAGAACCGTAATGTTTGGCCTTAAAAAAATCTATTTTTAACTTCCCATTAAAAGTTATTGTAATTGCTCCGATTTGTCGAATCGAAAATTTTGACATATCTTCACGTTTCGAGCTCCCTAGAATCGAAATACATCATTTTTAGAAAAATGTCTGTGTTTCTACGTACGTTCGTACGTTCCATCGCTTTTTTTCGTCCACCATATCTCAAGAACGAATAAAGATATCGACCTCGGATGGATTTTATTTGATATATGTATTATAATGTCGTAATGTGCAGAAAGGACTTTCAAAAAAATTCAATTTGTGGTTTTTTACTTGCGATATAGGTACTAAAAGGCAAGTTTTGGATTCGTGCAAAAAAAATTTTGAGATAACAATCAAACATGATATACATGATATTACGATGATAGAGAATACCAAAAAAGTGGGTGGCACAATTCTGTCTGTCTGTCTGTTCGTGAACAGCTTAAGCGACTTGATCGATTTTCTTCAAACTTGGTACGTAGTGGTTTTTGGTGATTATGCCCACACGTTTTTTTAATTTTTTTCTTAGAACCAAAAATAACGGTACCTGCCATACAATTTTCTTATCAATTTTACATAATCGCTTTTTCTCAAAAACGGCTCGACAACTTTTCTTAAAAAAAATAATAAATTTATTTTAGTAAAGGCTTCCTTTTGGTGGAAAACCATTTTTCAAAAATGGTTATTAATGGTACCTCCCAAGGAACCATTTTTTAAATTTTTGGTTTTCTTCAAAACAGTACGACCGATTTCAATTATTTTTTTTATGCAGAAGCTTCCAAAAAATTATAAATAGTTTTGTGTATCAAAATTTTTGGAAAAATATTTTTTGAATTTTTAAAAAATGTTTATAATTTTTTTTTGGAAAATCAAATATTTTGAAAATGACATGATCGATATTTTTGAAACTCGATATTTAAGATTTTTTTAGTACTCTCTAAAATATTTTTACAAAAAATTTTACATTTATGAAAAAATACCGGTACCTTCCATATAAAAGTTAAAAAACAGCATTGGAAAATATCGTTTTGCTCAAAAACGACTCCTACGATTTTGATTTAACTTTTTTCATATACTAAAATAAGTACGGTCTTTTATCAAAAATTATAAAATTTTACACTTAGCAACTATTAATAGTACCTGTCATAGAACGTATTTTTTTATTTTGAATTTTCTGGTTATCCGCTGAACGGATTTAGATGAATTTTTGTATATACAAATTTCTGATAAGATTAAATAATATTGCATATCAAAATTTTCAAAAACAAAGCTTTTGAATTTTTAAAAAAAGTTTCAATTTTTTTTTTTGAAAATTCGATATCTCAAAAACGGGTTGACAATTTTTTTCAAAATTGGTTTTACCATACACATAAATATATACTTAAGATTTGCATATCAAAATTTGTTCTTTAAAATGTTGTAAGGATTTCATATATAAAAAAATATTTTTTTAAAAAACCGCTCCAACGATTTTAAATTTTTTTTCCCATACAATCATATTGCATCCAGAATTAAGATGGCTTTCTTTTTTTCCACCTCAAACTGTCAAAAGAGTTGTTTTAGCCAATTTAAATGTCGTATTTCATGCTTCTCTATACATTTTTCTCTCATAATTTATATGTTTTTATATACAATTTCCTTAAACCCGCAGCGTCTTGAACATAAGAGCAAGTACGCGTGCGACCCAGTCGTGCATTTTATTTACTATAGCGCTTTAAAAAAGGGTTGTTAGATTTCATCAGTTACGTAAATCTCAAGAACAAATGATGCTATCGACTTCGGGTTAATTTTATTCGACGCATATTGACGTAATAAAGAATTAGTAAAAATATAAAACAGATAAGCTTATAGTTTTTTTTAAATAAAAAATTATATTGATGAAAATTGTTGAAAAAAGTTTTTCAGTGGGAATGTCTTGAGAACTAATTATGATATTGGCTTTGGGATTATTTTATTTTATACACAAGTTTATATATGTATACAAATTGGAAAAATTTGTAAAAATATTCAACTTACAGTTTTTTTTTAAAGCGAAAAAAACTACAAGCAGTTTTACCAATAATTGTTGAAAATTTTTTTTCGTCTCAAATATCTTAAGAACAGACAATGACTCCAAACCCTATTGTTTAAGAAATAACACTAGTTTACAAAATTTTGGGTCATGGTGGTGGTAGGGTCCTTAGAAAAAATATATTTTCTAGATTAATTTTGGGTCACTGAATACGAAAATCAAAATTATTTTTTTTCCAAAGAAGCGTTTTCGAGATATGCGAAAAAATCATTTTCTCAGCTTTTTTTCCAGATATTCCCATAAATCTCGCTAAGGGCTTAGCTTATTTACATAAAATGTGTATTTTCGGAATGATGTGATCTGTCTCCTTCCGACGGTGTACTGCTTGTATAAGTCGGACTGACATCTTATAAGTTACAGGCATTCAAAGTTTCAAAAACGAGTATTTTTGAAAAATTTCTAGTTTTTGGTTGCTCCATATGGATAGAAAAAAAATATTTAAAATAATTTTAAGAACTCAAGTGAAAAACAATCTTTTTAACAAAAATTTGTGCCAAAGTTTTTCAAAATCTGACGATAAATGTAGAAGTTATTAAATAATTAGTGAAAGAAGGCAAATAAATTTTTTTCAATAAAAGTCATATAAATGTACATTAGGGTGTCTGTCATTTCCCAAAATCATTTTTTTTTAATCAGAAACCCCTTAAATCAAAATTGTATGCCCTAAAATAAAGTTTTTGACCAACAAATATTTGTCTAAGGTGATAAATCGGTGCCTCTTAGGACATTCTCTTTTCCATACAAAGGAGAATTGGACACACCAAACTCCAAGACCAATAATGACGTGATATATATCGTTGGAAAGATATTTGTATGAACTACAATAGTTACTAAGAGAGCTCATTCCAAATCTCTATGTGAAAAAAGTTATTCGCTGGTCAAAATTGTGTTTCAGCGCATTTTGGTGTGAAAAAAACTATCCTTAACTAGCGAATAACTTTTTTCATATAGAGATTTGAAATTAACATTAATTATTTTAAATATTTTTTTTCTATCCATATGGAGCAACCAAAAACTAGAAATTTTTCAAAAATACTCGTTTTTGAAACTTTGAATGCCTGTGACTTTTAAGATTTCAGTCCGACTTATACAAGCAGTGCATCGTCGGAAGGATACAAATCACATCATTCAGAAAATACACATTTTATGTAAATTGGCTAAGCCGTTAGCGAGATTTATGGGAATATCTGGAAAAAAAGCTGAGAAAATGATTTTTTCGCATATCTCGAAAACGCTTCTTTGGAAAAAAAAAATTTTTGATTTTCGTGTTCAGTGACCCAAAATTAGTCTAGAAAATATATTTTTTCTAAGGACCCTACCATGACCCAAAATTTTGTAAACTAGTGTAATTGATAGGTTTGCAAAAAAGCAAAAAAAAAACAGTAAGCAATTTTACCAATAATTGTTGAAAATTTGTTTTTTGCCTCAAATATCTTAAGAACAGACGATGATATTGGCTTCCGGTTAATTTAATCTAAATAGGTACTAGATTATAATAAATTGATAATAGATAGCTTTTGCAAAAAAATTCAACAAACTGTTTTCTAAAAGCGAAAAAAATACAAGAAACTTTACCTACCAAAATCTGTTGAACATTTTCTTAGTCTCAAATATCTTTCGCCTGGGCGAAACGGATGTTTGCACTAAAAGTCATAAAAATCTTCAAAACTGAATTAATTTCAATAAAGTCCACAAAAATAAAAACAAAAACAAAAATTTCTTGTTGCATAGATATTTGGGCTTAATGATCTTTTTTGAAATAATGCAATTAATTAAAAAACTAATTCATTCTTTCCCAACGTTTCTCCGGTTTCTTTCCGGCTTCATCAGGGGTTAAAAATTTATTAATTTTTTTAAACTTGGATATAATTTACATAGTTATTTTTAAAGAAAATTTAATTAATAAAGCACTGAACTTTGAAAATAAATGAGTTAAATTAATTTTATAAAAATAAATTAACAGTGAACATTGACAGAACTACTGGCAAACAAAATTTTTAAACTATCAATCTTTTTAGGAAATTGCCCCTCCCGCCTAAAGGGGGGGGGGGAAATAGACCCCCACCCTAAAACGATTTTTTTCTTGTCTGAGTTCAACTTACACGCTCTTGCCTTTTGTTACAACTTTTGCAAAACACCTTGTATTATAGCAGATTTTTTCAACACGGAATCCAAAAAACTTTTAAGTTCACCACGAATACCACTCTGACCTTGAATAACTTTGGAAGGAGTACATTAATTAGATAAGAAGTAGGGACCTTTTTTAAAGAACATCAAATCTTCTTTCAGATTCTACCTTGATCATTTCTGTATGATAACCGTTTCTAAAGTTATAAAATAAAGAAGGAATCAAAAAAAAAGTTCCCATACGATTTGTATGGAAAACAGAAAGTAACGATGAGCGACCTCTAAATATTGACCTAAAGGGCTGAAATTTTGCCAGGATTATTATTTCATTAAACTTTAACTAAAAAGCTAGTGGCATTGAAAATCGAAGACATTTTCATTTTTTTGAATCAGTCTATATATATATATATATATATATATATATATATATATATATATATATATATTATCTTTGAGATGGCGCAACAGTTTAATATTCACCTCTGTTGGGTGCCGGGTCATGGGTCATAGTGACATTCCAGGTAAATCTAAAGCTGATGAGCTCGCTAGAAGTGGAACATTATTACCCATTTTACCTGAAAAGCTAAATATTGGTATGCCCATCGCTACGTGTTAACTTTTGCTGAAGCAAAAAGCCTTGGAGAGAACAAACATTGGGTGGGACAATATCACTACTTGTTTGGCGACAAAACAAATTTGGTCAAGACTTGCCTTAAAGCGCTCCAAGTGTTTAAAATCTCTAAGCAGAGTGCACATAAGCTCTACTGTAGGTGTCATAACGGGGCACTGTTTAAAAGGTAGGCACGCAACACGGCTTGGCGTACTAGCTGTATGGACGAGGAGGAGAAAGAATCGATTCCTCACCTTCTCTGTAATTGCCCTGCTCTTTCACACAGACGTAGGCTCCACTTAGGAGGTTACTACTAAAGGGTGATTTTTTAAGAGGTTTAGAACTTTAAAAAAAAAAAACACAAAAAATTCGAAAAAATGAATGAAATATTTATTTAAATCGATAGTTTGAACCTTGCAATTTAATGTTTAAAGATAATTTCATGCAAATGTTGACCGCGGCTGCGTCTCAGGTAGCCCATCCGCTGAGTCCAATTTTGGCATACTCTTTCACACATATCGGCCGGTATCTCACGAATGAATGCATGGATGTTGGCTTCCAGTGCGTCAATCGAAGCGGGCTTGTCCCTATAGACATTAGCCTTGACATACCCCCACAAAAAAATAATCTAATGGTGTCAAATCGCACGATCTAGGCGGCCAATTGACCGGCCCGAAACGTGAAATTAACTGTTCAACAAACTCGCCTCGCAATTGCGCCATTGTTTCGCGTGCTGTGTGGCATGTGGCACCGTCTTGTTGAAACCACATATCATGCAAGTCAAGAACTTCCATTTCGGGCAAAAAAAGTTTGTTATCATCACTCGGTAGCGTTCACCATTGATAGTAACGCTGCGATTCGCATCATCTTTGAAGAAATATGGCCCAATAATGCCGCCGGCCCATAAACCGCACCAAACAGTGGCTTTTTCGGGATGCATTGGTAGCTGTTGCAATGCTTCTGGCTGATCTTCACTCCAAATGCGGCAATTATGCTTATTTACGTACCCATTCAACCAAAAATGAGCCTCATCGCTGAACACAATTTTTCGATAAAAAAGCGGATCCTCGGCCAGCTTACCGAGCACGAATTTTGATAGTAAAATTCAATAATTTGCAAGCGTTGTTCATTTGTAAGACGATCCATGGTTAAATTGCAAACCAAACTGAAGCTGTTTGACAGTGACACAAGGTACTAAACACACGTCAGCTGTCAAAACCAGTGTTGCCAAAACCAAACCAGCTAAAAAATCACCCGTTATAATGATCCTAGTGATCTGGCAAGCAAAGACATTTACAGTCTTGCACGCTTCGTCAGGAGCTCTAAATGGTTTCACGAGTGTGGAAGATTTTTCAAGATTCATGTGGTATCACAACGGGCCAACTTTGGTCTAAGTGTCAGTATTGATCACTGACATCCAGCTCTACCTTACCTAACCTAACCTTATACAATTGGTAAATTTATGCAAATTTTGTCCACGTTGTTTGTATACGGAGCAAGTCTTGTCTTCCATCGTACTCATTGGAATCAAAATTGTAGGTAGTTATGATGAAGGACATTAAAACGAATGCCGGTAAAAGATCAAAAATTCTGAAAATGACCAATGAACTTCAAGTCGAGAAGAAAAAATGCTTTTGGAAACCACTGATTTTAATCTGTGCTTGTCAAAAAAGGTTCAACACTCTTCTTACGCTCAAGACACTCCTACTCTCGGTAAGATGAAAATCAGTAATGAAAACTGATACTGGGCTCTTTCGCAAGTAATACTCGTATAATTTGACGGATTTTTGGAGGAGAAGGCACAAACGTGAGCTCAATGAGCTGTTCAAAGACAATGTAGTCCAAAAAATCAAAATACGTCGACTTGGCTAAACTAGATTGTGCGAATGGGAAACAATGCTCCAGCCTTTTGAGTTTCTGAATCCCAAGTTGAAGGCAATAAGGACGATCAAACCTCTGGATCAGAGGGTAAACCATCACCAGAACACTTGTGGCTTCGTCCCTTCATGGGTCATCTGAACAACACCCGAATTTTTACAATTTTTTCCGAAAATATTATGTTTTAAAAAAGTGGGACCGGCAATGGGTGGTTTTTCATCTCGTCAATTATCATGTCTATAAATTTCACCAAAACCAGTACCTACCTATGTATGGGCTTTAGTTTTTAATGGAATTTTGGGCACTACCTCCAAAAAATAGCGACTTAAACACCGGGTTCAGAATATCGTAATGTCTATCTAAGTTTTCTGATTCTCCTATGTATACTTCAATCGATTAAGGCGGTTAGAAAAATTGGTAATAAAATTTCTACGGGATTTCAGTACACTACAGTACAGTATAAAACAGACAGAAAAGAAAGTGAGTTCGTAGAAACGTTTGAATAAAAAACACTTTCTCAAAACTCACAGTATTTCAGATTTAATTGGTCACAAAATGAAAATACAGTCGACTCTCTCTAAGTCGAAATCTTCGAGTTAGAGAGAGTTTTGCAAAAATTCGATTCAGAGAAAAATAAATAAGTTTGGAAATTTGACAGGAGTATACAACAAACATGGTGAAAAAATTCTTGTTAGGGGGAGTTCGACTTAGAGGACGTCGACTGTAGTTGCATAAAATTGGTAGCCAATTAAATTATCTACAAGATTGATTATAACAAATTTTGTCCTAAGCTTAACGGTTAAGGAGTTATTGTGCTGTAAAGAGGGAATAAACTGAAAATCTTACAAAATACGAAATTTTAGCCTTTTTTGGGAGCTCCATAGCGCTGATTGTAGTAGTTGTACAAAAATATTTTCCAGGTCATATTTGTAGGAAATTTTATTGCCTACAAAGTTTCCATATACTTTTTTCCGTAAAAATGTACCGGAAAGAAGTTATAGGCAAAAAACTGAGAAAAGTGCCGATTTTTTGTAGTTTTTCCAGGATTTTGAAGGGGGCGGAGGGGGCGTGGTTGTGGAATTTTGTAATTTTCATCTACTAACCATACCATATAACATATCAAAAATTTAGAACTACCCGAACTTTTGTAGGGTAACCCCCCTATTTTTACCTCTATTTACTGGACTAATATAAAAGATATAAAAGATATAATAGTTTGTTTTTATCAAAAAATAAAGTGCTATCGTTTTGAAACTTTGTGAAAGTAAGCAAAAACCAAAAACAAAATTAAATCGGTCGTAGCAGGAGTAAATTGTAAATTGAATTTTGAAAAAACGTTGATTCAAATTGGTTGCACCCGCGATCGTGAAATTAGAATCGCGGGTGCAACTTACTGACAACTAACATTATTCAGTGATATTTTATATTTTATTTTAAAATATGCATTGAATTATAATTTTTGTTGTGCAAGGTTGTTTTCTTGTAGCAATTTAATATAATATTTTGTTATTTTTTGTAAAAATATAAGTTAAATGGCAGGGAAACAAGGAATTTCATAACGTGGCACGCAATCTTTCAAAAAACATATAATTGGTTTTGGTTGATTTGTATTGGTATTGATTGATAAATGGCAACGATTGAAAAACATATAGTGTTTTCAATCAAATTCTTTTTTAGCCAGAAGACGGCAACAAAATTACGACGAACCTTATCGTCTAGTTTCAAGAACAGTTATTTTGAAATCTACAATCATCGAAGCGGATAGTTTTTTAGGGAGGATTATGATTCAAATGCCACTTATACGATCGGTGCACAAAGAAATTCAGTTTTCTGATAATGTATATCTGCTCCTTCTGCATACATAAATCGGGCCAATCACTCGACTAATTAAAAAAACAAAAACTGCGCGCTTCCGATGTTTTTAGTGATTCAGAAGATTAATCTTCAACAACCTCTCTTGAGCTTTTTTATTACCAGCAGAGGCATGCCTTGAAACCTGTACTATTTTCACTGCAATAGTCTTGCCAAAAGATATTTGCGCGGGTTTGTATCTATGTTCTCTTACAGTACCCTGCAAGTTTGGCAGAAAAAATTACACTATATATAGTTACGTAGAGTTGTGTCTAAACGATATGGATGAAGAAGTTGTAAGAACACAATTTCTGACGACAATTGAAGACATGGTCGTAAAATTGCAAGCACCAGAAAAAAATATTGATGGCAGTAATATAACACAGTATTTTCGAAAAATATTGACAAATTTGATAAAAATTTAGTAATAATTAATAGAGAAGAACTAACTAGCATTATTATTATATAATCTCTAATATAGTTCCATTTTATCATTTTTTTTATATAAATATTCATTAAAGTTAGACGCGTTGCACCCGCGATAATTTGATGTTGCACCCGCGATTGCTTTAAGATTGAAAAATTCATTCTTTATTTTTGTTTTCTAACTTTATTATTATTTCTTTAGTTGTTTGGATATACGTCGTTTAATATAATGTAAGAATAATATAATAAATATTTCTCAATTAACAGACTTTTGTGTTTTTCGTACTATGATCCAGAAAGGTGGGGCAAATTCGTTGCACCCGCGATCGTACTTTTAAAACTTTTTTCCGACGATTTATTTATTTCATTTAAATTATATAAATGAACCCAAATATTAATAGGTCAAAATGTAACCCTTCAAGTAGTAATTAGATTAAAATAAGTTTGTATTTTACTATAAGTATACTCAAAGTGAGTCTAAATGTTGCACCCGCGAGAATGGAATCGCCCATTTGCTTTTCAATATCACCCACGATTTTTGGCACCTGATTTTTTTAATTTGTTTGGTCTACCACTTTCAGTAATCGGTTAATGATGTATTTTGTTTTAATGAATTTGAAAGAATTTTTAAAGGTCACTCAAGGTCATTTAAAATTTTTTTTTTACCTCTTTTATGTTATTTTAGAAAACAACTACAAGCATAAAAGGTCGCAATTGGTCAGGCATTGATTTTTTCAATAAATTTTCAAAGCTTTATTAATATCATAGTGGTATTTGGCACCTGATTTATGGGTTTCCGCAAAAATTCGTATACTTATCATCCGAAAGCCCCCTGAATCATTATGAGAGGTTAACTAAGGCCGTGTGCCAATTGCGTTAAAATCCTGGTTAAATTTGATCCCATGGCTAAATTTTGACATTACCGAGGTGAATATAGACTTCAAAATTTAACCTGCTCAGGAGCTCGTTAAAATTTTAGTCGGTGGTTAATTTTTGACATGTCTATGGGTGCGTTCGGCTGCGTATCTTAAGCGATCCGGATTTGTTTGTGTTGTTGTAAACCCTTATAAAAAAACTGCTGAGGGAGATGAATGTAGATAAATATTTTATTTTGCTATCAAGAAGTCATGAATCCTATCGGGAAAGATGAAAAATGGAAAAAAAAACTAAAATTAAATAAAAGGATTAATGCTATGTTTCCACCAAAGGTTTATCTCAGATTAGATTTAATAAATCTTTTTGGTGTTTCCACCGCACAAAAAGATTTAAAATAGATTAAATTTGACAGCACCTTCAAAAATGCAAATGGCGTTCCAATTTTTCTTATGAAGTGCGAATGAGACAGAATGTTTGATTCGTGTGAAACAATGAAGAACTGAATGCGAGTCTCGAATGAATCGTTCAGCACCATTTAAGAAAAGGTTATAGTTCGATTTGTAAAACTATTTGACCAAGGAAGATTTAACAAGATTAATTTCTAATCTTCAAGATTTACGAAATAAATTTGTATGGTAAATCTCCGAGATTTGAAGGAGATTTGAGGTAAATCTTATTAAATCTCAGATTAGCGTCAGGTGGAAATGTAGCATAAGAAATATAGACAAAGACCTTATAATAAATTTAAGTATGCACTCAAGAAGAAGTTTGAATAACTTGAGATAAATCTTTGATAATGTAAAAGAATCAATAAAATTTTATTGAAAATACTTTTTCAGATGATTCATTCATTTTGCAAACTGATATGTTTGCGAACTATCATTACTGAGAAAAATGCAACAACAAATCTAATGGGAAGTGAATGTAAAAAAAAAATCCCATTTAATCCAATTGACACAGCAAAAACCTTAAATTTTACTCACCCCTATAAAAAGGGATAACATTTAACTGGGATCAAATTTAACCAGAATTTTAACGCAATTGGCACACGGCCTAAGTCATACTGTGGTATGAAACTTTTTTTTTTGAAATTCCTAAGAGAAATCTATCCCTGACCAATTACTGAAACTGTAGCTGACTTTTTATGATCATTTAGTGACGTTTAAAATTGCACACATACAAGGTAAAGAGATTCAAAAGCCCCTGGATCTTTAAGGTATATCAAATTGATAACTTAAACTTATGACAACATTCGATTTAATTTTTGGTTAAAAAGAATTTGTAAACAGGGGCCATTTGTTATCTTATTTTGTGTTCAGCAATTTTGACTAAATCATCAAACCAATTTCAAAATCATTTTTACGCTAAAATTAAAGTTTACATAACGTTCAATTCTTGTATTATTCCCTCAATTAAATTATTAATTTATTATTTAATAAATATGAATATTCTGTTTTCGCAACTATGTATATCCTTAAAATAAAATTGTTTATATTTCACTGGAGGAAAATTATTTTTGTGACTTTTTTTACTCAGATTTGTTTGCTTTGTGTCCTTTAATACGCAAAAATGTTCGTAGACGAATTTTGTCTTTTGAGTAGTGAAATCATTTTTTCACGATGGAATTCATATATTTTAAATTTATTAATGCTTGGGACAAGGCCTAGGGGGGGGTTCAGGACCCCCATGACCCCCCACCCCTCGTATCGGCCAATGCATGAACCCCATGACCCCTCTGTATCCACCATTGCTTCCTAACTTTGAATATTATCATACTTCCTCCTTTATATTTGTATGTAATCACACTTTACACTTTACAATATTATGTTCAACATTTAGCCAATTTAAAGTCATGATTTGCTTACAATGTGTATCTTATGTAAATATGTACATAGTTGGTTATTTATTTACACATGAAATGTATGTACCTATAAGAAAAACTTCTCTATTAATATTTGACAAAATTGGTAAATAAATTTTACTTTATCTACATATAGGAATTTCGAAATCGGAAAAGAAAAATCCATACCTACGTAACTATACAAGCCTTATATAGGTACTATAAAATACAAAATCGATTTAAGAAAGTATAAGCAGAACGTATATTCAAAGCTCACCCAACTAATGGTACCATTAGATAAGGATACACAAACACGAAAACAAGATTTAATTCTTCTTGTAGATATTGAAGGTCAATAGTCACGCAATTTTATTAAAATGAATATATCAGCAGATGCGGCGACTGGGAAAAGAGGCTTTGAGGCATTTTCCAATTCAATGCGTGTACGTGACATTCAACGATTGATGGAGAGTTTAAGCTACAAGTTGAAGCATGTATGGGTCTCTATATATCTGTTAGCTTTAAAGACATAGAATGGTCTAAATAGTATTTTTATGTTTATAAATTTTAGAATTTATATTCTGTGGTCTTTTCCTTAATCTTTTTTTTCTTTGCAAGTATTGATTGCATCGCTTGCAATGGTATGCAAATTTGTAAAATTTTGAAAATTTTATTGACATAAGTTTAAGTTATCAATTTGATATACATACATACCTTAAAGGCCCAGGGACTTTTGAATCTCTTAACCTTTTATGTGTGCAATCTCAAATGTCACTAAATAAATTATAAATGGTCATAACAAGTCAGTTACAGTTTCAGTAATTGATCAGGCATAGATTTCTTTTAGGAAATAAAAAAAAAGTTTCATACCACAGTATGACTTAGTTGACCTCACATACTTCAGTGGCCTTTCGGATGATAAATGCATGATTTTTTGCGAAAACCCATGAATCAGGTGCCAAAAACCACTATGATATTAATAATACTTTGAAAATTTATTTAAAAAATCAATGCCTCACCAATTACGACCTTATATACATACTTGTACTTGTTTTCTAAGATGACCTTGAGTGGCCTATAAAAAACGTTTATAATTCATTAAAAAGAAAACAATCACTAAGCGATTACTGAAACTAGTAAACCTTTTATCACGATCTATAGTGGCCTATCTGGTTGGGTATGAAATCTTGAAAATTAAATTATAGCGTTACAAAATCTTACAATTACAAAATCGCACCTCAATACCGCATTAACAAAAACTCGCAAGCTTAAATCTCAGATTAAAATCTCGCAAAATATCGCAGAAAATACTTAATCAAAATTTTGCAAATCTTTCGTGAGAATCTGTTGGAGATTCGTCTTCGAGTTTATTTTTTTTAGTACGAAACTCGGAGCGAATGTTACTGGAAGTTCGAGATTTTGATATTGGATACTTTAATTTCGAGATTTCAGTGTAGGGGGACCGGGGCATGTTGACTCAACTTTTTATTTATTTTATTTAAAAAAGATATCAACACAAATTAAGCTTTCTGTAATAGAATGTCGTTTAACCTTTTGAATAAAACTATTGGCATTCGAATAAGCTTATGCTATGACCATTTTTTTATTCTACAAAATTACCTCTAGTGGGCCAACTTGCCTCGGAACCAAGGTAAGTTGACTAGCGTTATGGGGTAAGTTGATCATGTTAAAATGTTGTACCTTTTCGATGAATAAATTCAAAAAATAAAACTAAAAATCAGTTTATCAATTTAGTGATTTATTTCAATTTAAAAATAAAACCCACTGCATGTGGTAAGATAATTATATAAACATAAATAAAAATTAAATAAAATAAATAAAAATAGCTTCTTTTGGTATGTATAATGTATCACAAATAAATTTTCCACTTCGTGTGTAACAAAAAATAGTTATATAAACAAAAAAAATTAATAAAAAAACTTCTTGTTATATTAATAAAAAAATAAATTTAAATAACTTCTTGTTATATTAATAAAAACAAATGAAGAAAAATATAACTGAATTAGTATCACTAATTACTATCTAAATCGTCATCGGAATTGCAATTCTGGCAAGTGTAAAAAATTAAATTTTCGCTGGAACATTTTGAATGCGCCCATTTTCGACAACAAATACATTGGACCCAATCTTCTCCAGGAATACTACATTAGTATACCTCTCCGCAGACTAGACAACCTTCGTCTTCTTCTTCTGAAGACTCATCGGAAGGCGTTGTTTTACATTTCTGTTTCCGTGCTTTTTTCGCGTTATTTTTTGGTGTTATTTTCAATGCTGGCCTTTTGTTTTTTACCATTTTCTTTTGTTTGGCAGCTTTTTTCTTTTCCTCGAGAGCGTTTTTTTCTGGCGTGTCGGTATATATTGCGCTTGATCTTTTGCGAAGATTTGCTCTTTTATCCTTATGAGGCCCTGCCTTTGGAAGTGGCCGTAACTCGTGCAATAGTGCCATTCTTGAAGTTGATGGTTGCGAGGTGTAAGATTCCGGTATTTCTTCATCTTCGCTTAGAGCTGAAGGAATCATTGCTTTGCTGGCGTTTGTGTTTTTTTAACTGAGGAGTACTCAACGACACACGTCCAACTCCGATAAAAGACAAATTAGACTAAGCATGCGCCATGTAGATATGCTTAAAGGGCCCTGGAGACGCTCGAACATGGTGCGAGTGAACATAGTTCGACTAAGCTCCGCAGACACTGAAACCAAGCAGAAACCAAACTACTCGAACTTCATTATTCTTACGACTAATATGTCATTCTCAATATCACTGTCACATTTATTTTATTTTTATTCAGATTATTAGACATTTTTCTTATTATTAAAATCTACTAAATGGGAATAATTAATAAGAAAATAACAAAAACCTATTTCAAAAATAGGATTTGAATTTAAAGGAACTTGAAAGTTAATTTTTACCAAGCGGCTCCATTGGCAATATTTGAGGCAGTAAATTGCCTCAATCATTGCTGTTGTCTTGAATAATGCAAATGGAGAAGCTTTGTCAATGGCAATGGCAGAATTTCCAGATAAATGAAAGGCAATTATTGATTTCCATCGTCGCGTCGAGCCAATAAATTGAGGCAAAATGGGGTTCCCTGTGATTTTGAATGACTTTTTCAACAATTTTTTTCAATTTAAAGGTAGAAAGTGATGATGCACACCACAAAACATAATAAATTAAAACTCTATATTATCAAAAACAGTGGATTAAAACAGCAAAAGAGCATTTGCAGTAAACTATTTCTACACACATTCTATAACTGAAATAAAAAGACCCACCCTAGCAATAAATTGCAATTCCCATTCCAATTGCCATCGCCTCAAATATTGCCTATGGAGCTATAGCGTTATGCGCGAAACAGATTAACCCAGCACCAGCACCAGCACCGTCAACAGAGAACAGCACGCTGGCCAGCAAATATTTTTCAAACACATTGCCACCAGCACCGTAATTTCATGTGCATGACATTTCACATAGAAACGAAAGTAAAAAGAGAAACAACAAGTTCCATGTCCAAGGAATTTTATTTCTTGCAGTGTGGCTCTCCTGAATTTTTTTGCGGAAAAGTTGTCAGCAATGCACCAGCAACAGCAAATTTAGGACTTAAGCGCGAAACAGATTGAACCAGCACCAGCAACAGCACCAGCAACAGCGGCGGCCATTGTTTTAAAACCAATGTCTTTCAATCGTTCAGCACAGATTAGACCAGCACCAGCACCAGCAACGTCAACAGCGTCGTTAGGCCAAAGTCCCTAAATTTGCTGTTGCTGGTGCATTGCTGACAACCTTTCCGCAACTATATTCAGTGGCACCACACTGCAAAAAAATAGAAATTGGACTTGTTGGTTGCTGTCATTATTGTTTTTATTTTTCTGCATTTATTAAAATTATTATTATTATTAAAATGGAAGAAAAATTAATAGAATTTGTGAGGGAAAAATTCGTTTCTGTACGATAAAAGGAGAAAGTCTTATAAAAACATCGACGCAAAAGAAAAAAAGTGGAAGGAAATTGGCGAGAGTCTCGATGTACCAGGTTTGTTAATTGTAATATTCTAAACGTAAACAATTTTATTTAACTTCTTTTCATTTTCCAGTTCAACAGGTAAAGAAAAGATGGGCAACATTGAGAGACCGATATGTTCGGGAAAAGAAAAAAAGGTTTCAGCCTAGTGGCAGTGGTGCGATTTTCCCCATAAAAACTTCATAAAAACTTGGAAGTTCACAGAGTTGATGCGATTTTTAGACGACATTCCCGGATCAAATGACCAGTAAGAAGATCCTAATTAATAATGTTATAAAATTTATTAATCAAATAATACATTATTTTAGAACTACTGGCAATTACCATCGTCCTAATATCGCCCCAAATGCTGATGAGCATAATATCACCGACACAGCATTCTCTGAAATAATTGAGATTGATGGTTATTCGGTTTCAGGGGATGAAAACTTATTTCCTTTAGAAGAGCCAAAGAGAGAGTTTTCAAGTCAAGCAAATGAAACACCAGCAAAAAAACGACGCAGCCTGCAGGACGAAAGGGATGCCAAAATTGATCAGGCCCACAAAGAAATGAGCGAGGTGTTGCAAATGGTGAAGCAAAATTTCCAAGGGCCATCAAATTCCCTGAATTTGTTTTTTTCCTCAGCAGCAGTGCAGATACAGGAAGCAAATCTGCCTGTCTCGTCCCAGGCTTTTATTAAAAGTGAAGTGTCGCGGATAATAATGGACGAGATTAAAAAATACGAATCATCATATTAGATAGTAGTTCTTTTTGTTTTTTTTTGTTTAAACTCGAAACTGTGAAGTACCTATTTATGAAAAAAATATTGATTTTGTTATTTTTTTTCTTAGTTTTAAATAATAATTATCAAAGACTGATAAAGCAAACAAGGCTGTTATGAATTTTAAAAAAAACTTTATTTTCTTTTAAAACTATAAATCTAAGTATTTATTTTATTATTAAAAAAAACTTGTATCCATTTAAAACTTCGTTTTTTATTTGATTGGATGCATTATTGAGGTTTTTGGTGGCAAATGTATTCTTTTAGTGTGTCTCTTAGGGCAAATGCACTTCGGGGAGCATTAAATCTTGTAAAGAATCTACACTGTGGGATGTAAGTCTTGTTTTTACGCCAAAGGCCTTGTATATCCGAATCTTCATTTAATTCACCAACACTATTTATGGGACAATAGCTGGAATCATTAATTTTTGCGAAATTATGTAAAACAACAACAGCTTTTACTATTTTTTCGGCGTTGTGAGGGAAACAGTTAATTGAATTGAGTAAAACTCTCCATTTAGTTGTCATGATTCCGAAAGTATTCTCAATTTTAACACGTGCAGATGAAAGTCTTTTGTTGAAAGTTTCTTGATCTTTGTAAGATGTTTTCGGGAGTATGGTCTCATCAAATTATCCTTAAGTGGAAGGCTGCATCTCCTACGAAATAATAAGGAAATATTACGTCCGAGTTAGGGATCACTTCATCAGCTGGCAAATTCATATCTCCGTGTAAGATTTGACTCCCAAAACCACTTGCTTGTAATATTCCACCATCACTTTGGCTCCCGTATGCACCAATATCGACTGCAGTGAAGCAATAATTACTGTCACATGCAGCCAATAAGACAATACTATGATAATTTTTGTAATTGTAGTACAGGGAGCCTCCATGTGGTGGACACTTGATCCGGATATGCCTTCCGTCGATGGCACCGACACAGTTTGGCATACCAGAAGTGTTGAAGTTGTCAATAGCTATTTGCTTCCATTTTATAGAAGAGGGTGGTGACAAGTAAGATCCATTTAACTCATCCCAGATCACTTCACAAGTTTCTAAGATGATTTCACGCACTGTCGAAACTCCCATACGAAATGCCCAAGCTAAGGTTTGCCATGATGATGATTGTGCTAAGAAACTATTATTGGGAATGTTAAAACAATTTATTTTTAAGTTTTATTCTTGATATGTAAAACTTACATCAATGTAAGAACTAAACGGCATTCTGCTTGAATTGGAGTTCTAGGTGAGTGTTTTGTGAGTTTTTCCTTCACCATGGAAAAAAGAGTCTCAAATTGGGGTACCCCCATCCTGCAAGCTTTGTGAAATTGGTCACTATCACGATCTTTTATAATTGCAAATACTTTTTTGTAAAATCCATGCATTTCTCTTTCATTTTTGTCGTATATTTCTCGAGTCCAAAGACGTTTCCTTTTATTTGTATTATTTGCAAGATAAACAAGTTTACAATAGCACAAAAATGAAATAATAACAAGACTCAAATTTTGCATAAATTGATATGGTACGATCATTTTTAATTATTTAATTTGAAAAATGTAAACAAAGTGAGAGAACTTTTGCTTCGATTCGAAATGTCAAAAAGATATGACGGTGCTGGTTTCAATGTGTTTGAAAAATATTTGCTGGCCAGCGTGCTGTTTGCTGTTGACGATGCTGGTGCTGGTGCTGGTTTAATCTGTTTCGCGCATTAGGTCTAACGACGCTGTTGACGTTGCTGGTGCTGTTCTAATCTGTGCTGAACGATTTAAACACATTGGTTCTAAAACAATGGCCGCCGCTGTTGCTGGTGCTGTTGCTGGTGCTGGTTTAATCTGTTTCACGCTTTAGAAAAGGAACATGGCAATAAACACGTCTTAACATCTAGTGACATTTTCGTGCAAAAACAAAACAGCAAACTTGTTCAGAATTCACATGAGTAAATGTCAAAATGACAACCTGTTGTTACAATCGGTCGGTGATGGCGCAGTCACCAAAAGCTCATGTTATATTTTGTTTGATTTGTTTTCTACCGATAGACTGATTGGTATTAAGAGGCATTTAAAGCGCTGGTTGGGAAGATCTTTATACAGTTTCAGGATAAGACTTGGATTTTTTTTTTAATTCATTGTTTGCTTAATAAACTCAAAATGTGAGACAAAAATATGGAACAAACACACTTTAACACACTGATGAAGAATGGGAATCAGTAAAATATCTATTTTATCTCTAGGCAGAACAAAATATTAAAAAGTTACATCACTTATGTTAAACTTCTCATCGATTTCTGAAGGAATTTTTTCGCTAAAATTATGCCTAAGTTTG
The DNA here is from genome assembly GCA_963921185.1 of Dasysyrphus tricinctus. Taxonomy (NCBI): domain Eukaryota; kingdom Metazoa; phylum Arthropoda; class Insecta; order Diptera; family Syrphidae; genus Dasysyrphus; species Dasysyrphus tricinctus. The sequence continues at coordinate 227,521,695 of OY992530.1, read as the reverse complement.
TCGAATTTATAGGTTCTGAGAAAAATTCCCTAATATTAAGTAATCTCTTACCTATAACAAATTTAAATGCTCCTTCCTCTAAGAAACTGAAAATTTTAATAGGGATATTGTCTTTTATGCAACAAAAATGGTCAGGTTGTTTGAAGGTCAAAAAAAAGTTTGCTGTTCTAAAACTTTGGATAATTCCTCTTTTGTTTTTTTCATGATAGGAGGTGCGGACTTGGTAATTAAATTGTACTCTTTATATTTGTTGTTAATTTGCTCTAAGATTTTTGTTGGTTGTTTTACTATTCTTTTTAACGGAAGCATAAAGTTTTCAAATTTGTAGGCTGCTAAGTCCGGAAGAAAGCCAAGTGCTCTAACATCTTCGGGTACATGCAGCAAGCTGTGCACATTGTATGTCACACTTTTTTCAAAATAAATTTTTGGAAACGTTTCGAAAAAGTATTTTATAATATTTTCAGCTGTTTTAATATTCCCTGCAAAGTTTTTTGGACACATTAACAACCTGTAGGCACAATGTAGGAGCAAAAAGTGGTAGTATACATCACTATCAACAATGTCTTTTAAAACGGCTATGCCCGTATATAGAGTAAATTGACGAAACTCTGTGGCTTTCCATCGAGCTAGCTCAGAAAAGTATCTTGGTTTTCTAGCAAATTCTCTTGGAACAAAAGGGCCAAAGGAAACCATTTTAAGGGAAATACTATCTCTAGTCTCTGTACTTAATTTTTTACATTGCGTTTTATTTTGGAAAATTGCATTCAACATTTTTTTCGAAATCCCTAAATCAATTAAGTGCATTGGATCAAGGGGAAATTGGGAAACCATTCCAATTCCGATTGATTCCAAAGCACATAACCTAGGCAAAAAAAAAATGTTGGTGATGGTCTGGATGTGTCCTTGCCTTGAATGATGAATCCGACCTTTTGTTTCCCGAAGTTGTACAATGAGTAACAACTCTTTCTGCAGTATGACCCACTTGGTCACATTTTGAACAGCCATTGAACGAAGTACCACAAATAAAAGCTCTCGCGGGAGCGTCACAGACAAAGTATTTTATATTTACTTTTATCAATTTTCCTCCAACTATGCACCCATATTTGTGAAGACACTTAAATTCTTCAGCGAAATCATGGAGAAAGCTGTCGACGGAACGAGGCTTTGAAGATCCTAAATAAACTCCTATCATGAAAACGCTTACACAAGCTATGTTAGCAATGTAACCTAAAATTGGCCATAGCTCTAGTCCACTGCTTTTAAATAATGGCTAACCATCTATACCTAAAACTAAATTTACCTCATCAAATTCACATACTTTTTCTGCGACTTTTTCTAAATTTGTCCTTATTCCGAAATGGAAATAACTTCCTGGTGCCACAGTTCTTAAAATAGGTCTATCATCTTGGTTCGAACCTAACAAACTTTTAAGGCTTAATGGAACATTTAAATTTTCTGTTGCTAGCACCCGCAATAAGTCCTCAACACATTTCCGTGAAGGATTATGTTTTGTGTACCAATTTTTTAATTTATTCCTTAAACTATAATCATTTTCAATATTTTCACTACTAGGAATTTCATCTAAACTATGTTGAGACAAATTTTCCTCAAATATATTATCCAAAAACTCTTCATTGTTTACTATTTCATTTTCGTTAATTTTTTCACTTTCTGTTTCTTTTATTCGATCAGTGCGTTTTTTCATTAAAACACCCTTCTCAATTTTAACCAAACGCTTTAATTGCCATTTGCTAAAACCACTCATCTTTTATTTTGTGTACTCACCAATAATAAATTAATTTTTAATTTGAATCACACTTTTTTATTTTTTGTAACACACTTTTATTTCATCGACCGCTCTTATGAAAAACTCACATGAAATGAAAAAAAACATATTAACTGCCTTAAAATAAAATCTACTGCACTTGATTTTACGAACAATTTAGCCTTCACGACTTCACAAATAAATAAACCACAAAATTTATTTTCGATTCGGGTGTCGAATTTAGCCATTCTCATTATATATGAAGTATGATATTATAATAATATGTATGTTATGTTTAATTTATAGAATTTTTGTTTGCTATTTTTATGTTTTGAAGAAAAACTTATGTTTTGATTTACCTATTTATTAATTTTGTTCAAATAATATATTTTGTTATTTGAAAAACAAAATAAAAAAGTTAATCTAATGCAAAAATATTCAATCTACCGCGAAAAATGTTCTAAGTAGTGGCAACCCTGTACGTGGCATGCGCTCCCAAAAGAAAGTAGAAAAAACGGCAAATCACATCTTTGTTTTTGCATCATATTCCAAACAATGTAAAAAAAAGAGAGGGATACATTATTAGTTCAAAATTTTGAACAGACAAAAAATATGGCACACGCCATAAGAAAATAGAGAAGAAATAGGGCGCGTTCGGCCGGTAGTCCGATAGGGTATCCAAGATACTTTAGTATCCGATACGTTGGCGAACGACCAAAACCGGATAGGTAACATTGGGCACGTTCCGCTGGTTATTCTCAGTTATCCGGATAGCTTTGTGTTGTTGTAATCCCTTGTTAAAAAACAGCTGATAACAGCTGACGCAACAACAACTCAAGTTATCTCAAAATTTTTGGGATAGCTAGATAGCATAGCGAATAAACATTGGAACGCGAGGATTTACTGTCAAAGCTAAACAGCTGACAAAACAATAGAGATCAAGTTGGCAACAAAAGTGGATAAAAGTGTTTAATAAATAAATAATAAATAAAATGGCAAATTTAAATAGATCGACGGACGATGAAGAAGATGAAATCTTAGATAGGTACCTACTTAAGCAAAAACTTTATTTTTTTCATTGCGAATCAATTTTACCACTTTATTTTTTCATTTAAATAGCAAGAGTTGAATTGTTTGTGGTAAACGACCTTCTTGCAAGTTCTCCCGTTTTAAATTTAGTTCCTGAAATACTGAATAACGAAGCTCCTACGAGGAACCAAGACTATTTTGAAGTGACGATTCCAAGATACACGTTGGATGAATTTAGAGAACATTTTATAATGAGTCGGTCTTGCTTTTCAGTAAAATTTGATTCAAAGCTTTAATAAGTGTACACTTACTTAACTTAGTTTTTCTTTAGGATGGCAAAAGGTCAAAATCCCGCCGATCAAAATCCCGCAAGTCGAAATCCCGCCAAATAAAATTACTAATTATGTACACGAAGCCCGCCAGTCAAAATCCCGCCGATCGAAATCCCGCCGCAAGAATCCCGCCAGTAACCTATTTTGCGGGATTTTCAATACTTTTTTAAAATAATCCCAACTTTTTAGATACTTTTGAAACAATATTTTATTTTAATTAGTGAATTTATTTTTATTGAAAAAAATAAAAAATAATATATAAGCAGTTGTGTATTTAGTCCAGTAACTATATACATTGGACCTTGCGTCAGGTCCGGTAGTTCTGATTTTTTGCTGAGTTGTTTATGATGTTGGCCTAGTATTAAATCTGATTTTTCGACCTCGAGCGCCGAACGCAACATTGGTAAAAATCCAAAAAACCGCGAATTTTTCGCGGTTTTTTCACTTATTGGCTATTTTAACCATTACGCCTTAACTTTCGAATAAAACATTGCTCTACGATTTCAACCTTACCAAATTTGCTTCAATTTGAGTCCAAAGCCGGTTCTGTAGACATAACGGTTTCCAAGGGACGGCATTTCAAAATATAGCAATAAAAAATTTAAAACAACAAGTAGTATATAAAACAGTATAATAACAAAAACATGGTCTTTGACATATGCTGCATCAAAGCAATAGAGCGTGTAGATTGGGTCAAAAGAAGAAAACAATAGTACCGGATGGGGGGTATATATCCCCCGTTTAGGCGGGAGGGGCAATTTTAAGAAAAGTTGACTTCAAATAGAAAAATAACAATAAAAATACAATGGTAGTATCTGGACGAAAATCCATTCCTCATCTCAAAGCCAGAAATCCATTCTTTAATTTAAAAAAAAAAAAAGTTTTTTTAGCTGATAGTTTTTGAAAAATTTACTTTCAAACTCAAAATTTTGAGAAAAAGACGATTTTTTTGTGTTAATCTATTTTTTTTTTTTATTTTATGGTATTAAGTACTATTTTTGATTTTGATTTTCAATGCCCTTATTAATTCTTAGTTAAAAACTGAAAACCAAATGCTAAAATGACTTCTAGTTTTTGAGAAAACTGAAATTAACATGATCAACTTCACTGTTTTCAGTCTAGTATCCTTTTTCTTCGGGGTGGGAGGGCTCTGCCTCAGGTGCGGTAGTTCTGATTTTTAGATGAGTTGTTTATGATGTTGGCCTTAGTAATAATCCAAGTTTTCGACCTCGAGCGCCGAACGCAACTTTGTGAAATACGCAAAAAACCGAGAAATTTTCGCGGTTTTTTCAGTAATTGGCTATTTTAACCTTTAAGGCCTGGTTTTCGATTATAACTTTGCGCTACCATTTCAAAATAATTAAATGGGCTTCAATTTGAGCTAAAAATCAATTCAAATTGTGAATTTTTTCATCAACTTTTGAATTTAGAATGCTGCAAATCGAATTGAAGGGGGCTTTATTCACCCCTTGTGTGAAATCGTTTGCCCCTTTTCAATGATTTTTGTATATTGTGTAGCGTGTCATGTTGGCTTTACTTTTAGATTTTAATCATGAAGATCGGATGAGTAGAAACGGAGTTATGATTTTTTAAAGTCAACCATATAAAACTCGAACTCAGTTCAGTACCCACCAGTGCGAATTATCTGAAGCGAATGTTTTAGTTCGAGTTTTATATGGTTGACTTTAAAAAATCATAACTCTATTGCTTTGATGCAGCATATGTCAAAGACCATGTTTTTGTTATTATACTGTTTTATACACTACTTGTTGTTTTAAATTTTTTATTGCTATATTTTGAAATGCCGTCCCTTGGAAACCGTTATGTCTACAGAACCGGCTTTGGACTCAAATTGAAGCAAATTTGGTAAGGTTGAAATCGTAGAGCAATGTTTTATTCGAAAGTTAAGGCGTAATGGTTAAAATAGCCAATAAGTGAAAAAACCGCGAAAAATTCGCGGTTTTTTGGATTTTTACCAATGTTGCGTTCGGCGCTCGAGGTCGAAAAATCAGATTTAATACTAGGCCAACATCATAAACAACTCAGCAAAAAATCAGAACTACCGGACCTGACGCAAGGTCTCAGTACTATGAAACTACAAGGTTACTGGACTAATTGGCAATTTGGCATTTATGTATCTTCAGTTCTTCTTAGAACTCCGTAGAGGTAAGACCTCGAGGTAATTAGAGAGATAGAAATTGGATTTTATTTTGGTTTTGTGGGGACGGGTGACAATGACAACGGGATCTGGGCATATGTGGGTCTGGATCTGGACGGAGGTGGGTCTGGATCTGGACATAGGTGGGTCTGGATTCTGGACAGAGGTGGGAATTTTTTTTTTCGGTTTGGGTGATGGGGAACGGTAGTCTAAAAGAAGACAGAGGTGGGTTTGGATTTGGACAGAGTGTGGGTCTGGATTCTGGAAGCAGGTGGGATTTTTTTTTTGAAAAAAAAAAAATTATTCAGAAATATAAACTTTTTGGAAATTTTTTTTTTGAAAAATATAAAAAAACAAGATTTTTTGAAGAAAATTTCAATGAAAAATTAAACTTTTCTCAATTTTTTTTTCGGTTTTTAATTTTTCTTCGAAATATGAATGATAGGTACAGTTGCTCAAGAAAACTTGACACTGGCGCTGAATTGATGCATCGAATCATACGAAAAATCTACTTTTATCTTTAAACGCGATTTGCGGCTAAACTAAGCGTCCTAGCGACTTATTAAATGCATATTCGTGATCTTGGAATGTGCCCGTTCCCAAAAATCAAAATAAAATTGGTAAAAAAAATTTTCTAAAATTTTCAAAAAAAAATATTTTCAGTTTTTTCGGCTAATCTTTAGCGATCTTTGTTGTCTTTTTTTAATTTTTTTTCGAATTATGTGTGAATGATATTTTTTGTCTTTTAATGCAAAAGGAACTTTGCATACACCCAACCTCGCACCCACCCCAAATCCTATAATGGCATGCCCCCCCATACACACCTTGGTGTTTATTCGTGTGTATTTGCCATCCTCAACTAATGCATCGCATTTTACGAAAAAATCGACTTCAATCTTTAAACGCAATTTGCAAATTGCATAAGAAACAAAAATACTAATGAGCTGTCGCATAGTAGTAGAAACGGCGGGATTTTGATCGGCGGGATTTTGATTTTCGGGATTTTGATTTCCGGGCTTTTGAAAAACGGGATTTTGATACGCGGGATTTCGACATACGGGATTTTGATTCGCGGGATTTCGACCCCAACCCCTTTAGGATATTATGGTAAAAGTGGGAAACCGAAAGCGCATTGTTGGCCTTGAGCTCAAGCTTCTTTTTACATTGTGGACACTGTGCAAACAGGAGAGCTTTTTATCTTCGGGAGATCGCTTTAATTTAGCGAAAAGTTCGGCACATAATTTTTTTTGTGAAATTCTTGATGTAATTTGCTCACTAATTAAAGACTACATTAAATGGCCATCTCTAAGTGAATATAATTCTATTTCACAAGTAAGTATTTATGTATATAATATACCTATGTAAATGTAGGTAGGTAACAATTACCTTGTTAAAACATTTTAGGAATTTCGGGAAAAATCTGGAGGATATATTCCTGGAATAGTTGGCGCTATTGATGGATGCCACAGGGCAGTTCCATGGTAACTCACGTTACATTTGGGAGAGTTTTACGTTCTCTTTTATTAAAATTCCAATACTTATATGAATATAAATAAAACAAAATGTATACGCTATACGTGGTAGTGATTTTGACTGCTAGGAAAAAATAAAATATTTGGGAAAAATAAATTCTTTCTTAGTAAACTATATTAAAACATGGTGGTAACTCACGTTACCATATTCGGACACGGGTTTTGTAGCAGTACTATGTATATTTTCTAAAAATTAAACAAACCAATAAGGCTTAACTGGTTTGATAAATAAGATATAAGAACTTATCCGCGTGTTTATATCTGTACATAAATTTTAAATTTTTGAAAATATTTAATACAAATTTTTTAAAATACATGGGAACTCGCGTTACAAAAAGTCGGTAACTCACGTTATTTCACGTTTTTAACTTAAAAATTTAGGACTACGCCTTTTATAATTTCATTTTATTTTCAGCCGTATGTTTGTTACTTGAAGGATATTTTGTAGTTTTAATTTTAAAACTAGCGAATAATGGACAGGGGGCGAGATAAATTTTCCATTTTTCTATCTTCGTGTCCACTTTTTCATGGAATTACCCCACATACAAATAAAGCAGCCCTTACGAAACCCTATTGACTATTACAATAGGAAAAACACCCATTCCGTAATATTGCAAGGTAAGACACATGTGCACATGTAATTATATTATTATAATCATATTTCCTATATTAGGTGTTTGCGACCATCGTACCGTTTTTACGGATATATATGTAGGATCTCCAGGACGACTGCATGATGCAAGAGTTTTCCGAAATAGTCCACCGCATGGCCAGATAAATGAGCTTATACCAGGTGAATATCACATTCTTGGTGACTCGGCTTATCCATTAAGTAGGAGCCTAATCACTCCATTTCGAGACAATGGGCACTTACTTGAGAAGCAACTCCATTTTAATACACGCCACAGCAGCGCCAGGGTGGCAATTGAGAGAGCATTTGGGTTTCTTAAGGGGCGATTCCGGCGCTTAAAGTACCTAGATGTCTCCGAGCCTATTATGGCAAACAAAATTGTGACTGCCTGCTGCATTCTTCACAACCATATACAGGTCCGAAGCCATGAAGATTTTGTCAACACCGATATCGAAATAGAGTATGATCCTGTAACTGAACCAGCTATCAACGAAAATGTGCCATTGACTGAAAGAGGTATTCAGTGCCAAAAAAGAAATTTTTTGCTATCGTTGTTTTAAAATAAATTACAAATATTAAAAACAAATTATTTAAAAAAAGTTCTGTAATTTTATTTCTTTTCATTTAATGAAAGGTATGTATTATACCTATGCAGGGTATTTTGTATAAGATGCGACAATATGCTGAAGAATTTATTTCATGCTTTAACTCTTTCTTCCAGAAATCCATTCTTTAATTTTCTAATTAAATGAAAGTTATTTTAGTGAAAAATATTTGAAAAATTAATTTTCAAAGTCAAAATTTTGAAAAAAGAGAAAATAAAAACAAAACTGTGAGTAGATAGTAGGGTCGCTTAGCAACAAAATCTGTTTTTGCCGGACAAAAGCACCAAATTTTTTTTAGGTACTCCTTAGGGCCATAGCTTGAGATTTAGGGTAGGACCCATCTCGGCGGTCAGCCATCTTGGATTTTATAGCCGCCATTTTGAAATTTAGGTATATTATTAATATCTCGGCTTCTAAATCACTTAGGATCCCAAACTTGGTGTCTAGGTATACATTTTTGGGGTCAGGGAATACAACTACATAATTTTCAAATGTTAAAGTTTGCAAATATACGAAGGGGGCATGGGGGTCATGATCCTCTTGCTCCAAAACAATCAAATATAATATTTGGGGTCAGATAATATATATACACAAGTTTAAAATGTGTCTGTTTAAACTTATTCAAGGAGGGGAATGGGGGTCATGACACCCTCCACCCTCAGAGCCCAAGAAAAAGTATAAATAGAAAACAATCTTCATTTAGTACAAAAAGGTAGAAAAGAGAGAATCCTGTTGTATTTTTGTTGGCATGCTTGCATAAACTCTACAGCTTCATGAAAATTAATAAAACATATTCTGTTTCAGAACTCAACGTGTAGAGCACCCTGTACATTTACGTATATTATCCCAGTGTTTGTAAATAAACCTTTATATTTGGAGTCGGGGAACACAATTTAACAATTTTTATTTTTATTAGTTAGGTTGTATAAGTATATATTTATTACAAACTATCCAATTATTTAATCGAGTAACAAAAATATTAAATTCTAAGATTAAAGCGAGAAAATGAAAATAGATATATGTACATACATACGTATTAATATATAAAATTTAAATAAAAGAGAAATCATATATGAAAGATGTTGAATTGCATTTATCAATATGGATTGCTTATGTCGTATTCAAGCATTGACATGTACAAAGGTCAGTACAATTCCAACGAGCAGCTTTGCAAGCACATCTACCAGTGCATCCTTTTTGACTCTTACAATTGCATTTCACCAATTCAGTACATGCCTTTGAAGCTATAGGTAATGTGTTCCATACAGGAACCCATGATCCACCTTCTTCTTTCTGAGTCCAGCCCCAGCCTTCCGGACTAGGAGTGCACTGTTGAATGTGTTCACTGGTACACCATACCCCTGCCTGATATACAGCCCGCTTTGAGTGTTGAAGTAGTGCATCTTTTGTCGGTGGAAGTTTCTCCATTGTCTTAGTCTTCTGACAAAACAGTTCCTTCCTGACGTCATTCACACTGTCCGAATTACTGTATTTATCATATAATACTACCGTGAAGCGTTCTAGCCTTTTAAAATGTTCGCTATCACCATCAAGCTGTGTGTACGGATTTAATGCTATGCATGTTAAAGTATGAGTCACCTCGGGATAACAATTCCAAGCCTCCCACGCAGATTTCTTGCCTCGTCCGAAAAATGAAGATGTTGTATCGCAACCCGTAAAACTGTGAAATACAGGGAGGGTCATGGATTTTTCTACGCCCAGTTTCTCGTAAATAGCATTGATATCTACATAATTAAATGATCTGCCGGTACCAAAGGCAACAGAAATCTTCAAATCCGTACACAAGGTCATCAGGTGATTGAACTTGCCAACGAGAATTACAACCACGTCCGTGTCAACAGTACGCACCATACACCTACTACAGCCACTCAAAATTGCATCTTGTAAGTGGATGATAAGTCTAGTGTCAGCTTCCTCATGGTCACATGATGGCATATGGTCCTATCAGCTCCTCGAAACATAACTCCGTCATCACACGTGACGACCACTACCTTACCTTCAGTATATTCTACATTTACTACTTTTTTTGAAAGAAAGGAAAAAAGTTCCTGTTTGTTGATGATGGGGTCTTTTAAAAAATCGGTCCACTTAGTTGGAAGCTTGTTTCTTCCTTCACACTTTCTTCTAATACCCTTACCTCTTTTTTCTCTGGTGGATTCTTTTAGGCTTGTCAGTATATATCTGTCCCACACAACATCAATTCTTTTGCAGTTTTCTAACTGTTTTTTGATGTGTGGAATGAATAAGAGATCAGCATAGTCATCAAATGTGATGGTGTTGGTTGTTGGTGGGAGAAAATGCACAGCAGCGGCTCCATCGAGCAGTTTCACATCAACATAATCAAGAGGATCATCTAGAGAATCATTGTAAAGAACATTTAAAAGATCTGACTTCTTTCCGAAGCGCAGACCTCCATCGTCAGAGAGGGAAGGAGGGAAATTATGATTCTCATGGCTGAAGAATGTAGTCATGTCACTCTCCCTATGCTGCATCACTATGTATAATTTTGAGAACAGAGAAACGTCAGTTTTAAGCAGTGATATGTCCTTCTTATCTTTTGGCTTTATCTTTTGCATGGGAGTTCTGAATAAAGGGAGTGAATTTTTTTTTATTGGTTCATGAATGGAGCGAGTACAATCACTTGTAACTGATTTGCAATACTTTTCATACTGATCTTGTCCTAAACTCTGAACTATCCGCACCGTATTTACTACACTTTCATCTAGGACATTTCGTGTGTCAAGGGTCGATAACTCATCATTGCCATCCAAAAAAGGGTTTCCAAAGTCTTTTATGCAGCTTAAGAGCTTACCTATGCAAGCATTCAAAAATTAACAACAGGATTCTTTCTTTCCTACCTTTTTGTACTTAACGAAGATTGTTTTCTATTTATACTTTTTCTTGGGCTCTGAGGGTGGAGGGTGTCATGACCCCCATTCCCCTCCTTGAATTAGTTTAAACAGACACATTTTAAACTTGTGTATATATATTATCTGACCCCAAATATTATATTTGATTGTTTTGGAGCAAGAGGATCATGACCCCCATGCCCCCTTCGTATATTTGCAAACTTTAACATTTGAAAATTATGTAGTTGTATTCCCTGACCCCAAAAATGTATACCTAGACACCAAGTTTGGGATCCTAAGTGATTTAGAAGCCGAGATATTAATAATATACCTACATTTCAAAATGGCGGCTATAAAATCCAAGATGGCTGACCGCCGAGATGGGTCCTACCCTAAATCTCAAGCTATGGCCCTAAGGAGTACCTAAAAAAAATTTGGTGCTTTTGTCCGGCAAAAACACATCGACTCGAAATTTGACGCTATTTGACCCCACTAATCTACTATTTTTATTCTAATATTCAATGCTCTTACTCAAGTTTTAGTCTAACACTAAAAACCGGATGCCAAAATGTCTTGTAGCTTTTGAGGAAATTGAAAATAATAGAAATTACTTTAACCTTATTTCGATTTCCTCAAGAACTACAATAAGACCATTTAGCATCAGATTTTTAGTGTTTGACTAAAACTTGAGAGAGAGCAGTAAATATTAAAAATAAAAATAGCACTTAAAGGCACAATTTTGAAAAAAAAAAAAATGGTTAGTTTTTATTTTTATTTTTTTGTTTAAATTTTCGAGATTGAAAATTAATTTTGTAAAAACTGTTCGCTAAAACAACTTAATTTAAATGGAAAATTAAATAATGGATTTCTGCCGGAAAAAAAAGCTAATAGTCTAAGAGCCCACAGCAAATTTTTGGGTGTGAAAGTTAACCGAAAATGAAGCACATGAGACAAAAGCTGTGTTGAGGCTTATGAAAGAAATGAAAGTCTTGCAGTCCCTAGTCGGGGCTTTAGTGAGTAATAGTACGCCAAAAACTCAAAAAAATCGACTTATAGGATAATTGTATGAACCAAAATTTTTGATCACACATCCCTAGACAATGCTCCCCTGATCACAAAAAGGTGGGTCCAAGACCATTAGGTGGGGGCCGTTACTCTGCCAGACCGTTTGAAAAACCCTAAAAAGTCATCTCAAGGGATAATGGTATGAACCAAAATTTTTTTTTCTCAGTCCTAGACAATGCTCCCCTGATCACAAAAAGGTGGGTCCAAGACCATTAGGTGGGGGCCGTTACTCTGCCAGACCGTTTGAAAAACCCTAAAAAGTCATCTCAAGGGATAATGGTATGAACCAAAATTTTTTTTTTCTCAGTCCTAGACAATGTCCCCCTGATCACAAAAATGTGTGTCCAAGACCATTAGGTGGGGGCCGTTACTCTGCCAGACCGTTTGAGATTTTTAAAAGTGTTAAATAACGATAAGGTGGCCAATTCACCTATAAGTAGCGAAAAAACCCATGGTGTATAGGTAAGACTAAGACTACAACAATCTCGTATGGCAGGGGAGGTTTACATCCCCCGTTTAGGTGGAAGTGGAAATTTTCCTAGAAAAAAACTATGTAAGTTTAAAAAAAACGACAATACTATCAATAATATTTTGATACTTTTTCAAAGTTAAGTCCATGTTTTTATACTAAATTATTTTATGCTGATTGTCTTCTTCCTTTATTTCAAAAATCACATAGGTACATTAGACTGTTCCCAAAAAAAAATTTGCTTTCTATTTTCTGTGGTCTGTGAAAATTTGCTGAACTCGAATCGGAAGTCAGAAATATTCTACTACGTCATATTTGTGAGATATTGCCGTATGGAAAATTGAAAAAAAAGTTTTTTTGCAGCGAAAAACTTCTAGTTTTCAATTTTCAAACGGCAATTTCTCATAAACGTGACATAATAGAATATTTTTGACTTCTGATTCAAGTTCAGCACCCCAAAAACCTTTGGAAAAGTATATTTTAGTTCCTGTTTCAAAAAAATTTCTGCCGAGTTTGATAAGGGAATTTCTATGTAATTTCCCACTCAAAATTAATTTAAAAGTGACTAATTATTGTAATATAACTGTATTAGTTGAAGTGAAGTAATATTGTCAGGCACCATTGGAAAGGAAAATTGGTCCTCTACAAAAAAGGTCTTAAGTCATTTTTCGATAAGAGTGATATTACTATCCATAATATCTTAAATTACTAAAAAAATTGCTAATTTTACGTTAAATAAATGTATGGGAATTTTATGGAATGAGTTTGACTGACTGTAACTTTAAAACGGCTGGATTTATGATGAAACATGTCAAGACCTTTTTTAAAGTACGTTCAATTTTCTACAAGAAAAACATATGCCGTTAGTTTAAATACTTGTTATTATTAAGTTTTAAAACTCCAAACACAAACAGGTGTTTTCTCCCATACTAATCGTATGGAAAACCGAAATCTGCGATGAGGCATGTCTAAACATGAATTTTAAGAGCCCAAATTTTCACAGACCACAGAAAATAGAAAGCAAATTTTTTTTTTGGGAACAGTCTAATGTACCTATGTGATTTTTGAAATAAAGGAAGAAGACAATCAGCATAAAATAATTTAGTATAAAAACATGGACTTAACTTTGAAAAAGTATCAAAATATTATTGATAGTATTGTCGTTTTTTTTAAACTTACATAGTTTTTTTCTAGGAAAATTTCCACTTCCACCTAAACGGGGGATGTAAACCTCCCCTGCCATACGAGATTGTTGTAGTCTTAGTCTTACCTATACACCATGGGTTTTTTCGCTACTTATAGGTGAATTGGCCACCTTATCGTTATTTAACACTTTTAAAAATCTCAAACGGTCTGGCAGAGTAACGGCCCCCACCTAATGGTCTTGGACACACATTTTTGTGATCAGGGGGACATTGTCTAGGACTGAGAAAAAAAAAATGTTGGTTCATACCATTATCCCTTGAGATGACTTTTTAGGGTTTTTCAAACGGTCTGGCAGAGTAACGGCCCCCACCTAATGGTCTTGGACCCACCTTTTTGTGATCAGGGGAGCATTGTCTAGGACTGAGAAAAAAAAAATTTGGTTCATACCATTATCCCTTGAGATGACTTTTTAGGGTTTTTCAAACGGTCTGGCAGAGTAACGGCCCCCACCTAATGGTATTGGACCCACCTTTTTGTGATCAGGGGAGCATTGTCTAGGACTGAGAAAAAAAAAATTTTGGTTCATACCATTATCCCTTGAGATGACTTTTTAGGGTTTTTCAAACGGTCTGGCAGAGTCACGGCCCCCACCTAATGGTCTTGGACCCACCTTTTTGTGATCAGGGGAGCATTGTCTAGGGATGTGTGATCAAAAATTTTGGTTCATACAATTATCCTATAAGTTGATTTTTTTGAGTTTTTGGCGTACTATTACTCACTAAAGCCCCGACTAGGGACTGCAAGACTTTCATTTCTTTCATAAGCCTCAACACAGCTTTCGTCTCATGTGCTTCATTTTCGGTTAACTTTCACACCCAAAAATTTGCTGTGGGCTCTTGGTCTATAAGGGATGTCATACATCCTACAACCTTTCGTCTCATCTTATGCAACAAAATCCTGTATATATATAAATGTATATGGTACTTTTCTTCATATATATTGCAGGTTTTTTTTTAAATTAAAAGAAAGACACAAGTTAAGGCTTCAACTGGAAATTTTGATATATTCAAAATTAAAAACAAAATAGAAACATCCATTCATTGGAAAATAAGCTTAAATCTTAAAGAAATACGAACAAGAAGTTAAACAGAATATAGGTACATATCTATCTATAAAAACGCTTAAAATAATTAAAAAAAAAAATAAATAAATAAATAAAATAAAATAATCCATTCATTGACTTAAATTAAACTTAAATTTCTAATTTTGATACATTCAAAAATTAAAAAAAAAAAAAAACAAAATAAAGACATCCATTCATTGGAAAATAAACTTAAAACTTAAAGAAAAACGAACAAGAAGTTAAACAGTATATAGGTACATATCTATAAAAACGCTTAAAGTATTTTAAAAAAATAAATAAATAAATAAAATAAAAAAAATCCATTCATTGACAAAAAAAAAAAAATAAAAATATTTTATTATAAATTTCATCGAAATTCTTATAAGCGTTAGTTTCAAAACGATGTCATTTCAAAACCACCTGCTCGATTTGGATTATTTAAACGGCTTTGAGTCACAAATTTAGTATCTAGCTAAATTTCAAAAACAGTTTTTGATTTCAACAAACATTTAAAAAATAAGTCATATAAAACTATTTTCTTGATGTTCAATAGTTGCATATGAAATGAAGAAACTAGTCCAAGATGGATTTTTTTTGAAACATTTGTTGAAATTGGAAATTTTTTTGGAAATTCAGAATAACACTAATTTTGTGACTCAGAGCCGTTTAAATAATCCAAATCAAGCAGGTGGTTTTGAAATGACATCCTTTTGAAACTAACGCTTATAAGAATTTCGTCGAATTTATTATAATTGTTAGTTTCAAAACGATGTCATTTTTCAAAACCACTTGAACGATTTACAATATTGAAAGAATTTTGAGTCTCAATTTAATCCCTCTACGTGGTTATAAAGTTTTCAGTTTTAACAAATATTTGAAAAATTCCATTTCGGACTAGCATCGTCATTTCATATGATATTTTTTGGAAACGTTTGTTTTAAATAAATTTGGTTTCGAGAACCACTGGGAAGACTTTAATTTGGACCCAGAACCTTTGCAATCGTTGAAGTGGAGCAAGTACTTTTGGAGTTACAACGTTTTATATTTAGCACTCACAAGAATTTCAGGAGAAAATCGCACACAATCCTCGCAAGTGCAGATATAACACTACGTTTATGCTTTCAAATAGAAATCCAGAGCTTTGTGAAGCTGCTTTGGTCGTCTTTATGATCGTAGTGTTAAGTTATATCAAAATTTAAAGTAATATAACTTGCGAAACTTGCTATATGCATTAAACCAAAATATAAGAAAAAATAGAACCAAAATCTTTGCCAAAGTGCTTACCCTTTTCATTTGGGGTGGTGCTGCTCTCAGCAGGATCTGTCTCATTTTCATCCACTGGAATTGGTTCATCCTACATTTGGCAATCTGCTAATAAATCCAAGAACACATAAGAAAGATAAAGTAAGAACGAAAGGACAATCAATTACCTGAACCAATTGTTTCATTCAATTGATGGGAATTGTCGGTTGCTGGTGGTGACTCATTTTCTGTTAAAACAAACAAATTTTTATTTGGATTCGATTGAACAAATTATTTAACTAATGTTCACAGTATATATAGTTAGGTACTTCATACTATTCACAAAACATTTACCTGCATCAGATTCCTGCGTTTCTTGAATCATTTCGCCAGTAGTGTTTTGCAAATTTACTATTAATAAAAACATTAAACATAGGTTCACAATTTACATTAAATTATACGTTAAGCACCTGGGTATGACTGCTGCTGCTGCTGACTCATTGTTATATAGTTTTGTGCAAATATGGGATCTTAAAAAAAAATTGAGCAGGAATGTTGAATTGAATAAAATGATAAGGTGAACATACTTACCACTTATTAATTGCTGGCAAATTTCCTCAGTATCTTCAATTTTATACTGAGTTCCAGTCTCACTACATATTATTATTAAATGCATTTTGTTATTCTTCTGCAAGTATATTTATTATTTGTATTTTAGTAAAAACTGATTTTAAAGTTTGAGGTAAACGCACTCGACTCGACACAAAACAAAAGAAAACAAAATAGATCAGCTGAAATGTCAGCTGTTCTTCAAAATTCCCCTTGGATAGAATAGTATACCAAACTTTTTTGGATAGCTTGAGATTTTTCTTTGACATCAGCTGTTTTGTTCATCAGCTGTTTTTTCCTATGGAATTACAACAACACAAACAAATCCGGATCGCTTAAGATACGCGGCCGAACGCGCCCATAGATACACAATAGAGTCACATGATCATGATCTATTGAAAGGGTACACGCTTTTGAATCATTGAAATCCTCATATTCCTTGTGGCAGGTAAAAGAAAGAGTTTTTGAGTTGCATTTTGTTTTTAGTTAAGAAGGTTATGCAAAGCATAAGTTGAAAAGATTACTTTTTTCACTTTTTTCCGTATTGAATGAGGCGGTTTAAATTCCATATAGAATTCAATAACATTGTGGTGCGAAGATAAAAGTGCATTTTGTATTTAACGTTTTGAAACTGATTAAAAATATCTTACTTTTCATCAGTTAAATCCTCCCATTTGTATTCTTAAGTAAAAGTACTCTTCTGCATTAAAATTTTTTATCTGGATGGTCTATGACACGAATTAATTACTTTTTGTCAAGAAATCACCTCAATGTTTACCCTTTGAAAAATTCGATTACAATTCAAGAAACATTTCAGTCAGATTTATTTTTTTTTCTCTCGCCATGAACACTTTACAAAGCAGATAAGTGGATTCAGGCAATGAACTGATGAACTTGTACATTACTTTTCCACAGTTTTTTCATCGCATAATTTTCCCTATTAAAATAGCAATTTGTAGTTCCCCGGAAAGGCTTGTTTCCTAAACACAAAGCAGAAAGTGGAGTCAAAGCTATAACCTGAGGAAACTTTGCATTACTCTTCACCTACTTAATCATTGCATGTCGTTTCTCTTATGATTTGGCAAGTGAATTCGTTGATGATTTCAGCTATGAAATTCATTGCGGACGATATTTCCCGCTGGGTAGTGACTTATGCCGGATTCACACGGTTGGAAAACTGCCAGTATAATGACAAAAGCAACAACAAAAGAATGGACAAATTCATTCTTTTTGTCATTATACTGGCAGCTTTCCATTCGTGTAAATCCGGCATTACAACTCACAACCATTCCTGTGTGCGTGTTTGTTGGCAGGAATGGAGCATGGAGGGGACCTACAGTTTTTTGCTGAGTCCGAACGGCTAAATTGAGAAGCACTTTTTCATGACAAGTGTACTCTTGGAGGATTTGTCAGTTCCTCGCAAGAGGCAGTACCTCGAATAAAACATTTCTGTTTTTAGGTGGCACGGCTTGGAATCGAACCCACACCTTCGGCATGACAGTCCTACGCACTAACCATCAAGCCACGAGGTACTACAAAACTGACAAAAGCATTTGTCAAAATTTCTTGGTCTTTAAAAAAAGAACAATGATTTTCTGTCAATTAATGACACAAGATTTACACGGTTGGAAAACTGCCAGTATAATGACAAAAGCAACAACAAAAGAATGGACAAATTAGGGGGGTTTACATAGACCAACATGCTCGACAACATGGCTCGATGGAAAACATAACTGTACACCCAACTTTGCAGTTACATGGATACTGATGTTGTCGAGCATCATTATTTTTCATTTTTCGGAACAAACGCACGCAGTATGGCTTGCAATTTTTTTTTATAAACTTCACTTTTTATTTCCCAAACCTCTGGTAAAGTCTCTTAAAATCCGAAAAAACTGTCTCCAGAACTCATTATTTATTACTGTTGCCATTTTTTCCCGTCACCGTGGCTAAATAATGCAAAAACCAATACCGATGTTGTCGAGCATCTGTTTACATAAGTTGGCTGGTTGGACGAGCCAGCAAGTTTTCAAAAAATTTTAAAATCCGTCGAGCATGTTGGTCCAGCAGTTGTTTTCGCGTTTAAATGATCGAGCATTGCTCGACAACTCCCATGCTGTCGAGCATGTTGGTCCATGTAAACCCCCCTGTTCTCATGTCAGCATTTTCCTTACGAATTTTTTACTTTATTTCAGTCGTGCATCGACTCAACGTCTAATAAGGGAAATAATGAAACAGGGAGATCATTTTAGTTTATAAAAAGCAAAATATAAATACATAAAACGTCACAATTTGTCCGAAAAAATAATGCTTCGAGCATTCTTTTTCAACTTTTAAGAAAATTAACCCTCCCGCCTAAGCGGGGGGAAATAGACCCACCTCCTTTACACTCTGATTTTTTTTTCGCGTGTTATAAGAATCACCCTGAACCCATAATAAAAAAAAAAAACTCAACAACATGGTGACGAAGGAGGTGAAATATAAATGAAAAAAATTAGGAAACATTTTTTCAATGTGGTTAGAGCCATTTGATGCCTATTCAACTTGGAATAAAACAAAACAATATAAGGACCACCCTAATGTATAATATGAGAATCAGAAGTAAAATAAAGGATGCCAAGCAATTTTGTTCCCATCCTACTAATAAGCCAGAAAAAAAT
Organism: Dasysyrphus tricinctus; assembly: GCA_963921185.1. NCBI lineage: Eukaryota > Metazoa > Arthropoda > Insecta > Diptera > Syrphidae > Dasysyrphus > Dasysyrphus tricinctus. The sequence goes on along the minus strand of OY992530.1, from coordinate 227,502,459 downwards.
GTGTTTCTATTTAACAAAAGAGCGGTAGTTGTTTAACAAAGAGTCGTTTGGAAAGAATATTTGGTTGACAATTGACGATGAAGATGGATTGCATGCCTTTACAAATTAATTTAATTACTTACATACATGTGCGTGCGCGTGTGCTGGTTTGATGAATGTGTATAATCAAGGTCATTTGGATGGATTTCATGTGTGTTCGTATGCTTCGGTTTTATTTTTTTTGAAAAGAATAACATGCGATAAAGTGATATGGCTCCAAAAGATTATAATAAGAGTTCAAAATAAAGGCAGTAATTATTGACCTTTACAGCTTACAAGTGAATAATCATCCAAAAGGTCACGAACAAATATAAACATTTATTTTCTGAACTCTCCTTAATTCAAAGTTTATGATATAAGAAAACATGATTGGCGAAAATAATTTGTATCACTAATGTATGTGAATTTCCATTTTTTTTTCTCGAACTATATCACTTTGATTTATTGTTTCTTTATGAAACTGCATTTAAAAATTTATTTAAGAAAAAAAAAAATTATAAATTATTTCGGCTTTTAAGTTATTATATATTTTAATATTTTACTTTTTTATTTATTTTTTTTCTCTCGATCTTCTGCAGTTTTTGTTGCTTTTTTCATTGTTTATTATAAGTTTACAATTTTTTTTACACCAAATCAAAAAAGTTATGAAAACAAATTATATATAATTTACTTCGATTTTTCAAATTATTAATTATTTATATTATTTAACTTTTTATTTATTTATTAAATACAGTATTTTTTGTTTTATATTTTAAGTAATTTTTGTTGAGTTATTGTTATTTTCTTTAAAAAAACACATTAAAAAATTAATAGAAAAAAACTATATAGGTATTATTTATTTCAATTTTAAAAGTTAACTAAATATTTTTAGTTTATTACTTTTTTTTACTTTTTAAAATTAAATATAGTAAAATCTTCCTTAGAAATACTTTTTCTTTAAAAAATACTTTACAAAATTAATACGAGCTAATTATAAGTAATTTAATTCAATTTTTAACTTAAGCAAATATTTGTAGCACTTTTTTCATATTATTGTCAATTCCGCTTAACTGCACTCCGCTGAACTGAAAACCTCGCTTATCTGAAACAAGAAATTTATAACGGAGCCTTTTTAAGCATTTTTCCAACAATCTACTTCGCATAAACGAACTCCGATTATAATGAAAACTTCGCATAATTGAAACAAATATTTTCGTCTCAAAGGCTAATTTTGCACTTATTCAACTTCGCATTAGTGAAACTACCATTGAACGCTGCCACTAAATCTTGAATTGAGCACACCCGTCGGATTTGGAATGTCAAAAACAAATTTTTTGTCAATCCGTCCCTGGAGGGTACGTAACCTTAAAAAATAGTGTGCAAAAAAATGTAATAAGGGTATTCATGCAATAGCGTAAACTCGTCGTAATCGTTGTAAAGTTTTAAATTTCGTAAATCTGTCAAATTTTCCATACAAATTGTGATAGAATTACGAAGTTTTAAACTTTACAACTATTACGACGAGTTTACGCTGTTGCATGAATACCCATAATATATTTTTCGCTGAGTGAATTTTATTATATTTTGAAGAAATTCCGCTTATTTGAAACAAGTTTCAGTTATCCGAAGTTCGGTTAATTGAAAACTCCGCTTAACTGATACAAATATTTATTACATTTATTAGAAATCTTCAAATACTGTTGCTTAAAATATAATAACCACCAATTTCATAGTCATAATGCCATCCCTGGATTAATAGAAACTACTGAAGTTTGTTTTTTATGTTTGAGGTTATGATTAAATCAATCGTGTTGACATTTTTTATTATATGATAAGAAAATATAAAAAGAATATTTAATTATGTCATAATCAATACCATTATGTCAAAAAAGGGTAAGAAATTAAATTAAATGTCATAATCAATACCATTATGTCAAAAAAGGGTAAAAAATTAAAATATTTAATTAAAATTAAAAATTGAAATAAAATAATTTATAATTTTTATATTTTTAAAAGGAAATAATAATTAAAAACTATTTTAAAAATTACTTTATTTCATGAGAATAAAATAAAAATTTTGAAAAAAGTTATAAACTAAAAATATTTGGTTGAATTTAAAAAGTGAAATAAATTTTTTTTTTACTTTTTTCTATTCTATTCCCACTTGGAAAAATGCGCAAGTTTTTGTCAAGTTTAATCGAGGCCCTGGAAAGGCTTCGGTAGGCAAACTTGTCAAATACTCGCGAGGCCCTCGCTAGTAAAAACTTATTGGATAGGTCTTGTTATCCCATCACAAACACCCCTTAAATGACAAATACAAAAAAACAAATATTTTATACCCATCATACAATAGTAAGAAGAATATTAAAGTATGTAGATTTTCATCTATGTAAAACTTTCTAGCCCCTCGCCAAAAACTAGATTATTTTTCCAGCCGGGTTCTATTAATTTTCGGATATGTTTCTATACAAAAAATATTGTTCAACAAAATCACTTACCAAATATAAATAAAATTCATGACTGGGTCGCACGTAATTGCTCTTATGTTCAAGACACTGAGGGTTTAAGAAAATTGTATATAAAAACATGGAAATTATGAGAGAAAAATGTAGAGAAGCGTGAAATACGACATTTAAATTGTCTAAAACAACTCTTATGACAGTTTGAGGTGAAAAAAAAGAATGCCATCTTAATTCTTGATAAAATATGATTGTATGGGACAAAAATTTAAAATCGTTGGAGCGGTTTTTTAAAAAATTAATCTTTTAAATATAAAATTCCTAAAACAACCTTAAGAACAAATTTTGGTATGCAAATATAAAAAATATATTTATGTGTATGTAAGATCAAAATTTGAAAAAAAAATTGTCAACCTGTTTTTGAGATATCGAATTTTCAAAAAAAAATGAAACTTTTTTTAAAAATCCAAAAACTTTTTTTTTGAAAATTTTGATATGCAATATATTTAATCTTTTCTGAAATTTGTGTATAAGAAAATTCATCTACATCCGTTTAGCCGATAACGAGAAAATTCAAAATAAAAAATACAATCTATGACAGGTACTACACGGTTAAAAATTTTGGGGTACTTTTTAATATTTTCTGGGTGACATATATGACAACACCAAAAATTTATTAAAACTTAATACTTAGCAAATATTAAAATTTGGAAGTTAATACAAAATATATTAAAACTTAATAATATCAGATATTACAAAGGAGTACGAAATCTGTATTATATTTTAATAATACAAAGATATTATAATACTTTTTCATGAAAATTAATACAAAATATATTACAAAAATAATAATATCTAAGTCAATTAATAGTGGCATGATTATATTTATTTTTGTCACATATATGAGAACTAAAATCTTAATGCTATTGAAATTTTATCTACTAATTTGTATATTTTACCTCGAAATATTTCAACGCGCCTTCAAAATAATGCATATTTAAATTGTTTATTTTATATAATTAAGCAGAAAAAGGGTTGCCACTTTTGTTTTATTGCTATTTTAATACAATCTGTATTGAATCTTAATACTTTGGTACTAAAAACGTATGCTTCATATTCACATTTGTTGTGGCTACCTATGTACGGCACGGGAAAGCATAAACAATAAATGGAAGAAGTTGATATAATTTCTCCTCAAGGGTAGGCCTGGGTTTTTTTGTTCCTCGAATCACAGATTTTATCCAGTCATTCGAAGAGTACCGCTTTGCTAGGCAAAGATAGTGGATCCTATATGATTGTTGGTTTCTGGCCATAGGATGCTATTAAGATATTCCATGTAGATATGCGCGTTAGTTAATTAAGGCAGCGAACAGCTAAGGTAATATGAAAAGGCTAAGGGTGTACAAAGGTCTAAGGCACAACAACTTACCGTAGCAGGATATCTAAAGGTATTCACTTTGGCGCTGTGTCGCGAGTCGAACTGCCGAAACAAATAGTATCCTCGGATTGTCGGTAGGTTTTGTTGCCGAGCCTAATACCATTCCTAACAGATTCTTGTTGTGGAAATAAAGGATGTAGTTCGGCCGAGGTGGGCAGTCTTGGGATTTCGCCGGGTGTTGGGCAAGGAGAAAGCTGGTAAGGACTGAAGGAAGATATCGATAAACGACACGGGGAACATCGTTTCGCGATAAGAATTTTTATTTGTGAACCAGGAAATTATTTAAATCAAACACCTAAAAACAATGAACCTTCTGCTACAGACAATTAAATTAAAGTGAAGTTGCCAAGAGCTTTGACAGCAAAATTTAAGAAGATATGTTGTTTCTAAGGATTCTCAAACCGAAGTTGTAGGGTTCGTGTCTGAACTTAGCAGTAGGTCGAGATACAGAATCTCCTAAAAATAGAATAGTTCTTACTGTTTGAGTAAAGACATTGTATATACACTCTATAGTATTCTCTTGCAACACGATTTTGTAGGTTGACATTTTTTTTTAATAATTTTAACTATATGCCTGTAAGACCTTAGGTCTTTTAAATGCAACCTGAATTGCACGGCACTAGTTAGAAAGAGTAGGAGGATAGGAAAGATTTAGCACAGTGGATTGAGATCAAGGTGTTTATTATCTCATTAAATCTCACGGGTAGCGTCCAGTTAAGCTGGGAGAATGTAGAAAAGAATGTTGCCTAGAATGGGGCTCGAACCCACACCTCTAAGTTAGCAGTCAAGCACTACATCCACTGCACCATTGCCACCCGCAATGTTATCGCTGTTATCGCCTTACCGAGATCTCTTAGTAAAAATTAGGATTACATTTGGACAATAGATGGCCACGAGCTTTTTGGCTTCATGAGAATACTATAGAGTTTATATACAATGGTAACGACAGCAAATATTGTAGTGCATACGGTAGAGGGTTTTTAACAACATCCTATGGTAGGGCAAAGTTCGCTGCACTCGTGCACCGCAATGAAGTGGATTTTGGTTGACGAGCGGTAAAAAGCATAGGACGATGAGATGCTGCAATTGGTACAGTGCGCAAGTAGGTTATTCTCAATCGGACCACCGGCGAGTTAACCACTAAATCCATAGTGTACGTACATACATAGTGCCTGAATTCAAATCAAGGAAGAAGTATATATTTTGCTCTCCTTTGATTTAAATAATTAGTGTATGATTTTTATAGCGTTTGAATCGGAAGTACTCTTGATTTATTTTATCTAAAGAAGGTTTTCATAGACTTTTTACGTTTCGTTTGTGCGTTAGGGGTAAGTTAGAAAAATTGTGTCTTTCGGTTACGGTGGAATTTATGTGAACATTTCTTTAAGGTGAATTTTTGGCGTTTGGGTTTTTTTTTATTCTTGCGGTGCGAACCTGTAGCACTAGCATACTGGTGGTTTCGAATTACAGTACACGGCACTGATTCTCCTCTCACCAAAAAGATATATTTAATCAAACCGAAACCTGAATAAATTCACCCCGCGCAAATTATATCCTTCAAAACCATAAATTGTATAAAATATAAATAAAAAGCAAACAAGAAAAAGAAGGATAGAAGCTTAATCCCATAGAAGTCGGGCTTACCGATAACCGTTTGGGGACGCGAAACTTCGCGATAGTCGACAGCCGCCACTGTGGCCAGAGAAGGAGCCTAGAAGATATTGTCCAACCCAGTGGACTCGTCGCAGGTGTATTTTATAAATTATTTAATTATTTTGGTTTTGTAATTGGCGTGATATTATCGAGTATCTTATTGTTAATGATTTTTGTTATTGTTAAATTTGGAAAGTGTCTAACTAGTGAACAAAAAAATTGGCAATAACAGCGGGTTGAATCACTCTCAAAGGCCGTGCAAGGAGAGGTCCCTGGAAAGTTTTTTTTATTGCAATCTTTTGCCTTTCACCCATAGGTTAGAGCTCTTTGTAGGCAGAGAATCGGGGGTTATTTCGTTAGTTTCCAACGAGAATCCATCCGTCGAATAAATAAAATTCGAACATCTTGGGGATCCCTAGCCGACACGTCAGTGCGGATAAAAGAAACATTCTACAAAAAGAGATAATATCGTATATTGAAACGGCTCGTTCGAAGGACCATCGTCCCAAAAAGTTGCGAATTTTTTCGTTGGTTTCAAGACGCTTCGTATTATTAGTTTTTTTTTGTCAATTATATTATTTAATATTAATTGGTGTTAATCGTGGCATCTGTCCACTCTCGAAAAATTTTTCTTTAGTTTGCTTATGGTTACCGAGTCAAATCGTACTCGACCTTATATTTAGTATACTTTTTTTATTATTTGTTTAAATTCTAGGTGTAGACTATTTAAGGGAAAATATGTTAAATTGGGCCAAAAACCCCAAATCGCTTCTTAATCACCTGTTCTGAATCAATTAGAGTTTAGTTTTGTTTTCTGATGAATAAAAAGAGTTTGTGAATCACGCCAATAAGGATGAATTCAACTTGTTTTACTTAGCTTGTGAAAGGCTCAATGGCTTGCTAATTCCTTTTTATAGGGGGTGCGGTAGGGGGATCGATACGAGGTAACACCATGACTTAACCGCAGTGTTGGCATTCGACTAGGGGAATTCGCGGCAACGGCCGTCCGAGTTCCAGGATGGGAGGGATAAGGCCACCCTACATTAAGATCGGTAGGGGTAATCTGAGTGAGGTGCTGATTACGGTGGTGGTAAGTGTTGATAGGCGTGTTAATTGATTTTTTTTTTGAAAGAGTTGAGGTCTATCTGCATGGGCAAGATCCCCCCTAATCCGACGAGCTCAGCCGTGCCTCACTAGCATGCCTTCGCTCCTGCAGCAGACAATCTTTCCCTTCCCCTCTCCCCTAAGTCCTGCCCCATCCTAGTTCCGGTCCATATCTCTTTCCTCTCTTATTGTATTTCGCTTTTCACCATTTCGTCCTGTTCAATTTTATAATGGTGTCAACTACGCGTTCTCTTTGAGATATACGTTTTTTTTATTTTTACTTATGATTAGACCGGTCTCAGGTCCTTCCTATCCCCGCTTCCTATCCATAAAATCTATCCCTATTGCCTCATTTCACATTTAAATATGGCTGATGCTGGCGAGTAATGGCTTCCTGTTGCAATACAAATTTTATTAGATTTTAATGCTCTTGTATTGAAAGTATACGCATCTAGCTATTTTAATACAATTTGTATTAAATTTTAATACTTTTTGCATTAAAAATACACGCATCCCGATATTTTTAATACAATTTGTATGAAATTTTAATACTTTTTGTATTAAAAATACACGCATGCCGAATATTTTAATATAATTTTTATTAAATTTTAATACATTTTGTATTAAAAATACACGGGTCCCGATATTTTTAATACAATTTGTATTAAATTTTAATACTTTTTGTATTAAATTTTAATACTTTTTGTATTAAAAATACACGCATCCCGAATATTTTAATACAATTTGTATTAAATTTTAATACATTTTGTATTAAAAATACACGAGTCCCGATATTTTCAATACAATTAATTTCAATACTTTTTGTATTACAAATATACGCGTATACTTAAGCTATTAAATTTTAATACCAAAAGAATATATTTTATTTCATTCGATTAATTTTTAATCTTTTTGGTATTACAAATAACAATTTTAATATTAGAATGTAATACAAAGTTATTAGAAAATTTCTTTAATATTTACGGATCATTAAAAAATAATATTTTCTGTATTGAATACGGCTGTAATACAAATGCTGTATTAAAAAATACCCCAGAATTTTTAACCGTGTATTAATATTTGCTTAGTGTAAAATTTTATAACTTTTGATAGTGGATCGTACTAATTTAAGTATATGAAAAAAGTTTTATCAAAATCGGAGCAAACAAATATTTTCCATTGCGGTTTTTAACTTTTGTATGGAAGGTAGGTACCGTTATTTTTTGATAAATGTAAAATTTTTTCCAAAAATATTTTATAGAGTACTAAAAAATTCTTAAGAATCAATTTAAAAAAAATCGATCATGTCGTTTTCGAAATATTTGATTTTCCAAAAAAAATTTTGAAACATTTTTTAAAAATCCAAATAATATTTTTTCAAAAATTTTGGTGCACAAAACAATTCATGTTTTATGGAAGCTTCTGCATAAAAAAAAAAATAATTGAAATCGGTTTTACCGTCTTGACAAATTAAAAAAATGGTTCCATGAGAGGTACCATTAATAACCATTTTTGAAAAATGGTTTTCCACCCAAAGGAAGCTTTGCTAAAATAAATTTATTGTTTTTCTTTTTAAAGTTGTCTAGCCGTTTTTGAGAAATATACGATTATGTAAAATTGCTAAAAAAATTGCATGGCAGGTACCGTTATTTTTGGTTCTTAAGAAAAAATAAAAAAAATATCGGCAGAATCACCAAAAAACCACTAGGTATATACCATGTTTGAAGAAAATCGATCTAGCCGTTTAGGCTGTAGACGAACAGACAGACAGAATTGTGCCATCGACTTTTTTGGTGTTCTCTATCATCGTAATATCATGTTTGATTGTTATCTCAAATTTTTTTTTGAACGAATCCAAAACTTGCCTTATAGTACATATATCGCAAGTAAAATGTATAAACAAGGTGTCTGATCATATGGCATTTGATTGACTCAAAAAAAGTTATCCATAGAAATGAGGACCTTCAAAAAAAAAAAAATTAAAAAAAAGTTTTTTAACTCGTCTCATTTTTTGCAATACGCAATAACGGTACTTCACAAAAAATGTTCTTGCAAATAAATCTCAAAGCTGTGGAATGCTTTTAGTTTCAAAACAATACGACCATTCGTCAGAAAAATACAGCTCTTCAAAAAACACAAACAAAAATTGAAAAAAAATTGTTCGTTTAATTTCGTTGGCTAGTGTATTTGGCCAGATTTTCAATACTTTTTTTAAAAATATCTACTATTGGAATAAAATATTATAAAAGCTTTTTTTGTACTTTTATTCCATGGAGAAAAGTATTAAAGCAGTAGTGCTTCCAGAATAATATTCAGTTCTCCATCAGATAATGAGGAGATTTAAATTTTTAGGGTTTGGGTGGATCTGGACAGAGGTGGGTTTGGATCTACACAGAGGTGGGTCTGGATCTGGACAGACGTGGATCTGGATCTGGACAGAGGTGGGTCTGGATCTGGACACAGGTGGGCTTGGATAGAGGTGGGTCTGGATCTGGGCAGATGTTGGTCTGGATCTGGACAGAGGTGGGTCTGGATCAGGACAGAGGTGGGTCTGGATCAGGAAAAAGGTGCGTCTGGATTCTGGACGGTGGTGGTTTTTAATCTGGTGGGCCTGGATCTGGACAAGGTGATCTTGGATCTGAACAAAGGAGGGTCTAGATCTGGACAAAGGTGGGTCCGGATCTGGACAAAGGTGGATCTGGATCCTGAGAGAGGTGGGCTGGTTCTTGGCAGAGGTGGGTCTGGATTCTAGACAGTGTAGTGGTGGTATTTTTGTATGTTTTTGAAAAATCATAAGAAAGTATAAACTTTCACGACTTTTTTTTTGAAAAATTTAGAAACCCACAACTTTTTCTTAAATTTTTTTTTCGATTTAAAGAAAAAATAAAGTTCATAGAAATATTGATTTTCTTGTAAAAATTAACGAAACGAATAGGTTCTATTAAACTACGTTTGCTAGTAGAATCGATCTAGGGGGTTAAGGGGGTGTCATGCTTTCCAAAAATATGAGTTTGCAAAATAACGGACACCCTTGTATGTACAATGTACATACCTTATCTACAAAATGTACAATACTACATTTTTAGGGTTTGGGTGGATCTGGACAGAGGTGGGTTTGGATCTACACAGAGGTGGGTCTGGATCTGGACAGACGTGGATCTGGATCTGGACAGAGGTGGGTCTGGATCTGGACACAGGTGGGCTTGGATAGAGGTGGGTCTGGATCTGGGCAGATGTTGGTCTGGATCTGGACAGAGGTGGGTCTGGATCAGGACAGAGGTGGGTCTGGATCAGGAAAAAGGTGCGTCTGGATTCTGGACGGTGGTGGTTTTTAATCTGGTGGGCCTGGATCTGGACAAGGTGATCTTGGATCTGAACAAAGGAGGGTCTAGATCTGGACAAAGGTGGGTCCGGATCTGGACAAAGGTGGATCTGGATCCTGAGAGAGGTGGGCTGGTTCTTGGCAGAGGTGGGTCTGGATTCTAGACAGTGTAGTGGTGGTATTTTTGTATGTTTTTGAAAAATCATAAGAAAGTATAAACTTTCACGACTTTTTTTTTGAAAAATTTAGAAACCCACAACTTTTTCTTAAATTTTTTTTTCGATTTAAAGAAAAAATAAAGTTCATAGAAATATTGATTTTCTTGTAAAAATTAACGAAACGAATAGGTTCTATTAAACTACGTTTGCTAGTAGAATCGATCTAGGGGGTTAAGGGGGTGTCATGCTTTCCAAAAATATGAGTTTGCAAAATAACGGACACCCTTGTATGTACAATGTACATACCTTATCTACAAAATGTACAATACTACATCACTAATAAAATTAAAAACAAAATTTTAGACAACGAAATACAGATAAAGCGCCCTTGAAAGCTAAATATTCATAGTAAATCCGCTGTTGTCGTTGGGAGGGCGAATTATTCCCCACACAATAATTCAGTTCCATAGTTAAAAGGTACAAAAACGTACAATACAAAAATAAAACCCCAAAGCCTTTTAGCTGTCTTTACACCTCCTCGAAACATTTTTAGCTTAACTACTTTTAAAATTTCGGGTTTCAAAAAAATGTCTTCTTTGAAAGAGAACATCATTCAAATGCTCTTTCCCCCATCACCTCCTCTTCGCCTGATTTCAGTTTGAAATGAAGCATTCTTGCTAATGGAATCACATTAAAATTAAATTTTTACCTCGTATAAGAAGTATGCCTACGAGCAAAGCAACTGCATCTCATTACCATCAACTACCTACTTACTATCATCATCATCATCATCATCATCTAGTATACGCTCAGAAAGAGGAAAAATATTGAACGAGACAGAGTAAAATATCCTTGGGGATATTGTATGACGGAGCAATTAATGGTAATTTAAATATATATACTAGAAGTGCTTAAAGTGCTTTTGCTCCAGACTCTCACATCCGGATTCTATGTATGTGGGAGTTTGGGAGCATCTCATGGGCTGCGGCGACAGCGACGATGATGATGACAGCAAGGACGTTCTTGTCCTTGTTGGTGTGGCGCGACTACGATGGCGGCGGCGACGCCTAATTAACCGTCATAATGCGCAATAAATTATTCGGTTGCGTGTGCGACATGCACTATCGGATTGAATTTTCGCTTCCGACATTGCCTGCAGTCAGATAACACCCACTCTACCATATCTATAAGTAGCTATAGACACACATTTGTACATTCATAATGAGGGATTAATGCTGGTTTGCCTTGCCGATTAAATTCATGTAAAGTTTGCTTTACTTTTCTTTTTCCAGATGTCCTGATATTATTCTTTTCCCATTCAATTTCCTATTTTTTTTTCCTGGATGTGAATGTCAGTAGCGGATTAAAGTTGCAAAATGCCTCAAGGCACAGTGGTCCGTTTTAATTTCGGCGACAAAAATAATTTCCCATGCTAATTCTTAATACAAATTCATAAAATTTGGTACAGTTAATGATTTGGGGATGCTGAATTCAATGGAACTGTTTTTTTCTACTTCAAACAGGGGCTACACAATTTAGGTCAGAACATGGTTCCAAATTTCATAATTTAAAAAAAAGTAGATATTGTCGAAGTCAGGAACTGAGTACAGTTTATGTTTGAAATTTCCTAGAATAAGTGGCTGAATGTAAACTTTCATATAAAAATGATTACGGACGTACGTACACCACGTCGCGTCATCTCGCTAATGTCTCGCCATGGTCGTCCAAACGTGGTTTTCAATGTCGTGGTTATTGTGTTCGTCTCGCTGCGGTTTCACCTTGCCTGTTTACACGGGGATCTGTGTTGCTATTTTCTCGCTTTGGTCTCGCTATAGTCTCACCGTGACATTTACACATGGTTTTTGGCGTTTTGCATTTTTTTTCCGTCATCTCGCTTTGGTCCCGCCAAAGTTCTTCTTTATATTAAATTTTTCTTAGATAGCTAAAAACAAAATTCAATAGAAAACGCTTAAAATCATTTCAAAGTAATCATCATCAAATCAGTGAGAGCTTCTCATAAGAACTAGAAAACATGCTAAATGCCCAATACCAAGTTTAAGTATCAGGGCGATACCAAAGTGAGACCATTGTGAGAAAACCGCAAAACCTCGTAAAGAAAAGAGGCATGGTTGAACCACATCCAGACGAACACAATGACCAGGACACTGACACGTTTGGACGACCCTGGCGAGACTTCATCGAGATACCGAGATGACGCTTGGACATAGACTCGCCCTCTATCAGCAACTGTCATCGTCGCCATCATCGTCGTCACAACTGTCACTTGTCCCTCCCAAAATTTGGAACTAAGTTTCATATTTCCATTTCTACCCCTGCGGGTAAGGGGCAAGAATATACCCGAGGTAGGCATGCCTGTCGTAAGAGGCGACTAAAATCCAAACTCCGTATACTGAGATTGATGTATACATAACTATGCAATGAGCAAAACAATAAGATATAGTACCCCAGGTGGCAGTCCAGGTTCACTGGAAAATCCACCCTCTTCGGAGGTCGGCTCTATGGATTCTGGGGAGAGCCAATTATTGCATTTAATAAATCCCTTCCTAAAAAGTGCAAGGGTATCTCGATCACCATCATCTAAATCGAGTACAAAACCATCCAAATTCGGGCAAAAGAGTCCAAACGTCACGCCCGCCAGCGCGCACCAAAAAAGACTCAGATAAAACAGAAAATCTTGAAAAAGATAATAACGAACTCCGACGCAGACTTGATGAAGTAATGGAACTTTATCAAGAGCTAAAGAAAGAAGTCGATCTTCTTCGAAAAGAAAATAAGATGTTGAAAGGCAAAAATTCTCCAATTAACTACAAAGCTAGCTTGCCACAAGTCAATAATTCTAGATATGAAACAGACGAAGAAGAGCTAGCACGTGAAACGGAAAAGTCCTCAAAGAAAAGATTAAGAAAAAAGCGTAAAGCTGGCTCTTCGCCTGAGGCAGCCTCGTCTTTTGAAATAATAGTTTCACCAAAACATGCGACAGTAAAAGAAAAACCTGTTAAGGAACGGCCCCCGCCACCGATAAATGTTATCGGTATCGCGGAGTATAACAAGTTGCAAACCATATTAAAGACATTACTACCATCGGCTTTCAAAGTTATTTCGCTCAATAACAAGAAATGGAAAGTATGTGTGAAAGACCCCGAAAGTTATCGTCTTCTGTCGCGAAAACTAAACGAAGAAAAAGTAGAGTGGTGTACCTATGAAAATAAGTCGGAAAGACCCTTTCGTGTTGTGGCGAGAGGCTTACACGCATCATGTTCAAAAGACGATATCATTAGTGATCTAAAAGAGCGCAACTTCAAAATCTTAGATGCAATTAACATCGCCAAGAGAGAGAAACAGACAAAAGAGGGTGAAACAAAAGTGGTACAACGTGGTCTTCCACTATTTATACTTTCGTTCGATAAGATTGAAAAACTAGATGAAATTTATAAAATCAAAACAATTCTAAACATCGTAGTTAAGATCGAACCTCTAAGAAAGAGCACAAGGTTAGTCCCTCAGTGTAAACGCTGTCAAGAATTCAATCATACCCAAACTTATTGCAAAAAAGAGCCAAGGTGTGTGAAATGCGCCGGAAAGCATTTAACCGTTGACAGCATCGGAAAAAGTGAAAGTCCACCGACGTGCATTAATTGTAATGGAAATCACCCGGCAAACTATAGAGGCTGCGAAGTAGCTAGAATTACAAAAGCGGCGATCAAAATCTGCCAAAACACAAAGAAACCCACAAAGGCAAATAGAAACCGTAATTCCAAAGACTTCCAAATCTAGTAAAGCTCCAAAACCTAGTATCCGTAAGGAAAAGAAAACAGTGTCAATACCTTCGGAGAATATATCAAAGCAAGGAAATGCAGAAACATATGCCCAAATAGCGGCCAAAAATATACCCGCAAACAACGACGCTGAAACAAACCCGGTTACAAAAGTCTTTTCAATAATTCTGTCGAAACTTGAGGAACAATGTGACACAAATAAACTTATCTTTGATAGGTTAAGTAAGCTCGAAAATTGTTTTCGACCCAAATCTCTCTCAAAAAATTTATGATGGAAAAGTTTAAAATTCTTACGTGGAATGCCAACGGATTATGGCAAAAACTTGGAGAATTAGAGATGTATATGCAGGAAAATGATATCGACATATGCTTGATATCAGAAACGCATGCCAAAAATTATCAAATCTTAAAATCCACGGGTTTCTTGACTACCACGCTGTTCATCCTTCAAATAAAGCAAGAGGTGGATCATCGTTATATATAAAAGAGTGCATTGAACACTCAATAGGCCTGAAAATAGAGGTAGAATCGATGCAATTGAGTAGTGTTCAGGTTAGAATTAAAAACATTCTTCTCAATATCTCTTCGATATATTGCCCTCCACGTTGCAAAATAGATAAGAGTGAATTTACGACATTGATAAAGTCGCTAAGCCCAAACTTAATTGTTGGTGGTGACTTTAATGCAAAGCACACCTTTTGGGCTTCAAGATGCATATCTCAAAAGGGTCGAATGCTTTATGAGGCAGGAATGGAAAATAATTGCGATTTTCATTCGAGTGGAAAGCCAACTTACTGGCCAACTGATCCGTCAAAAATACCTGATTTAATCGATTTGTTTATGGTAAAAGGAATACCCTCTAACCGTATTGAAATTTCAGAAGGCCATGATCTGTTCTCTGATCATTCTGCAGTCATACTCACTATGAGCGAAAGCCTTGTCAAAATTGAAAAACCACCCAGGTTAACAAACGGTAAAACCAACTGGGAAGGATTTAAGAAAGATATCGAGGACAACGTTGAATTGAGGGTATCATTACAAACGCCTCTTGAGCTTGAAGACGCAGTAGATACCTTTGTTGATATAATACAAAAGGCAGCATGGAATAACACACCTTATCAAAGGGTAATGCCGCGCTATAAAGATATAAAATATCCGCAGGAAATAAAAGATTTAATAAAAGAGAAACGAAAAGCACGTAAGAAATGGCAGCGAACCCGTGCTCCTCAACACAAAGCTCAGTTAAATCGCTTGTGTAATATGCTGAAAACGGCGATATCAGATTTCAAAAACCGTGAAGTTGAAAATTACCTTGTAAGCTTGACAGCGGGGAAAGAATCCAACTACTCACTTTGGAAAGCTATAAAAACAACGAAAAAACCAAAGCTTCCAGTGCCCCCGATTAAGAAAAGCCAATGCGAATGGGCTAAAAGTGATAAAGAGAAAGCGGCGGTATTCGCCGATTACCTGGAAGAAACATTTAAACCTTCTGATGGGCAAGCACTCAATGGAAATATTAATATGAGTTTTAGCTCTAGTGAGAACTACACAATCAGAAATGCTACGCTCACTGAATTAAACAGAGAAATAAAGAAGCTAAAGTCTAATAAAGCTCCGGGGTATGACTTAATAACAGCGGAAATATTAAAAATGCTTCCTCATAAAGGATTAATTAACCTCCTTTATATAATAAATGCCGCTCTTAGGCTAGAATATGTTCCAAGCCAATGGAAAGTTGCGGAAGTCATAATGGTTTTGAAACCTGGCAAACCATCTCATGAAAAAAAACTCTTACAGACCGATTTCACTTCTTCCAATAATATCGAAAGTTTTTGAAAGAATACTACTCCTGCGCCTGCAGCCTATAACAGAAGAGAAACGATTAATACCTGAACATCAGTTTGGATTTAGAAGCAAGCATTCAACAATTGATCAAGTGCATAGAATAACTGACGTAATTGAGAGAGCTCTTGAAGAAAAGAAAATTTGTTCGACGGTCTTTTTGGATGTGTCGCAAGCGCTTGACAAGGTGTGGCACGAAGGCCTCAAATTCAAATTACGACAAGTTCTGCCTGAAGGACTTTATAAAATTCTTAACGAATATCTAGAAAACAGACTTTTCCGTGTAAGGAAATGAATATTCTAATTTCAAAGAAATAGTGGCTGGGGTACCACAAGGTAGTGTTTTAGGTCCAGTTCTATACCTTCTATTTACACGTGATATACCTCAAACAGAAGACACTATCGTAGCAACGTTTGCTGATGATACTGCAATACTAGCAGTAGGCAAAACGATTAACGAAGCTACGATTAAATTACAAAATGCTCTTAATAATATTAATGAGTGGACCAAAACATGGCGAATAGCGCTCAATGAACAAAAGTCAGTCCACGTGGACTTTACGTATAAAAAAATAAATAGATTGCCCGTCTTTCTTAATACCGGTCGTGTTCCATTTGCGAATGAGGCAAAATATCTGGGAATGACTCTAGACGCGAAATTAAAATGGAAGCCGCACGTAAAAAAGAAATGCGAAGAACTAAAAAGTAAATTAAGAGACATGAACTGGCTACTCGGTAAATATTCTAAGCTTAGTATTGATAATAAGTTGACTTTATACAGGCAGGTACTTAAACCTGTCTGGACTTACGGTATACAACTCTGGGGTTGTACCTGCGATACAAATTTAAATAACTTACAAACGTTTGAAAATAAATTGCTTAGGTCATTTGTAAATGCACCATGGTATATAAGAAACGAAGATCTTCACAGGGATCTCGGGATTCCAACGGTTCGAGACGAAATAAAGAGTTTCGCGCGAAAACATAGAAATCGGCTATTAGATCACGCAAATCCAACGATTATTGAAATTCTTGACGAGTCGAATTTAGTACGCCGTCTGCAAAGAACAAAACCTTCCGACTTGGTGCGGTGAGCACAAAACCGCTTTAAAATCGCGGAATAAGCAGGAACTTTCACCGGAAAGTTACCTGCAACACGTTACTTAACTTCGTTAAAAATAAATTGCTAGATAAGTTTCAACTTAGTTGCAATCGGGAAGTGGAGGTGGTTTTAGTGTAGTAAGAATCTCACACTTCTATGAGCACGCGTTTTTCGGTCCTCATAGAGCCTGATGCAGGTTTTGCACCTACCCACGGGAAAAAAAAAAAAAAATATTTCCATGGACTTGTAAATGTAATAGGCAGTATTACAGTTCCAATTTCATGTACTTGGACTAAAGTACCTACTTGAAAAAGTAATTGTAATTGGCAACTACCTTGGCATCTGAATGGATCAGTATTTGTATAAATGCTGCATTGTACAGGGCTAGAGGAGCTATTGCCCTGACGAAACGGTTGTTTTATAGCAGCCGGCTTGATAGCAGGGTGATGGTGATTTGCTACATGGCCCTCATCCGGCCGGTGATTGCCTATGGGTGCCCTGTTTGGTTCAACGTTGCCCCATCTCAAATGGAAAGAATTCGGATGTGAGAGGCAGTGTCTTAGACGCTGCCTTGGATTGCACAGAACACCAGAGTTGGAGTAAAAACATTACTATTCCAACTTGGTTCTAGACAACGGTGCTAGCATAAACAGGATATATAATTTCTTGTTGAAGATTATTCGGGTTCACATTGCGATTGCGAGTGCGATGTCCTAAAAACGAATACTGTGAGAGTGAGAAGTCCAAGCGGCTTTATTCCACACGATGCGTTCCTCTATTTAGACAGCCGAGGGCTGATCCAAGATTAGAGCGGTGGTTCCGCTAACGTGGTAGGTCGGCCGTAGAACTGTAGATCGGTGGCCCCTTTACAGTCGAGACGTCTTCGCACAAGACGGAGCTGAGCACCTTCGATTCAGTTGGACTGTGTCCGATCGGGACCGAAGAGATATGGTTAAGCAGGAGAACCAGTTTTGGTGGTTGAGACATGAACACGAAGTGCCCTCGGATATTTAAAGGTTGACTTTGCGTAATCTATGCCATGAGCGACTTGTGTTCTGAGGTTAAGGATGTTGGTTTTAAGCAGGGACAATCAGGGTGACACAAAAAAAAAATATGTATATAAACCACCAAAAACACACAAAAATTATTAAACAAAAATACAAAATCGAAAATCTGCATTTTCCACCCACTTTCTTAAAAATGATTATAAATTATAAGAAGCACTTCCTCTTGTTTTAGAACGTTAATAGTAATTGGTAGATCGGTAGGGTTTAAAGTTAATACAAGGATAACTGTGCACTTGCGGTTGTCGTAGAATTAGAATGGTGAGAATCGGTAGAGCGGGAGAGCTTAATTTTCATCTGGAAAAATAAAATCCCCGCAAATAGTAGTTAGCCCAGTCAACGAAGACTCAAAATTATAAAATAAATGCAATAAATCATGCTCTCTGGGTTATTATTTAATGTGTTAGGGGTGACCCCCAGTTATAACATACTTAAAGTCCCCAGCCCAGGGCCACGAGCTATAGCCAGGAGGGGGGGGGGGTTAAAGGTGCCCTTTTGTAATATTTCGGGAATATTTTGAAAACTAAGCGTTTGAGCGGAAAAGTGTACACTACAAAATGAAAGAATAATAAATTTCCTACAAAAAAGATCTTATTCATATTTTCGGTTGAATGCTGTAAGGTTTCTAGTTCTTGAGAAAATTGAAAATAATGAAAACTCCTTTTGTTTAATAATTTTTGTTGAGTAATTGCTACTAAGTGTTTACGAAAAAAGTAGTTTTCATAATTTTCAATTTCTCAAGAACTAGAAACACTACAACCATCTGGTTTTCAGCATTCGACTCAAGGATAACAGCAAGGTTGAATGAAAAAATACAATTTACTACTTTATAGTGTAAAACAAAAAAATAAAAATCATTTAAAAACATTTTTAAAATTTTTTTTATTAACTTTGAATTTCAAACGAATTTTTTCAAAAATTGTTAACATGATTTGACAGTCATTGCTTAGGGAATTTGTCCCCCCCAATAGAAAGGAGGGGGAAATACACCTCCCCTTCTAAAGAATTTATTTTTTAGTATATGTCTTGCTTTCATAAAGTATTGGCCTGTAACTTGGAAATATTCTGTGTACTTCTTACAATTGAAGAAACAGTGTTTCTCATATAAAAATAAACACTGTATCAAAAAAATAGATAAGGACATTTTAAACACAACCAGCTTCTGTACACTTCAACTTGCTCTCATGACGTCACTGAAATGACCATGAATCAATATATACGTATTTTTCCGGTTATTTCTGGGTTAATTGATCAAACACCATTGATGTTGCAAGACGATAATACTACGTTTCCACCTACCCTAAATCCGAGATTTAGCTGAGGAGATTTAGAATAAATCTCGAAGTGTTTCCACTGGCCCAATCAGATTTATTTTGACATTTACAAGATTTATTGTGACGTTGGTCTATGACATTTCACAATTCACAAATCACAAAAGGAAGAAAGGAGTGCATCACGATTTTCGATTTTTTTGCTTCTTGGACAGCATCTGGAATTTTTAAATTATATTGTACATTGTATATTGCCTATTATTTCAATTTAATAATTTACAACTTAAGATATTTCTGAGCACTTACATTTATTAATTATTATTTATTTATTATGAAGCGAAATCCTTCGTCAACTATGTTTTGAAATTTAAATTGAATTTCGATTGTCAGCAACAAAAAAAATATGACATTTAAATGAGTGCGTTCCCAAAATTAGGCATGTTCGATTCATTTTTAGAGCATGGAATCATTCAGCTAAGGAAGATTTGAGTAGATTTATTTTAAATCTACTTCTGAGGAGATTTAAATTTGTATGGTAAATCTCGTGATTTAGAAGTAGATTTAGCTCTAAATCTCGAAAAAGTAGATTTAGGTGTAGGTGGAAACGTAGTATAACATTGTTTTTCAAGTTTTTGAATTTTCAACTCCCCGTATCTTTCTTAACCTTGCTCCCACCGAAAATATGAATAGAATCTTTTTTGTTGGAAATTTATTATTCTTTCAGTTAGTAGTGTACACTTTTCCGCTCCAACGCTTAGTTTTCAAAATATTCCCGAAATATTAAAAAAGGGGACCTTTAACCCCCCCCCCCCTCCTGACTATAGCTCGTGGCCCTGGGCTGGGGACTTTTAGTATGTTATACCTGGGGGTCACCCCTAACACATTAAATAATAACCCAGAGAGCATGATTTATTGCATTTATTTTTCCTTCGTTGACTGGACTAAGTGAAATCCCAACAAAAAAAATAAATATTAAAAGAGAGGAAAGTTCTTATAATTATGTACAACATTTGCATGAGAAGTTAGCCATAGAAAGTAATGTGATCTGAAATATATCAATTTAAATAAAGTAATATCGATGCAACTCCAAATTATGACAGACATTTTGTATACCTACTTCATGATTACTGATTGAAAAAATGGCGGAAAGCTGGGTTTTGGCATTAATCTTCCTCATGGTATTTTAAGAAAATTGTTAATAGTCCCCATCCATATGAGCACTACTAAAAATTTTACAAGGGGTCAGAGGGGTCTTACAGAAAAAATGTCAAGAACGAAGTTGTAGCTTAGAAAATTTCCTACTAAAATGTTAACATTTTTTTTTATAAGAGTAACCGTTTTCGAGATAATTCAATCGGTAGAGTTACGGATTTTATTTTTCTATATAAAATGTGCTCTTTTGTACCACCTTTGAGGTTAAGTACAAGGTGAGTTTTTCTTACAGGAAAATTTAGTAAAAGTACTAACAAATATATAAAGGGATTTTTTCAGGGTTTTGGAAAAGTTCGCCTTCGATAAGGGCTCGTGCACATTAATCAACTTTACGTGTTCGAAGCTCACGAAACATGGTATTTCGTTCATACAGGGTGATTCTCATACAATTTAACAAAAAGCTAGAGGGTGTAGGGTTGGTTGAGAAAAAAAAAAAAAAAAACGTATGGGAATGGGAGGAGGTTCTTTTCTCCCCTGTTTAGCCATGTGGGGCAATTTTCTAAAAAAAACTTACTTAAAACAGAACAAAATTCAAAATAACAACGGTAACACTTACAATGCCATGCCATACCTTCTTGTAAGGCCAAACATTTTTCTTTTATTTTTATTTTAAATAAATTTGTTTCAGTGTAAAGTTTTTGAAAAACTCATTTTCAAACTTATTTTTAAACTCATTTCCACTATTTGGTCTATTTTTCAAGGAATCTAGGTTTATAAAAATGTTTGAAATCCCCATTGATACCAAAAAAGTTTAGTAGCCCGATCATCCTAGACAAGTTTTGATGCAGTTTTGTTCCAATGATAGATAAGAATATAAAACCACAGTTTTACACCAAAATTTGTAATGGCGTCTAGGGTAAAATGGGGTGTTCGAAAGTACACGCAACAAATTCAACTGAATTCTGAAGGAAGTTTATCAATACGACAATCAACACAAACATACCTTTCATATAGAAATAAATACAGTCCTCAATTGAATTATCTTCCACAAATGTCCAGGAATTAATGAAATTGATGTACTAATCGCATATACACCAAGTCATATGACAAATAAAAGACAATTCTTCAAGTTTTCAATACAAGTGGTTGCATTTTTATTTAATTCGCTTAAAAGTTATTTTTTTTACTAATTTCTTTAATATAAAGAAACTTAGGCGTCAACATTTGGTCCTTCGAGCCTTTTTTTCGAACTAGTTTTTACAAACTATATAAACATTATACGAACAATAGACAATATTAAGAAAGTGTGTGCCGTGTGTGTGCAAAACATTTCATTAAAAAAAAAGATCGAATCTACGATTCATCAAAAAGATTCACGGAGCTTAAACTTTGTATGAACGAAATCAGGTTAAATCAGTGATTTACGGAAATATTCCTAACATAATAAACTTAATTTACCTAAAATCTAAATACACCCTTAAGTTCAGAGGAGACTCTTTCATTCAGCGTTTCACCATCAAGACGGCAGCAGTTGCAGACAAAGCAGTAAGTTTACCTTATTCAGTGTTGTAAACTTGTCTTATTTGTGGTATTGAAATATAATTTCTAATGATGGCTGAAAGCGAATTCGGTGAGCTTCAAAAACGCATTTTAAAAAAGCTGATTGAGGATCTCGATAGGTTCAAAAATGTTCCGAAAGATCGAAGAATACTAACGTATGCTTCAACCCTTTTGAGCAACTAGAGGAAGACATGGTAACTTCGAAAAAGTACCACAAGGCAATTGTTGGTGGCGGAAAATTGGAACCATATTTGAGTAAGGAGGAATTGTTCATTGTATATGAGGAAATATCCGAAGTATAAATTGAATATTATGCCGAGTTGTTTGAAACAATTCAAAAATCCTCGCTTATCATAGCAGATACGAAAACCACGGGAGCTCCACCCCAATCTGCAGTCGAATTATTGGGAAGTGACAGTTATTCCACTTCCATCTTTCAAGTGGCTGACATGGAAAGCGAACATTTTTCGGAGGAGGCGAAGATTGTCCGTACGGACATGAACGTTGATGACCTGATCAAAGGCTCAACTTCTACAGAAGAAAACACAAAACCACCGATCTTAATCGCAAAACCTTCGATGATCATGGCAAAACATTGGTATGAACCGATTGCACCAGCATTCAAGCGAGATTTTGCTGCTTCTCATCGAGAACCTTCAATGATCGAACGGCTTGGCATTACATGGTGGCCCCAGACGTGTAAGAAGAAAAGCGATGGCAACATCACTTCAATGACAGCATTATCCTGGATACAAACCACTTCTGCAAAATGGACCCCATTCGTTTCCAAACGCAAGTCGGAATTCCAGCGGTTAGTGGGGATCGATTGCTGGGGAGTTGTCGCAACACGTCATAACCCAGCCGATCTGTTGTCCAGTTGTGTCTACTTATCGGAAGAGGAGTTATTGGAAGCATGGCCGAGTGGACTAGAGTTTTCATGGTTGTTAGTAGAGATCGATTGCTGGGGAGTTGTGGCACCGCTTCATAACCCAGCCGATCTGGTGGTCAGTGGTATCTATCCATCGGAACAGGTGTCACTAGAAGCACAATCGATTGGTTCAAAGCTTGTATGGCCTCAATGGGAATTCCATCTTCCACATCAACCCATCAAAAGCGACACCGAAGAGGAGAATCGCACAGTTAATGTACTTACCATGAAATTGAGTGATAGTGACAGTATCTGGCAGCGTACCAACAACTTTTCGAGACTTCTCAAAGTTGTTCAAGTCATCGCTATCTTTTGTAGCTATATAATACAATCACGGCAAAATTTTATAAAGCCACTAAGCCATCCCACTGTCGTCAAAGCAGTACCGAACGGAATGGTCACGAATGAAATTCAACCAATGGAATGGAGAATTATATTCATGAAGGATGAGCTACATACATACTTCCACAAACCATCTCTGCCATTAAATCTCCAAAATATAAAAGACAAAACTATCAGCCACAAAAAAGTCGGAAACAATATCCATCAATAATTGAAAAGATTCCATCACAAAATCAAGCACTCAATCGATTCAGATAATTCTACAATTAAAAAACGCATCAAATCATCAATTTATAATAATTTATTTCAGTATAATTTATTTGAATAGCAATAACACTTTCAAAATTATAAATAATTAGGAACTAATTAGTAAATTTTAATTTTAACTACACCGTATTCAATTGAATTGTATTCTGTACCTACTGCTACGACGCA
This sequence comes from Dasysyrphus tricinctus, assembly GCA_963921185.1. Lineage (NCBI taxonomy): Eukaryota > Metazoa > Arthropoda > Insecta > Diptera > Syrphidae > Dasysyrphus > Dasysyrphus tricinctus. Next base: position 227,478,814 of record OY992530.1, on the reverse strand, counting down.
TGTAGTAAACTTTCGAATTTCAAATGAAATTGCACTGCAACAATACATGCAAATCATTTTCGAAATAAAACTAAATTTTAATTATATTTTTTTCATAATATATTTCAAAATGCACCACATAGTATTTTTAATAATTTTATTAAAATATGAAAAAAAAACTGCACAGTGACAATACTTGCAGAAAATTATGAATAAATATTTTAACTCAAAGCTTGCACTGCTACACCGCATGCAATACAAAATTTGGATTGTTATAAGATTGTACTGGAACATAACATGCAATCAATTAGGTAATTAAAAAGGGAAAGGTCAAAATCCCGCCGATCAAAATCCCGCAAGTCGAAATCCCGCCAAATAAAATTACTAATTATGTACACGAATCCCGCCAGTCAAAATCCCGCCGATCGAAATCCCGCCGCAAGAATCCCGCCAGTAGCCTGCTACTATTTTGCGGGATTTTCAATACTTTTTTAAAATAATCCCAACTTTTTAGATACTTTTGAAACAATATTTTATTTTAATTAGTGAATTTATTTTTATTGAAAAAAAAGTATATAAGCAGTTGTGTATTGGCGATTTGGCATTTATGTATCTTCAGTTCTTCTTAGAACTCCGTAGAGGTAAGACCTCGAGGTAATTAGAGAGATAGAAATTGGATTTTATTTTGGTTTTGTGGGGACGGGTGACAATGACAACGGGATCTGGGCATATGTGGGTCTGGATCTGGACGGAGGTGGGTCTAGATCTGGACATAGGTGGGTCTGGATTCTGGACAGAGGTGGGAATTTTTTTTTCGGTTTGGGTGATGGGGAACGGTAGTCTAAAAGAAGACAGAGGTGGGTTTGGATCTGGACAGAGTGTGGGTCTGGATTCTGGAAGCAGGTGGGATTTTTTTTTTGAAAAAAAAAAAAAATTATTCAGAAATATAAACTTTTTGAAATTTTTTTTTTTGAAAAATATAAAAAAAACAAGATTTTTTGAAGAAAATTTCAATGAAAAATTAAACTTTTCTCAATTTTTTTTTTCGGTTTTTAATTTTTCTTCGAAATATGAATGATAGGTACAGTTGCTCAAGAAAACTTGACACTGGCGCTGAATTGATGCATCGAATCATACGAAAAATCAACTTTCATCTTTAAACGCGATTTGCGGCTAAACTAAGCGTCCTAGAGGCATCAAAGTTTACATCTTTAAACTTGATTTGCGGCTAAACTAGCCGTCCAAGCGACTTTTAATGCAAAAGAAACTTTACATACACCCTACCTCGCACCCACCCCAAATCCAATAATGAGCCCAAGCAGGGGGGTTGCAGGGGGGCAGCATGCCCCCCCGATACATACCTCACTGTTTATTCGCGTTTATTTTCCACCCAAGGTAGTGTTTCTCAAGAAAACTTGACACTGGCGCTGAATTGATGCATCGAATCTTACGAAAAATCTACTTTTAACTTTAAACGCGATTTGCGGCTAAGCTAAGCGTCCTAGAGGCATCAAAGTTTACATCTTTAAACTTGATTTGCGGTGTAACTATCCGTCCAAGCGACTTTAAATGCAAAAGAAACTTTACATACACCCAACCTCGCACCCACCCCAAATCCTATAATGAGCCCAAGCAGGGGGGTTGCAGGGGGGCAGCAGGCCCCCCCATACATACCTCACTGTTTATTCGCGTTTATTTTCCACCCAAGGTAGTGTTTCTCAAGAAAACTTGACACTGGCGCTGAATTGATGCATCGAATCGTACGAAAAATCTACTTTTATCTTTAAACGCGATTTGCGGCTAAACTAAGCGTCCTAGAGGCATCAAAGTTTACATCTTTAAACTTGATTTGCGGCGTAACTATCCGTCCAAGCGACTTTAAATGCAAAAGAAACTTTACATACACCCAACCTAGCACCCACCCCAAATCCTATAATGAGCCCAAGCAGGGGGGTTGCAGGGGGGCAGCATGGCCCCCCATACATACCTCACTGTTTATTCGCGTTTATTTTCCACCCAAGGTAGTGTTTCTCAAGAAAACTTGACACTGGCGCTGAATTGATGCATCGAATCATACGAAAAATCAACTTTCATCTTTAAACGCGATTTGCGGCTAAACTAAGCGTCCTAGAGGCATCAAAGTTTGCATCTTTGAACTTGATTTGCGGCGTAACTATCCGTCCAAGCGACTTTAAATGCAAAAGAAACTTTACATACACCCAACCTAGCACCCACCCCAAATCTTATAATGAGCCCAAGCAGGGGGGTTGCAGGGGGGCAGCATGCCCCCCCATACATACCTCACTGTTTATTCGCGTTTATTTTCCACCCAAGGTAGTGTTTCTCAAGAAAACTTGACACTGGCGCTGAATTGATGCATCGAATCGTACGAAAAATCTACTTTTATCTTTAAACGCGATTTTCGGCTAAACTAAGCGTCCTAGAGGCATCAAAGTTTACATCTTTAAACTTGATTTGCGGCTAAACTAAGCGTCCTAGCGACTTATAAAATGCATATTCGTGATCTTGGAATGTGCCCGTTCCCAAAAATCAAAATAAAATTGGTAAAAAAGTTTTTCTAAAACTTTCAAAAAAAATATTTTCAGTTTTTTCGGCTAAACTTTAGTGATTTTTGTTGTCTTTTTTTAATTTTTTTTCGAATTATGTGTGAATGATATTTTTTTCTTTAAATGCAAAAGGAACTTTGCATACACCCAACCTCGCACCCACCCCAAATCCTATAATGGCATGCCCCCCCATACACACCTCGGTGTTTATTCGTGTGTATTTGCCATCCTCAACTAATGCATCGCATTATACGAAAAAATCGACTTCAATCTTTTAACGCAATTTGCAAATTGCATAAGAAACAAAAATATTAATGAGCTGTCGCATAGTAGTAGAAACGGCGGGATTTTGATTGGCGGGATTTTGATCGGCGGGATTTTGATTTTCGGGATTTTGATTTCCGGGATTTTGAAAAACGGGATTTTGATACGCGGGATTTCGACATACGGGATTTTGATTCGCGGGATTTCGACCCCAACCCCTTTAACATCAAATTGAAAGTAAATTACAATCCACAAAAAAAAATAATGTCAACAAATACGACACTCAGCTCATCCAATGTCAAAACGCATCGTGGAGATGAAATTCAAGTAGGATTGAAATCAACAATAACACAAAAAAAAATGTATTCACTACAAAGCACATACAATATGTCAAAACCCGTCCGCAAAACATCGAATAAGATCACAGTACACATATTAAAGGTAATATCATTAGAGTTTTGATTTTTGTTTCTTTTGCGCATATATCAAAATTTGTGTCAAATGTCAGTATTTGTTGTTGTTTTTACGTGTGTTTTCTTCCTCACTCGCACAGCCATTTTTATTTCTGACAATTTCAATTTTAATTTGTTGTTGTTTTTACGTGTGTTTTCTTCCTCACTCGCACAGCCATTTTTTATTTTCGACTGACAACCTGCGCAGTATAATACCTTAGATTTGTGTACTGTGGAATAAGATAAGCTACGGATAGGTATACAATATCAAAACCGAATTTTTATTAAATTAAAGCAACCTATCAAACGTCATTGAAATTCGACGAAGACAAATCACGAATTTGACTACAAAAATTCTCCGAAGATAATAATTCAAGAATTAAAGCAATAACAATTACAACACTGCATAAGATTAATAAAAAAAAAAAATTTTAAATAGTTATATAAATACACCGCACTGGTTTCATATAAAATAATTATATTTAATCACGCTAAACAAAATGAAATATATGAATATACATACCTTGCACACAAATTTTATATAGATATGAATATAAATTATTTGCCTTCAAAAACAAGCTATTCAAATACATAATGCATCGCACCGCTGCCGCTGCACCGCACCGCACGCGCCACTCCGACTTTATTATTTGAAAAATGTTGTCGAAGACAATATTCTATTCACTAATCTCATCAAATAACATATTTTAAAACACCGCACAGTTTGATTGTTTAAAACAATAACTACATGTAATCAATAATGAAATATACAACATTTCACAAATTTAATAAATTTAAATTCTTTTAATTTTTATCACTTTCAACTTTACTCAAATTAAAAGTAAACAAAACCGATGAGTTTAATTATTTGAACTCGAACAACACCATTCCAACTGGAAAAACCTTTTGGTTATATGTACTAAAGTACATAATATAAACTTTATATAATTATTTATACATAAAGCAAATGAACCCGAATTTTGTCTACATAATATACTGCGATAAAAATATACATAGTAGATAATAACGGCAACGAGAGCCGATCAATTTATTTAATTTTATTAATAATAATTTAATGTAATAATTAAAACAAATAAAAACACATACAATTCTGGCACACATCGCGATCGCGAACAAATTAATATTCAAATCGCGCGCGCTCACTTCGCCCATAAAGTCTTTCATCATTTAACAATAATGCACTCAACAGACTCTTCCCTGCACAATAAATACACCGAACTTAATCATTTCTACGAACGTCACAGGTGTTTAATTTAATTATATAATTAATTAACATTTTATAAAACAAAAAATTACCACCGACACCGAACACGTTTAAAGCCAAGATGCACCCACAATAATAAAAACTTAATGGGATACAATGAAAAACAATGAAGACAACACGGATAACTGCAACTCTAGTGTGAACTTTACCTGCCGTACTTTCAATTACGCGCTTGCACTTCATTGATGGACATGAGCAGAAACGAGAGGCAAAACCCGGAAATTCAGCCCTTTGCCATGTCTATTAGACTGATTCAAAAAAATGAAAATGTCTTCGATTTTCGATGCCACTAGCTTTTTAGTTAAAGTTTAATGAAATACTAATCCTGGCAAAATTTCAGCCCTTTAGGTCAATATTTAGAGGTCGCTCATCGATACTTTCTGTTTTCCATACAAATCGTATGGGAACTTTTTTTTGATTCCTTCTTTATTTTATAACTTTAGAAACGGTTATCATACAGAAATGATCAAGGTAGAATCTGAAAGAAGATTTGATGTTCTTTAAAAAAGGTCCTTACTTCTTATCTAATTAATGTACTCCTTCCAAAGTTATTCAAGGTCAGAGTGGTATTCGTGGTAAATTAAAAAGTTTTTTTGGATTCCGTGTTGAAAAAATCTGCTATAATACAAGATGTTTTGCAAAAAATGTAACAAAAGGCAAGTGCGTGTAAGTTGCACTCAGACAAGAAAAAAATCGTTTTAGAGTGGGGGTCTTTTTCCCCCCATTTATATTTGTTTTTGTAAATATTTTTTGAAAAAATTAATTTCAAACTTAGATTTAAAAAATGAAAAAGTGATTTTAGTTTTTAAATATCTTTTTGAAAAATTTTTCGTTATCAAGTACAATTTTTGTTTATGGATTTCAATACCTTCCTTAATTTTTAATCAGATGCTGAAAACCGCAGGCTAAAATGATTCGTAGTTTCTGAGAAAATTGAAAATAACAAAAACCAAGTTTCTTGTTATTTGACGCCCTGGAATTTAAATTGTTCCTTCCTACAAACACCCAATTTCCAGTAGTAGTAGTAGGTATTTTAATTTTCAATTTTCTCAGAAACTACAAAACATTTTAGCCTGCGGTTTTCAGCATCTGATTAAAAATTAAGGAAGGTATTGAAATCCATAAACAAAAATTGTACTTGATAACGAAAAATTTTTCAAAAAGATATTTAAAAACTAAAATCACTTTTTCATTTCTTAAATCTAAGTTTGAAATTAATTTTTTCAAAAAATATTTACAAAAACAACTTTTTTTAAAAAGTTAATTAAATAATGGATTGTTGTCTTTAAAAAATAAAAGCATGACATCATAAGTATTGCCGTTGATTTTTAATATTTTTTTTTTCTTTTTTAAACCAATTTTTTAGGAAATTGCCCCTCCCGCCCAAATGGGGGGAAAAAGACCCCCACTCTAAAACGATTTTTTTCTTGTCTGAGTGCAACTTACACGCACTTGCCTTTTGTTACATTTTTTGCAAAACATCTTGTATTATAGCAGATTTTTTCAACACGGAATCCAAAAAACTTTTTAATTTACCACGAATACCACTCTGACCTTGAATAACTTTGGAAGGAGTACATTAATTAGATAAGAAGTAAGGACCTTTTTTAAAGAACATCAAATCTTCTTTCAGATTCTACCTTGATCATTTCTGTATGATAACCGTTTCTAAAGTTATAAAATAAAGAAGGAATCAAAAAAAGTTCCCATACGATTTGTATGGAAAACAGAAAGTATCGATGAGCGACCTCTAAATATTGACCTAAAGGGCTGAAATTTTGCCAGGATAAGTATTTCATTAAACTTTAACTAAAAAGCTAGTGGCATCGAAAATCGAAGACATTTTCATTTTTTTGAATCAGTCTAATGTCTATGTTCTGTTCTCTTGTCTTATCATATCGTATTGACCTTTTCTGCTTTATTATTATCTTATCAAATTACTTTTACTAATATGCTTTATCTCTTTACATGTTAACAAATAATTGACAATTATTGAGAATGAGATAAGAAGATGAAGAGGATAAAATCGAGCCATAAGCCGATCATGCCGGTTACACAATGGGAAAGGATGAGAACAAGAGCGGTGATACCAAGCTGCTCCAATTACATCGTTTACACAAGACATTTAATTGAGCAGAAATTACATGCATTATTTCACTGTGGGGGGAGAATGTACGAAAGTACACGCAACAAATTCAACTGCATTCTGAAGGAAGTTTATCAATACGACAATCAACACAAACATACCTTTCATATAGAAATAAATACAGTCCACAATTGAATTATCTTCCACAAATGTCCAGGAATTAATGAAATTGATGTACTAATCGCATATACACCAAGTCATATGACAAATAAAAGACAATTCTTTAAGTTTTTAATACAAGTGGTTGCATTTTTATTTAATTCGTTTAAAAGTTATTTTTTTTACTAATTTCTTTAATATAAAGAAACTTAAGAGTCAACATGGGGTAAAACTGAAAAAGGGCCAATTCTAAACGGGAGTTTCTAGAATTTTGTTTTGTTTTTTTGTCGATAGATGTTAAAAATATAAGAAAGTCATGCATATATTTTAAAATTCTAAAAAAACTTTTGAAGGAGTTATGATTGTTTAAAAGTTGAAAGCAAGAAAATAGTTATTTATAAAATAATTCACCAAAAATCAGAAGTTCAACCGATTTTGATTAAATTTCTATTTTTAGAAAGATAATAAGAAAAAAAATTAACCATATAAAAGCATCAAGCTCCTTTTTTACATTTTTTTTTGATTTTTTTTTAAAAAACATGCTTTTTTTGTGTCAATTTTTGACACATTTTTGCCTATATCTTTCTAAGGGGGCGGTCTAAAAACTTCAAATTTTTACAGCACATACATATTGTTGATTTAAATTTTTGAGCAAAATTTTGATTTTTCAAAATACCGTTAAACAGAGATATTTACATTTTACAGTTAGTTTAAAAAACACATCATATGTCTGGAGATTATGAATATATAACTTTTGTTTTTTTTTTTAGTTAAAAAGTTTAATATCTTTTTGTTATTCAAATATATAATACATAACTGTACATGCTATACAAGCTTCACAAATCGAGTCGAAAATCGAAAAAAATATCACCTATTTTACTGTCTTTTAAGGGTAAAAACCAAAAATAATAATAATAAAAGATTATAACGGTTGATTTTTCGTGAAAATTTTGTCTTTCCAAAACTAAGGTATTTGCATTTAACAGTTAGTTTGAAGACAACTCATAACTCTGGAATGCAGTAGCGTATACAGGGGGGGGTATATGGACTAAAGCCCCCCCGGGCTATATGGACAAAAGGCCCCGGGGCTATATGGACCCAATCCCTTCCCCACAGGTGATTTAAAAAACTCAAAGGGAGGGGTGGGGGCTATATGGACTAAAGCCCCCCCCGCATCGAAGTTGATTCTTTAAAAAATTCATTGTATATGCTACTGCATTCCAGAGTTATGAGTTGTCTTCAAACTAACTGTTAAATGCAAATACCTAAGTTTTGGAAAGACAAAATTTTCACGAAAAATCAACCGCTATAATCTTATATTATTATTATTTTTGGTTATTACCCTTAAAAGACAGTAAAATAGGTGATATTTTTTTCGATTTTCGACTCGATTTGTGAAGATTGTATAGCATGTACAGTTATGTATTATATATTTGAATAACAAAAAGATATTAAACTTTTTAACTAAAAAAAAAAACAAAAGTTATATATTCATAATCTCCAGACATATGATGTGTTTTTTAAACTAACTTTAAAATGTCTGTTTAACGGTATTTTGCTCAAACATTTTAATCAACATTATGTATGTGCTTTAAAAATTTGAAGTTTTTAGACCGCCTCCTTAGAAAGATATAGGCAAAAATGTGTCAAAAATTGACACTAAAAAAGCATGTTTTTAAAAAAAATCAAGAAAAATTTTAAAAAAGGAGCATCAAAATATCCTTAAATATGGTTAATTTTTTTTCTTATTATCTTTCTAAAAATAGAAATTTAATCAAAATCGGTTGAACTTCTGATTTTTGGTGAATTATTTTATAAATAACTATTTTCTTGTTTTCAACTTTTAAACAATCATAACTCCTTCAAAATTTTTTTAAAAATTTTAAAATATATACATAACTTTCTTATATTTTTAACATCTATCGACAAAAAACAAAACAAAATTATAGAATTGTTTAGAATTGGCCCTTTTTCAGTTTTACCCCATTTTACCCTAGACGCCATTAAAAATTTTGGTGTAAGACTGTGGTTTTATATTCTTATCTATCATTGAAACAAAACTGCATCAAAACATTTTGTACTTCATTTAACTTTGATTGAATTCCTAGATTTATCGGGCTATAGGGGCCATGAATTTTGTTTTATCGGAAACGATTAAAACCATTTCGATCAATTTTTGTCATAATCAATTATTTTAATTTTTAAGTTGAGCTAAATAGGTTTAGTCCATAGGCGTAGCTATAGGGGATTCATAGGAACATTGAGTGCCTAAAGGGATCAAATCGTCGGCTTAGAGTGAAAACCGGCTCACTCCACATTATTTTTGATCATTATAGAACACTAAAAATTCCACAAAAATCAAATCTTTTCAATTGCACTGAAGCAATAACGAGTGTAGTGTTTTGTAATATAACTTTTTTTTTCCGGAAGTAGTTACCTACAATATGAAAAATCAAATATAACCCGACCATCCTATTTTACATGTAACTTAACTAGAATATTTTTTTACTTTGAAAACAATTTAAAAAGAGAACAACTGCAAAGAGTGAATTCTTACGCCCATATTATTGACTCACTTAATCCAGATTAAAACTTAAATCCAGATTAAAAGTATTTTAAATCCAAACAATAAATCCAATCCCATATTATTCATTCGTTTAATCCAAACCTAAATCCATTTTTTTAAATCCAATATCGATTAATCCAATTGGATTTAAACTGCCCTCCGGAGGCCAGTTTAAGTACTTAAATCCAGATTAAAACACAATTTCATATAATTCACTTTTTCTTGACATTTCAAGCTTCTTAAAAAATTTAAAAGTTAAATTAAAAATTGTTTCTTATAATAAATTAAGTAGGTATAAATTTGAACAAGAAGTGATGTAAAAATATTTTGTATTATTATTACTGCCTATTTTCCAATAAATGAACCTCAAATTTTTTGAACGTCAAAGTCACGAATAGATTTTTTTCGTTGTCTGTAATCATGAAGGAACGTACCTGTCAAAAAGACGAAACGAACGAAAAAACGAATCGTGTAATCAGGCTCCAACATAGTGAAATAAATTAATTAAAGTAAACAAAAAGTTCCACTGGAGAAATTTGACTTTTCGCAAATTTGACATTTGGATTAAACGATCTTAATCTGGATTTAATTACATTTTACATCTGGATTAAGGGCATTTTAAATCCATTGGATTTAAGGCATGTTCAGAGTGAATAATATGGACATGGATTTAAATTTTTGGATTTAATAAATCCGGATTTAGTTGTTGGATTAAAAACTTCCTTAAATCCAATTTAAATCCAGAGTGAATAATATGGCGGTTAAGCTTAAATCGAAATAAGATACATAATTTTGCATCGAAAGTCTTTCCCATTCAACTCAATTGCATATAGCCAACCATCAGATCCAACCCGAGCTCATAGCATCCGCACTGTCTGTATCTATTTCTTTCATCCTTTCATAAATTGCTTCATAGATAAGCCATCTTTCGTTGTATTTTACGATTTTAGTCTTTCAATTTCAATTGATAAAGTTTAAAAGGATACGGAAACAAAGCCAAAAATAGAAGCAAACAAAATATCCCATTTTGTATCCGTTTATAAAGAAAACATAGCTAAGGTAATTCTTTTTCTACGTCAAACAACGCAATAGGAACGAATAGAAATGGAAAACCCTACTCGGACGTATAATACCTTCTAGGTGAGTGCATTCAGAAAGTCAACTCGAGTTAATGCATCAGAGGAAAAGAAAATGTTGTTTTTCGATTTTACCCAATTAACTGTCAAATGTTATTTGAGATCAGAGTTTTTCAGGTAAATGTATGGGCTAACTTAAGTGCAATGAGTTTTTGTGGACGTAGGTAGGAACCTACCATTTAAAAAAGTTAAGCTTCGGTCATAGAGAGATCGTTTGCAATTTACTTTTTGTGTGCAAAATTGATGTCTTAGGCAAATGCATTCTCAATGAAATCGAAATTAAGATTTCTATCAAACCAAACAAGCTCTCTGTGGTTTATTTTACAATATTTAAAAACGTATAAAATTGAAAATTCTATGAAAAGTGACATACTACTTTTTGCAGTATCAATACAGTGACCATCCGTCCCTGGTTTCCCGGGATTGTCCTGTATTTCTATAGCCTATCCTGGTTTATTTTTTAAGAAACCCGGGACGTACAAGTGTCCCGTATTCAGATATTTGTCGATTATTTGTCCCGTATTTGCACATTCTCTTTTCATAACGTTGCGTAGATCCTTATTCATAAAATAGAGTACGAAAAAGATAAATCTATTACCTTTAGATGTCAAACAAAAATATCCATAAATGTAGTCACTTTTCTACCTGTAAACGCGTTAAGCTTAAAATGACTCTACTTAACGTTACATAAATTGTATTAATAACATTTTGGGGTTTGGAGGTAACTCCAAGCTAACTGGCCTAGTTTGATAAGTTGGCTCAGGGTTCAAACTCTCCCACTGCTTCTGAAATAACTCAGGGTTGAATGATTTTGAGGTCTAGCAAACTCTGATTTAACTCAGAGTTAACTCTGCACTGAGAAACTGGCCCTTATTTTAATAGTTAAATTACAAATGTTAAGTTTATTTTTTTCTTAAGTTTTTAGTTATTAGTATGTTATGGCTCCTTCCTTTTTCGTTTGTTTTTCTGTTATTATGTTTTTCTTGAATATTTATTTTAGATATTCAGTCTTATCGCAAATAAATTTACCCCAGGATTTGTTCACCCGTGTGATACTCTCCAATCGTAAACAATATTCGAAAAAAGGAAAAAATTCCTAAGAAAAAAGTAGGTATCGCCAATTTTTGCTTTTTTGGGTGGTGGCACTGAATTCATTTAAATATCAAGTAAATATGTGAAAGCTAGCGGTCATTCCGTAATTTTAAAAATGATAATCGTCGAAACGATTATCCATAACGTGAAACGTCTATCGTTTTATTTTTTTCAGAATGCAGTCCCCTACAAACCTACAAGCATGAAAAAACCATAAGTGAGCTTGAAAATCAATGCAAACGATACCTTTTTCTATCCCTTAAGTTTCTTCGAATTCTGTTTAGATTTCTCCGAGGTCCTTCTCGGGTGGTTTATCTGAAGGCTATGATATAGATTTTCAGAAATACTGATCTAAATGCTTCAAAAATTTAGGTACATAATTGTACTTCATTAATTTATTCACAAATTTTGACAGTTCAATAATTAAATAATAATTAAATAATTAAATAATTCTCTCAAAATATTTCGAAACTAGTTCGAAGTTATTTCCGTGGGAAATTATACTCGGGGAAGATTGGCGATGAGAGTATTCAACTCCTGGGAAAAAATAAAATCCGAGGGAAAGCTTTCTCACTCGGAATTGGCGATAAGGCTGATTATATACAAATTATTGGAAAATCGAATAATTTTTTCACGTTTTTAAATTTTTCATATTTTGTCCCGGGTTTTGCTCCCAGAGATATGGTCACAGTAAATAGGGCTGTTAGTGTTTTCAGTTTTTCAGTACGAGCTCATCATAGTCTTGGGGTTAAATCTAAGTTAACTCCAGAAACGTGTTTTTCAGTCAATATAAGCCCCAAGTTACATTCGAGCTAATTTACCTAATTTGGCGAATTAACTAAGGAACTAAGCTTGGCACCATGGCGATTTCGATTGTGATATCCATAGTGTCACACTGCCGAACATCTATTTCAATAGATTTTTGACAAGTGAAAGATTGAATTTATTAATCCTCAACTAAAAAACTACTTCTGAAACAACTCAGGGTGAATTTTTTTTCAGGACCAGCTTAGGTACTCTGAATTAACTTCTTTTTAAGAATTTCCTTTCGTTTGTTTTTCTGTTATTTTTTTTTTACTTCATTTTAGATATTACTTGATAAAAATGATAGAAAGGTCTTACTTTTTCACTTTAAAAATTGTTCACTTTTTGCCCCGGGTTTTTCTCCCAGAAATATAGTCACCGTAATTATACGTGAATCTCTGTGTTTTTTATATTAAATCATTCATTGTTCCAAATCTGGCTGGCGGGCGGTTGATTGACTAGGAATTCGATATGTCCCCCTTTTGCAGAATCATTGAACAGCGGGACTCTTGCCACTTTAGCCATTGGCACTATAGCAAACTGCGCTCTAAACATTGTCAGTGAGTGAGTGAGCCAGTCAGTCAGTCATTTACGGTCTTAGCAATTTTTGAAGTCCTATATCTCAGCGTGTCTTTTGATATCTTATATATTTATACAACATAATATGTGCACAACATAATATTATATTTCCTCCACCAGCTCTATGTAGCTTAAGGCTAATTAAACGAGAATTAAATTTTCCATTTGATTGCAACTAATTAATTTAAAGTGTATCGCGATTCTTATATTTTTTCTCTCGCCCACTTTAGCAGAAACAACATCGTGTTTGTGTCAATTAGCCCTTATTATGTTACAATGAATTGCAAATTAGAACTCGAATCACAGCCGCACGTTATGTGCGATTCATCTGAAGTAAAGGTCCGACAACTTAGGCGGAGGCAGACCCAGCGAGCATGATGTAAATCAGGAGCTCAAAGTTTAAAACAAAAATAAATATTTTTAATGTTCCGCGAACAACAGTTTTTCCAGTTATAGCTACCGATAACAGATTCTGTTTTCTCCAAGCACCCCACCACCGCCACACACACAGGACACAGCCATCAGCAGAGATATTAAACTAGACAAAAAAAAAACACGGCCACTCCACTACTTTAAACAATGTGGTGGCAAGTGGGCGGGCGTCTCCAAACAACCATTATCCTTTTCAACACTGTCACTGCACATAGTTTGGTTGTAAGAAAGAAAAAAAATTAATTTCGCAAAACTTTTCCAATTAAACAAGCGCTGAATGCAAAAACACTTTTTTTAATTAGAAATAATTTGCATGGCCCGCCTCAGGACATGCAGCTAGTTGAAGCATATACCTAGGTATTCAGGGGTATAGGAAGCTGTATAAACAGGAAATATTGCATCTTGTTGGTGGGTATGTGTGTCACTGTGTGCTTTGTAATTTCCCGCGCGATTTCACCGTAAGTGCCCGAAAGGTTTCTCTCAGCATGGATGGAATCATAACGAAATTACTTGATGTGGGACTCGAGAAATATTTACCATAAACCTATACCCACCCACAACCATGAACTTTTAGTTTTAAACACCAGTGGCAACGGCAAAAACGGTTCACCGTAACTATTTGTTAATATCAATGAAAACAGTTTAAAACCTTTATGTTTCTGTAGAAATTAAACCGTCAAAGCTTAACTCTATACAAAAAAGTTCATAGCTAAAAAGTTTTGCGAGAGTTGGAAGAAGTGGATAAAAGCTATCACTCGCTTTTGATTTTTATTAAGCTGATTGTTATTTTTGTTTAATATTACTTAACGCATATCAGAATTTTGCTTATGCGGATTCATTTTTCCCAAATAACTGGAATCTTGCAAAGGTAGTAACTATCCCTTAAAAGCTTTATCCTGGTTCAAAAGTGACAAATGGTCTACGTTTCCATTTGAGAGTTCTTACACTATAGCGACTCCCGAATAGCTGTCTACCCCTCTGTCAGCTAATTTCATAGATTTGTCCACTTTTCGTATTTTACTCTTGAGAGCTGCTTGAGAGTTGCTCGCAGTTTTTTTACTCTCAAATGGATACGCACCTTAAGTCTTTGATATTGTCTAGGAGCTATTAAATCAATTTTTTTCTTAACAGCTCTTTGTGCCACCTTAACCCAATATTCGATTGGTCAAAAAGTCTAGAAAACCACCAATAATTACACTACAAACCAGCAATGAAAGAGTGTCCCAACCAATGTGCTCTCTTAAAAAGACGCTGGATAACATCTGCGGTGGTGTTTCAGTTAGCACCTTAAGGCTTGTTTCACACATATACGGTTTCATTCGGTTCGGTCTGTATTCGGTGGGACCTGATAAGTGTGGACCGATGAAAACGGCAGGAATAAAAACCTAATAGAAACCAAATAGCACCGAACGTCCCCTCGACACGAATGGGTTTCATTCGGTTTCAAGGGCACACAAACTAATCGTAGCGTTCACACATATTCGGTTCTATACGGTGTTTTTGTTCGTTTTTATTTGGAATTCACAACTATTGCTGAAGTTTGTTGATATTTTTGGAATTAAAAATTGATTTTTGAATACAAACCTTATAGGAACCGTATATGTGTGAAAATAAAAAACTGAAACCGAAAACGAACCGAATACAGACCGAACCGAATGAAACCGTATATGTGTGAAACAAGCCTTAGGCTTATAGAACCGAATATGTGTGAACGCTGCGATAAGTTTGTGTGCCCTTGAAACTGAATGAAACCGATTCGTGTCGAGGGGACGCTCGGTGCTATTCGGTTTCTATTAGGTTTTATTCCTGCCGTTTTCATCGGTTCACACTTTTGCAGGAATAGCCAGGGATCTGAAAAAGACATGGTGGCAGATAAACCCTATACGGGCCAATGGTAGCTGTAACATTCTTGAAAGTGGATAAATGCGGCATCAAAATAACAGGCCTGCTGTCTTAAGTCTTAAGAATAAACAAAGCCTTAGACTTTAAGGTTTGGTAATTGTTTCATCGGGTTAACTTCTCCACCACGTACAAAGTTTGAGTTATGATAAGAGATTAGAGAAGCATAGGAGAATGATAAAAATATCCCTATTCGAACAGCAACAAGACCCGAAACGACAACGTATAGCGGCTTATTGAGAGAATTTACCTAGAACGAGAGAATACGTTACACTCAGTTGCAAGTTGCAACACCTAAGTTGGAGTCTGTCCTCATGTGGTATGAGGGAGATATTTTCGCGATTCAGGAGATACGAAACGACCAGGACCTGATAAGACAAAAAAGAAAAGAACTGCGACTTTAATTACAGTTACTCGTACATATTTTACGCGTACTCAAGGGGTTATGGCTACCCTTAAACTGTTAAACACAGTGAGAGCATTTTGAATGTTTGAACATCACAATGGGAGGGAAAAATTGAGTCAGGTTAAGCATTCCACATTCATGTAGTGCGGCTGAAGAAAGAATCCCTGTACTTTACAGTACGTCCGAAGTTGGGCTCAAGGGTGATGAACATTCCTAGAAGTACGAGTATTACGGTTGAATTGTTTTAGGGGAGGAATTAAACTGGCTATTTCACTAGGACACTGTTTATAAAAATAGTCATAAAATAATGAAAGACATGAAACATCGCGGCGGTGTTCGAGAGATGCAAATGCTTCCGTTATAGTTGTATCGCCTATCAATTTTAACGCTTTCTTTTGAATCCTATCTAATAGACTCAGGTGAGTTATTGGAGCACCTGTCCAAATGTGAGAATTGTACTCGAGTTTTGGACGGATAAACGCTTTATAGATTACAGCCAGATCAGAAGGGGAGAAGAGGGGAAAAGAATTTATTGCATCGTCGGAGAAAACGTTAACACTTAGAAGCAGTTTTGGCGACGTCAAATATATGATCACTTCACAAATGGTGGGTCTGTGTCTGTGATACACATACCCAGAACTGAACGTTTTTCGGTTTCCTCGATGCAAGTACCACACATGGATAGTGGAATTTGGGGTTGGTTCCGCTTTAATGACAGAAGACAGCATTGAGTTTTTGAATCATTAAATTCTACACGATTTTTAATTACCTATTGGTCATGCTGTTGAGGTCAGAATTTAATGCGCTAATCATATCTACGCTACCGTTGAAGTTCCACATCCGAAGCACAAGGATGTGAATATAGAAACGAATATGAGAAGCTGAGGGTACTGTACTGTTATGAGCGAAACAATTTAATGGATAAGAATTTTCAGACAAAAGGTCATTTATGAATATAAGGAAGAGAGTCGGAGACAAAACAGAGTCCTTGGGCAGGGTTGTCAGATGTGGCGATTTGTCGCCAAAGAGGCGATTTGTAATTTGATTTGGCGACACGAAAATCGGTTTGGCGATGTACCTTAAAAAAGGCGATATTTTTAGGTTTTGGCGATTTTAATTTTTTAAATCAAAATCAAAATATTGCGGTCAAAATGTAAAACTCACGGAATACAGAAAAACATATCAAAGAAAATGAGAATGAAATGCATTTTTTGGTCGAAAAAGTTTCATTTTCAAGGTATTTAGTAACACATTGAAAGGTACATATGCCCGGAAACTGTATTTCAAAATTAAGGAACGTGACTTTTCAGCTTCAAAAAGTATCTTTCAACCTAATTTCGTTCAATAGTGTATTTTGTTAGTTCATGAGTAATTGAACCGATTATATTTTTTCCCATCTTAAACCTTACATCTTTTTATTGCTGCTTGCTAAGATACTAAATCTTAACCCACTCAAAACTGAAAATCGATTTTACTCCCATCGCTAAAATATGTTTGTGATTTTTGAATTTGGTCATTTATAAATAGGAACATTTTTAATTTGGCGATTTTTTGGTGATTTATATTTTACATTTGGCGATTACACTTTTTTAAACCTGACAACCCTGCCCTTGGGCACACCAGCATTTATTTTATGGATTTCAGACTTGAAACTGTCCACCCCGACTTGTATTGATCGGTCCCAAACGAAGTTTCTAATCCAAAGAAAAAGAGATTCATCGATTTCGATAAAATGATGCCAAACTCTATCAAATGCTTATGAAATATCAAGTGTAAAAATCTTACTTTCTCCAAAACGATGTAAAGATTTGTGCCACTGTTTGGTGAGATATACTATCAGATCATCAGTGGACTTATTGCTACGAAAGCCGTATTGCCGGTCTTTACGAAGCTTTCGTTCTTCAAGATATTTCTTAAGCTGATAGTTTATCAGCGTTTCCATGACCTTGGAAAGAAGGGACGTAAGTGCAATTGGACGATAGTTAGAGGGAGAAGAAGATTCACCTTTTTCAGGGACAGGCGGAACAAATGCTGTTAACTTTGAAAAGAAATACTTTTTCTTATAACGCCATGATTGTTTTCTACCATGATAGTTTTAAACCATGATAGTTGAGCTTGTTTTATATTATGACTGTTTTCCACCATAGCTATAGCTAACTTTCATGATTCTTTTCTATCATGATTGTTTTCTATCATGATTGTTTTCTATCATGATCGTTTTCTATCATTATTGCTTTCTATCATGACTGAATTCTATCATGACTGTTCGCTTTCATGACTGTTTACTATCAGGACAGTTTTCAGTCATGATTGTTTTCTATTCATGAAAACAAAAAGCTTTACCACTCACAGTGGGCCCAAATGATGTTTCGCGTCTCATAAATCTGTAACTTACTTGTTTCTTAAAATAATTGGGTGAAATTTTGCACTTTCGGAAACTAAAGTTTCTTTCGGAAACTATTGAAAATTGTGTTGAAACATTTTACCTCACGTTACAATACAACTTTGAAAAAAGCAAAAACACGTTTTTTCGATTTGATAAGGCCCGTATGCCACCACAGTACACATTTTATTATTTGTGTACTGTGGTATGACACTACATTTTTTCTCATTTTTAATTAACTGAAAATTAAATTAAAGCACAACGTACAATTTCTTATTTAGGCGCCAGTTAGTTATAATTGAAACTCATCATTAAAAATTTTAATGATAGATTTTGAGATGTTTAGAAAGTAAAATCAATTAATATTTTGATGGACAAATAAAGCTCAAGACTTAATATAATACATATATTTCTAGTCAGAAAAAAATTTCAAATATGCGATATGCCCAACTTTCTTCAAAAAATGACTTTTAATTTTGTAATGATCATTGGTAAGGTAGTTCAATCATTGAAATAAGAAAAGTGTTTTTATGTTGAAAGTTAGGCCTTTTTGAATTTTTATTGGCTAGAAATATTAACTACAAGTCATTACCTTTATTTGTTCATCAAAATAATAAATGATTTTACTTTCTAAACGTCTCAAAATCAATCATTAAAATTTTCAATGATGAGTTTCAATGATAGCTATAACTTGCACCTTAAACTTTGATTAGTATGAGTGGGTACGCACTATATCCATAAATGTAGAAACGTCACAAAAAATTTATAAAAAATGTAATTTTCAAATTATATTTGTCAGGTTCTGACAGATTTTTTTTTTACATTCAGAATAAAAAATTAAAAAATAGTTTCAAGGAACACTCAGTCACAAAAGAAAGTATACACTGGACCCTAGAGAACACTAGTTTATGATGTATATTCACTTTAGGGACACACTGTAAGTGTAAAAACTAATTTAAAGAAATGGTATCTCTATCTTAAAAACACTTTCCATCCCTTTTTTCCTCTGCTGACACTTTGATTGATTTAATGAGAAATAAAATGAAGAAAAAAATGTAGTGTAATACTGGCTTAACAGGCATATCTCAAAAACGTGGCCTGATAGAATTGTTACAAAACAATGTCACTGACATTCTTTTTTCCGAAAAAAAAATGCGTTGGGCATTTGTGTTTGCTTTTTCATAAATCAGTCTCATTGAGATTTCTTTTTCGAAACTGTAAACTGACGGCGAATAAAAAAAAATTTTACACCGCGGACATTTTTTCTTTGTGGAAAATATTTTTGTTCTCACCTTGAAGAATTTTTTTACTGAAAAAAACTGTATACTTAGCTTAATTACATAAAATTTTGAAATTTTTTTTTTTTTTTTCAAAATTTCGAGTTTGAAAATTAATTTTTCAAAAACTGTTTACTAACACAACTTAATTTAAAATGAAAATCAAAGAAGAGATTTCCGGCTTTCCAAAAAGGTATAGCATGGTATTGTAAATTGTACCGTTGTTTTTAAATATTTTTTTTTAAGCCATTTTTTGCGAAAATTGCCCCTCCTGCCTAAAGGGGGGAAATAGACCCCCTCCTTTACGATTTTTTTCTTGTCCTTACCCAACCTACTCGCTCCAGCTTTTTGGTGCACCTTATACCAATCACCCTGTATATTTAATTAATTCAGACATAACATTTGTAACTGTAATGAAAAATTTGACATTCCTTTCATACATTCTCATAAAAATACAAACATTTATAACAATTTTGAAAAAAAAACATTTATGAGACGCAAAACATCATTTGGGCCCACTTTGCAACGTCTAGTTCATTAGATGTTTGCACCCAAAGTAATTTAACTCAATTTTAACGCAATCCATTAGATGCGAGTATCTAACGAACCGAGCTTTTAAAATTGTTGCGGTTTTCGGTACTGAATTTTAAATATATATGTATCTGAAAATGTGTTTATTATTTTCGAAAAAGAGCGTGTTCTTCTATTCATATTAGGAAACATGCACATATATTCTTAAAGGATACAAATTCAGTTACTTAAAAAAATCCGCTAGGTAAGTATGTAAGTCAATGCAAAAATTCCTTTGGATTAAATGGTTTTTCTTCATAACTCAAAAGTGTGATTACTTTTCATCTTAATGATCCAATGAAAAGTTAAGTTGTTTTTTTTTTTCGATGTAAAACGAAAACAAAAATATTTATCTGTCTTCTTTTAAGATTTGCATAATATCTTCTCAAGCTCATTTTTAATTTCTTAGATTAATGTTAAATTAAAAGCGAGTTATGTACCTATCTACTCTCCAAAAAATATACTTTTAAAATAGTAGGTACCTAGATAAGCTCTTTTCCATTTCGTTTTACTTTGTGTGCACATATTTTTTTTTTCTCTTTTTCTGTTTACTTAAATGCAAAATAAAAATATATAAAGCATTCAGATTTTTAATGGTTTGCTTTTTTCACCCAGAGATTTATCTTTTTGTGCAATCCAAGTTTAACATTTAATTCATTTTCATTTAGCTATTTTTTTTTACTTATACGGTACTTTCTACGTTGAAATGGAAGATTATTTTAATATAACAGTATAAGCTTTTAAGGGCGTATTAAAATTTCAGTGTATGATGTGGAAGTCCATTTTGTTTATATTATTTTTGTTATTAATATCTACTCTTTTCAGTTAATATTAAATACCTGCCTCACTACTGCTACTACTATTTTTGGGGTGACTTACATACCTAATACCTTGGCAAACGGAGGTATCCGCATCCCGACACTACACCCTTGACTTTCTGATAGCTAATATGACATTTTAAATTATGGCAAACTGCATGTTTTTTAAGCCGAAAATAACGTATCTACATACCATTACGAACGTTGTGGTTTTATTGAGTTTATTCGATGCACAGTTGGAACTTGGAAGCCTGACTAAAAACTTTATGATTTATTAGTTATCAAGAGAAGATGTTCTTGAAAAGTCCAGCATTTCCGATAAAAAAAAATAAAGATTATGCTGAAATGCGCCCAACTTGTGCTGCCATGCCGTTAAAGTTTAAAAATAATCACAAATTTGCCAATTTTACAATGAAATTTTTTTGAAATATTGACATTTCTTAAAAAAGAAAGTTGTACTGTTTAGTGCTCAGATTATAGTGCTAGGCGCAAAAAGATTTTAAAAATTCGCATAATTTCAACTTTTATGGCCAAAACTAAACTTTTCCAAGAGCTATAGAGTGAAGTTGACGCTCATTTTCGATTTTCAGAAAAAACAAAAAAACAAAAAGTTGTGACGTAAGTATTAAAAAAAATTGCAAATTTGAAAATTTTACGTACTATTTTTTTTTTTAATTTTGCAATTTATTAAAAATGAAAGTTGTGGTACTCTGTGCTCAGTTTATGCTGCCACGCGCCGCCAAGAGATAGAAAATAAAATAGAATATTTGCAACTTTTAGGACAAAAACTAATTTATGATTTATGAAAACTTTTGAAATTTTGCAATTTCTTAAAAATGAGAGTTGTGCTATTTTGTTTGTTCAGTTTGTGCTGCCATTTGCCGTTGTAAAATATTAACGGAACATAGCAGCTCAATACAACACAATATTTTTTGTTGAACAAAAAAATGGCGGTGCTAAGTTCTAGCTTCGTAAATTTGTTTTTTTCCTTAAAAAATAAAAATATACTAATTTTGTTTGTCTCTTTGGAATATGGCAGCACAAACTGAGCACAAAACAGCAAAACTTTCATTTTTAAGAAACTGCGAAATATAAAAAACTTCATTCCTAAAATGTGTGAATTTGCACATTTATTTTAATTTAAAAGTTTTGCGACCTTTAGTCCAAATGAGTTTCGCCCAGGTACACGTACAACAGTTGGGCTCATCAGTTAGATGCTGTTGTACCCTTCTAAGACGCATTATTTTCAATGGATGTATACCGACAACTAATAAAATATACAGCGCGTAAGCACTGTAAATTATATTTGGGGAATTTTTTTAAATTCAGACACCCAGAATATATATATGTGTATATATACGGTGACCATATTTCTGTGAACAAAACCCGGGACAAAAAAGTGAACAATTTTTAAAATGAAAAAATAAGACTTTTCTACCATTTTTATCAAGTAATATCTAAAATTAAGTTAAAAAATAACAGAAAAACAAACGAAAGGAATTTCTTAAAAAGAAAGGAATAATAATAAACTAAAAACAAAAAAACTTAAGATTTTTAATTTCATTATAAAAACAATTTGATCTTCTGTTAACAAATCAACTACGGCCAGTTTTTCAGTGGTAACACTAAGTTTATTCAGGGTAAGTTAGTCCTGAAAAAAGTTAACCCTGAGTTGTTTCAGAAGTAGTTTTTTAGTTGAGGTTTAATGAATTTAATCTTTCAGTTGTCAAAAATTTATTAATAGATGGTGTTCACCATGGATATCACATTCGAAATTGCCATGGTGCCACAACTGAGAGTTTAGTTCCTGAGTTAACTCACCAAATTAGGTAAATTAACTCGGAGTTAACTTGCGATTTATATTGACTGAAAAACACGTTTCTGGAGTTAACTTTAGGTTGAATTCGCAATGAAAAACTGAAAATACTAAATGAAACTTAAGAAAATGTGAAAATACGGAACAAATAACTAAATACGGGACACTTATCCGTCCCAGGTTTCTTCAAAAATAAACCGGTACATTCCTTACAAATACGGAACAATCCCGGCAAACCCGGGATGGATGGTCACCGTAATTATACCCTTAGTACGATTTTTTTTTAAATACGTCACATGGTAGCACAAGTTGGGCACATTACCGAACAAATTTTTTTCAAATATCGAAAATAGCGGTGCTAACTTCACGTTCATGAAGAAAAGTGAAAAAAGAATTAAAAAAACAAATGACCCTGGTCTACGAAATTGGACTATTTCTTTGTCACAGGAATCAGGCTTTACCTTTTACCTACTTTTTCAAAGATTTTGAATGCCTTTAATTCGTATAAGGTTAGATTTTCCATCAGGATACTTACTTAATTACATAAGGAGGCATTACATTCCTGGGTGCACCAGTTTGGTCTCAGTGCAGGGGTATTATTCACTGAGTTGATAGCGAAGGTAGGTAAACATAGTCTTTGACCACCTCGAAAGTATAGCTGTCTCTGGTAAAGTTCTGTCCGAGATGTCGGTATTGTGTGTCCGTTCTTGTTGACAGCATATAAATACTTGATCTTGGCTTCATTCACCGTTAAACCCATCTTGGCTTCCTTTTCAATACTCACGAAAGCACAACTGACATCACATTTTTTCTTCCGATTATGTCAATATCGTCTACGCAAGCGAGTATTTGGACGGGTTGTTGAAAGATTGTGCCCATAGTGCTGACAAGGTTTTTGCACTACTTGTTCAAGAACAATGTTGACGAAATCGCATGACAGCGCATCACCTTGCCTAAAACTTTTTTTGACATCAAAGGCATCGGTGAGGTCCTTGCCAACCTTGATGGAGCAGCGTATATTCTCTATCGTCATCTTGCGAAAACGGATGAGTTTGGGAGAGATGCCGAAACTAGACATTGCTCCATATAGATCATCTCTATAGATGCTGTCATACGTGGCCTTGAAATCGATGAAAAGGTGGGGGGTATCGTTTTGAAACTCTTCGGTTTTTCCAAGATCCGCCGTAGTGCAAATACTTGGTCGCTGCGATGGATAGGTCCGTATCAGCCACACTGATACGGACCTATCCGGTTGTTGACGAAAGGCTTCACACAGTACGGCAGAGAAGACTTTGTAAGCGATGTTAATGAGACTGATGTCTCTTTAGTTGGTGCAGTTCAGATAAACGCGTTGCTTGAGGATCTAGCAAGCAATACTGATGTTCCATATTTTGCAGATGAGCTGGTGCATACTCCTAAACAATTTATCAGCAGCCACTTTCAACAGCTCACCCGTAATGCCATTAGTCCGGCAGCTTTATTAGACATAAGTTTAGATATAGCTATCTTCACTTCGACAAGTTTTGGTTGGCGGAATTATTGGCCTACGCCTTCTAGGCTGAATGGTGCAAACTGCCTAGCAGCGAAAATGGATTTGCCATCGCCGTCTTTAAATTTGCAGAAATGATTTTATCATGTCCTCAGTAGCAACTGCTAGTCCACCACGATGTTACCGTGGAGGTTCGATTTACCTTTTGGCAAAAGCCGGTGGTCTTCCCTCCTGTTCTGCTCGTACAGCTCGCTAGCAGCTCTGGTCCCTCTATGAAGCGCTCTATGTATGCATGTTTCTTGGCTGCATATATTTGCCGGCATTCTTTGTCGAACCAGGAGTTTCGTTTTGGTGGTCGCGCAAGGCCAGCACGTCAGAGGTGGCATGTATCTCTGATGGCTTCGTGGCCATTCTTCTACTGGTTCCCGATGCTTGAAGCTGCGTCGATCGCAAGGTCAATTTGGTTAGTGGTTGATCGACTACGATATCGCCGTTTCCTTGTGGATATAGAGATGTGAGAACTGCGTACTAGCAACCCCAACGTTTCACCTTGCAGCAAAGTCGATTAACCTGAGTTCATTTTCTGAGATTTTGTCGTGCAGGCTGTATCTTCTGCTGGTGTCACCAAAGTCGTCTTTTCCTCTTAGTTTGGCATTAAAATCACCCAAGGCAGTTAAAGCTAGGGCATTGCTCATGGTGTCTTGGCCTTGATGTTATCATCTTGGTCTTTTGTAGGGACATCTGCAGGCTAATGTTGGCGAATTTAGCCTTGATGGTCATGCTCATTTTCGTGAGGCACTCGTTCACATAGATGAAACTCAAGACTTCTTGCCACCTCTAACGACAAGTTAACATCCAAAGAGATGCTGACCTTGTCATCGGTAATAGTTAGTTAAAATAGTAGATGTCGTAGTCTGTCAGTTTCCTTTCGCCCAACCCATCCCATCGTACTTCTTGGATAACGATAATATCTTCTTTGTAGCAGTCTAGGGACTCCGCTAATTGGTCCGCTGCACGTGGTCTAAGGAGGGACAGAATATTCCACTTCTTGCAGATCCAAAGTTCTTTGTACTTTTTTCGTTTGCTAGGTTCGTCAACTGTTAGTCCATGGGGCTTATGGTTACTTCGCAATAAAATAACTTAACGTGGTCGGGATGTCAACCAGATGCGACGGCATGCATACATAACCCCCAATGTGGATGACCGCATGCCAAGGGAGGGGAACAGAACTAACAGTAACCAGTATCAGTATCCAGCCCATTCCCCATTTGTTTGAAAAACGTCTTTGAATATCTGATTATCTGAACAATTATTATTTCTTGTAAGCGCCCGGCGGATATTGGGAATTAGTTTAAGGTACTATAAATATTGCACGTCATAGTTAAGTTGAATTTCGAGGCGCAATTTTATAGAATACAGTTTGAATAGGTGAAAATTGAAGTGAAAAATAAATAGTTAGAAGTGAGAAACAGCAATAATGAGCACTTACTTTATTTGCTCTGAGCCATTCGAATTTGGCAAGACTGCTAAATTTAAAAAAACGGCGTTCAAACTCTTATATCAGCTAGCATTTTCCGAGCGAAAGCACAGAAATCCCCGTGGCGTGTTGGAAAAAATATGGTTATTCTAAAACGAGTTTCGATATCGTCTGGACAGACCCACGTTGCCATGAGGACAATTGTTGCAGCTGGAGGAACCGCAGGATCACAGTATTGGGTTTGAAAACCTGTGCTTCATATGCTGCAAATCAGTGGGAAATCAGTTGCAGGAGAGAGTTGACGAAGTAAGAAAATTGACTACAAAAAGTTCTTTTATCGAAATGCTTCAAGCCCAATATTCCGATGAAGTTAAAACTTAACATAAAAGTCGGCTTGACTTTGTCGTTACCCAGTGGCATATTTATTTAGGGTGGGGGTAGAGTTGTTGTTTAACCACGATAATGTGCTGACCCTGGGTCAGATTTGAAGGGTACTGCTTCATCGTTGGGTGTTGGAGCTATATCCAGGATTTCCATAGCGCTTATGTACCTTGGTGCCGGATGTCGTTGTTGGTTTGTCATCCTTCTCATCAGTTCATTTGGGTGGTTGGCAATGTTTCTAACCAGCTTATCGGCAGATAGCAATAAGTACTTGTCCATGGGGGCTACCTTAGCCTCAGAGTACAGTTGCTCGTTCTTGAAATGCTTACGCCACCGCTGACGATCGAAGTAAAGCCCAAGGCACAATTTTCCCCTTGAATATTTGTAGTTCCTTCATAGCCGTTTTGGAGATGGTGAACCAAACTGGGCAGCTGTCTGTAGCTGATGACTGGTCTCAGGAGTTGCTTATAGATTAAAACTTTTGTCTGTTGGTTTGGCCCAGCTTTCTTCTTCTTCAGCGGGTAGAGGCGGTGGAAAGCAAAATTAGCTTTTTTGAGGACAGTCTGTAAATGTGAGTTGAATCTCAGCAGCTCGTTGAAGTTGATGCCTAGGTATTTGGCGCTGCATTTGGCTGCTAATTTGTTTTCTTCTGGGTGGGAGTGCTAGGGTGATGCTTCTACAGCTTCCATCTGAGCGACCGCGTCTGCGCTTTGGTTTTCTGAAGCAGACAAGCTCCGATTTGGATGAGTTGATCCGGATACCCTATTTGGTGTAAAATTGGCATAGTTTGCGGATATATGCCTCGACTTCTCGGACAGCTATCAGTGGAGAGAATGATGAGCAATATGTGAGTGAGTCATCAGCGAAGAGAAGGAACTCGCATTCACATGAAATTGGTTGGTCGGAGGTCATGATTTTGAAGAGAAGTGGTCCAAGTTTCGACCCTTGGGCGACTCCAGTCCTGCTCTGCTGCTGCTCTTCACTGTCGAATTGCAGGTTTTCAGTTCTACGAAATAGTTCCTGCAAGAAAGAAAGGAAAATATAATTTTTTGATTAGTGGTAAAGGATAGCCTAGTATGTGAAGTTTATGGATAAGGACTTCAATCCATACACTGTCGAATGCTTTCTTGACATCCAGGAAGCGTCCGACAGTAACTTGATTGCTGTTTAAGGCTATGGTGATGTCGTGATGAAACTTCAGGAGTGAATGCAAGGTGGAATGTTTTTCCTGGAAACCAAACTGCATGTCTGGGATGATGTTGATTTCACTGCAGAATTTCTTGAGCTTCCTGAGTATCAGCTCTTCCAAGAGTTTACTTCGATTGTTGAGGAGGGATATCGGCCTGTAGTTGGTGATCATGTTCCTTTCAGCTATCTTGGAAATAGCCACGATTTTTGCAGTTTTCCACTTCTGGGAAAAGTAACTGCTGTTGATGCAGTTGTTGAATATGATGGCTTACAACACCATCACCGTTTCTGGAAGCCTTTTTAGAACAAAGCTGGATACCCCATCCGGAAGACAGGATCATCTGATGGAGTTGGCATGAAGCTTCCCTCGAAGTGGGAAGTGAAGGCTTCAACTTTGTCCTGTATCGTTGTTGTTGATGATCGTCTCAGGCATTGGTGATTTTTGGCCGATTAGTCTGTTGATGTTCTTGAAGGCGTCAGGTCCAGGATTGATTGACTGCAGTCTCGTCTGGAATTGATTGTTGTTGTGGTATTGGATGGAATTCCGGTACATAATGTTGACACACTGAAGTTCACTCCACACTTTCTGGTAGTAGCTGTTATAGTTGTGTTGAGTTCTCGCTAGTGGATCCTTAGAAGACGTTTCCTTAGTCGTTGCCTGTAGGCCTAAACGTTTTGGATATAATGGGGAAGGTGCTGATATCTTTCTTTTGACGTTTTGGTCTGCTATTGGTTATCCGACACGTTCTCAACAGCCAGTTCCTGACAGTCAATGGCTGTGCCAATTACAATATTGTCCAGATTTCTGTTTTCGGGTAGCAGCATTATGGTGTCTTCAACGTCTCTTTGTAGCCTGTGTATATCCAGTTTCCTGTGGTTGATGAAGTTTTCCACTGGTTCTGTTGCTAGGAAGATGGGTTGATGGAGTTTGATGCTTAATTGGACAGCTTCATGGTCCGAGTCGCTGGGTATTATTGTGCAGGTGACAGCAACTTCACCTGGAAGAATATGACCAAATTAGATGACAAAATGAAAAAATCTAATGTTGTGGTATTCTGGGGAAGGTTGGCTTGGGTTGGGTTGTGAAATAACAACCAATGAGTGCTGATCGCTGTTGGTATCCAGCCAGTCAGCATTAGCCTTGCCTTTGTTGGTGACAGCAGTATCTAGCCAAAGGTGATGCCTTGCGTTGAAATGATAAGTCCATAAGTGCTTCGTCTAACGATGCTGTTAAGAATATATTATATATTCTCATGCTGGATTTGCATTTGAAGTACACGCTGATGGCAGTAAAAGTCTCTGTTCCTAGTTGTATGGTGATTGCGGTGGCTTTGCTGGTTGAGAGACCTGAGATGATGGTTTCGGTGGTGTTGGGGGAAATCTTTTTCTGTACATAGATAGCCGTCCCTCTACGGCCCTCATCCTTGTCCTTCCGAAAGGTTTTGAAGCCGAGCATGTCGCTGTTGTTGCGTCTGGTGACGTTGGTCTCACTGATGAGTATGACGTCCGGGTTGTTATTCTTCATCCACAAGTTTAATGTCGTCCTCTTCTCTAGGCTGTACAATGAATTGACATTGTACGTCAAGAAGCGGACCTACTTCAATTGCAGTTTTGGAACAGGAAGGTGGCCAGTGTCACGGACTTCTCGTCTTAGCATAGTTCGGTGAAGCTGCACTCCGAGCTTTTCCCATGACTGTGATTAGGTCGGATCCAAAAATCCTTTGGACTTCAGTATTTAAGTTAGTCGGTGGGGCTGACGTTGGTTTGGTTTGGATGGTCTACTCCTTGGTTTTCCTGTTCCGTGTGTGATCACTTTTGCTGGTGTTGTTTTCTGTTGTTGCTGTTGATTCGTGGAGTTTGCTGGTTTCTGTGATAATCCAGCGCCTTTCACCATTGGTGCATAGCTGACTGCAGGGCGGGTGATTAAGCATGCTGATTTGACAGCAAATTCCTGCTGTGCCTTTTTTCTGCTGTCAACCTGTTCCTTTCAGTGAGTCTTGCTTTCAGGGTTGGACAGCTGGCTGGGTGACCTTAGGTTAGGTTAGACCTTCCTTTTGGAAATTGGCACACCATACATCCAGTCCAGTAGTCTCCTCGCATTTATACTGTCCAGGCTCGTGGTCCACCTTGCACTTGACGCACTCGTACTGGTGTCTGCAGTGGGTGGCAACGTTTCCGAAACGCTAGCAATTTCGGCACTGAACGATATCGTTGAACTTTAGGCGCTCCCAGTACTACCTCCGGTTCATGACTAACGTCTTGGTGTAGACTTCGTTGACGTCAGATGAAGTCACGATGAAGTGAGTTCCCCAATAGTTGAACGTCTACAAAGCAAGATATCACCGAAAGTGCAAAAGTGAATTAATTTTAAGGGGAAAATATGTACCCCCTAAGTCGGGCTGCTCGGATAAAATCAAGGGAGCAATGCAATCGATTTATGATTATTTAAATGCAAACGTTGACAGTGTAAATTTACCCTTTCTCATTAATATTCACAAGTTCAAGAAGATTATTGCCCTCACCTTTCGACTGTCAAAAGTTGATTGCGCAAAAAATTAGGAGAAGACATCATTTTTATTGATAACCCTGGTAAAACCACAATCGTCTTGTTTCGCAATACTTGTTACAAAGTTTTATCTACGCATTTTTACAATACCCGAGAATATTACCCGAGAAAGAATGCGAATTTTCGATGGAGTGGTGGCAATTGCCTTGGAACACATACGACACTCGCCTTTAAAGACCGACGAATCCCTTACCGGACAGTTTCTTAAACCACCAATTTTAATTTTTCATATTTCCTTTAATAAATGAATAAAATAAAATAATTTGTTGAACTTTAATTCTTATAAATAAAAGAACCGTAACAATATACACTTCTTATAAAGGACAAGAAGATTCTATAGAATGGTAAATGGCACGACGCGACGTGATATTTAAAAGTGAATAGTAATCTGTTGCCCAGCCCACACTCACACTATCTTTTGTATGGTTTCCGATTAATATTGTTCATTTTCAGGCTAATAAACTTGCAAATGAGATTCATTAAGCCATCAATCATTTATTTAAGTTTATTACAGTATAGGTATGTGCCTACCTAAAGTTAATATGGCTCACATTATATATTTTGTGTATGTTTTCATTTGGTATTGATTTCCGGTTGTGAATTGTGGTTTTATTATTGCATGCTACCTATTTTATATAATTATAAAATCAGACATAAATTTTATATTTGGTCAGTAAATTAAGTATTTTTTAATAAATAATCACAGATAAATTGTGTAGTAATATACAGGTGGCAGAATTGTTAAATCTATATAGATAACTGCCTTTGTGTATGTATACCTACATATAAGGCACTTCTTTGATTAATATTATTTATATATGCTTATTGTCCAATTATTTTCCTGTTTGCTACATCATTGTCATTAAGTCGATTGGGTATCATCTGATTCGACATTAATTAACTTCTGCCATAAGTAAAACCATTTAATGTATTTATGCAATTTAAATGATGGCATTGTTGCATATTGTAGATAGATTCGTTCCTTCCTCTTCAATTTATGTATGTATGTATAGGTAGATATATTGAGAATTTATGACCAAGAGCCTGTAGCTTTATTTCTAAAATCACAATGTAGCTGAAAATCTGTTGTTTTTGTTGAAGAGTTTCTTTTAGTAGCATGCTATTTTAGTCCATTCAAGATGCTGCCAAAATTTTGTTTGAAGATTACAATGCTTTTGTACTGAGTTTCACAAAATGCAGGAGTGTTTGGAACATTATATTCTTCTTGAAGAGAGAATTACATGGTAGTAGAAGTTCATGACATTTGGTTTTTCCTATTATTTTATTGCGATTTCTGGAACGTCATTTAGACAATTAGAAATGAAACACTAAAGCTAAGTCGTCTGAAGTTGCTTTCCAATTTTAAATACTTTTTTTCTGCGTCAAAGAGTCTCCTACGTGGTTGAAAATACAGGTTAGCTTTAAATTAACTTTAAGTGCACAAATTTAATCGCCTTCATTTTTGAATTAAAGCTTATTTTATTCATAGTTTGGATTACAAAATAATTATTCTGTAACAAATTTACGTATATAATCCACCACCATGACAGGAAAAAAAATCAAAAGCCGAAGTGGAACAACAACAAATTGCCGGACTTAAGCTGCAAGGAACTACTACAACAACTATAAGTTTCACCTTACATAGCCTCCGTACATAAACATAAACAACACAACACCATTAAAGGACATGCAACTTCAGTCGAAAAAGCTTAGTGAAAATCTCAAAAAAATGGCAACAAAAATATCTAATATCGATTCAAACATATCTAATATCGATCAAAAAAAAATAGGTGAGATTCATGCTAATTTCGAAACTTTCAGCTCTCGGTTAACAAAGATTGAAGACGAGCACAAAATATTAACGGAACAAAACAATAGAATGCAAACTGAAATTGAAACCCTTAATCGAACTATCGCAAATGTCATCTCTGATTACACTTTTGATTAACTTTTCTATTAAAAAAAAACTCATCTTAAGGCCTGAGTGAAACATAAACAAACGCACCGTAAAGTATAGTGCTTTCCATGACACTCTGATTTGATCTCAGATTTGGGAAAACCGATAAATATATTTTTCTTTTTGTAATTGTGTGTGTATCATCTCACAGCTGGTTTGTTTTACAAGTTTCAGCTAAAGCTAGGCACCTTAAATTAAGTCAAATCTAATCTCTGAGATCTATTTTAGGTAGCTTTTTTGGCCTTATGGAAAAGGAGAACTGTTTGAGATGAAATCTATTGTTTTTTTTTTTGCAAGCAATAAGTTTATAATTCTCGATCGGTGGTAGTAAGAATAACGTAACGTAGTTAATGGCCTAACAGGTTAAATATTGTGAATGATGTCAAAATATGCAAGGATTAAGTTTTAATATATTTTAAATTGAATTAAAAAAAATCATCATTTGATTTTATTAAATTGCTTTATTGAAAGAAGATAGAATATAAGGGGTATTCACGATCCGATGTAACTGGTCTTGTATCATTGCAAAAGTGTTAAAGTGTAACACTTTCTTGCACTACAACAACAAAATATACTGAATGCCAAATTCTTAAGGTAGAACTATAATAGTCGGAAGGCCACTTAAGTGATCATACGAAACCGAGCGAATACAGGGAATTCATATGTTGCGCCCATAATTGCGATTTGGAGCTGTTCGTCTAGTCTTCGTTACCTCTTGGCGTCGGACGTGAAGAGCGCTCACCGATCGCTCTTTCGTACGTGGGCGAATGCAAAAATCAAAATGGTAAACAAAAATTTCCATGGTGCATAGTTCTCAACATTTTCTTCTGTTTGATGAATGTGAAGTAAAATCTTTAAATTAATTTATATCACATCGAATGTTTGTGGTTTCGAAAAGTAAATAATTAAAAGTCTATCACTCTGTGCTGTGAATAGGTATAAGAAAATTAACAATGAACAAACAATTACATATTTAAGTTGTTTTTTACTTTCAACCACTTAAGTGCATTATGGGTGACTTATGAAACTGACATTTCAGAAAACTACTTTTCGGTCGGTTTTGAACTTTACACTTTTGCTATACTCCAACCCTAATGTAAAAGAAAAATACATACACCATAATAAAGTTTACGCTTGTGTATTTTATAACTCGCCAAATGTCATTCTTTTTGTCAGCTGATATTTGTTTGTGACATTTTGTGTGTTTGCTAAAGTGTAACTATAGATAAAAAAGTGCGTTCACGATCGATTGTACAAAAATAAAACTACAATTTTACTAGGCATGTTGCACCAGATCGTGAATACCACTATAGTTTATTAATATTCAAACAGTCATAATTCACTGCCATGACAGATGCGCAGAACGGAAACCAAAACATTTCTCGCAAAAATGTTGTTTTTTCAAGTTGTTTCTTATAAGTTTAATTTACTGCATACTGTACAACTACAAGGGCTCTATATTAAGCCAAATGGGTATATTTTGAAACAAATGCTAAGGTTATTGGGAAAACCCAGAAAGAAGAGTTAGTTGAAACTTGATAGACTCAAGAATACCAAATTTAGTATAATGATTGATGAATCGACGGACGTTAGTGACAACAAAGCAACTTGTATCATTGTCGATCAAAAATTGTAAGCTCGTTTTTCGACCTGCTCGATTTGCTCCAAGGTGATGTGGAAACGGCGTCTGCAAAAGTTATTTTCGAAGCATTTGAAAATGCTTTTAAATTATGCGAAGTATCTTTTGAGAACGTTGTTGGCTTTGGGTCTGATGGTTGCAATACCATGATGGGTGATAAAACTCGGTCGAATCGAGATTTGAAGAAAGCTGTCCGGGAATTTATGTTTCAAAGTGCATTTGTCATTCTTGTGCTATTTGTGCTAGCGAAGCGGCAAAAATGTTACTGCGTAGGTGTGAAGACCTCCTCGGGATATATTAAACTTCTTTAAGAACAGCGCAAAAAGAAAGGCAATTTTTTTAAAATTTCAAAAGCTGTTGGACTTGGATCCACACTCAATTATAAGGCCGTCACAAACGCTGTCATTGCGTCAAGTCATAAATAGAATTTTAGAACAGTGGGATGCACTTATTCTTTTGTTTTGCTAATATAAATACCAAAGAAAAACTTCTAACTGCCGAAACGTTTTGCTAAATTTGCAGGATCCGCAAGTGAAGCTATTTTTTCTATTTTTAGACTGGGTCCTTCCAAAATTCAATTCTCTAAATGCTTTCTTTCAATCGGAGAAATGCATTTTAACCACTGCTCATGAAAACGTGTGTTTAGTTTACAAACAACTTCTATCTTCATTTCTAGAAAGCCGTTACATGAATAGTTGCAACTAAGGTGAAATTGATCCAAGTTCATCCGCTCATTAGCTCTCTGACAATTAAATTTACTTAGGTTCTTGCGTTTTGGAAGAAGTGCAATCAATTTTAAATAAACACATTAATTTTCAATCTGAGCAAAAAAATAGAGACTTTCAAATGATTTCCGATTTCAAATAGCGTTTCCGGAAATTTTAACTGCTAGCTTGTTATCAATTGCGCCAAAAATATGACTTTTCGGACAAAATTCTTCAAGGTTTGTATATACTTACCCCGAAAATTGCTTTGGATTGCTCTAGGAGATCAAGTTTTCCTTCACTACTACCCCTCGCAAAACTGTAGCCTAGTAGTTGCAGGAAAAATTTAATAGATATGCAAGTATTAGATGACGAGTGGCACGTTTTGGTTTTTTGCAGATTACCAGATGATATTTTAAAGCAAAAAGAAGCAGATATATTTTGGGGTAGTCTTCTAAGCTACAAAAATGCGAATGATGAAATGCCTTTTTATAACTTGTCAAGATTCGTTTTAAATATAATGTGCTTGCCTCATGCGAATGCCGATTGCGAAAAAGGTATTTAGTCATTTGGGTCTTATTAAAGCTAAACTGAGAAATTCATTAAACAATCAAAGCGTAACAAATATCATACTTGCGAAGGAACATATGAAATCTTGGGGTGATTGCACTAAATTTAAAGCTCCTCTATGTTTCAGAAATTTAATAAAAGTATGTACGATGAAGAAATTGGTATCTCTATGAATAAAAATGATGATATTGTCAATTCAATTTGTTAAACTTTTTTTAATAATTTTTCGAAAACTTGAAGATGTATTATTATTTCGATCATTATTCTCATTTACTTAAATGTGTATAGTTTTTGTGTGTTTTACACATTTATATAAAATAGCTAAAATGTTTATTTATTATTTATGATCAGTATATGTATTTATTTTAAATCAAAAAAAATGTGTCCCTTATAAAAAAATAATAAAAAATGTTTATAAAGTTAGTTATGAATTTTGTATTTTCAATAGATTCATTTTTCTTTTTATTTTTTTTAGGAAATTTTGGAATTATTTAATTTTGTTTGTTTTATTTTGCGTATGATAATTTTTACTCTGGTATGATAGAAATCAGCCAATTGTATGACAATTCATTGTGAGCAATATGGCAGCACTGGTGCCGACACTAAGAATCATATTTCGCACTCGTCACAATGAAAGGACCAACACTTCCCCCATTATCATCAAATTCTATTCATCGTATGAAAGGAACAATTAACTAGTAAAAATTTCCGAATACCGCAGAACACATAAAAAACAACTCATACTTCGCGAGACGTATGAATTGAATCCGAAAATCCCATTTATATCCGCGAAAGTTTGACAAAGAAAAACCAACAAATTCTTCTGAATCTTAAAAAACAAAAACTAATAACAACAGTCTTCACATCTCGTGGCATCGTGAACATAAAACATCAAGTGCATGGAGATGCTGTCATAATAAACAACATTGGCCGCATTCGAACAGGTAACTAAAGCGATCTTTATCTTATTTAATGCTTTAATATTTTTTTATAATTTTATATTTAATGTTTCTAGGTAACTTCAAATGAAACTTTTTTAACAGCCAATTGGCAGAATGTGTATTGCATGAGATCCCCTGATGAACAAGTGGAATTTATCCAAAACAATGTGAACACCAGGTTTTTTGACGTCCAAGTTCCCCTGAAAACAACGTGTGTGAAGTTGGCATAACATTTTTGAGCTAGGCCAATGGGACCATGGCAGGAATTTGCAGTTTTTTTGCATTTTTTATGCATTTCTATTCCTGATTTTGCAGTTCACCAAATAGTGGGTGTAATCGACTGTACTGCTAACTTCACTGTGAAGTTAGCAGTGCCTATGCTTTTCTCAGCAACCGTGCTAGCTAGGAATCTGAAATAAGGCTCTGAATTTGCAGTTTAATTTGCAGTTCCAGAAAAGGAAAAAACCAAATTTCTAAATCCTTACATAAAAAAAAATTCATACTGTACTGCTAACTTCACTG
The DNA here is from genome assembly GCA_963921185.1 of Dasysyrphus tricinctus. Taxonomy (NCBI): domain Eukaryota; kingdom Metazoa; phylum Arthropoda; class Insecta; order Diptera; family Syrphidae; genus Dasysyrphus; species Dasysyrphus tricinctus. The sequence goes on along the minus strand of OY992530.1, from coordinate 227,442,810 downwards.
TGAAGTTAGCATAAAAGTCCTTTTCTCAGCAACGGTGATACTTAGAAATTTGCAGTTAGGCTCCAAATTTGCAGTTTAATTTGCAGTTCAAGAAAAATTAATGTCCAAATTTTTAAGTCCAAATTTGAAAGAAAAAAATCGAATAAATTCATTTTTCACTGTTAACGTCACTGTGAAGTTAGCAGTACATACCCTTTTCTCAGCAACTGAGCCACCTAGAAAATTGCAGTTTAGGTCCAAATTTGCAGTTTTTCATGTACTTCAAGAAAAAACTAAGTTCAAATTTGTACGTCCAAATTTGACAAAAAAATCGCAAATTTTACTTTGCACTGTTAACAACAGTGTGAAGTTAGCAGTACATACCCTTTTCTCAGCAACTGTGCTAGGTAGAAAAGTGCAGTTAGGGTCCAAATTTGCAGTTTTTCATTTACTTCACGAAAAAATGCAGTTCAAATTTTGAAGTCAAAATTTGGCATTAAAATCGAAAAATTCAATTTGCACTGTTAACGTCAGTGTGAAGTTAGCAGTACATACCCTTTTCTCAAGAACTGAGCCAGCTACAAAATTGCAGTTAAGGTCCAAATTTGCAGTTTTGTATGCACTTCAAGAAAATACTAAGTTCAAATTTTTAAGTCATAATTTGACAAAAAATTCGAAAAATTCACTTTGCACTGTTAACGTCAGTGTGAAGTTAGCAGTACATACCCTTTTCTCAAGAACTGAGCCAGCTACAAAATTGCAGTTAAGGTCCAAATTTGCAGTTTTTCATGTACTTCAAGAAAAAACTAAGTTCAAATTTGTACGTCCAAATTTGACAAAAAATCGCAAATTTTACTTTGCACTGTTAACAACAGTGTGAAGTTAGCAGTACATACCCTTTTCTTAGCAACTGTGCTAGATACAAAAGTGCAGTTAGGGTCCAAATTTGCAGTTTTTCATTTACTTCACGAAAAAATGCAGTTCAAATTTTGAAGTCAAAATTTGGCATTAAAATCGAAAAATTCAATTTGCACTGTTAACGTCAGTGTGAAGTTAGCAGTACATACCCTATTCTCAAGAACTGAGCCAGCTACAAAATTGCAGTTAAGGTCCAAATTTGCAGTTTTGTATGCACTTCAAGAAAAAACTAAGTTCAAATTTTTAAGCCCAAATTTGACAAAAAATCGATCAAATTTATTTTTCACTGTTAACATCACTGTGAAGTTAGCAGTACATACCCTTTTCTCAGGAACTGAGCAAGCTAGAAAATTGGAGTTGGTGTCCAAATTTGCAGTTTTCCATTTACTTCAAGAAAAAACTAAGTTTAAATTTTTAAGTCCAAATTTGACAAAAAATTCGAAAAATTCACTTTGCACTGTTAACGTCAGTGTGAAGTTAGCAGTACATACCCTTTTCCCAAGAACTGAGCAAGCTAGAAAATTGCAGTTGGTGTCCAAATTTGCAGTTTTCCATTTACTTCAAGAAAAAACTAAGTTCAAATTTTTAAGTCCAAATTTGACAAAAAATCGATTAAATTAATTTTTCACTGTTAACATCACTGTGAAGTTAGCAGTACATACCCTTTTCTCAGGAACTGAGTAGGCTAGAAAATTGCAGTTGGTGTCCAAATTTGCAGTTTTCCATTTACTTCAAGAAAAAACTAAGTTCAAATTTTTTAGTCCAAATTTGACAAAAAAATCGCAAATTTTACTTTGCACTGTTAACAACAGTGTGAAGTTAGCAGTACATACCCTTTTTTTAAGAACTGAGCCAGCTAGAAAATTGCAGTTTTGGTCAAAATTTGCAGTTTTTTATGCATTTCAAGAAAAAACTAATTTCAAATGTTTACGTCTAAATTTGACAAAAAAATCGAAAAATTCACTTTGCATTGTTAACGTCAGTGTGAAGTTAGCAGTACATACCCTTTTCTCAAGAACTGAGCCAGCTAGAAAATTGCAGTTAAGGTCCAAATTTGCAGTTTTTCATGAACTTCATGAAAAAACTAAGTTCAAATTATTAAGCCCAAATTTGACAAAAAATCGATCAAATTTATTTGTCACTGTTAACATCACTGTGAAGTTAGCAGTACATTTCCTTTTCTCAAGAACTGAGCCAGCTAGAAAATTGCAATTTAGGTCCAAATTTGCAGTTTTTCATGTGCTTCAAGAAAAAACTAAGTTCAAATTTGTACGTCCAAATTTGACAAAAAAATCGAATTTTTTGTCAAATTTGGACTTAAAAATTTTAAACTTAGTTTTTTCTTGAAGTAAATGGAAAACTGCAAATTTGGACACCAACTGGAATTTTCTAGCTGGATCAGTTCTTTAGAAAAGGGTATGTACTGCTAACTTCACACTGACGTTAACAGTGCAAAGTGAATTTTTCCAATTTTTTGTCAAATTTGGACTTAAAAATTTAAACTTAGTTTTTTCTTGAAGTAAATGGAAAACTGCAAATTTGGACACCAACTCCAATTTTCTAGCTTGCTCAGTTCCTGAGAAAAGGGTATGTACTGCTAACTTCACAGTGATGTTAACAGTGAAAAATAAATTTGATCGATTTTTTGTCAAATTTGGGCTTAATAATTTGAACTTAGTTTTTTCATGAAGTTCATGAAAAACTGCAAATTTGGACCTTAACTGCAATTTTCTAGCTGGCTCAGTTCTTGAGAAAAGGGTATGTACTGCTAACTTCACACTGACGTTAACAGTGCAAAGTGAATTTTTCGAATTTTTTGTCAAATTTTGGCTTAAAAATTTGAACTTAGTTTTTTCTTGAAGTGCATACAAAACTGCAAATTTGGACCTTAACTGCAATTTTGTAGCTGGCTCAGTTCTTGAGAAAAGGGTATGTACTGCTAACTTCACACTGACGTTAACAGTGCAAATTTAATTTTTCGATTTTAATGCCAAATTTTGACTTCAAAATTTGAACTGCATTTTTTCGTGAAGTAAATGAAAAACTGCAAATTTGGACCCTAACTGCACTTTTGTACCTAGCACAGTTGCTGAGAAAAGGGTATGTACTGCTAACTTCACACTGTTGTTAACAGTGCAAAGTAAAATTTGCGATTTTTTTGTCAAATTTGGACGTATAAATTTGAACTTAGTTTTTTCTTGAAGTACATGAAAAACTGCAAATTTGGACCTAAACTGCAATTTTCTAGGAGGCTCAGTTGCTGAGAAAAGGGTATGTACTGCTAACTTCACAGTGACGTTAACAGTGAAAAATGAATTTATTCGATTTTTTTCTTTCAAATTTGGACTTAAAAATTTGGACATTAATTTTTCTTGAACTGCAAATTAAACTGCAAATTTGGAGCCTAACTGCAAATTTCTTAGTATTACCGTTGCTGAGAAAAGGACTTTTATGCTAACTTCACAGTGAAGTTAGCAGTACAGTATGAATTTTTTTTTATGTAAGGATTTAGAAATTTGTTTTTTTCCTTTTCTGGAACTGCAAATTAAACTGCAAATTCAGAGTCTTATTTCAGATTCCTAGCTAGCTCGGTTGCTGAGAAAAGGATAGGCACTGCTAACTTCACAGTGAAGTAAGCAGTACAGTCGGTTACACCCACTATTTGGTGAACTGCAAAATCCGGAATAGAAATGCATAGAAAATGCAAAAAAAACTGCAAATTCCTGCCATGGTCCCATTGGCCTAGCTCAAAAATGTTATGCTAACTTCACACACGTTGCAGCAAGTGAAGTGCAGCAAGTGAAGTGCAGCAAGTGAAGTGCAGCAAGTGAAGTGCAGCAAGTGAAGTGCAGCAAGTGAAGTGCAGCAAGTGAAGTGCAGCAAGTGAAGTGCAGCAAGTGAAGTGCAGCAAGTGAAGTGCAGCAAGTGAAGTGCAGCAAATCAAGTGCAGCAAATCAAGTGCAGCAAATCAAGTGCAGCAAATCAAGTGCAGCAAATCAAGTGCAGCAAATCAAGTGCAGCAAATCAAGTGCAGCAAATCAAGTGCAGCAAATCAAGTGCAGCAAATCAAGTGCAGCAAATCAAGTGCAGCAAATCAAGTGCAGCAAGTGAAGTGCAGCAAGTGAAGTGCAGCAAGTGAAGTGCAGCAAGTGAAGTGCAGCAAGTGAAGTGCAGCAAGTGAAGTGCAGCAAGTGAAGTGCAGCAAGTGAAGTGCAGCAAGTGAAGTGCAGCAAGTGAAGTGCAGCAAGTGAAGTGCAGCAAGTGAAGTGCAGCAAATCAAGTGCAGCAAATCAAGTGCAGCAAATCAAGTGCAGCAAATCAAGTGCAGCAAATCAAGTGCAGCAAATCAAGTGCAGCAAATCAAGTGCAGCAAATCAAGTGCAGCAAATCAAGTGCAGCAAATCAAGTGCAGCAAATCAAGTGCAGCAAATCAAGTGCAGCAAGTGAAGTGCAGCAAGTGAAGTGCAGCAAGTGAAGTGCAGCAAGTGAAGTGCAGCAAGTGAAGTGCAGCAAGTAAAGTGCAGCAAGTGAAGTGCAGCAAGTGAAGTGCAGCAAGTGAAGTGCAGCAAGTGAAGTGCAGCAAGTGAAGTGCAGCAAGTGAAGTGCAGCAAGTGAAGTGCAGCAAGTGAAGTTCAGCAAGTGAAAAGGCAGCAAGTGAAGTGCAGCAAGTGAAGTGCAGCAAGTGAAGTGCAGCAAGTGAAGTGCAGCAAGTGAAGTGCAGCAAGTCAAGTGCAGCAAGTGAAGTGCAGCAAGTGAAGTGCAGCAAGTGAAGTGCAGCAAGTGAAGTGCAGCAAGTGAAGTGCAGCAAGTGAAGTGCAGCAAGTGAAGTGCAGCAAGTGAAGTGCAGCAAGTGAAGTGCAGCAAGTGAAGTGCAGCAAGTGAAGTGCAGCAAGTGAAGTGCAGCAAGTAAAGTGCAGCAAGTGAAGTGCAGCAAGTGAAGTGCAGCAAGTGAAGTGCAGCAAGTGAAGTGCAGCAAGTGAAGTGCAGCAAGTGAAGTGCAGCAAGTGAAGTGCAGCAAGTGAAGTGCAGCAAGTGAAGTGCAGCAAGTGAAGTGCAGCAAGTGAAGTGCAGCAAGTGAAGTGCAGCAAGTGAAGTGCAGCAAGTGAAGTGCAGCAAGTGAAGTGCAGCAAGTGAAGTGCAGCAAGTGAAGTGCAGCAAGTGAATTTGCAGTAAGTGAATTTGCAGTAAGTGAAGTGCAGCAAGTGAAGTGCAGCAAGTGAAGTGCAGCAAGTGAAGTGCAGCAAGTGAAGTGCAGCAAGTGAAGTGCAGCAAGTGAAGTGCAGCAAGTGAAGTGCAGCAAGTGAAGTGCAGCAAGTGAAGTGCAGCAAGTGAAGTGCAGCAAGTGAAGTGCAGCAAGTGAAGTGCAGCAAGTGAAGTGCAGCAAATCAAGTGCAGCAAATCAAGTGCAGCAAATCAAGTGCAGCAAATCAAGTGCAGCAAATCAAGTGCAGCAAATCAAGTGCAGCAAATCAAGGGCAGCAAATCAAGTGCAGCAAATCAAGTGCAGCAAATCAAGTGCAGCAAATCAAGTGCAGCAAATCAAGTGCAGCAAATCAAGTGCAGCAAATCAAGTGCAGCAAATCAAGTGCAGCAAATCAAGTGCAGCAAATCAAGTGCAGCAAATCAAGTGCAGCAAATCAAGTGAAGCAAATCAAGTGCAGCAAATCAAGTGCAGCAAATCAAGTGCAGCAAATCAAGTGCAGCAAGTGAAGTGCAGCAAATCAAGTGCAGCAAGTGAAGTGCAGCAAGTGAAGTGCAGCAAGTGAAGTGCAGCAAGTGAAGTGCAGCAAGTGAAGTGCAGCAAGTGAAGTGCAGCAAGTGAAGTGCAGCAAGTGAAGTGCAGCAAGTGAAGTGCAGCAAGTGAAGTGCAGCAAGTGAAGTACAGCAAGTGAAGTGCAGCAAGTGAAGTGCAGCAAATCAAGTGCAGCAAATCAAGTGCAGCAAATCAAGTGCAGCAAATCAAGTGCAGCAAATCAAGTGCAGCAAATCAAGTGCAGCAAATCAAGTGCAGCAAATCAAGTGCAGCAAATCAAGTGCAGCAAATCAAGTGCAGCAAATCAAGTGCAGCAAATCAAGTGCAGCAAATCAAGTGCAGCAAATCAAGTGCAGCAAGTGAAGTGCAGCAAGTGAAGTGCAGCAAGTGAAGTGCAGCAAGTGAAGTGCAGCAAGTGAAGTGCAGCAAGTGAAGTGCAGCAAGTGAAGTGCAGCAAGTGAAGTGCAGCAAGTGAAGTGCAGCAAGTGAAGTGCAGCAAGTGAAGTGCAGCAAGTGAAGTGCAGCAAGTGAAGTGCAGCAAGTGAAGTGCAGCAAGTGAAGTGCAGCAAGTGAAGTGCAGCAAGTGAAGTGCAGCAAGTGAAGTGCAGCAAGTGAAGTGCAGCAAGTGAAGTGCAGCAAGTGAAGTGCAGCAAGTGAAGTGCAGCAAATCAAGTGCACCAAATCAAGTGCAGCAAATCAAGTGCAGCAATTCAAGTGCAGCAAATCAAGTGCAGCAAATCAAGTGCAGCAAATCAAGTGCAGCAAATCAAGTGCAGCAAATCAAGTGCAGCAAATCAAGTGCAGCAAATCAAGTGCAGCAAATCAAGTGCAGCAAATCAAGTGCAGCAAATCAAGTGCAGCAAATCAAGTGCAGCAAATCAAGTGCAGCAAATCAAGTGCAGCAAATCAAGTGCAGCAAATCAAGTGCAGCAAATCAAGTGAAGCAAATCAAGTGCAGCAAATCAAGTGCAGCAAATCAAGTGCAGCAAATCAAGTGCAGCAAGTGAAGTGCAGCAAATCAAGTGCAGCAAGTGAAGTGCAGCAAGTGAAGTGCAGCAAGTGAAGTGCAGCAAGTGAAGTGCAGCAAATGAAGTGCAGCAAGTGAAGTGCAGCAAGTGAAGTGCAGCAAGTGAAGTGCAGCAAGTGAAGTGCAGCAAGTGAAGTGCAGCAAGTGAAGTGCAGCAAGTGAAGTGCAGCAAGTGAAGTGCAGCAAGTGAAGTGCAGCAAGTGAAGTGCAGCAAGTGAAGTGCAGCAAGTGAAGTGCAGCAAGTGAAGTGCAGCAAGTGAAGTGCAGCAAATCAAGTGCAGCAAATCAAGTGCAGCAAATCAAGTGCAGCAAATCAAGTGCAGCAAATCAAGTGCAGCAAATCAAGTGCAGCAAATCAAGTGCAGCAAATCAAGTGCAGCAAATCAAGTGCAGCAAATCAAGTGCAGCAAATCAAGTGCAGCAGATCAAGTGCAGCAAATCAAGTGCAGCAAATCAAGTGAAGCAAATCAAGTGCAGCAAATCAAGTGCAGCAAATCAAGTGCAGCAAATCAAGTGCAGCAAGTGAAGTGCAGCAAATCAAGTGCAGCAAGTGAAGTGCAGCAAGTGAAGTGCAGCAAGTGAAGTGCAGCAAGTGAAGTGCAGCAAGTGAAGTGCAGCAAGTGAAGTGCAGCAAGTGAAGTGCAGCAAGTGAAGTGCAGCAAGTGAAGTGCAGCAAGTGAAGTGCAGCAAGTGAAGTGCAGCAAGTGAAGTGCAGCAAGTGAAGTGCAGCAAGTGAAGTGCAGCAAGTGAAGTGCAGCAAGTGAAGTGCAGCAAATCAAGTGCAGCAAATCAAGTGCAGCAAATCAAGTGCAGCAAATCAAGTGCAGCAAATCAAGTGCAGCAAATCAAGTGCAGCAAATCAAGTGCAGCAAATCAAGTGCAGCAAATCAAGTGCAGCAAATCAAGTGCAGCAAATCAAGTGCAGCAAATCAAGTGCAGCAAATCAAGTGCAGCAAATCAAGTGCAGCAAATCAAGTGCAGCAAATCAAGTGCAGCAAATCAAGTGCAGCAAGTGAAGTGCAGCAAGTGAAGTGCAGCAAGTGAAGTGCAGCAAGTGAAGTGCAGCAAGTGAAGTGCAGCAAGTGAAGTGCAGCAAGTGAAGTGCAGCAAGTGAAGTGTAGCAAGTGAAGTGTAGCAAGTGAAGTGTAGCAAGTGAAGTGCAGCAAGTGAAGTGCAGCAAGTGAAGTGCAGCAAGTGAAGTGCAGAAAGTGAAGTGCAGAAAGTGAAGTGCAGAAAGTGAAGTGCAGCAAGTGAAGTGCAGCAAGTGAAGTGCAGCAAGTGAAGTGCAGCAAGTGAAGTGCAGCTAGTGAAGTGCAGCAAATCAAGTGCAGCAAATCAAGTGCAGCAAATCAAGTGCAGCAAATCAAGTGCAGCAAATCAAGTGCAGCAAATCAAGTGCAGCAAATCAAGTGCAGCAAATCAAGTGCAGCAAATCAAGTGCAGCAAATCAAGTGCAGCAAATCAAGTGCAGCAAGTGAAGTGCAGCAAGTTAAGTGCAGCAAGTTAAGTGCAGCAAGTGAAGTGCAGCAAGTGAAGTGCAGCAAGTGAAGTGCAGCAAGTGAAGTGCAGCAAGTGAAGTGCAGCAAGTGAAGTGCAGCAAGTGAAGTGCAGCAAGTGAAGTGCAGCAAGTGAAGTGCAGCAAGTGAAGTGCAGCAAGTGAAGTGCAGCAAGTGAAGTGCGGCAAGTGAAGTGCAGCAAGTGAAGTGCAGCAAGTGAAGTGCAGCAAGTGAAGTGCAGCAAGTGAAGTGCAGCAAGTGAAGTGCAGCAAGTGAAGTGCAGCAAGTGAAGTGCTGCAAGTGAAGTGCAGCAAGTGAAGTGCAGCAAATCAAGTGCAGCAAATCAAGTGCAGCAAATCAAGAGCAGCAAATCAAGTGCAGCAAATCAGGTGCAGCAAATCAAGTGCAGCAAATCAAGTGCAGCAAATCAAGTGCAGCAAATCAAGTGCAGCAAATCAAGTGCAGCAAATCAAGTGCAGCAAATCAAGTGCAGCAAATCAAGTGCAGCAAATCAATTGCAGCAAATCAAGTGCAGCAAATCAAGTGCAGTAAATCAAGTGCAGCAAATCAAGTGCAGCAAATCAAGTGCAGCAAATCAAGTGCAGCAAATCAAGTGCAGCAAATCAAGTGCAGCAAATCAAGTGCAGCAAATCAAGTGCAGCAAATCAAGTGCAGCAAATCAAGTGCAGCAAATCAAGTGCAGCAAATCAAGTGAAGTGCAGCAGGTGAAGTGCAGCAAGTGAAGTGCAGCAAGTGAAGTGCAGCAAGTGAAGTGCAGCAAGTGAAGTGCAGCAAGTGAAGTGCAGCAAGTGAAGTGCAGCAAGTGAAGTGCAGCAAGTGAAGTGCAGCAAGTGAAGTGCAGCAAGTGAAGTGCAGCAAATCAAGTGCAGCAAATCAAGTGCAGCAAATCAAGTGCAGCAAATCAAGTGCAGCAAATCAAGTGCAGCAAATCAAGTGCAGCAAATCCAGTGCAGCAAATCAAGTGCAGCAAATCAAGTGCAGCAAATCAAGTGCAGCAAATCAAGTGCAGCAAATCAAGTGCAGCAAATCAAGTGCAGCAAATCAAGTGCAGCAAATCAAGTGCAGCAAATCAAGTGCAGCAAATCAAGTGCAGCAAATCAAGTGCAGCAAATCAAGTGCAGCAAATCAAGTGCAGCAAATCAAGTGCAGCAAATCAAGTGCAGCAAGTGAAGTGCAGCAAGTGAAGTGCAGCAAGTGAAGTGCAGCAAGTGAAGTGCAGCAAGTGAAGTGCAGCAAGTGAAGTGCAGCAAGTGAAGTGCAGCAAGTGAAGTGCAGCAAGTGAAGTGCAGCAAGTGAAGTGCAGCAAGTGAAGTGCAGCAAGTGAAGTGCAGCAAGTGAAGTGCAGCAAGTGAAGTGCAGCAAGTGAAGTGCAGCAAGTGAAGTGCAGCAAGTGAAGTGCAGCAAGTGAAGTGCAGCAAGTGAAGTGCAGCAAGTGAAGTGCAGCAAGTGAAGTGCAGCAAGTGAAGTGCAGCAAGTGAAGTGCAGCAAGTGAAGTGCAGCAAGTGAAGTGCAGCAAGTGAAGTGCAGCAAGTGAAGTGCAGCAAGTGAAGTGCAGCAAGTGAAGTGCAGCAAGTGAAGTGCAGCAAGTGAAGTGCAGCAAATCAAGTGCAGCAAATCAAGTGCAGCAAATCAAGTGCAGCAAATCAAGTGCAGCAAATCAAGTGCAGCAAATCAAGTGCAGCAAATCAAGTGCAGCAAATCAAGTGCAGCAAATCAAGTGCAGCAAATCAAGTGCAGCAAATCAAGTGCAGCAAATCAAGTGCAGCAAATCAAGTGCAGCAAATCAAGTGCAGCAAGTGAAGTGCAGCAAGTGAAGTGCAGCAAGTGAAGTGCAGCAAGTGAAGTGCAGCAAGTGAAGTGCAGCAAGTGAAGTGCAGCAAGTGAAGTGCAGCAAATCAAGTGCAGCAAATCAAGTGCAGCAAATCAAGTGCAGCAAATCAAGTGCAGCAAATCAAGTGCAGCAAATCAAGTGCAGCAAATCAAGTGCAGCAAATCAAGTGCAGCAAATCAAGTGCAGCAAATCAAGTGCAGCAAATCAAGTGCAGCAGATCAAGTGCAGCAAATCAAGTGCAGCAAATCAAGTGAAGCAAATCAAGTGCAGCAAATCAAGTGCAGCAAATCAAGTGCAGCAAATCAAGTGCAGCAAGTGAAGTGCAGCAAATCAAGTGCAGCAAGTGAAGTGCAGCAAGTGAAGTGCAGCAAGTGAAGTGCAGCAAGTGAAGTGCAGCAAGTGAAGTGCAGCAAGTGAAGTGCAGCAAGTGAAGTGCAGCAAGTGAAGTGCAGCAAGTGAAGTGCAGCAAGTGAAGTGCAGCAAGTGAAGTGCAGCAAGTGAAGTGCAGCAAGTGAAGTGCAGCAAGTGAAGTGCAGCAAGTGAAGTGCAGCAAGTGAAGTGCAGCAAGTGAAGTGCAGCAAATCAAGTGCAGCAAATCAAGTGCAGCAAATCAAGTGCAGCAAATCAAGTGCAGCAAATCAAGTGCAGCAAATCAAGTGCAGCAAATCAAGTGCAGCAAATCAAGTGCAGCAAATCAAGTGCAGCAAATCAAGTGCAGCAAATCAAGTGCAGCAAGTGAAGTGCAGCAAGTGAAGTGCAGCAAGTGAAGTGCAGCAAGTGAAGTGCAGCAAGTGAAGTGCAGCAAGTGAAGTGCAGCAAGTGAAGTGCAGCAAGTGAAGTGCAGCAAGTGAAGTGTAGCAAGTGAAGTGTAGCAAGTGAAGTGTAGCAAGTGAAGTGCAGCAAGTGAAGTGCAGCAAGTGAAGTGCAGCAAGTGAAGTGCAGAAAGTGAAGTGCAGAAAGTGAAGTGCAGAAAGTGAAGTGCAGCAAGTGAAGTGCAGCAAGTGAAGTGCAGCAAGTGAAGTGCAGCAAGTGAAGTGCAGCTAGTGAAGTGCAGCAAATCAAGTGCAGCAAATCAAGTGCAGCAAATCAAGTGCAGCAAATCAAGTGCAGCAAATCAAGTGCAGCAAATCAAGTGCAGCAAATCAAGTGCAGCAAATCAAGTGCAGCAAATCAAGTGCAGCAAATCAAGTGCAGCAAGTGAAGTGCAGCAAGTTAAGTGCAGCAAGTGAAGTGCAGCAAGTGAAGTGCAGCAAGTGAAGTGCAGCAAGTGAAGTGCAGCAAGTGAAGTGCAGCAAGTGAAGTGCAGCAAGTGAAGTGCAGCAAGTGAAGTGCAGCAAGTGAAGTGCAGCAAGTGAAGTGCAGCAAGTGAAGTGCAGCAAGTGAAGTGCGGCAAGTGAAGTGCAGCAAGTGAAGTGCAGCAAGTGAAGTGCAGCAAGTGAAGTGCAGCAAGTGAAGTGCAGCAAGTGAAGTGCAGCAAGTGAAGTGCAGCAAGTGAAGTGCTGCAAGTGAAGTGCAGCAAGTGAAGTGCAGCAAATCAAGTGCAGCAAATCAAGTGCAGCAAATCAAGTGCAGCAAATCAAGTGCAGCAAATCAGGTGCAGCAAATCAAGTGCAGCAAATCAAGTGCAGCAAATCAAGTGCAGCAAATCAAGTGCAGCAAATCAAGTGCAGCAAATCAAGTGCAGCAAATCAAGTGCAGCAAATCAAGTGCAGCAAATCAAGTGCAGCAAATCAAGTGCAGCAAATCAAGTGCAGCAAATCAAGTGCAGCAAATCAAGTGCAGCAAATCAAGTGCAGCAAATCAAGTGCAGCAAATCAAGTGCAGCAAATCAAGTGCAGCAAATCAAGTGCAGCAAATCAAGTGCAGAAAATCAAGTGCAGCAAATCAAGTGCAGCAAATCAAGTGCAGCAAATCAAGTGCAACAAATCAAGTGCAGCAAATCAAGTGCAGCAAATCAAGTGCAGCAAATCAAGTGCAGCAAATCAGGTGCAGCAAATCAAGTGCAGCAAATCAAGTGCAGCAAATCAAGTGCAGCAAATCAAGTGCAGCAAATCAAGTGCAGCAAATCAAGTGCAGCAAATCAAGTGCAGCAAATCAAGTGCAGCAAATCAAGTGCAGCAAATCAAGTGCAGCAAATCAGGTGCAGCAAATCAAGTGCAGCAAATCAAGTGCAGCAAATCAAGTGCAGCAAATCAAGTGCAACAAATCAAGTGCAGCAAATCAAGTGCAGCAAATCAAGTGCAGCAAATCAAGTGCAGCAAATCAAGTGCAGCAAATCAAGTGAAGCAAATCAAGTGCAGCAAATCAAGTGCAGCAGATCAAGTGCAGCAAATCAAGTGCAGCAAATCAAGTGAAGCAAATCAAGTGCAGCAAATCAAGTGCAGCACATCAAGTGCAGCAAATCAAGTGCAGCAAGTGAAGTGCAGCAAATCAAACGCAGCAAGTGAAGTGCAGCAAGTGAAGTGCAGCAAGTGAAGTGCAGCAAGTGAAGTGCAGCAAGTGAAGTGCAGCAAGTGAAGTGCAGCAAGTGAAGTGCAGCAAGTGAAGTGCAGCAAGTGAAGTGCAGCAAGTGAAGTGCAGCAAGTGAAGTGCAGCAAGTGAAGTGCAGCAAGTGAAGTGCAGCAAGTGAAGTGCAGCAAGTGAAGTGCAGCAAGTGAAGTGCAGCAAGTGAAGTGCAGCAAGTGAAGTGCAGCAAGTGAAGTGCAGCAAGTGAAGTGCAGCAAGTGAAGTGCAGCAAGTGAAGTGCAGCAAGTGAAGTGCAGCAAGTGAAGTGCAGCAAGTGAAGTGCAGCAAGTGAAGTGCAGCAAGTGAAGTGCAGCAAGTGAAGTGCAGCAAGTGAAGTGCAGCAAGTGAAGTGCAGCAAGTGAAGTGCAGCAAGTGAAGTGCAGCAAGTGAAGTGCAGCAAGTGAAGTGCAGCAAGTGAAGTGCAGCAAATCAAGTGCAGCAATTCAAGTGCAGCAAATCAAGTGCAGCAAATCAAGTGCAGCAAATCAAGTGCAGCAAATCAAGTGCAGCAAATCAAGTTCAGCAAATCAAGTGCAGCAAATCAAGTGCAGCAAATCAAGTGCAGCAAATCAAGTGCAGCAAATCAAGTGCAGCAAATCAAGTGCAGCAGATCAAGTGCAGCAAATCAAGTGCAGCAAATCAAGTGAAGCAAATCAAGTGCAGCAAATCAAGTGCAGCACATCAAGTGCAGCAAATCAAGTGCAGCAAGTGAAGTGCAGCAAATCAAGTGCAGCAAGTGAAGTGCAGCAAGTGAAGTGCAGCAAGTGAAGTGCAGCAAGTGAAGTGCAGCAAGTGAAGTGCAGCAAGTGAAGTGCAGCAAGTGAAGTGCAGCAAGTGAAGTGCAGCAAGTGAAGTGCAGCAAGTGAAGTGCAGCAAGTGAAGTGCAGCAAGTGAAGTGCAGCAAGTGAAGTGCAGCAAGTGAAGTGCAGCAAGTGAAGTGCAGCAAGTGAAGTGCAGCAAATCAAGTGCAGCAAATCAAGTGCAGCAAATCAAGTGCAGCAAATCAAGTGCAGCAAATCAAGTGCAGCAAATCAAGTGCAGCAAATCAAGTGCAGCAAATCAAGTGCAGCAAATCAAGTGCAGCAAATCAAGTGCAGCAAATCAAGTGCAGCAAATCAAGTGCAGCAAGTGAAGTGCAGCAAGTGAAGTGCAGCAAGTGAAGTGCAGCAAGTGAAGTGCAGCAAGTGAAGTGCAGCAAGTGAAGTGCAGCAAGTGAAGTGCAGCAAGTGAAGTGCAGCAAGTGAAGTGCAGCAAGTGAAGTGTAGCAAGTGAAGTGTAGCAAGTGAAGTGCAGCAAGTGAAGTGCAGCAAGTGAAGTGCAGCAAGTGAAGTGCAGAAAGTGAAGTGCAGAAAGTGAAGTGCAGAAAGTGAAGTGCAGCAAGTGAAGTGCAGCAAGTGAAGTGCAGCAAGTGAAGTGCAGCAAGTGAAGTGCAGCAAGTGAAGTGCAGCAAGTGAAGTGCAGCAAGTGAAGTGCAGCAAATCAAGTGCAGCAAATCAAGTGCAGCAAATCAAGTGCAGCAAATCAAGTGCAGCAAATCAAGTGCAGCAAATCAAGTGCATTAAATCAAGTGCAGCAAATCAAGTGCAGCAAATCAAGTGCAGCAAATCAAGTGCAGCAAATCAAGTGCAGCAAATCAAGTGCAGCAAATCAAGTGCAGCAAATCAAGTGCAGCAAATCAAGTGCAGCAAATCAAGTGCAGCAAGTGAAGTGCAGCAAGTGAAGTGCAGCAAGTGAAGTGCAGCAAGTGAAGTGCAGCAAGTGAAGTGCAGCAAGTGAAGTGCAGCAAGTGAAGTGCAGCAAGTGAAGTGCAGCAAATCAAGTGCAGCAAATCAAGTGCAGCAAATCAAGTGCAGCAAATCAAGTGCAGCAAGTGAAGTGCAGCAAGTGAAGTGCAGCAAGTGAAGTGCAGCAAGTGAAGTGCAGCAAGTGAAGTGCAGCAAGTGAAGTGCAGCAAGTGAAGTGCAGCAAGTGAAGTGCAGCAAGTGAAGTGCAGCAAGTGAAGTGCAGCAAGTGAAGTGCAGCAAGTGAAGTGCAGCAAATCAAGTGCAGCAAATCAAGTGCAGCAAATCAAGTGCAGCAAATCAAGTGCAGCAAATCAAGTGCAGCAAATCAAGTGCAGCAAATCAAGTGCAGCAAATCAAGTGCAGCAAATCAAGTGCAGCAAATCAAGTGCAGCAAATCAAGTGCAGCAAATCAAGTGCAGCAAATCAAGTGCAGCAAATCAAGTGCAGCAAATCATGTGCAGCAAATCAAGTGCAGCAAATCAAGTGCAGCAAATCAAGTGCAGCAAATCAAGTGCAGCAAATCAAGTGCAGCAAATCAAGTGCAGCAAATCAAGTGCAGCAAATCAAGTGCAGCAAGTGAAGTGCAGCAAGTGAAGTGCAGCAAGTGAAGTTGCAGCAAGTGAAGTGCAGCAAGTGAAGTGCAGCAAGTGAAGTGCAGCAAGTGAAGTGCAGCAAGTGAAGTGCAGCAAGTGAAGTGCAGCAAGTGAAGTGCAGCAAGTGAAGTGCAGCAAGTGAAGTGCAGCAAGTGAAGTGCAGCAAGTGAAGTGCAGCAAGTGAAGTGCAGCAAGTGAAGTGCAGCAAGTGAAGTGCAGCAAGTGAAGTGCAGCAAGTGAAGTGCAGCAAGTGAAGTGCAGCAAGTGAAGTGCAGCAAGTGAAGTGCAGCAAGTGAAGTGCAGCAAGTGAAGTGCAGCAAATCAAGTGCAGCAAATCAAGTGCAGCAAATCAAGTGCAGCAAATCAAGTGCAGCAAATCAAGTGCAGCAAATCAAGTGCAGCAAATAAAGTGCAGCAAATCAAGTGCAGCAAATCAAGTGCAGCAAATCAAGTGCAGCAAATCAAGTGCAGCAAATCAAGTGAAGCAACTCAAGTGCAGCAAATCAAGTGCAGCAAATCAAGTGCAGCAAGTGAAGTGCAGCAAATCAAGTGCAGCAAGTGAAGTGCAGCAAGTGAAGTGCAGCAAGTGAAGTGCAGCAAGTGAAGTGCAGCAAGTGAAGTGCAGCAAGTGAAGTGCAGCAAGTGAAGTGTAGCAAGTGAGGTGCAGCAAGTGAAGTGCAGCAAGTGAAGTGCAGCAAGTGAAGTGCAGCAAGTGAAGTGCAGCAAATCAAGTTTAGCAAATCAAGTGCAGCAAATCAAGTGCAGCAAGTGAAGTGCAGCAAATCAAGTGCAGCAAATCAAGTGCAGCAAATCAAGTGCAGCAAATCAAGTGCAGCAAATCAAGTGCAGCAAATCAAGTGCAGCAAATCATGTGCAGCAAATCAAGTGCAGCAAATCATGTGCAGCAAATCAAGTGCAGCAAATCAAGTGCAGCAAATCAAGTGCAGCAAATCAAGTGCAGCAAATCAAGTGCAGCAAATCAAGTGCAGCAAATCATGTGCAGCAAATCAAGTGCAGCAAATCAAGTGCAGCAAATCAAGTGCAGCAAATCAAGTGCAGCAAATCAAGTGCAGCAAATCAAGTGCAGCAAATCAAGTGCAGCAAATCAAGTGCAGCAAATCAAGTGCAGCAAGTGAAGTGCAGCAAGTGAAGTGCAGCAAGTGAAGTTGCAGCAAGTGAAGTGCAGCAAGTGAAGTGCAGCAAGTGAAGTGCAGCAAGTGAAGTGCAGCAAGTGAAGTGCAGCAAGTGAAGTGCAGCAAGTGAAGTGCAGCAAGTGAAGTGCAGCAAGTGAAGTGCAGCAAGTGAAGTGCAGCAAGTGAAGTGCAGCAAGTGAAGTGCAGCAAGTGAAGTGCAGCAAGTGAAGTGCAGCAAGTGAAGTGCAGCAAGTGAAGTGCAGCAAGTGAAGTGCAGCAAGTGAAGTGCAGCAAGTGAAGTGCAGCAAGTGAAGTGCAGCAAATCAAGTGCAGCAAATCAAGTGCAGCAAATCAAGTGCAGCAAATCAAGTGCAGCAAATCAAGTGCAGCAAATCAAGTGCAGCAAATCAAGTGCAGCAAATCAAGTGCAGCAAATCAAGTGCAGCAAATCAAGTGCAGCAAATCAAGTGCAGCAAATCATGTGCAGCAAATCAAGTGCAGCAAATCAAGTGCAGCAAATCAAGTGCAGCAAATCAAGTGCAGCAAATCAAGTGCAGCAAATCAAGTGCAGCAAATCAAGTGCAGCAAATCAAGTGCAGCAAGTGAAGTGCAGCAAGTGAAGTGCAGCAAGTGAAGTTGCAGCAAGTGAAGTGCAGCAAGTGAAGTGCAGCAAGTGAAGTGCAGCAAGTGAAGTGCAGCAAGTGAAGTGCAGCAAGTGAAGTGCAGCAAGTGAAGTGCAGCAAGTGAAGTGCAGCAAGTGAAGTGCAGCAAGTGAAGTGCAGCAAGTGAAGTGCAGCAAGTGAAGTGCAGCAAGTGAAGTGCAGCAAGTGAAGTGCAGCAAGTGAAGTGCAGCAAATCAAGTGCAGCAAGTGAAGTGCAGCAAATCAAGTGCAGCAAATCAAGTGCAGCAAGTGAAGTGCAGCAAATCAAGTTTAGCAAATCAAGTGCAGCAAATCAAGTGCAGCAAGTGAAGTGCAGCAAATCAAGTGCAGCAAATCAAGTGCAGCAAATCAAGTGCAGCAAATCAAGTGCAGCAAATCAAGTGCAGCAAATCAAGTACGGCAAATCAAGTGCAGCAAATCAAGTGCAGCAAATCAAGTGCAGCAAATCAAGTGAAGTGCAGCAAGTGAAGTGCAGCAAGTGAAGTGCAGCAAGTGAAGTGCAGCAAGTGAAGTGCAGCAAGTGAAGTGCAGCAAGTGAAGTGCAGCAAGTGAAGTGCAGCAAGTGAAGTGCAGCAAGTGAAGTGCAGCAAGTGAACTGCGAAAGTGAAGTGCAGCAAGTGAAGTGCAGCAAGTGAAGTGCAGCAAGTGAAGTGCAGCAAGTGAAGTGCAGCAAATCAAGTGCAGCAAATCAAGTGCAGCAAATCAAGTGCAGCAAATCAAGTGCAGCAAATCAAGTGCAGCAAATCAAGTGCAGCAAATCAAGTGCAGCAAATCAAGTGCAGCAAATCAAGTGCAGCAAATCAAGTGCAGCAAATCAAGTGCAGCAAATCAAGTGCAGCAAATCAAGTGCAGCAAATCAATTGCAGCAAATCAAGTGCAGCAAATCAAGTGCAGCAAATCAAGTGCAGCAAATCAAGTGCAGCAAATCAAGTGCAGCAAATCAAGTGCAGCAAATCAAGTGCAGCAAATCAAGTGCAGCAAATCAAGTGCAGCAAATCAAGTGCAGCAAATCAAGTGCAGCAAATCAAGTGCAGCAAATCAAGTGCAGCAAATCAAGTGCAGCAAATCAAGTGCAGCAAATCAAGTGCAGCAAATCAAGTGCAGCAAATCAAGTGCAGCAAATCAAGTGCAGCAAATCAAGTGCAGCAAATCAAGTGCAGCAAATCAAGTGCAGCAAATCAAGTGCAGCAAATCAAGTGAAGCAAATCAAGTGCAGCAAATCAAGTGCAGCAAATCAAGTGCAGCAAATCAAGTGTAGCAAGTGAAGTGCAGCAAATCAAGTGCAGCAAGTGAAGTGCAGCAAGTGAAGTGCAGCAAGTGAAGTGCAGCAAGTGAAGTGCAGCAAGTGAAGTGCAGCAAGTGAAGTGCAGCAAGTGAAGTGCAGCAAGTGAAGTGCAGCAAGTGAAGTGCAGCAAGTGAAGTGCAGCAAGTGAAGTGCAGCAAGTGAAGTGCAGCAAGTGAAGTGCAGCAAGTGAAGTGCAGCAAGTGAAGTGCAGCAAGTGAAGTGCAGCAAGTGAAGTGCAGCAAGTGAAGTGCAGCAAGTGAAGTGCAGCAAGTGAAGTGCAGCAAGTGAAGTGCAGCAAATCAAGTGCAGCAAATCAAGTGCAGCAAATCAAGTGCAGCAAATCAAGTGCAGCAAATCAAGTGCAGCAAATCAAGTGCAGCAAATCAAGTGCAGCAAATCAAGTGCAGCAAATCAAGTGCAGCAAATCAAGTGCAGCAAATCAAGTGCAGCAAATCAAGTGCAGCAAATCAAGTGCAGCAGATCAAGTGCAGCAAATCAAGTGCAGCAAATCAAGTGAAGCAAATCAAGTGCAGCAAATCAAGTGCAGCAAATCAAGTGCAGCACATCAAGTGCAGCAAATCAAGTGCAGCAAGTGAAGTGCAGCAAATCAAGTGCAGCAAGTGAAGTGCAGCAAGTGAAGTGCAGCAAGTGAAGTGCAGCAAGTGAAGTGCAGCAAGTGAAGTGCAGCAAGTGAAGTGCAGCAAGTGAAGTGCAGCAAGTGAAGTGCAGCAAGTGAAGTGCAGCAAGTGAAGTGCAGCAAGTGAAGTGCAGCAAGTGAAGTGCAGCAAATCAAGTGCAGCAAATCAAGTGCAGCAAATCAAGTGCAGCAAATCAAGTGCAGCAAATCAAGTGCAGCAAATCAAGTGCAGCAAATCAAGTGCAGCAAATCAAGTGCAGCAAATCAAGTGCAGCAAATCAAGTGCAGCAAATCAAGTGCAGCAAATCAAGTGCAGCAAATCAAGTGCAGCAAATCAAGTGCAGCAAATCAAGTGCAGCAAATCAAGTGCAGCAAGTGAAGTGCAGCAAGTGAAGTGCAGCAAGTGAAGTGCAGCAAGTGAAGTGCAGCAAGTGAAGTGCAGCAAGTGAAGTGCAGCAAGTGAAGTGCAGCAAGTGAAGTGTAGCAAGTGAAGTGTAGCAAGTGAAGTGCAGCAAGTGAAGTGCAGCAAGTGAAGTGCAGCAAGTGAAGTGCAGCAAGTGAAGTGCAGAAAGTGAAGTGCAGAAAGTGAAGTGCAGAAAGTGAAGTGCAGAAAGTGAAGTGCAGAAAGTGAAGTGCAGCAAGTGAAGTGCAGCAAGTGAAGTGCAGCAAGTGAAGTGCAGCAAATCAAGTGCAGCAAATCAAGTGCAGCAAATCAAGTGCAGCAAATCAAGTGCAGCAAGTGAAGTGCAGCAAGTGAAGTGCAGCAAGTGAAGTGCAGCAAGTGAAGTGCAGCAAGTGAAGTGCAGCAAGTGAAGTGCAGCAAGTGAAGTGCAGCAAGTGAAGTGCAGCAAGTGAAGTCCAGCAAATCAAGTGCAGCAAATCAAGTGCAGCAAATCAAGTGCAGCAAATCAAGTGAAGTGCAGCAAGTGAAGTGCAGCAAGTGAAGTGCAGCAAGTGAAGTGCAGCAAGTGAAGTGCAGCAAATCAAGTGCAGCAAATCAAGTGCAGCAAATCAAGTGCAGCAAATCAAGTGCAGCAAATCAAGTGCAGCAAATCAAGTGCAGCAAATCAAGTGCAGCAAATCAAGTGCAGCAAATCAAGTGCAGCAAATCAAGTGCAGCAGATCAAGTGCAGCAAATCAAGTGCAGCAAATCAAGTGAAGCAAATCAAGTGCAGCAAATCAAGTGCAGCACATCAAGTGCAGCAAATCAAGTGCAGCAAGTGAAGTGCAGCAAATCAAGTGCAGCAAGTGAAGTGCAGCAAGTGAAGTGCAGCAAGTGAAGTGCAGCAAGTGAAGTGCAGCAAGTGAAGTGCAGCAAGTGAAGTGCAGCAAGTGAAGTGCAGCAAGTGAAGTGCAGCAAGTGAAGTGCAGCAAGTGAAGTGCAGCAAGTGAAGTGCAGCAAGTGAAGTGCAGCAAGTGAAGTGCAGCAAATCAAGTGCAGCAAATCAAGTGCAGCAAATCAAGTGCAGCAAATCAAGTGCAGCAAATCAAGTGCAGCAAATCAAGTGCAGCAAATCAAGTGCAGCAAATCAAGTGCAGCAAATCAAGTGCAGCAAATCAAGTGCAGCAAATCAAGTGCAGCAAATCAAGTGCAGCAAATCAAGTGCAGCAAATCAAGTGCAGCAAATCAAGTGCAGCAAATCAAGTGCAGCAAATCAAGTGCAGCAAGTGAAGTGCAGCAAGTGAAGTGCAGCAAGTGAAGTGCAGCAAGTGAAGTGCAGCAAGTGAAGTGCAGCAAGTGAAGTGCAGCAAGTGAAGTGCAGCAAGTGAAGTGCAGCAAGTGAAGTGTAGCAAGTGAAGTGTAGCAAGTGAAGTGCAGCAAGTGAAGTGCAGCAAGTGAAGTGCAGCAAGTGAAGTGCAGCAAGTGAAGTGCAGAAAGTGAAGTGCAGAAAGTGAAGTGCAGAAAGTGAAGTGCAGAAAGTGAAGTGCAGAAAGTGAAGTGCAGCAAGTGAAGTGCAGCAAGTGAAGTGCAGCAAGTGAAGTGCAGCAAATCAAGTGCAGCAAATCAAGTGCAGCAAATCAAGTGCAGCAAATCAAGTGCAGCAAGTGAAGTGCAGCAAGTGAAGTGCAGCAAGTGAAGTGCAGCAAGTGAAGTGCAGCAAGTGAAGTGCAGCAAGTGAAGTGCAGCAAGTGAAGTGCAGCAAGTGAAGTGCAGCAAGTGAAGTCCAGCAAATCAAGTGCAGCAAATCAAGTGCAGCAAATCAAGTGCAGCAAATCAAGTGCAGCAAATCAAGTGCAGCAAATCAAGTGCAGCAAATCGAGTGCAGCAAATCAAGTGCAGCAAATCAAGTGCAGCAAATCAAGTGCAGCAAATCAAGTGCAGCAAATCAAGTGCAGCAAATCAAGTGCAGCAAATCAAGTGCAGCAAATCAAGTGCAGCAAATCAAGTGCAGCAAATCAAGTGCAGCAAATCAAGTGCAGCAAATCAAGTGCAGCAAATCAATTGCAGCAAATCAAGTGCAGCAAATCAAGTGCAGCAAATCAAGTGCAGCAAATCAAGTGCAGCAAATCAAGTGCAGCAAATCAAGTGCAGCAAGTGAAGTGCAGCAAGTGAAGTGCAGCAAGTGAAGTTGCAGCAAGTGAAGTGCAGCAAGTGAAGTGCAGCAAGTGAAGTGCAGCAAGTGAAGTGCAGCAAGTGAAGTGCAGCAAGTGAAGTGCAGCAAGTGAAGTGCAGCAAGTGAAGTGCAGCAAGTGAAGTGCAGCAAGTGAAGTGCAGCAAGTGAAGTGCAGCAAGTGAAGTGCAGCAAGTGAAGTGCAGCAAGTGAAGTGCAGCAAGTGAAGTGCAGCAAGTGAAGTGCAGCAAGTGAAGTGCAGCAAGTGAAGTGCAGCAAGTGAAGTGCAGCAAGTGAAGTGCAGCAAGTGAAGTGCAGCAAATCAAGTGCAGCAAATCAAGTGCAGAAAATCAAGTGCAGCAAATCAAGTGCAGCAAATCAAGTGCAGCAATTCAAGTGCAGCAAATCAAGTGCAGCAAATCAAGTGCAGCAAATCAAGTGCAGCAAATCAAGTGCAGCAAATCAAGTGCAGCAAATCAAGTGCAGGAAATCAAGTGAAGCAACTCAAGTGCAGCAAATCAAGTGCAGCAAATCAAGTGCAGCAAGTGAAGTGCAGCAAATCAAGTGCAGCAAGTGAAGTGCAGCAAGTGAAGTGCAGCAAGTGAAGTGCAGCAAGTGAAGTGCAGCAAGTGAAGTGCAGCAAGTGAAGTGCAGCAAGTGAAGTGTAGCAAGTGAGGTGCAGCAAGTGAAGTGCAGCAAGTGAAGTGCAGCAAGTGAAGTGCAGCAAGT
Source organism: Dasysyrphus tricinctus (assembly GCA_963921185.1). Classification (NCBI taxonomy): domain Eukaryota; kingdom Metazoa; phylum Arthropoda; class Insecta; order Diptera; family Syrphidae; genus Dasysyrphus; species Dasysyrphus tricinctus. The sequence continues at coordinate 227,420,905 of OY992530.1, read as the reverse complement.
GAAGTGCAGCAAATCAAGTGCAGCAAATCAAGTGCAGCAAGTGAAGTGCAGCAAATCAAGTGCAGCAAGTGAAGTGCAGCAAGTGAAGTGCAGCAAGTGAAGTGCAGCAAGTGAAGTGCAGCAAGTGAAGTGCAGCAAGTGAAGTGCAGCAAGTGAAGTGCAGCAAGTGAAGTGCAGCAAGTGAAGTGCAGCAAGTGAAGTGCAGCAAATCAAGTGCAGCAAATCAAGTGCAGCAAATCAAGTGCAGCAAATCAAGTGCAGCAAATCAAGTGCAGCAAATCAAGTGCAGCAAATCAAGTGCAGCAAATCAAGTGCAGCAAATCAAGTGCAGCAAATCAAGTGCAGCAAATCAAGTGCAGCAAATCAAGTGCAGCAAATCAAGTGCAGCAAATCAAGTGCAGCAAATCAAGTGCAGCAAATCAAGTGCAGCAAATCAAGTGCAGCAAATCAAGTGAAGTGCAGCAAGTGAAGTGCAGCAAGTGAAGTGCAGCAAGTGAAGTGCAGCAAGTGAAGTGCAGCAAGTGAAGTGCAGCAAGTGAAGTGCAGCAAGTAAAGTGCAGCAAGTGAAGTGCAGCAAGTGAAGTGCAGCAAGTGAAGTGCAGCAAATCAAGTGCAGCAAATCAAGTGCAGCAAATCAAGTGCAGCAAATCAAGTGCAGCAAATCAAGTGCAGCAGATCAAGTGCAGCAAATCAAGTGCAGCAAATCAAGTGAAGCAAATCAAGTGCAGCAAATCAAGTGCAGCACATCAAGTGCAGCAAATCAAGTGCAGCAAGTGAAGTGCAGCAAATCAAGTGCAGCAAGTGAAGTGCAGCAAGTGAAGTGCAGCAAGTGAAGTGCAGCAAGTGAAGTGCAGCAAGTGAAGTGCAGCAAGTGAAGTGCAGCAAGTGAAGTGCAGCAAGTGAAGTGCAGCAAGTGAAGTGCAGCAAGTGAAGTGCAGCAAGTGAAGTGCAGCAAGTGAAGTGCAGCAAGTGAAGTGCAGCAAGTGAAGTGCAGCAAATCAAGTGCAGCAAATCAAGTGCAGCAAATCAAGTGCAGCAAATCAAGTGCAGCAAATCAAGTGCAGCAAATCAAGTGCAGCAAATCAAGTGCAGCAAATCAAGTGCAGCAAATCAAGTGCAGCAAATCAAGTGCAGCAAATCAAGTGCAGCAAATCAAGTGCAGCAAATCAAGTGCAGCAAGTGAAGTGCAGCAAGTGAAGTGCAGCAAGTGAAGTGCAGCAAGTGAAGTGCAGCAAGTGAAGTGCAGCAAGTGAAGTGCAGCAAGTGAAGTGCAGCAAGTGAAGTGCAGCAAGTGAAGTGCAGCAAGTGAAGTGCAGCAAGTGAAGTGCAGCAAGTGAAGTGCAGCAAGTGAAGTGCAGCAAGTGAAGTGCAGCAAGTGAAGTGCAGCAAGTGAAGTGCAGCAAGTGAAGTGCAGCAAGTGAAGTGCAGCAAGTGAAGTGCAGCAAGTGAAGTGCAGCAAGTGAAGTGCAGCAAGTGAAGTGCAGCAAGTGAAGTGCAGCAAGTGAAGTGCAGCAAGTGAAGTGCAGCAAGTGAAGTGCAGCAAGTGAAGTGCAGCAAGTGAAGTGCAGCAAGTGAAGTGCAGCAAATCAAGTGCAGCAAATCAAGTGCAGCAAATCAAGTGCAGCAAATCAAGTGCAGCAAATCAAGTGCAGCAAATCAAGTGCAGCAAATCAAGTGCAGCAAATCAAGTGCAGCAAATCAAGTGCAGCAAATCAAGTGCAGCAAATCAAGTGCAGCAAATCAAGTGCAGCAAATCAAGTGCAGCAAATCAAGTGCAGCAAATCAAGTGAAGCAAATCAAGTGCAGCAAATCAAGTGCAGCAAATCAAGTGTAGCAAGTGAAGTGCAGCAAATCAAGTGCAGCAAGTGAAGTGCAGCAAGTGAAGTGCAGCACGTGAAGTGCAGCAAGTGAAGTGCAGCAAGTGAAGTGCAGCAAGTGAAGTGCAGCAAGTGAAGTGCAGCAAGTGAAGTGCAGCAAGTGAAGTGCAGCAAGTGAAGTGCAGCAAGTGAAGTGCAGCAAGTGAAGTGCAGCAAGTGAAGTGCAGCAAGTGAAGTGCAGCAAGTGAAGTGCAGCAAGTGAAGTGCAGCAAGTGAAGTGCAGCAAATCAAGTGCAGCAAATCAAGTGCAGCAAATCAAGTGCAGCAAATCAAGTGCAGCAAATCAAGTGCAGCAAATTAAGTGCAGCAAATCAAGTGCAGCAAATCAAGTGCAGCAAATCAAGTGCAGCAAATCAAGTGCAGCAAATCAAGTGCAGCAAATCAAGTGCAGCAAATCAAGTGCAGCAAGTGAAGTGCAGCAAGTGAAGTGCAGCAAGTGAAGTGCAGCAAGTGAAGTGCAGCAAGTGAAGTGCAGCAAGTGAAGTGCAGCAAGTGAAGTGCAGCAAGTGAAGTGCAGCAAGTGAAGTGCAGCAAGTGAAGTGCAGCAAGTGAAGTGCAGCAAGTGAAGTGCAGCAAGTGAAGTGCAGCAAGTGAAGTGCAGCAAGTGAAGTGCAGCAAGTGAAGTGCAGCAAGTGAAGTGCAGCAAGTGAAGTGCAGCAAGTGAAGTGCAGCAAGTGAAGTGCAGCAAGTGAAGTGCAGCAAATCAAGTGCAGCAAATCAAGTGCAGCAAATCAAGTGCAGCAAATCAAGTGCAGCAAATCAAGTGCAGCAAATCAAGTGCAGCAAATCAAGTGCAGCAAATCAAGTGCAGCAAATCAAGTGCAGCAAATCAAGTGCAGCAAATCAAGTGCAGCAAATCAAGTGCAGCAAATCAAGTGCAGCAAATCAAGTGCAGCAAATCAAGTGAAGCAAATCAAGTGCAGCAAATCAAGTGCAGCAAATCAAGTGCAGCAAATCAAGTGCAGAAAGTGAAGTGCAGCAAGTGAAGTGCAGCAAGTGAAGTGCAGCAAGTGAAGTGCAGCAAGTGAAGTGCAGCAAGTGAAGTGCAGCAAGTGAAGTGCAGCAAGTGAAGTGCAGCAAGTGAAGTGCAGCAAGTGAAGTGCAGCAAGTGAAGTGCAGCAAGTGAAGTGCAGCAAGTGAAGTGCAGCAAGTGAAGTGCAGCAAGTGAAGTGCAGCAAGTGAAGTGCAGCAAGTGAAGTGCAGCAAATCAAGTGCAGCAAATCAAGTGCAGCAAATCAAGTGCAGCAAATCAAGTGCAGCAAATCGAGTGCAGCAAATCAAGTGCAGCAAATCAAGTGCAGCAAATCAAGTGCAGCAAATCAAGTGCAGCAAATCAAGTGCAGCAAATCAAGTGCAGCAAATCAAGTGCAGCAAATCAAGTGCAGCAAATCAAGTGCAGCAAATCAAGTGCAGCAAATCAAGTGCAGCAGATCAAGTGCAGCAAATCAAGTGCAGCAAATCAAGTGAAGCAAATCAAGTGCAGCAAATCAAGTGCAGCAAATCAAGTGCAGCAAATCAAGTGCAGCAAATCAAGTGCAGCAAATCAAGTGCAGCAAATCAAGTGCAGCAAATCAAGTGCAGCAAATCAAGTGCAGCAAATCAAGTGCAGCAAATCAAGTGCAGCAAATCAAGTGCAGCAAATCAAGTGCAGCAAATCAAGTGCAGCAAGTGAAGTGCAGCAAATCAAGTGCAGCAAGTGAAGTGCAGCAAGTGAAGTGCAGCAAGTGAAGTGCAGCAAGTGAAGTGCAGCAAGTGAAGTGCAGCAAGTGAAGTGCAGCAAGTGAAGTGCAGCAAGTGAAGTGCAGCAAGTGAAGTGCAGCAAGTGAAGTGCAGCAAGTGAAGTGCAGCAAATCAAGTGCAGCAAATCAAGTGCAGCAAATCAAGTGCAGCAAATCAAGTGCAGCAAATCAAGTGCAGCAAATCAAGTGCAGCAAATCAAGTGCAGCAAATCAAGTGCAGCAAATCAAGTGCAGCACGTGAAGTGCAGCAAATCAAGTGCAGCAAGTGAAGTGCAGCAAGTGAAGTGCAGCAAATCAAGTGCAGCAAGTGAAGTGCAGCAAGTGAAGTGCAGCACGTGAAGTGCAGCAAGTGAAGTGCAGCAAGTGAAGTGCAGCAAGTGAAGTGCAGCAAGTGAAGTGCAGCAAGTGAAGTGCAGCAAGTGAAGTGCAGCAAGTGAAGTGCAGCAAGTGAAGTGTAGCAAGTGAAGTGTAGCAAGTGAAGTGCAGCAAGTGAAGTGCAGCAAGTGAAGTGCAGCAAGTGAAGTGCAGCAAGTGAAGTGCAGAAAGTGAAGTGCAGAAAGTGAAGTGCAGAAAGTGAAGTGCAGCAAGTGAAGTGCAGCAAGTGAAGTGCAGCAAGTGAAGTGCAGCAAGTGAAGTGCAGCAAGTGAAGTGCAGCAAGTGAAGTGCAGCAAATCAAGTGCAGCAAATCAAGTGCAGCAAATCAAGTGCAGCAAATCAAGTGCAGCAAATCAAGTGCAGCAAATCAAGTGCAGCAAATCAAGTGCAGCAAATCAAGTGCAGCAAATCAAGTGCAGCAAATCAAGTGCAGCAAATCAAGTGCAGCAAGTGAAGTGCAGCAAGTGAAGTGCAGCAAGTGAAGTGCAGCAAATCAAGTGCAGCAAGTGAAGTGCAGCAAGTGAAGTGCAGCACGTGAAGTGCAGCAAGTGAAGTGCAGCAAGTGAAGTGCAGCAAGTGAAGTGCAGCACGTGAAGTGCAGCAAGTGAAGTGCAGCAAGTGAAGTGCAGCAAGTGAAGTGCAGCAAGTGAAGTGCAGCAAGTGAAGTGCAGCAAGTGAAGTGCAGCAAGTGAAGTGCAGCAAGTGAAGTGCAGCAAGTGAAGTGCAGCAAGTGAAGTGCAGCAAGTGAAGTGCAGCAAATCAAGTGCAGCAAATCAAGTGCAGCAAATCAAGTGCAGCAAATCAAGTGCAGCAAATCAAGTGCAGCAAATCAAGTGCAGCAAATCAAGTGCAGCAAATCAAGTGCAGCAAATCAAGTGCAGCAAATCAAGTGCAGCAAATCAAGTGAAGTGCAGCAAGTGAAGTGCAGCAAGTGAAGTGCAGCAAGTGAAGTGCAGCAAGTGAAGTGCAGCAAGTGAAGTGCAGCAAGTGAAGTGCAGCAAGTGAAGTGCAGCAAGTGAAGTGCAGCAAGTGAAGTGCAGCAAGTGAAGTGCAGCAAGTGAAGTGCAGCAAGTGAAGTGCAGCAAATCAAGTGCAGCAAATCAAGTGCAGCAAATCAAGTGCAGCAAATCAAGTGCAGCAAATCAAGTGCAGCAGATCAAGTGCAGCAAATCAAGTGCAGCAAATCAAGTGAAGCAAATCAAGTGCAGCAAATCAAGTGCAGCACATCAAGTGCAGCAAATCAAGTGCAGCAAGTGAAGTGCAGCAAATCAAGTGCAGCAAGTGAAGTGCAGCAAGTGAAGTGCAGCAAGTGAAGTGCAGCAAGTGAAGTGCAGCAAGTGAAGTGCAGCAAGTGAAGTGCAGCAAGTGAAGTGCAGCAAGTGAAGTGCAGCAAGTGAAGTGCAGCAAGTGAAGTGCAGCAAGTGAAGTGCAGCAAGTGAAGTGCAGCAAGTGAAGTGCAGCAAGTGAAGTGCAGCAAGTGAAGTGCAGCAAATCAAGTGCAGCAAATCAAGTGCAGCAAATCAAGTGCAGCAAATCAAGTGCAGCAAATCAAGTGCAGCAAATCAAGTGCAGCAAATCAAGTGCAGCAAATCAAGTGCAGCAAATCAAGTGCAGCAAATCAAGTGCAGCAAATCAAGTGCAGCAAGTGAAGTGCAGCAAGTGAAGTGCAGCAAGTGAAGTGCAGCAAGTGAAGTGCAGCAAGTGAAGTGCAGCAAGTGAAGTGCAGCAAGTGAAGTGCAGCAAGTGAAGTGCAGCAAGTGAAGTGCAGCAAGTGAAGTGCAGCAAGTGAAGTGCAGCAAGTGAAGTGCAGCAAGTGAAGTGCAGCAAGTGAAGTGCAGCAAGTGAAGTGCAGCAAGTGAAGTGCAGCAAGTGAAGTGCAGCAAGTGAAGTGCAGGTAGTGAAGTGCAGCAAGTGAAGTGCAGCAAGTGAAGTGCAGCAAGTGAAGTGCAGCAAGTGAAGTGCAGCAAGTGAAGTGCAGCAAGTGAAGTGCAGCAAGTGAAGTGCAGCAAGTGAAGTGCAGCAAGTGAAGTGCAGCAAGTGAAGTGCAGCAAGTGAAGTGCAGCAAATCAAGTGCAGCAAATCAAGTGCAGCAAATCAAGTGCAGCAAATCAAGTGCAGCAAATCAAGTGCAGCAAATCAAGTGCAGCAAATCAAGTGCAGCAAATCAAGTGCAGCAAATCAAGTGCAGCAAATCAAGTGCAGCAAATCAAGTGCAGCAAATCAAGTGCAGCAAATCAAGTGCAGCAAATCAAGTGCAGCAAATCAAGTGAAGCAAATCAAGTGCAGCAAATCAAGTGCAGCAAATCAAGTGCAGCAAATCAAGTGTAGCAAGTGAAGTGCAGCAAATCAAGTGCAGCAAGTGAAGTGCAGCAAGTGAAGTGCAGCACGTGAAGTGCAGCAAGTGAAGTGCAGCAAGTGAAGTGCAGCAAGTGAAGTGCAGCAAGTGAAGTGCAGCAAGTGAAGTGCAGCAAGTGAAGTGCAGCAAGTGAAGTGCAGCAAGTGAAGTGCAGCAAGTGAAGTGCAGCAAGTGAAGTGCAGCAAGTGAAGTGCAGCAAGTGAAGTGCAGCAAGTGAAGTGCAGCAAGTGAAGTGCAGCAAGTGAAGTGCAGCAAATCAAGTGCAGCAAATCAAGTGCAGCAAATCAAGTGCAGCAAATCAAGTGCAGCAAATCAAGTGCAGCAAATCAAGTGCAGCAAATCAAGTGCAGCAAATCAAGTGCAGCAAATCAAGTGCAGCAAATCAAGTGCAGCAAATCAAGTGCAGCAAATCAAGTGCAGCAAATCAAGTGCAGCAAGTGAAGTGCAGCAAGTGAAGTGCAGCAAGTGAAGTGCAGCAAGTGAAGTGCAGCAAGTGAAGTGCAGCAAGTGAAGTGCAGCAAGTGAAGTGCAGCAAGTGAAGTGCAGCAAGTGAAGTGCAGCAAGTGAAGTGCAGCAAGTGAAGTGCAGCAAGTGAAGTGCAGCAAGTGAAGTGCAGCAAGTGAAGTGCAGCAAGTGAAGTGCAGCAAGTGAAGTGCAGCAAGTGAAGTGCAGCAAGTGAAGTGCAGCAAGTGAAGTGCAGCAAGTGAAGTGCAGCAAATCAAGTGCAGCAAATCAAGTGCAGCAAATCAAGTGCAGCAAATCAAGTGCAGCAAATCAAGTGCAGCAAATCAAGTGCAGCAAATCAAGTGCAGCAAATCAAGTGCAGCAAATCAAGTGCAGCAAATCAAGTGCAGCAAATCAAGTGCAGCAAATCAAGTGCAGCAAATCAAGTGCAGCAAATCAAGTGCAGCAAATCAAGTGCAGCAAATCAAGTGCAGCAAATCAAGTGAAGCAAATCAAGTGCAGCAAATCAAGTGCAGCAAATCAAGTGCAGCAAATCAAGTGCAGAAAGTGAAGTGCAGCAAGTGAAGTGCAGCAAGTGAAGTGCAGCAAGTGAAGTGCAGCAAATCAAGTGCAGCAAATCAAGTGCAGCAAATCAAGTGCAGCAAATCAAGTGCAGCAAATCAAGTGCAGCAAATCAAGTGCAGCAAATCAAGTGCAGCAAATCAAGTGCAGCAAACCAAGTGCAGCAAATCAAGTGCAGCAAATCAAGTGCAGCAAATCAAGTGCAGCAAGTGAAGTGCAGCAAGTGAAGTGCAGCAAATCAAGTGCAGCAAGTGAAGTGCAGCAAGTGAAGTGCAGCACGTGAAGTGCAGCAAGTGAAGTGCAGCAAGTGAAGTGCAGCAAGTGAAGTGCAGCACGTGAAGTGCAGCAAGTGAAGTGCAGCAAGTGAAGTGCAGCAAGTGAAGTGCAGCAAGTGAAGTGCAGCAAGTGAAGTGCAGCAAGTGAAGTGCAGCAAGTGAAGTGCAGCAAGTGAAGTGCAGCAAGTGAAGTGCAGCAAGTGAAGTGCAGCAAGTGAAGGGCAGCAAATCAAGTGCAGCAAATCAAGTGCAGCAAATCAAGTGCAGCAAATCAAGTGCAGCAAATCAAGTGCAGCAAATCAAGTGCAGCAAATCAAGTGCAGCAAATCAAGTGCAGCAAATCAAGTGCAGCAAATCAAGTGCAGCAAATCAAGTGCAGCAAATCAAGTGCAGCAAATCAAGTGCAGCAGATCAAGTGCAGCAAATCAAGTGCAGCAAATCAAGTGGAGCAAATCAAGTGCAGCAAATCAAGTGCAGCAAATCAAGTGCAGCAAATCAAGTGCAGCAAATCAAGTGCAGCAAGTGAAGTGCAGCAAGTGAAGTGCAGCAAGTGAAGTGCAGCAAGTGAAGTGCAGCAAGTGAAGTGCAGCAAGTGAAGTGCAGCAAGTGAAGTGCAGCAAGTGAAGTGCAGCAAGTGAAGTGCAGCAAGTGAAGTGCAGCAAGTGAAGTGCAGCAAGTGAAGTGCAGCAAGTGAAGTGCAGCAAATCAAGTGCAGCAAATCAAGTGCAGCAAATCAAGTGCAGCAAATCAAGTGCAGCAAATCAAGTGCAGCAAATCAAGTGCAGCAAATCAAGTGCAGCAAATCAAGTGCAGCAAATCAAGTGCAGCAAATCAAGTGCAGCAAATCAAGTGCAGCAAATCAAGTGCAGCAAATCAAGTGCAGCAAATCAAGTGCAGCAAATCAAGTGCAGCAAATCAAGTGCAGCAAATCAAGTGCAGCAAATCAAGTACAGCAAGTGAAGTGCAGCAAGTGAAGTGCAGCAAGTGAAGTGCAGCAAGTGAAGTGCAGCAAGTGAAGTGCAGCAAGTGAAGTGCAGCAAGTGAAGTGCAGCAAGTGAAGTGCAGCAAGTGAAGTGTAGCAAGTGAAGTGTAGCAAGTGAAGTGCAGCAAGTGAAGTGCAGCAAGTGAAGTGCAGCAAGTGAAGTGCAGCAAGTGAAGTGCAGAAAGTGAAGTGCAGAAAGTGAAGTGCAGAAAGTGAAGTGCAGCAAGTAAAGTGCAGCAAGTGAAGTGCAGCAAGTGAAGTGCAGCAAGTGAAGTGCAGCAAGTGAAGTGCAGCAAGTGAAGTGCAGCAAATCAAGTGCAGCAAATCAAGTGCAGCAAATCAAGTGCAGCAAATCAAGTGCAGCAAATCGAGTGCAGCAAATCAAGTGCAGCAAATCAAGTGCAGCAAATCAAGTGCAGCAAATCAAGTGCAGCAAATCAAGTGCAGCAAATCAAGTGCAGCAAATCAAGTGCAGCAAATCAAGTGCAGCAAATCAAGTGCAGCAAATCAAGTGCAGCAAATCAAGTGCAGCAAATCAAGTGCAGCAAATCAAGTGCAGCAAATCAAGTGCAGCAAATCAAGTGCAGCAAGTGAAGTGCAGCAAATCAAGTGCAGCAAGTGAAGTGCAGCAAGTGAAGTGCAGCAAGTGAAGTGCAGCAAGTGAAGTGCAGCAAGTGAAGTGCAGCAAGTGAAGTGCAGCAAGTGAAGTGCAGCAAGTGAAGTGCAGCAAGTGAAGTGCAGCAAGTGAAGTGCAGCAAGTGAAGTGCAGCAAGTGAAGTGCAGCAAGTGAAGTGAAGCAAGTGAAGTGCAGCAAGTGAAGTGCAGCAAGTGAAGTGTAGCAAGTGAGGTGCAGCAAGTGAAGTGCAGCAAGTGAAGTGCAGCAAGTGAAGTGCAGCAAATCAAGTGCAGCAAATCAAGTGCAGCAAGTGAAGTGCAGCAAATCAAGTGCAGCAAGTGAAGTGCAGCAAGTGAAGTGCAGCAAGTGAAGTGCAGCAAGTGAAGTGCAGCAAGTGAAGTGCAGCAAGTGAAGTGCAGCAAGTGAAGTGCAGCAAGTGAAGTGCAGCAAGTGAAGTGCAGCAAGTGAAGTGCAGCAAATCAAGTGCAGCAAATCAAGTGCAGCAAATCAAGTGCAGCAAATCAAGTGCAGCAAATCAAGTGCAGCAAATCAAGTGCAGCAAATCAAGTGCAGCAAATCAAGTGCAGCAAATCAAGTGCAGCAAATCAAGTGCAGCAAATCAAGTGCAGCAAATCAAGTGCAGCAAATCAAGTGCAGCAAATCAAGTGCAGCAAATCAAGTGAAGTGCAGCAAGTGAAGTGCAGCAAGTGAAGTGCAGCAAGTGAAGTGCAGCAAGTGAAGTGCAGCAAGTGAAGTGCAGCAAGTGAAGTGCAGCAAGTGAAGTGCAGCAAGTGAAGTGCAGCAAGTGAAGTGCAGCAAGTGAAGTGCAGCAAGTGAAGTGCAGCAAATCAAGTGCAGCAAATCAAGTGCAGCAAATCAAGTGCAGCAAATCAAGTACAGCAAATCAAGTGCAGCAAATCAAGTGCAGCAAATCAAGTGCAGCAAATCAAGTGCAGCAAATCAAGTGCAGCAAATCAAGTGCAGCAAATCAAGTGCAGCAAATCAAGTGCAGCAAATCAAGTGCAGCAAATCAAGTGCAGCAAATCAAGTGCAGCAAATCAAGTGCAGCAAGTGAAGTGCAGCAAGTGAAGTGCAGCAAGTGAAGTGCAGCAAGTGAAGTGCAGCAAGTGAAGTGCAGCAAGTGAAGTGCAGCAAGTGAAGTGCAGCAAGTGAAGTGCAGCAAGTGAAGTGCAGCAAGTGAAGTGCAGCAAGTGAAGTGCAGCAAGTGAAGTGCAGCAAGTGAAGTGCAGCAAGTGAAGTGCAGCAAGTGAAGTGCAGCAAGTGAAGTGCAGCAAGTGAAGTGCAGCAAGTGAAGTGCAGCAAGTGAAGTGCAGCAAGTGAAGTGCAGCAAGTGAAGTGCAGCAAGTGAAGTGCAGCAAGTGAAGTGCAGCAAGTGAAGTGCAGCAAGTGAAGTGCAGCAAGTGAAGTGCAGCAAATCAAGTGCAGCAAATCAAGTGCAGCAAATCAAGTGCAGCAAATCAAGTGCAGCAAATCAAGTGCAGCAAATCAAGTGCAGCAAATCAAGTGCAGCAAATCAAGTGCAGCAAATCAAGTGCAGCAAATCAAGTGCAGCAAATCAAGTGCAGCAAATCAAGTGCAGCAAATCAAGTGCAGCAAATCAAGTGCAGCAAATCAAGTGAAGCAAATCAAGTGCAGCAAATCAAGTGCAGCAAATCAAGTGCAGCAAATCAAGTGTAGCAAGTGAAGTGCAGCAAGTGAAGTGCAGCAAGTGAAGTGCAGCACGTGAAGTGCAGCAAGTGAAGTGCAGCAAGTGAAGTGCAGCAAGTGAAGTGCAGCAAGTGAAGTGCAGCAAGTGAAGTGCAGCAAGTGAAGTGCAGCAAGTGAAGTGCAGCAAGTGAAGTGCAGCAAGTGAAGTGCAGCAAGTGAAGTGCAGCAAGTGAAGTGCAGCAAATCAAGTGCAGCAAATCAAGTGCAGCAAATCAAGTGCAGCAAATCAAGTGCAGCAAATCAAGTGCAGCAAATCAAGTGCAGCAAATCAAGTGCAGCAAATCAAGTGCAGCAAATCAAGTGCAGCAAATCAAGTGCAGCAAATCAAGTGCAGCAAATCAAGTGCAGCAAATCAAGTGCAGCAAGTGAAGTGCAGCAAGTGAAGTGCAGCAAGTGAAGTGCAGCAAGTGAAGTGCAGCAAGTGAAGTGCAGCAAGTGAAGTGCAGCAAGTGAAGTGCAGCAAGTGAAGTGCAGCAAGTGAAGTGCAGCAAGTGAAGTGCAGCAAGTGAAGTGCAGCAAGTGAAGTGCAGCAAGTGAAGTGCAGCAAGTGAAGTGCAGCAAGTGAAGTGCAGCAAGTGAAGTGCAGCAAGTGAAGTGCAGCAAGTGAAGTGCAGCAAGTGAAGTGCAGCAAGTGAAGTGCAGCAAATCAAGTGCAGCAAATCAAGTGCAGCAAATCAAGTGCAGCAAATCAAGTGCAGCAAATCAAGTGCAGCAAATCAAGTGCAGCAAATCAAGTGCAGCAAATCAAGTGCAGCAAATCAAGTGCAGCAAATCAAGTGCAGCAAATCAAGTGCAGCAAATCAAGTGCAGCAAATCAAGTGAAGCAAATCAAGTGCAGCAAATCAAGTGCAGCAAATCAAGTGCAGCAAATCAAGTGCAGAAAGTGAAGTGCAGCAAGTGAAGTGCAGCAAGTGAAGTGCAGCAAGTGAAGTGCAGCAAGTGAAGTGCAGCAAGTGAAGTGCAGCAAGTGAAGTGCAGCAAGTGAAGTGCAGCAAGTGAAGTGCAGCAAGTGAAGTGCAGCAAGTGAAGTGCAGCAAGTGAAGTGCAGCAAGTGAAGTGCAGCAAGTGAAGTGCAGCAAGTGAAGTGCAGCAAGTGAAGTGCAGCAAGTGAAGTGCAGCAAGTGAAGTGCAGCAAGTGAAGTGCAGCAAATCAAGTGCAGCAAATCAAGTGCAGCAAATCAAGTGCAGCAAATCAAGTGCAGCAAATCGAGTGCAGCAAATCAAGTGCAGCAAATCAAGTGCAGCAAATCAAGTGCAGCAAATCAAGTGCAGCAAATCAAGTGCAGCAAATCAAGTGCAGCAAATCAAGTGCAGCAAATCAAGTGCAGCAAGTGAAGTGCAGCAAGTGAAGTGCAGCAAGTGAAGTGCAGCAAGTGAAGTGCAGCAAGTGAAGTGCAGCAAGTGAAGTGCAGCAAGTGAAGTGCAGCAAGTGAAGTGCAGCAAATCAAGTGCAGCAAATCAAGTGCAGCAAATCAAGTGCAGCAAATCAAGTGCAGCAAATCAAGTGCAGCAAATCAAGTGCAGCAAATCAAGTGCAGCAAATCAAGTGCAGCAAATCAAGTGCAGCAAATCAAGTGCAGCAAATCAAGTGCAGCAAATCAAGTGCAGCACGTGAAGTGCAGCAAATCAAGTGCAGCAAGTGAAGTGCAGCAAGTGAAGTGCAGCAAATCAAGTGCAGCAAGTGAAGTGCAGCAAGTGAAGTGCAGCACGTGAAGTGCAGCAAGTGAAGTGCAGCAAGTGAAGTGCAGCAAGTGAAGTGCAGCAAGTGAAGTGCAGCAAGTGAAGTGCAGCAAGTGAAGTGCAGCAAGTGAAGTGCAGCAAGTGAAGTGTAGCAAGTGAAGTATAGCAAGTGAAGTGCAGCAAGTGAAGTGCAGCAAGTGAAGTGCAGCAAGTGAAGTGCAGCAAGTGAAGTGCAGAAAGTGAAGTGCAGAAAGTGAAGTGCAGAAAGTGAAGTGCAGCAAGTGAAGTGCAGCAAGTGAAGTGCAGCAAGTGAAGTGCAGCAAGTGAAGTGCAGCAAGTGAAGTGCAGCAAGTGAAGTGCAGCAAATCAAGTGCAGCAAATCAAGTGCAGCAAATCAAGTGCAGCAAATCAAGTGCAGCAAATCAAGTGCAGCAAATCAAGTGCAGCAAATCAAGTGCAGCAAATCAAGTGCAGCAAATCAAGTGCAGCAAATCAAGTGCAGCAAATCAAGTGCAGCAAATCAAGTGCAGCAAGTGAAGTGCAGCAAGTGAAGTGCAGCAAATCAAGTGCAGCAAGTGAAGTGCAGCAAGTGAAGTGCAGCACGTGAAGTGCAGCAAGTGAAGTGCAGCAAGTGAAGTGCAGCAAGTGAAGTGCAGCACGTGAAGTGCAGCAAGTGAAGTGCAGCAAGTGAAGTGCAGCAAGTGAAGTGCAGCAAGTGAAGTGCAGCAAGTGAAGTGCAGCAAGTGAAGTGCAGCAAGTGAAGTGCAGCAAGTGAAGTGCAGCAAGTGAAGTGCAGCAAGTGAAGTGCAGCAAGTGAAGTGCAGCAAATCAAGTGCAGCAAATCAAGTGCAGCAAATCAAGTGCAGCAAATCAAGTGCAGCAAATCAAGTGCAGCAAATCAAGTGCAGCAAATCAAGTGCAGCAAATCAAGTGCAGCAAATCAAGTGCAGCAAATCAAGTGCAGCAAATCAAGTGCAGCAAATCAAGTGCAGCAAATCAAGTGCAGCAAATCAAGTGCAGCAGATCAAGTGCAGCAAATCAAGTGCAGCAAATCAAGTGAAGCAAATCAAGTGCAGCAAATCAAGTGCAGCAAATCAAGTGCAGCAAATCAAGTGCAGCAAGTGAAGTGCAGCAAATCAAGTGCAGCAAGTGAAGTGCAGCAAGTGAAGTGCAGCAAGTGAAGTGCAGCAAGTGAAGTGCAGCAAGTGAAGTGCAGCAAGTGAAGTGCAGCAAGTGAAGTGCAGCAAGTGAAGTGCAGCAAGTGAAGTGCAGCAAGTGAAGTGCAGCAAGTGAAGTGCAGCAAGTGAAGTGCAGCAAGTGAAGTGCAGCAAGTGAAGTGCAGCAAGTGAAGTGCAGCAAGTGAAGTGCAGCAAGTGAAGTGCAGCAAGTGAAGTGCAGCAAGTGAAGTGTAGCAAGTGAAGTGTAGCAAGTGAAGTGCAGCAAGTGAAGTGCAGCAAGTGAAGTGCAGCAAGTGAAGTGCAGCAAGTGAAGTGCAGAAAGTGAAGTGCAGAAAGTGAAGTGCAGAAAGTGAAGTGCAGCAAGTAAAGTGCAGCAAGTGAAGGGCAGCAAGTGAAGTGCAGCAAGTGAAGTGCAGCAAGTGAAGTGCAGCAAGTGAAGTGCAGCAAGTGAAGTGCAGCAAGTGAAGTGCAGCAAGTGAAGTGCAGCAAGTGAAGTGTAGCAAGTGAAGTGTAGCAAGTGAAGTGCAGCAAGTGAAGTGCAGCAAGTGAAGTGCAGCAAGTGAAGTGCAGCAAGTGAAGTGCAGAAAGTGAAGTGCAGAAAGTGAAGTGCAGAAAGTGAAGTGCAGCAAGTGAAGTGCAGCAAGTGAAGTGCAGCAAGTGAAGTGCAGCAAGTGAAGTGTAGCAAGTGAAGTGCAGCAAGTGAAGTGCAGCAAGTGAAGTGCAGCAAGTGAAGTGCAGCAAGTGAAGTGCAGCAAGTGAAGTGCAGCAAGTGAAGTGCAGCAAGTGAAGTGCAGCAAGTGAAGTGCAGCAAGTGAAGTGCAGCAAGTGAAGTGCAGCAAATCAAGTGCAGCAAATCAAGTGCAGCAAATCAAGTGCAGCAAATCAAGTGCAGCAAATCAAGTGCAGCAAATCAAGTGCAGCAAATCAAGTGCAGCAAATCAAGTGCAGCAAATCAAGTGCAGCAAATCAAGTGCAGCAAATCAAGTGCAGCAAATCAAGTGCAGCAAATCAAGTGCAGCAAATCAAGTGCAGCAAATCAAGTGCAGCAAATCAAGTGCAGCAAATCAAGTGCAGCAAATCAAGTGCAGCAAGTGAAGTGCAGCAAGTGAAGTGCAGATAGTGAAGTGCAGCAAGTGAAGTGCAGCAAGTGAAGTGCAGCAAATCAAGTGCAGCAAATCAAGTGCAGCAAATCAAGTGCAGCAAATCAAGTGCAGCAAATCAAGTGCAGCAAATCAAGTGCAGCAAATCAAGTGCAGCAAATCAAGTGCAGCAAATCAAGTGCAGCAAATCAAGTGCAGCAAATCAAGTGCAGCAAATCAAGTGCAGCAAATCAAGTGCAGCAAATCAAGTGCAGCAAATCAAGTGCAGCAAATCAAGTGCAGCAAATCAAGTGCAGCAAATCAAGTGCAGCAAATCAAGTGCAGCAAATCAAGTGCAGCAAGTGAAGTGCAGCAAGTGAAGTGCAGCAAGTGAAGTGCAGCAAGTGAAGTGCAGCAAGTGAAGTGCAGCAAGTGAAGTGCAGCAAGTGAAGTGCAGCAAGTGAAGTGCAGCAAGTGAAGTGCAGCAAGTGAAGTGCAGCAAGTGAAGTGCAGCAAGTGAAGTGCAGCAAGTGAAGTGCAGCAAGTGAAGTGCAGCAAGTGAAGTGCAGCAAGTGAAGTGCAGCAAGTGAAGTGCAGCAAGTGAAGTGCAGCAAATCAAGTGCAGCAAATCAAGTGCAGCAAATCAAGTGCAGCAAATCAAGTGCAGCAAATCAAGTGCAGTAAATCAAGTGCAGCAAATCAAGTGCAGCAAATCAAGTGCAGCAAATCAAGTGCAGCAAATCAAGTGCAGCAAATCAAGTGCAGCAAATCAAGTGCAGCAAATCAAGTGCAGCAAGTGAAGTGCAGCAAGTGAAGTGCAGCAAGTGAAGTGCAGCAAGTGAAGTGCAGCAAATCAAGTGCAGCAAATCAAGTGCAGCAAATCAAGTGCAGCAAATCAAGTGCAGCAAATCAAGTGCAGCAAATCAAGTGTAGCAAATCAAGTGCAGCAAATCAAGTGCAGCAAGTGAAGTTCATGAAAAACTGCAAATTTGGACCTTAACTGCAATTTTCTAGCTGGCTCAGTTCTTGAGAAAAGGGTATGTACTGCTAACTTCACACTGACGTTAACAGTGCAAAGTGAATTTTTCGAATTTTTTGTCAAATTTTGACTTAAAAATTTGAACTTAGTTTTTTCTTGAAGTGCATACAAAACTGCAAATTTGGACTTTAACTGCAATTTTGTAGCTGGCTCAGTTCTTGAGAAAACGGTATGTACTGCTAACTTCACACTGACGTTAACAGTGCAAATTTAATTTTTCGATTTTAATGCCAAATTTTGACTTCAAAATTTGAACTGCATTTTTTCGTGAAGTAAATGAAAAACTGCAAATTTGGACCCTTACTGCACTTTTGTACCTAGCACAGTTGCTGAGAAAAGGGTATGTACTGCTAACTTCACAGTGACGTTAACAGTGAAAAATGAATTTATTCGATTTTTTTTTCAAATTTGGACTTAAAAATTTGGACATTAATTTTTCTTGAACTGCAAATTAAACTGCAAATTTGGAGCCTAACTGCAAATTTCTTAGTATCACCGTTGCTGAGAAAAGGACTTTTATGCTAACTTCACAGTGAAGTTAGCAGTACAGTATGAATTTTTTTTTATGTTTTTTATTTGTTTTTTTCCTTTTCTGGAACTGCAAATTAAACTGCAAATTCAGAGTCTTATTTCAGATTCCTAGCTAGCTCGGTTGCTGAGAAAAGGATAGGCACTGCTAACTTCACAGTGAAGTTAGCAGTACAGTCGGTTACACCCACTATTTGGTGAACTGCAAAATCCGGAATAGAAATGCATAAAAAATGCAAAAAAAACTGCAAATTCCTGCCATGGTCCCATTGGCCTAGCTCAAAAATGTTATGCTAACTTCACACACGTCTGAAAACAAGAACTGTTAAGCATGGTGATAACCCTTGGTTAACGCTGGAGACTGGAGGTACAAAACATAACTGCCTGAATAGAATAGAGTGCTGCAACTGGAATAGATGCCAAAAAATGTCGTATGTGATTTTTTTACGCGCCAACAGTATAGCTGTATAGCTTTCTGACATTTCAGTATACCTAGAAAGTAAAAACAAAAATAAAAAAGAATATAATGATGAAAAAGAAGCTGAAATTACTTTACGGCTTTGTGAGGTTGACATGAGTGTGTAACTCACCTCAACCCCCATGTAAATACTCGGTTTATTTAAGTGAATAATTTCATTTTAATGTTTTTTTTTTAACTTTTGCTTTACATTGTTATTCTTCCTAGTTCATTATATTGTAATAACTTTTACATTTGAGCTATACCTATAACGTCTCACAATAGCAAACAAACGGACACAATAGATTATGGTCGCAGTGAAAACATACCCCTTAGCTATAATTATAGGGACTCTCAAACGAAAGAAGCGGCATCTGCCGGATTATAGCTGAAAGCCAGCTGTCAAATGAAAGCTTTTGGAACATGGGAAATTTCCCCTACGGAAAGCCCTGGAAGCAGAGACCAGAACATTCTACTAATTTCCAGAGTTTGTCAAACAAGTATAAAAAGGCACATGTTTGACCGACAGCGACGAAGTTTGTTTTTAATCGTGAATGAATAAAGTTGGTTGATATAAAAGTAAAGTTGGTGAATTAATTTCAGTGGTGAAAAATAAATTGTTTTGTTTGTAGTAAGAAAAGTTTAGTGTTTTATTTTGTGAAATAAATAAGTGGAAGTTTTGAATAAAGTAAATAAGTTTTATTAACGAACCTGCAAAAATATTACAATATAGATCTCCTCACCTGTGTAACACTCGCTGAAGATGAGCCCTCAATATAAGTGGCTCGAAATGCATACGAAAAATAATAAGGAATATTAAAACTTAGTCAGATCGTGTTTTGGTATTTTTGTCGATAGTTTTCGGTCAATAAGAAGCTTTTTACATATGTAGTTCCCACGTTAATAAAGCAACACACAAAATTCTTGATCGAGACTCCAATTATCGTTTGCCTTCTTGTTGTAATTATCTCCTTTCGTTCAATTAATATTTTCTTGACAAAAAAAACTGTACCTGAATTCCTTTTTTCTGATTTTCGCCTTTTCAGATCTTGGCGACGAAACTCGGTATCACGGGACGTTTATATAAAATCACTGAGTGGCAGTGGTTCAGATGTAGGATTGGTCAAGATGTCAAAAACTGTGTCCGACTTCAGAATACGAAGCAGGTGACAGGCTCATAAAAATCGGTAGCCTTTTAATCAAAAGAACGTCTCACAAAATGAGGCTGGATATTTAGCCTTTTTGAAGGTTAGACAACAAAAACGGCAACATAATAAAACAGCTACAGCAAAAAAAAAGGTGCGTGGCGGCCCAGCGCTCCGCTGGCTACCAGGATCCACCATACCCACTTGGGGTGATGTAGCAACCTGCATTTAATTTGGAAGGTTATTTTCAATAAAAAATTATATTTCCAAACTCACCTTATTAATTGGTTTTAAGGTGCCAGTTATAGCTATCATTGAAACTCATCATTGAAAATTTTAATGATTGAATTTGAGACGCTTAGGAAGTGAAATCGTTATAGAATATATAGAATCTGACATTTCAGTCCAATTGAAGTTTGTTATTGGTCTTTGCCGAACCTTAATCATTTTGCAGCTCCTTTTTCACAACTGTTAACGTCAAAAGTGACAAATGAAAACTGACAGATAAGGATTTTAGAAAAAAATAAAGGCATACACGGAAGAGTATTTTTACTTGGCATCGAGGTGTTCAATTCTTTAAATGCTGTCATATATTGAAGTACATATAGTTTGATTAACATGCAAGAAGTATTAGCCTATGTAATTCACACGTTATCATAATGTAACTTGTAATAGATTAGAATCATTCATACATATATATATAAGCCAAATGTCAAACCCTCACGTGGTTCTTATTTCATACTGATAACCTCATTCTTGATTTAGCCTGAGTCATCGACAGTCACCTTTCTAGTTCGCTTTACTTAGATTTAAGCATCACATTGTTATCTTATATATTAAGAATAAAATTAATTCAAACAAACGAAGTTGTTTAAGTACATCACAGTGGCGACGAGGACTTAAAAAAAAAAAGAACTTATCACGTGTGCTAAAAAATCACAAAACTAGAGCGAACACTTTAATAAAAAGTCTCATCGTGCGTTAACCAAAATTAACATGTCAGTGGACACAATACCTTCTTTCAATTTTGCGCAAAACGACTGGGAAGTGTTTAAAACTAGACTGGAACAATACTTCATAGTCAATGGCTTGGTCATCGAGAAAGATATGGAGGTTAAGCGCGCAATACTGATTACCGCGTTAACCGAATCATCATATAAGTTGCTGAAAAGTCTGGTTTCTCCAATTAATCCAGATAAAACGACATACACCAACCTAATGGCAGCTCTGGATAAGCATTTCAAGAAATTTGCAGAAAGACTCAAGTTTTACGAGGCCGTCAAGCAAAAAGACGAGTCAGTGCAGTGCTGGGCGGCAAGAGTTCGTACTTTAGCTGCAAACTGTGAATTTGGGAGCAATCTGGACGAAATGCTTCGAGATCGATTCATAATGGGTTTGGAGAAAAGCCCAGAAAAGGACAAACTGTTTCAAGAAGACGTGTCCAAACTAACGCTTGAAAAAGCTATCGAGATAACACGAACGGTAGCCTGCATTAAACAACAATATCAGGTAGAAGCGGTGGCGGTGAAGCAAGAGCAATCTGAGTCAAGTGGCTCAGGGTTATATAGAATGGCAGCCCGTCATCAACAACAACAAAATCACCGAAAATCAACACCAGCTCCTAAAAACAACTCAGACAAAAAATGTTCCGTATGGGGATATACCAACCACACAGAAGCTCAATGCCGATTTCGGAACTACAAGTGCAGCCTGTGTAAACAACGTGGTCATTTGAAGAAGATGTGCAGCAAGCGGGAACAACGATCATCACATGCAGATAATAGAAATCATAATAGTATAAAATATATGTGCGAAACCGATATGTCTCTTTTTCATTTCAGAAGCGATCCTAGTTCGAGTACTAGTTCCCAACCAATTTTTGCAAAAGTCACCCTAAATCGCGTTCCAATAGAGATGGAGATCAATAGTGGAGCATCTATGTCAGCGATATCACTGGAATTTTATAAGAAACATTTTTCTGATTGTCCATTGAAGGAAACGATGCTTCTAATTAAAAGTTACAACGGCGGTCACATCGCACCAACTGGGGTATGTAAATTAAATGTAGTCTATAATCAAAAGTGTCGACTGTTGGATGTATATGTCATCGAGAACGGAGGTCCCCCATTACTAGGAAGAGATTGGATGAGCGCATTCAATGTAGGTTTGCAAGAAATTAAATTTCTTGATGGTATAGACCGCGACGTCGGTAAGGTTTTAGATAGGTACGCGGAAGTTTTTGATGGTACTTTGGGAACTTTCAACAAAAAAGTCGTTTCGCTTACCTTAAAACCCGGTGCAACCCCAAAATTTTGCAAGCCTAGGCAAGTGCCCTCTAAAAGTACTTGAGAGTGCTAGGACGCCTTATGGCCCTAGGCTCAATGATAGGAAAATCCCTATGCACACCTCCGCGTGGTAGAGGGCGGGTAACGCTAACGTGCAGGGGGACCGAATGGATGCCTAGATAAGCAGACAACCCAGCTATGCTGGTCAGGGCACAAACTTGTCCTCGGGATGGTTAAAAGCCCCCTTAAGGCGGATGAACTGCAGGTGGCGGTCAACGGCATGATAGTCTGGTGGCGGAGGAGCTTTTTTTGGTAAAAGGCCAACGGCAGCAGCAGGTAGCGTCTGTAACCCATATTGGGCGGCTACAAAAGGCGTCTGTTTTCCCACAGTGGGCGGCCTCGAGCAGTTATGTGTTTGACCATACAAAAGGCGGGTGTGCCTGTCAAATCTGAGCTTATGTATGTTATTAATCATATCTCGGAAAACACCATGGTGGAAGGATATATGCAAATACATGAATTATGACAACAAATGGAAATGAGTCCCCAAGAGGTAATCTTTTTATAGAAAATCCTTCTGTAGCTTCGGCTGCAGTAAACCTCACATCGGATTTGGGGGTGCGGCATCCTTCATGTACGAGCGTCAATCAAGACGCCATAATAATAAATGAATCGTTGACAAATAGAAGAAGTCTTTCAAGAAGCGCAAATGTTACTTTTGGCTACCGCATACGTACGAAAATCGGAGCATGGAACGTTCGATCCTTGTACAGCGATGGTAGATACCAGCAGGTTGAGCGTGAAATGATTCGCCTAAAGATCAGTATCCTGGGCATAAGCGAAACTAAGTGGAGAGGAAGAGCTGAATACAGATCAGACACTGGACAGACGAGAATGCTGTATTCCGGCGAATATGAAAGAGAGGGTGGCCAAAGACTGCATGGTGTCGGAATTATGTTGAACGAAGAAGCGAGGCGTAGTTTGATCTCATGGGCGCCCATTTCTGCGAGATTAATGACAGCAAGGTTTCGTTCAAAAATTCGTAACGTCACAGTTATTCAATGCTACGCCCCCACAAATGAAGCGACCGAGGAAGACAAAATCGCGTTCTACACTCATCTTAACTCGGTTTACAGTAGTGTTCCGAGAGCCGACATCATAGTCGTTATGGGAGACCTTAATGCCCAAGTCGGTTCAGACAATTACGGACTGGAACGCGTGATGGGAAGAAATGGCGTGGGGTCACGGAATGAAAATGGTGACTTGCTTGTCGACTTTTGTAACGCGAATCGTCTTGTGATAGGTGGGACTGTATTTAAGCATAAGACGTGCAACAAAATTACCTGGGTGCATCCGGATGGTCAAACCGAAAACCAAATTGATCATATCATGATTCAGCAGCGATGGAGGAAGTCTATGTGTGATGTCCGGAGTATAAGAAATGCCGATGTGGGAAGCGACCACCATTTGGTTCTGATGAGTCTCAAACTACGAACCGCTGCCGTACAAAAACCAGCGCAGGATGCAGCAAGGAGCACAAAATTCATTACTAATGCTTTAAATGACCCCAACATATGTCGAAACTATGTCACCACCCTTAACGACAGAGCCTCGTCATTAAATGGAATCCAGAATTCAACAACTGATGAGATGTGGGGTGAAATTAAAAGTGTTTTTATGGAGGCTGGATCCGAAACTGTACCCAAGCGAACGAGACGTAGAGACTCTTGGATATCCCAAGACACCTGGGATAAGATCGAACTTCGCAAATCGTTGAAAATCCAAATAAATGCCGAAGCTGATGTTCAACGAAAGGCTGACTTGCGAAGAGAGTACCGCATTGCACATAAGATGGTCTACCGCTGTGTGAGACGTGACAAGAGGGTGAAGTTGGATGGACTCGCAAATAATGCGGAAAGCGCTGCCAGAAGAGGAGATATCCGGGAATTGTACCAAATAGCCAAAGATGTTATCGGGAAAAAAAGCAACACCAATCATCCTGTAATGGATGTGGATGGCACACTTTTGGTATCAATTGAGGATCAGCTTCGTAGATGGAAGGACCATTTTTGTGCCCTGCTAAATGGGGATTCAGTTGAGCAGAGTGCTGAAGTGCCCCAACTAAACGAGATGCTCAGGTCCTATAGGGGTATTGACATCGAACCCCCGTCAGAATCGGAAATTCGTACATCAATAAATCTCCTCAAAAACAACAAGGCAGCTGGACTGGACGGAATACCAGCTGAATTCCTGAAAGCCGATCCCGTAGCAGCAGCTAGTATTTTACATCCGCTGATACAAAACATTTGGGAAAACGAAAGCTATCCCAGGGACTGGAAGGATGGTGTGATTGTTAAGTTGCCAAAGAAAGGTGACTTAAAGAATTGCAACAATTGGCGTGGTATCACCGTTTTGTCCGTTTTCCCAAAACTAATGGCAACAATCATACTCGAGCGAATAAAGGATAGAATCGAGTCTACACTCAAGAGGCATCAAGCTGGCTTCCGCAGTGGTCGATCGTGTGTCGACCATATCAACACCCTGCGTATCGTCCTCGAGCAGTCGATGGAATATCAATCACCGCTTTACCTCATGTTCGTGGATTTTGAAAAGGCCTTTGATCGAGTTAACCGAGAATGTATATGGAGATCGTTGCTTGGTAGAGGAATTCCACCAAAAATTGTTGCCATTATTAAAGAGTCCTACAACAACGCGAGGTGTTTTGTTTTGCACAATGGGCAGCTATCCGACTCCTTCGTAGTGCAACAAGGTGTGAGACAAGGGGATGTTCTATCGCCAATTCTCTTCCTGCTGGCGATGGACGACGTATTGACGGCCAGTGTTGGTACAGCTGAGCGACAGGGCATTCAATGGAGACCGTTCGAAAGGCTCAGTCATTTAGACTATGCCGATGACATATGTCTACTGGCAAATAACATCAGTGGGCTGAACGGGATGTGCCAAGCACGGCAAGTGAAGGGAGAGTCGAGTGGTCTAAGAATTAACAGCAAAAAGACAAAAATAATGCTCACAGGCCGCTCCACACAGCAGCGTATTATTTTACAGGAGACGCCAGTTGAAGTAGTGGAACAATTTAACTACCTTGGCAGTATTGTTTCTGCAAACGGTGGTACGGATCTGGACGTTAAAAGTAGAATAAATAAAGCTCGTGCTGCCTTCGGTACTCTGTCCCCAATTTGGAAATCCAGTCAAATCTCCTTACACACTAAGTTAAGATTCTTCGAATCCAATGTCAAATCCGTGCTGTTATATGCTTGTGAAACCTGGAAAGTCACGTCTACCATTTCGAAGAAATTGCAGGCTTTTGTGAATCGCTGTCTTCGACACATCCTAAAGATTCGCTGGCCACAAATAATATCAAATGAGGAATTGTGGCGCAGGACAAGTCAAGAGCGGCTGGACGTCGACATAAGAAAGCGTAAATGGCGTTGGATTGGTCACACACTGAGGAAACCAAACGATGAAATTGCAAAGCAGTCCTTTGAATGGAATCCTCAGGGTGCACGGCAGGTTGGAAGACCAAGAACAACATGGAAATCAACTGTCTTAGCGGAAGCAGAATCCCAGAGAAAGACGTGGCCACAGCTTAAGTACCTTGCAGCAGACCGTGAAGGATGGAGACGTTTTGTTGACGCCCTATGCCCCAGCCGGGGATACAGGACACGATGATGATGATGAGGCAAGTGCCCTTGCCAATGAAAGAAAAAGTTAATGCGGAGATTTCTAAGCTCGTGAAAATAGGCGTTTTGGTTCCCGTTGCTTACAGCAATTGGGCCACACCAATAGTACCAGTTCTAAAAAAGGCAGGGGATATAAGAATTTGTGGCGACTACAAAATAACGCTTAATCCGCAACTCGAGGTTACACAATATCCCTTACCTAGAATAGAAGAGTTATTTGCCAAACTTGAGGGGGGCCAACAGTTCACCAAGTTAGATTTGTCCATGGCCTACCAACAACTACTGCTAGACGAGAAGTGTCAAGATTACACGACAATTTCGACGGAACACGAGATTAGTTTACGGAATCGCGTCTTCGGCAGCCGAGTTTCAAAAAGCCATTGAGAATCTATTTGTAGGTATGGACGGGGTCATTATATTTATTGATGATTTACTCATTACAGCTAGGACAAAAGAACTTCATCTCGAGCGGTTAGCGAAGTTGCTAGCAATTTTAAAAGACGCTGGGTTGAAACTCGCAAAATCGAAATGTGAATTTTTTGCAAAATCGATAAATTATCTTGGACATACAATCGATCGCGACGGTCTTCACACCTGTCCACAAAAAATAGAAGCAATTAAAAACGCAAAAGAGCCAGACAACGTTAAGGAACTACAATCGTTTCTTGGGCTTTTCAATTATTATAGAAAATTTTTTCCTAACGTTGCCACGATTTGTTCCCCCCTCTATGATTTATTAAAAAAAGACACTACGTATAGGTGGGAATCGAAATAAAAAGAAGCTTTCGAAAATATTAAGAGCTTGCTTTCGTCAAACAAAATACTTGCCCACTATGATCCAGCAGTTCCAATAAAAGTAACCGTTGACGCTAGCCCAGTGGGTTTAGGTGGAGTTTTGTCTCATGTTTATGCCAACGGTACCGAGAGACCAATTTGTTTTGTCTCACGAAAGCTTACTGATAGCGAGAAAAAATATTCTCAAATAGAATGAGAAGCACTAGGAATTGTTTTGCAATAAAAAAATTCCACCACTATATTTTCGGTCGCAAATTCATTCTGTTAACCGACAACAAGCCTCTCGTATCAATTTTTGGACCAAAGAAGGGCATTCCAACAATGACTGCGAACCGGTTACAGAGATATGCATTGTTTTTGTCAGGTTATAGCTTCGACATCGAGTATGTCAAATGTCAATACAAATTCAAACGTTGCCGATTATTTATCGCGCAAGCCAATTCATTGCTGGGAAGAACAAGATTCGGATCAAGCCAGTGACATACATTTCAATTATCTGTGTGAAATAAGTAATTTTCCTCTGGACTTTAAAAGCATGATTAATGAAGTAAACAAAGATGAAGAATTACAATTAGTTAAACGTCATATTTTAGAAGGATGGCCTAAAAAGTGTGCAGAGAATTTACGTCCGTATTTGTTAAAAAAGCATGAGCTAAGTATAGAATCAGAGTGTGTGTTTTGGGGTTATAGAATCATAGTCCCACGTTCTTTGCATGATATTGTTCTGAAGGAAATTGTGGGAAACGGCACACTGAATTACACCAACAAAATAATAATAATAATAATAATAATAATAATAATAATAATAATAATAATAATAATACTAATAAAAATAATAATAAAACAAAATACTAATTATAATAACCTAACCACCCAGACTATAATAATATCAAAATCCAATAATAATAACGCATTTGGGAAAACGGTTTGGTATTGCTTCTTAATACCGGCACTCCACATGGAGTATGTGCATAAAATAATTTAGTCTAACGCACAAAATCTAACATTCGATTTAATAAAACCGCTAATTATTAGTGGCCTGACATGATCATGTCAGCAAACCTAAGCCAACACCGGTAGTTTCAACTGCTAGAAAAGAGGCGGAGCCAACCCGCATATTGGGAAAGTCGAACTTTCCTATGCCTAGCTAAGGACAGTTGGTGGATAAACTTTAGCAGTGCGGGTCGAAAGTAATTAAAGCCGTCGAAGTAACAAAGGAAGAATAATTCTAAGATTTTATTTAACGCAGCAATTAAAACTATGCAAGAAACATTGTGAAATCTTATTATAAAACCTAACAAAAATAAGAGTAAACTATATTATCGCATAAAAATGCCTTAATTTAATAAACTAAAGGAAAAAAGAATCTTACTTAAAATTATAACTAAAAGCATTCGAAACGAAAAAAAAAAGAAAAAAATTCGGTGGTGATTTAGCATCTGCATGCATACCAAAAAAATGCATAATCAACCAGAAAATAAACCAAGCTAATCATAAGAAATTTTAAATTAAAAAGGTGTAATAATATATATGAATACCCATACAAAAAAACCAAAAGCCAAGTGCAAATCAGTGTGCCATACCATCCCTTAAGAGAAAAAAGGTATAGGCAACCTTATAGTGAACCCAATAGAATAAGAACCAAAACCTACCCTATATAAAAAAAAAACACCTTACCCCCCCCCCTCTGCTCCCGTAAAGAAAAAAAAAGTTATCCCTACCAACGAAAAAAAAAAAAATTGAATAAAAAACTTACCAAAATCTTTTTATACTGAAAAAAAAGAAAAAATACTTACCTTGAACCTAATACCTGAAAAAAAAAAGGAAAAATAAAACTAAAGAAACCTACATAAATGAACGCGGTACCTACAACCCTAAAGTGAAAGCAAACAGAAGATACTTACCTGGAAGAACTACCTGAAGACTGAAGAAAAACAAAAAAAACCTTACCTGTGGCCAACGGACATCAACGGACATCAACGAAGCAGCACCCTACAATAACCTAGTGAAAAAAAGTGTGTCCAGAGTGTTCCTACCAAACTTACCTATACCCAACTTACCTTCCACAATATTTGTGTTTACCCCTCCCTTCCTTCTGTGTCATTAGTGTCGTTAGTGTCTAGTTTTAAGTGAAATAAAAATGTAAACAGAATATATAATAGAAAGTGGCCAAGATTTACCAAATCTAAATTTTTTATTAAATAAATCAGGCAAATACCTATAGTTCGTGGTAGAGTGGAAATCATAAATCTGAAATTAATTAAAGAATAAAATTAAAAAAAAAAACAAGAAAGAATAATCTGAAAAAAAAGAGAATTATACTTACTCACATATCTACATAAAACACATACACTTATTATCAAAACAAAACAGAATAAACTTAAATCATTACAGAGGTGTCATACTATAGGATAAGTACTCCAATGCGGTGCACCTCCTTGGCAGTTGCGATATTCGGATGACAAAGTAAGTTTTCTTTTTATATGCACTTACCTTTATTCACATTTTTTGATTTGTTTTGATAAATATATATATTTAGATTATTTATAACAATATTTATAGCGTTCATAGTATGGTTTACCTACCTGAAATACACTGAAACAAAAAAACAATACAAAAATAAGATACAAAAAAAAAAAACGAACGCAATTAAACAACATACATAAATTGAAACGTTAGTTATATGGACAAAAATTAAAGATTTTTGTTATGCAGATAAAATTATTAAAATAAATACAATACAAGTTAACAATAATTTCCACAACAACCCCAAACATAAGACCTTTTTTTTGTTTTGTTTAAATTAAGGTCAAACAATAAACAGCACATATAATTTAAAAAAATAAATTGAAAGATTGAATGTTGTACTAAATAGGGTTGCCACCCCTACCTGAAAATTATTATTTTTTTTATTTCTTTTGTATTATTTTATTTTTTTTATTGTTCTTATTATTTTAATCTTTAGAGTTTATATGACTTCTCTTAAGCATAATTCATCTTTAAGTACAATTCTTGGCCAACTAATAAAATTGTC
This sequence comes from Dasysyrphus tricinctus, assembly GCA_963921185.1. NCBI lineage: Eukaryota > Metazoa > Arthropoda > Insecta > Diptera > Syrphidae > Dasysyrphus > Dasysyrphus tricinctus. The sequence continues at coordinate 227,393,010 of OY992530.1, read as the reverse complement.
TTGTAATTTTCAAATTTAAAGCGTTCGTTGACTCATTCTTTTATATGGATTCGTGCCTTCTTTGGTTCTATGAATGATTGACGTATTGAATTTTAGATGGGAAGTTTTTTTCGCTATTATTTGGTATACTTTTCGCTGAGTTGTTAATTTTTTGAATAGGATGGAATCTTAAACCTAAGGCCTGAGGTGGAGGTGTTACGCAACCGAAGTAAGTGTCGATGAAACTGCGATGAAGTGGTAAGCTGGTGGAATATCCGGTCTGGGGTTACTGCACAACATTGGAGGAGGCAGTAGCCATGGTGGTATCATTATGATACATTGGGTGGGTTAAATCCTCCGGAGGGCCAACAACACCAGGGACCCTCCCCCCCTATAGGAATCACTCCCCTCTAACATGAACGAACTCGGGTCTCATTTTTTTTAATAATGAACCAACTTTTTTTTATCTTTTCTCCGGCATGAAGTCGTAACGACAGTCCAGTGCTGCGGTAGCAAGAATCCCCCCTCCGACGAGCTAGGTCGTGCTAATGCAAGCATGCCTCGCTGCCGTAGCCTGGACGCCCTCTCCTTCTTGCTGCCCGGACCAGCCTCATGCTCCTGTAGGCATGGGGTTGTAACGGTGGTATAGGGAGGAGAGGTCGGATTCTCAAATGAAACTAGGGGCCGGGAAGTTTTCTGTACCTCTTCGAATGGTAAGCCCTAGCCTCCAATTTGGGAATCCAGCCGACAACACCTCGGTTTTGTTACAAAATTCATAGTTCGCATTTAGGTGTAGTAAAAATGAAAAATTTAGCGCGTTCCTACTGCTGGTGGCCTTCTCTTAGCAACGACATAGAAAAAATAGCCAGGTCTTGTGAACACTGCCTTCCATTCAAGGCAAGCCCACAAAAATCAAACCTTGTCAACTGGGATTGGCCAAGTGAGCCTTGGTCACGAGTACATATTGATTTTATGGGGCCAATTTTCAATAGACAATTTTTGATTCTTGTGGACGCACATAGCAAATGGGTGGAATGTCTCGACATGGGAAATAATATATCCAGCAGTCGAACAATTGATGCATTAGCGATGGTATTTGCTCGTTTTGGCTTACCATCAGAACTAGTCAGCGATAATGGCACATCATTTGTGTCAAGCGAATTTAAACACTTTTTAAAAACCAACGGTATAATTCATAAAACATCTCCAGTTGGAAATCCTGCTACCAATGGACAAGCAGAAAACAGTGTTAAGACGGTTAAGCTTGCTTTAAAAAGAGCATTAAGTGGCAGTAAAAATAATGCAAATTTAAGTATCTGCCTCGCCAAATTTTTGCTCGACTATCGAAACTCCATTCATTGTACAACCGGAGCCTCCCCAGCTCAATTAATGCTAAAAAGAGATATTAAAACAAGATTAGATATTTTGAATCCTTTTAAACAAAAGTCGAAAGTTTTGATTAAAGACGTTGAATCGAATGTTTCTAACAAACAACGGGATCAAAAAAACAATTATAAAGGAAAAGCAAAACGAATTTTTTAATGATCATGTGTTAGCAAAAGATTACTCTGTTCCGGGGAGGGTGTCTTGGCAGAAAGCGGTTGTACAGAAATTGCTAGGTAAACAATATTATTTAATAAAACCTGATGAAAAACCGAATCTGTTGTGGAAAAGACACATAAACCAATTGATTAAAAGAGGTGTCCTAGAATCTAGTAACACAATGTACGAGGAATACGTTCCAATTCAAATCACCGATACGGCGCACAAAATTGAGCCTTACTCAAGGCCAGAAAATAACGTTGAAAAAAGTGCACAAACGAACGCGTTGGACAGTGAGAAAAACATTGATATACAGCATACAATCGGAAGTGAAATGGAACGTAATCGTCAAATTCCTCAGAAAACTTACCGTAAGAATATACCTCTTAAAAAGCACAATTTGCGTAGTGTAACTAAGAGCCTCAAAGAGGCAAACTAAAAAAAAAAAAAAAAAAAAAAAAAAAAAAAAAAAAAAAAAATCATTTGGATAATCGTAAATCTTTGATTATTTTGAATTGTAAAATACAAAAACGAAAGTTGTCAGATAATTGGTTAAAAAGAACAAAAATCATGGATTTATTTTTTAAACTGTACCAATAGAACTAAAAGCGAACTAGGGGGGGATATTGTCATATATTGAAGTACATATAGTTTGATTAACATGCAAGAAGTATTAGCCTATGTAATTCACATGTTATCATAATGTAACTTGTAATAGATTAGAATCATTCATACACATATATATAAGCCAAATGTCAAACCCTCACGTGGTTCTTATTTCATACTGATAACCTCATTCTTGATTTAGCCTGAGTCATCGACAGTCACCTTTCTAGTTCGCTTTACTTAGATTTAAGCATCACATTGTTATCTTATATATTAAGAATAAAATTAATTCAAACAAACGAAGTTGTTTAAGTACATCACAAATGCTTTGCTACGCCATTAGTTTATATAATGCTCAGTTGCACCAAAATTCACTAAAAGCGGTTTTTGCTAAAATGGAGTTAAAATCTATCGGACTGATAAATTTACTAGGGTTGCACAAATATTTTTCACGCATTTTTTGTAGCGAGAATAGAGTTCGTGAGCCAACCCTGGATTCTATCATCTGTTTTTTAAACTCAACGAAAAAATTGAAGTGAGATAGCAATAAGGAAAATGTGAATACACAATAAACAGAAACAAGGTATTCTCATTAGATTTTTTTTTTTTTTTATAATATACGCGCACTAAAGGGGTTGTGACTACCCTTAAAATGATTGAACAGAGTGCGAGCGTTAGGAAAATAGGGAAGGATTTGAAAGGAGATACCGATGCACATTAGTTTTGAAGTTCTGAATATCAAAATGGAAGTAAGGGTAAGGCATTCCACATTCGTGTTGTTCGGCTGAAAAAAGAATCTCTGTACTTTACAGTACGTCCGAAATTGGGCTCAAGAGTAAACTGATGCGCATTCCTGGAAGTGCGAGTATTACGGTGGAATTGTTTTAGGGGAGGAATGCAACTGGCTATTTCACTAGAACACTGTTTATAAAAATAGCGATAGAATAAGCAGAGACATGAAACATTACGACGGTGTTCAAGAGATGCGAATGTTTCAGTTATATTACAGTCACCTATCATTTTAAGAGCTCTTTTTTGGATTCTATCTAGAAGGCTTAAATGAGTTATTGGAGCACCTGCCCAAATATGAGAATTATATTCAAGCTTTGGACGAATGAAGGCTTTGTAGATTACAGCCAGATCAGAAGGGGAGACAAATTTCTTGCATCTTCGAAGAAAACCTAAACACTTCGCAGCATTTTTGGCGACATTGAATATGTGTTCATTCCACAGAAGGTGATCTGAGATGCACATACCCAGGACTGAAAGCTGTTCGGTTTCCTCGATGCAAGTGCCACTCATGGATAGTGGCATTGGGGGTGGGTTCTGCTTTAGAGACAGCAAACAGCATTGAGTTTTTGAAGCATTAAATTCTACACGGTTTCTTATTCCCCACTGAACGATGCTGTCAAGATCAGAATTTAATGAGCTTATCATACGCTGCCGTTCAAGTTCCACATCCGAAGGGGCACACCAGCATTTATTTTATGAATATCAGACTTGAAACCATCCAGTACAACTTGTATTGAACGGTCCGAAAGGTAATTTCTAATCCAACGAAGAAGAGATTCATCAATTCCAAATGCACGCATTTTCGATAAGAGAGCTTGATGCCAAACTCTATCAAACGCTTTTGAAATATCAAGTGCAACAATCTTACTTTCTCCAAAACGATGTAAAGATTTGTTCCACTGCTCGGTGAGATATACCATCAGATCACCAGTGGACCTATTGCTACGAAAGCCGTACTGCCGGTCATTAAGAAGCTTCCGTTCTTCAAGATATTTCTTAAGCTGATAATTAATCAGCGTTTCCATGACCTAAGAAAGAAGGGACGTAAATGCAATTGGTCGATAGTTGGAGGGAGACGAAGATTCACCTTTTTTAGGGACAGGCTGGACAAATGCTGTTTTCCATCCACTCGGAAAGAGACCAGTAGAGTAGGACAGATGGAAAAGCTTACGCAGTGGCTTTGCCAGCCTTGAAGAACACCTCTTCAGAACAATTGGAGAGGGATACTATCCGGGCCAGCGGATTTGTGTACATCAAGATCTTTTAGAACTCTAGCTACTGTACGAGTGCGAAAGAAGATTTGCCCCATAAAATCATTACCGCTCTCAAGTACAGGCGGAGTCATGACACTCTCTGGCAGCGTCGAATTAACAGCAAACTGTGCTGCAAGCAAATTGGCTTTTTCTAGTGAGCTGACAGCAGGAGTATCATTGAAGACGAGCGTTGGAACCGAAGACGAGGTAGAATTACGTACATTTTTTACAAATGACCAGAAATGTTTACTACCTTTGGGACATTGTAGTATTTTTTGCCTTAATTTCTGATCATGCAAAAATTTGGTTCTTCGAATATGAACGTTACAGGTCTTTCGATCTTGTTTGAACTTATTCCGGTTTTCCTCAGTGGGGTTGGCTTTGTATCTTCGGAAACTTACTTCTCTAACCCTGATAACCTCTTTACAGCTCGAATCGAACCATGAATTCTCTTTCGGTTTGATGGATTTTATCCTGTTCGGAATAAAATTTCTCATACCGTGAAGAATTAAATTTGTAATCATATCTGCGCTGGAGTCAACGTCACTACCGAGGAAGCATAGTGACCAGTTAAAGTTCCTGAAGAAATTATTGAGACCGTCCCAGTTGGCTTTCTCGTATTGCCAAACAGTTCTCATAGGCGTTATCTCTCTAACTGGATTGATTTGGCACGAGAAATAAGCAGATATGACACAATGGTCCGATGTGCCTAGAGGCGATAGTACACTAATAGTGTATTTATCAGGGTCAGAGGTAAGAAACAAGTCTAAAGTGTTGGCGGATTGACCTGGAACGTCAGGGATACGAGTTGGCTCGTCAACAAGCTGAGTTAGTTGGTTTAACTCTGCAAAGACCTCAACATACCTTCCTTCGGGTGTTGTCTGGCCAGAAAAGCGAAGCCACGAAGAATTGTGTACATTGAAATCGCCCGCAATGACGATTTCAGTGTGAGGATAATGGGCGACAATTCTTTGTATGGAGTCGGACAGAGAATCAAATTCGTTAAAAGTTGAATTTCTGTCCAAGTTTGGGCTCCGATAAATGAAGCAGGTATGAATGATGCGCTTATTCACCGAGAATTTTAACCACACGAAGTTGAAATTTGTGTTTGAGCACAAACCATATTGTGGTTGGAGTTGGTACGCAACATCATTTCTTATGTAGACGGCGAGACCATGATGGGAAAAGAATAATGGCACTAAGCTATACCCATATATGTAGATTAAACTCTGAAAAATCAGAATTTTCCCCTATCTGAGTTTCACTTAGTGCCAAAACAGCTGGCCTGTTTTGTACAGTATAAACGTACACGGCACAGAAATTTTTTCTCAACCCACGAATGTTGGAAAAATCGACTCTAAACTTACCAGCCATTTGGAAATGCAAAACTAGATCAAAACCAATTCAGACAACTATCTAAATTAAATCTCTAATTTGAATCCCAATTTGAACTTTTCAATAACAATCTATCACTAGTGTTATGCCTTAGTGACAGAATTGTATCGATCCGCCCCTGGTTACCCAAAAAAGACAATTAACCATACATCTGAAATCGTTAGCCTAATCCCGCTACACTATGTGGAGATCTTCATAGTCCACACATAATGTAACAGCTATTAAGCTAACATAGTGTTCCTTAAACATCGATAGTCTATCGATAGTTATCGATAGTAAATGACTATCGAAAACATCGATGGTTTTTATAACTATCGCATGTGTCATAATTGCTCAGTTTATATCAGAACGCTCACATGAGCAAACGAATCCAATTTTTTTTTACCAAGTATTTAATAGCAAAACTGGGGAAATTCTCTGAGCCCTCAGAAATTTAAACTGAACAAATGTAATAAAAGTTCTTAATTTCCCCCTTCATTTATTACTTAACATTTCCATTCGCTTAGGTTAAATGAAAAACGGTGAACACTGAATGCACTGTCTATGAAATAAGGGAATAAGTTTGGGGAACCCCCAAATAACAAGTTTCGTACTAGGTGGTAATTGATAATGCCCTTGTCTTAACTGCGAAGAGGATTAAGCGAACTGTTTTTTCTAAAGCAAAACTATGCTAACTTTGAGAAAAATTAATTTTTCGTAAATATTTCTGTCTCCTAGTAAGCATTGTCTAGTCATAGATTTTTCTAATAAAATGTCTTTTCGCGTACCTTCCAAAATTACGAATTTCCACGAATTAAGCCCAAAGTTCTGTCAAAGCTCATATAAGAAAAATTAAGTTCGGAGTTTTGGGAAGTACACGAACAGACATAAAAATTGTCGAACTATCGATACTATCGGGTGTTTTTTAAAAATAATCGTGAACTATCGCAAGTGCCGACTATCGATGTTTAAGGAACACTAAGCTAACACGACTGTGAGAGAAGAAGGGGAAAGGAAAAGAAAGGAATAGACACTCGTTGTGCTCTGTTGTGTTGCATTTTGTTGTTATTTTCACTTGCACTGGAATTATTATGATTTTTTTTTTTTTTTTGGCTATGGATTTTTTTTGCTTATTATTGCTTTTAAGTTGACGAATAACTATGGTGTTGTTGTTGTTGAAGAATGGATGCACAATCACTGGCACTGATTTAGGTGTTTCGCGGCACGAGAAAGAGATTTATTTGGGTTTTGTTAATTATGATAATTTTGTATACTATTTAATTGTAGGTGGATTTAGTGGCATTTAATTATAAGTTTTTATAGAAAAAGTAATAGGAACACATGGACAAAAGAACAGATTTCACGATAACGAGGGGACTTGTACTTCCGACGAAACTCTCACAAGACGTGTGCTGTTGACGGGATGCAGTTCGGCACTCTTGATACAGCCAATGCGCCATCTTGGTATTTATTAATATTATTTATTATTTTCTTTTTTTTGTAGAGCAACTATTAAACTATTGCAATATAATACCAACTAACACTAATATTTTTTCTACACGTTCCTTGGAAATTATGAACCTATATCTTAAAGCAACGTCATCGAATTCAGAAAATGGAGTTCTCTGTGAAACCTTAACCACGTTGGCCAAGAAAGTGAAAATTTTCAATCTCATTTTTGGATAATGTTTCTCACTGGAAAACTAATTAAAATGATGCAGAAAGCTTAAATTTTGGTTTAAAAAACAATTTCTATATTCTTTTTCAGAAAAAAACTGCGCTAGCGGGAAAAAAAAATATTTTTACTAATAGTTTTATTTTTATATTTTAATATTTATAATTTTGCAAAAAGTGGCCAATGTAGCTAAGACTTGCTTGAACCTGAACAACTCTTCGAAGTCTCACCATTTTTGGTTCAGTTCGTTGGTTATCAGATGAATACATGATGAACAGTCCATAATTATTCTGGAATAATTTATTTATTTAAGAAGTAAATTATAAATTGGAAACATAATGCCGTCACCTATTGTTTTCGATATTTTAATTTGGAATCAACTATATTCCGTGAAATAAAATTGAACTATTTTTGTTTGTAGGTAGTTAGATATGTTCGTTTATACTTGCTTTTAAAATTTATCTGGAGGAAAATGGAGCTTAAGTTTATTAGTTCGTTTATTGGCCTGTTAGATTTAGAAGTGATTGGGGCAACCGATAAATGTCATTTTAAAATTAAACGAAGCCATAAATCAGTTATTTATTAAGCATTCTTATGGCCAGTTGCACCGACCTCTTTTAAATTTTTATTGCTTCGTTTAATTTTAAAATGACATTTATCGGTTGCACCAACCACTTCTAAATCTAACAGGCCAATAAACGAACCAATAAACTAAAATTCCATTTTCCTCCAGATAAATTTTAAAAGCAAGTTTAAACGAACATATCTGACTACCTACAAACAAAAATAATTCAATTTTATTTGATGGAATATTGTTCATTCCAAATTAAAATAACGATAACAACAGGTGAAGGTATTACGTTTCCTATTTATAGATCACTACTTAAATAAATAAATTATTCCAGAATTATTATATACTGGTCATCATGTATTCATCTGATAACGAACTAAAACAAAAAAAGACGTCGAAGAGTTATTCAGGTTCACAGAGAAATTCATTTTATGAATTCGATGACGTCACTCTAAAATATGGGTTCATAATTTCCAAACAGTGTGTCGAAAAAATATTAGTGTGCAATAGTTTCATAGTTTCTCTAAAAAAAAGAAAATAATCAATAATAATAAAAACACCAAGATGGCGCATTGGCTGTATCTAAGGAGAATACCTGGTTTCTGATTATTGTGTATTCATATTTTCTTTATTGCTTTCTCACTGCACTTGCTAATTTTTTTCGTTCAGTTTAATAAACAGATGATAAAATCCAGGGGTGGTTCACGAACTGCATTTTAGCTAAAAAATGTGTGAAAGAGATTGGTGCAACCCAAATAAATTTATCAGTCCGATAAATTTTAACTCCATTTTAGCAAAAACCGCTTTTAGTGAATTTTGGTGCAACTGGACATTAGTTAAATAAGTCATTTCATTATTCTAAATTTAATTCTTACATCAAATTATGTGAAATCTGTCAAACTCCCTAGTTTCACCAAGTTGACACTTCCAAAGTTATGACTGAGCGAGAAAGAGAGATATTGCTATCGTGGTATGGACTCTCAACTCCAACATTCACTATGAAGAGTGGTTAATCTACGTGCATAGTCTGTGGCTGATTCGACTATTTACTGGCTGAACAGAATGGAGACGGAGATGCCAAAATCTAAATTAGAGGAAGTGTACCGATTATGGAATACCAAAATATAAACCCATTTTTAAACACAAAAAAGTTAAATTTTATTCGGTCTTTTAAAGATATGTTGGTAAAAATACTATAAACCTGCTTTTAAACAAAAGTAGAACTTAAACAAATCATAACACTCCATTTTATAAACTAAAAGGTAAAAAAATACGAAATGACCACATTTCAAAAAGTGACCCTAATATGGACCACCAAGGCTAGTCGCGCACATGCAATTTTCAGTTTCGAAACTGTTTGGTTGCAAAAATGAATCCTATTGGCCACGTTCAAACACCGAACTAAAGCGATCTGGATAGGTTTGTGTTGTTGTAATCCCTTGTTAAAACACAGCTGATGACGAAACAGCTGTTGGCAGAAAAAAGATCCCAAGCTATCCTAAAAATTTTAGGATACAAAGCTATCCTATGAGAAATGTCAACAACAGCTGACTTGCGTTCAAACACATACATGGATACAAAGCTATCCTAGATAGGCTATCTATTCAAACATTGAACGCGCCCATTGACTCATATGGGATATGGCGCACATGCAGAAATTATTCAGTCGTCGATTCGAGCAACTTTTCAGTTTGTGTTTTGCCACAAACTGGACGATTGCCCGAAATCGGTTTTCAATTTGTGTCATATAGAATAATAGGTTTGTTTGGTTACTTTTGTAGCACGATGTTCAAAAACTGTCAAATTATTGAAAGAAGGGGAAAATTCTTTCATAGAGGGGAAAACTTGCTACAAAGTTAACAAACGCGAAAAACCAATTTTGTATCACTTTTGTGTACGAAACTTCAAACGTGACACACACCATCAAACACTACAGGCAAATCTTAAGACACACACAAACAAAAATACACACAGACGTGGATTTGACAGTTTTTTACTTCCTGCACACAGAAATTTGTGTAGCAGAAATTTGCAAGATTTTTCATGGAGGGGAAATTTCTTTCTCTCTCATTTTGCTCTCTCGTTGCTACACTTTGGAGTTAACAAACAGGAATTTGTGAAATGTAGTGCGACGTCGTACGAATTCGTTCGAAATTTCAGTAACCAAACAGACCTAATATGTAACTGCGCGCACATTCAAACAAATAGTTGCAGATATTTTACCACATCGTTGAATTTTGTTCTTTCCAAAGTGACTTATGTTCTCTGTGCGAAAGAGAACAAATTTATCTTTTCTTTTATTTGCTGAGCAAAAGAATAGGACAAAGGCGAAAATTTGAATACCTAAACATTGTCGGTGTGTTGGTTAGGTTCGTTGCGATTGCTTGTGGAGTTCAGTGATGCCAGATGAGATTTCTAGAATCCCACCAAATTCCAAAAAAAATCCCACCATTTTTGTACTGGAAAGAAAAAAAAACCACCATAACCTTTTCTGCTACAAATATTTCCTAGATATAAAAAAGAAGAATGTTTGCTCTGCACTCTTGGTACTTCATATTCGTAAAGAAGGTATGTCATCGAATTGGTCAGTAATTGGTGAAGAAAGTCAACTTGTGCTAGAAATAAGTCAGCCCTAGAAAACTTGTCGTAGAAATTAGTCAGCCCTAGAAAGCTTGTAATCAAGACTTAAGGTTTGTGTAGGTCACGCACGATTTTTGCCAACTCATTTGTGGAATATTCACAAAACATGTATTGTATACCGATCCGAAAGATCATGATAAGATCAACTATTTTCAATAATTGCTTAGCCAAAGATTTTCTTATGAATTTTTAAAGTTCGTATCAAGGTTACAAAAAAATGTTGGCATCTCACTTGAAAGGCCACTTAACGGTCATAAAAAGTCAGCTTGTAAGTTTCAGTCATTGATTTTTATGAATTTTGAGATATTTTTTAATTTTTCAAGGTCAGTGATTTTTGGTACCGCATTTGTGTGGTATTCACAAAAGAAATTATTTTTTAAAGTTTCTGTTTTTTTTTGTGCCAAATCATTACAGGTCATAAAATTCGAAGATAGGCAGGTATAGTGAATTGTGGTTTTTCCCACTAAAAAAGAGACCATTGAAATATTTTCCCACCATAAATCTCACTATGAATATTTTCCCACCCTTTTTCCCACCATTTTTCCCACCAAAGGCACTTTTTCTAACCATTTTGGTTGGAAAAACCACCAATCTGGGAACACTGGTGGAGTTGCTCATGTGCGCGCTCATTGGTCAACTTGTGACTAAACTGTTTTGTTGCAGTAGCAGTTGCATGTGCGCGACTAGCCTAAGGATTTCCCCATAATATATGCCTTAGTTTAATTTGTGCAGAAAACAAATCAAAGGGCACGGTAGTGCCCAGCCAGTTCGCGGTTCGCGGCACTACACCCTATTTACAGGAACAAACTCAGGCGATTTTCAACCCCCCTCTAACTTCAGTACCAATAAAGTCAAAAACTTCAAATTCGGAGTATTTGCTGAACTGATCAAACACAGGTGGCTCACCAAATTTCAACTCTTTAGCATTAGTAGTTCCGAAGATATAGGACTTCAAAAATCACAAAAACCGTAACTGACTGACTCACTGACTGACTGACTCACTGACAGATCATCAAAATTATGGAGCACTTCCCGACATCGTAGAAACTTGAAATTTCGCACAACGGTAGGCCTTGTGGTACATACAAAGGAAAACATCGAAAATCTGCAATTTTTTATTCAGGGGGCGTGGCATCCACCCACTTTCTTAAATATTCTATAAATTATATGAAGCCTTTCCGATTGTTGTAGAACAATGAAAATTGGTAAGTTGGTAGGGTTTGAGGTACTTAGAAAGAAAAAAAATTGAAAAATTGGAATTTTCCATACAGGGAGCGTGGCATCCACCCACATTCTTAAAAATTTTTATAAATTATATGAAGCAATTCCGATTGTTGTAGAACGATGAAAATTGGTAGGTCGGTAGGACTTAAAGTACTTAGAAAGAAAAAATTGAAAAATTGGAATTTTGCATTTAGGGTTCGTGGCATAAGTTATCATTAATTACCAAATTTCTGTCATGATTTGGAATTGTTTCGATATTACTCTACTTAAGATATTTGATATTAAACTTCATGAACTTAAAACTTGGCATATATTTAAGATCTCATTACTTTTTTAGGGGTGCCTATTGTTTCGTCTTCTTTATATCGATAACTATTATTTCGTTTTGGTCACAACTATTTTTGCTTGTTTCGCAAAAGTTTTTTTGTTTTTTTAATCACTCAGTTTTCGTATCATTTCGTCTCACAATTATTTCGCGTTTCTTCTTTTGTTTTTTTCTTGTTTCGCATTTCCGTTAAAATTGCAATCGATTACTTAAGCTTATGTCGAATTCCTTACAACAATTTCAAATCGATTTTTTTTGTTGGTTGTTTGTAAGGAACACAAAATATCAAATTTTTCGTGTGGGATTGTGTGTGTGTCATTTGACAGTAGCTTTGAAGCAAAAAAGTAAACTAACTATGCGCATACAAATTTGTAACAAATATTCCAAAGTGCATTCAGTTTTTCGAGTCATTTTGTTAGATTAAAAACATATACATTTCCAAGAAAAGTTGCAAAAATAAACAGAAAATAGTTATGTGGCCATTAAAGTAAAAAAAACAACCCAAATTCATCCAAGAAACACATCATTCGAGAAACACATCGGCGAGCGCGCGATTTATATCTTTAATTGCCTTTGGGCACTTTGAATCGAAATTAGTTGATATTTTTATAACTTCTAACTGACCATTCACTATTTTTTGATGACTTAAAATTAATTTTTATGATTTATTTGCTTTTAATCTATTTAAATGACCGACGAACACTTTAGAACATTTGTTAAACCCGCCACAAAATACTTTCAACTCTAGATAAATGTCAAATCTTGTTAGTGTGTGTGAAATCGATTTGAAATCTTGCTGAAAATGCAAGATTTGTTTTGACAGAATAAAATCGATTTTGTTTAGAAAAAAATCGATTCTGTTTAGAAAAAAATCGATTATTTGGTTGTAAGGAATTCGACATTAGGTTATTTCGTCAACGGTTGTTTCGCATGTTGTTTTTATGTTATTTGTTTTTTTTTGCAATTCGATTATTTTGTTATCTTATCAGTTAGTTTATGATTGATTGTGAGTCGTCACGTGTTGTGTATCGGTAGTAAAATAATAATTAAAATATTGTAAAATGGAGAATAATAATTTCATATGCGCTACTTTTAAATCGATAAGAGGAAATGATAAACTAAGTGTTGAAGGATATTCCTATGATTTACTTAAAGTTAAAAGTGACAAATATAATTGGTGTTGTGAGCTAAAAAAGAATAAAAGCTATAATTGTAAAGTGCGTGTCATAACATTTATAAAAGAAGACAATCATGAAATAGAGTCTGTAATCGGTGAGCACAACCATGAACCAAATGCTTTGCGAAAGCCCGTTGCAGATGTTTTGTCGAGAATAAAACAAAGTGCTAAAAGAAGTGCTGACAGAAGTAGTAAAATAATTCAAGACACTGTTGCGAGCTGTAGTCATGAAATAAGTGTAGGGTAAGTCGGTCAAATATGCCAGTGTGGGTAATATGCCACCTTTCAATATATTGCAGTTCAAAGTTGATGTTGGCAACGCTGACATTGCAATTCGCTCAGTTACGCTAAGTTTTCTGGGCACACGGATGCGGAAGTTATTAGGCAGTTTGGTTTGGAAAATATTCATGAAAGTTTAAATTCAAGTGTGTTTTTATTAAATTGAGTGCGATTAAAACGCTTGCATGTAGTTGGCCCACCAACTATGGAGTTGAGAAAAACTGAAAATGGCAATCGTTTGTACATCGTTTGTACACGTTTGTACAACTTTTAGAATAATTTGTACACTCAGTGTTTTTTTTTATAGAGACACTTCAAAAAAAAAAAACGGAAGTTGGCCCACCAACTATAACGCTCGAAAAATCTGGAAATGCAGTTTGATTGATAATCGTTTGTACACGTTTGTCTTTTTTTTGTTTAGTTTTTACACTTCGCAAAAAATTTTTACCAACATTTTTTTTTGAAAAACTTTTTACAAAATTTTTGAAAAGTATGCAATCGTTTGTACATTTTTTATAATAATTTTCCACCGTGTTAATTTTTTGAATTTTGCTTTATTTCTATTTTTAAATAATTATTCAAAATTTTGCGGCGAAAAAAAACATGTAGTTGGCCCACCAACTATAACGCTCGAAAAATCTGGAAATGCAGTTCGATTGACAATCGTTTGTACACGTTTGTCTTTTTTTTGTTTAGTTTTTACACTTCGCAAAAATCTTTTACCAACATTTTTTTTTGAAAAATTTTTTATAAATTTTTTGAAAAGTATGCAATCGTTTGTACATTTTTTATAAAAATTTTCCACCGTGTTAATTTTTTGAATTTTGCTTTATTTCTATTTTTAAATAATTATTCAAAATTTTGCGGCGAAAAAAGCATGTAGTTGGCCCACCAACTATAACGCTCGAAAAATCTGGAAATGCAGTTCGATTGATAATCGTTTGTACACGTTTGTCTTTTTTTTTTTATTTTGCAACATTTCTTATAAAATTTACGAAAAGTATGCAATCGTTTGTACATTTTTTATAAAAATTTTCCATCGTGTCAATTTTTTAAATTTTGCTTTATTTCTATTTTTAAATAATTATTCAAAATTTTGCGGCGAAAAAAACCGTTTGTGCACGTTTGTCTGTTTTTTTTTTTTTTAGTTTGCCATCGTTTGTACCTATATCTATTGTTTGTATTAATTATCCACCGTTCATATCAAGTCTTTTCCCAAAAGTTATCATACTGGATGGTCACTTCTCCCGATATATTAATAGGTACCTACATAGTAAAGTAGGTATGTATAGTTAAAATAGAAGAATTCGATTTCTTTTGAAGAAAAGACTCATCCAGCAAAGAATTCAATAACTATTATAGTCAGTTAAGTAATAAAATGCGTCTTTATCAAAAAAAATAGTAAGTAAGTATTTATTTATTCTTCTATTTTTGTTTTGCAAAACGCTTTTCATTGTTGAACTACCTACCTACCTACATAGTGTATATAATTAATCAATTTTATTAGTTACCAATCTATTCATGCAAAAAAAACATTGAAGTGTCGGTGTGATCTGAGATCATATGGTTCCTTATTGACCTTTATGAGGTTAAAGATCAAAGAACAAGGACTCTTTAAACAAAGAAAAAATGCATTAATTCAACCTATGTATGTAGGTATTGTACATACATAGGAGTTTATTTTGTATTAATAAATTTAGATTTTTTTACCTAGATAGGTAGGTACTTGTATATGTGATCATTTGCATAAAATAATCATTATAATAATTATAATTATACTAATTCATGCAACCAACCAGTTCTTGCTAAAATTGTTATAAATAAAGTTTAACTAATCTTAAATAGGTACTAGAGCCCAACTCTTAAAACTTCATTATTATAAGAAGTCTATTGAGCATCAACCTATTCATAATAGGTATGTGGTAGTATATAGTATTAAATTAAATTAGAATTTCTTATGCTTATATGCATGTGAATGGGCACTCATCCCCTTATGCATAATTAAAAGCTACAAACTTAAATTAATCTTGTTAATAGGTACATCCCTCCCGTTTGAAGAACTATGATATACCTACTCATAAAATGTTTTAATTTCAAATATTTCATTTGACTCACTGTTTTAGAAAAGTTTTCAGCCTGTGAGCAAACTTTTGTATTTGCCATGTAGGTAGCTCTGTTTCAAGGTCTATGAAGGTTATCATCTTTAAACAAAGCATATTTATATATATAGTTCAACAATGAAAAGCGTTTTGCAAAACAAAAATAGAAGAATAAATAAATATATTTTTTTTTTGATAAAGACGCATTTTATTACTTAACTGACTATAATAGTTATTGAATTCTTTGCTGGATGAGTCTTTTCTTCAAAAGAAATCGAATTCTTCTATTTTAACTATACATACCTACTTTACTATGTAGGTACCTATTAATATATCGGGAGAAGTGACCATCCAGTATGATAACTTTTGGGAAAAGACTTGATATGAACGGTGGATAATTAATACAAACAATAGATATAGGTACAAACGATGGCAAACTAAAAAAAAAAAACAGACAAACGTGCACAAACGGTTTTTTTCGCCGCAAAATTTTGAATAATTATTTAAAAATAGAAATAAAGCAAAATTTAAAAAATTGACACGATGGAAAATTTTTATAAAAAATGTACAAACGATTGCATACTTTTCAAAAAATTTATAAAAAATTTTTCAAAAAAAAATGTTGGTAAAAGATTTTTGCGAAGTGTAAAAACTAAACAAAAAAAAAAGACAAACGTGTACAAACGATTGTCAATCGAACTGCATTTCCAGATTTTTCGAGCGTTATAGTTGGTGGGCCAACTACAAGTTTTTTTTCGCCGCAAAATTTTGAATAATTATTTAAAAATAGAAATTAAGCAAAATTCAAAAAATTAACACGGTGGAAAATTATTATAAAAAATGTACAAACGATTGCATACTTTTCAAAAATTTTGTAAACATTTTTTCAAAAAAAAATTTTGGTAAAAATTTTTTGCGAAGTGTAAAAACTAAACAAAAAAAAGACAAACGTGTACAAACGATTATCAATCAAACTGCATTTCCAGATTTTTCGAGCGTTATAGTTGGTGGGCCAACTTCCGTTTTTTTTTTTTGAAGTGTCTCTATAAAAAAAACGGTGAGTGTACAAATTATTCTAAAAGTTGTACAAACGTGTACAAACGATGTACAAACGATTGCCATTTTCAGTTTTTCTCAACTCCATAGTTGGTGGGCCAACTACATGCAAGCGATTAAAACCGGTTTTTTTTTTGGTGTTTTTTAGTGCGATATACGAAGGTTTCTTCCAAGGTAAGGCTAGTTTTGTGTAGTTAATGTTTGTTTGTGTCTAGACTTGATATGTTCCGTTAGTTTTCGTTCAGGGATACTTTTATATTTTTTCACGTTTTGGGGTAAAATGCCATGTTTGTTTCGTACCAACTGGCATTTTACCCACTAAAGTGACATATTACCCCCTTTGATTTTAATTTCTTTCAGAAGCAAGAATGCCTGAAAGATGTGACTGGGTGCAATGCTCCAATTGTCACAAATGGATGCACGAGGACTGTCTCCAAAATGGAATATGCCCAATTTGTCCTATCGATTAAATGCCATATTAAATGTTTGCTGGCATTTCACCCCTTCAGAAGTGGCATATTACCCTCACGTGTGGGTAAAATGCCACTTTTTAAGGCTTTTTAAAAACTTCATTTGCAATGAATTAAAAGTATTAAAGTTATGTTTTTATTCTTTTATTTATTAAATAAAACAACAACCTAACGAAACTAAGAAAATCTTTTACTTAACTTGTCATTTACTATTTAATTTCAATTGTTTACTGTTAAGTGTGGCATATTACACCGATTCACCCTAAGCCTTCCATCTAAAACGTCCTTACAACAACAAATTAAACGAGAAAGGAAGAAGACGACAGATTTAATGGTTGAGCCGACAACAATAGACTTTATTTTATCAGAAGAAGTTAAGTTTTTAGATGAAAAAATTGTAATTGTAGATGACATTATAAAAGATAAAGACAGAATTATATTAATGACAAATGTAGAAAATGTAAAGTTATTAGAAAAAAGTCAGTTTTGGATGATGGATGGTACTTTTAAAATTGTACCAACACTATTTTATCAACTTTATACCATCCATTGTAATGTTGACAGTAGTTTTAAGGCATATCCAATGGTTTTTGCTCTGATGACGGGTAAAAGTACAAAATTATATGACTTGCTGTTCAAAAGTCTTCAAAATTTTGCTTTAAAACATGGAATCACATTGAATCCTAAATTGTGCATTATGGATTTTGATAAAGCTGCTATTAATAGCATCAGAAATTGTTGAGTGTATTCCTAAGGGGTGTAGTTTTCATCTGTTTCAATCCATTTATCGCCATGTTCAAAAATCTGGCTTACAAAGAAGGTATGGTTCTGATCCAGAGTTTTCTTTGAAAATTCGGCATATAGGCGCACTTTCTTTTATGTCACCAGATAGGATTTCTTTGGCTTTCAGTAAATTAAACCAAGAAATGCCTTCTGAAGCACAGCCGATAATGGACTGGTTTGACGAATTTTATGTTAATGGGAAAAATGGAAAACCACCAGCATACCTCCCGCAGTTTTGGAGCATTTCCAACCAATTTGAGATGAATATGCCAACGACACAAAATTACGCTGAGTCTTTCCATAGGCATATTAATTCAGTAATTGGAGCATCAAACATTGGTGTATATAAGTTAATTTTTGAACTCAAAAAAGAAATGAAAAACGTTGAAGCTGCAATTGAAAAAATGTTTAGAGGGGATTCTATTCCCCAAAAAAAAAAGAAAGTATGCCGACAAAGATTCTAGGATTAGAGCCATCCTTGAAAAAAAAGACGATTATTCTGACATAGGATTATTGAAGGCCCTAGCTTCAAATATAAAATTGTATTAATTTTTTCCACAAACACATGTTTATTTTGTATTCGTTATCTTGTTGTTAATAATTTATTGTTACTTTTGAATGTATAGATTTCATTTCAAGTTTATGTGAAGTACATCTAGTTTTGTTATGTTTTTTTTTTTGTAATAAACTTTAGAGCCATATTAAAGAGTTGTTGTTTGCTTTATTACTAGGAACATGGATGACAAAAGAAACTTTGCATGGCAGTTTAAGATAATATACATATTATTTGGTTTGTATCAATTTCCAATGCAATGTTGGCGTGTATTAGGTTGTGAAAATTATTAAATTCAGTTCAATTCGACTTCAATCATTTCACCATCGTTTGTTTGGCTTTTTTTATTTGTGTGCATGTAAAGAACGTAAAGGCGTCAACATTGTAGTAGGAATTAGTATTTTCTTTTTTTTGAAAGGTTATTCTGTTAACGACAAAACTTTTGGTTTCAGTAACGCCCCGGACAGAATATTATAGGGACGCCAAAATTTAATTTTATGTAAACTGCTGAGCACTTTCAGCAAGGTAGTTTTGCGTATTAGTATATTTCAATTCATGAATTCTTGGATTCGGTCATTGAAATTCAATGCGTAGCCTTTCTGATCACCTAAATTGCAAAACCAGTAATTCGCATGAATACATTTTCTGAGGGCGTTAAAATTTTATAGTTGATACCTATTGGTTATTAAATTTCTCCGATCCGTAAATAGTGCGGCAAAGTTTTCCGCCCCCTCATAAAGTGCCGCCCGGGGCGGACCACCCCCCCCCCCCTACGCTACGCCACTGTGTAAGTCCTTATGTTTTCGAGGCTACATAGTTATGTGTTTAAAGCAATAAAAGTAGGTACTTTGAAATTTTCATGTTGCTTTTCTTTGACTTTGAAAAAAAGAAGTAATTACTACAGAAAAAAAGTACTCGCTAGTTTGTATGCATACAGAATAAAGTATTTACTCAAAATGTTCATTCGAAAACAGTTAGTACTGTGGCCAAAAGTAAATACTTTATTTTCAGCATTTACTGCATTTTTATGCATATCAAAAAAAGTAAAAACTTAGAAATTTTCAAGTAAAATCATTTACTATCTTTTATGCATATCACCCATTATAAGACGAAATGAAGTAAAGGTAAAATAATTCTTAAACGAAATAATCGAAAAACGAAACAATCAAAGACGGAATGAAAATATAATGTACAAATAAAAAAACGAAATTAAAATTGACTAAACAATAAAAAACCAAATAAATGAAAATAGAAACAATGAAATTCGAAACAACAAAATACGGAACGACTTAGACGAAACAACAAAAAATCAAGATAAAAAAGACGAAAAGAACCATACCCTTTTTTTAGCTGACTTTTTACGCACAGGTTTCTTGTACACATAAGAACTTGGCTCCTTTTTTAACATTTATGTTTTTGTTGAGATAAGATTATCTATTAGATTCTGTGACAGAGCAATAAAGAATGCAAGAGGTCAAAAAGAGATTGAAAAATTTGAAAGAATTTGTATGAGGATCATGGAAAATTTGTGCAGCTTTCTGGAAGCCCATTTCTTTTGACTTGAAGGCTGCTATGGCTTCCATCATACCCGCCTTGTCCCGGCCGTTACATTTTTTTCTTTTGGTGTCATCTGATTAATTACAAGACAACCTATGTACAAATTTAAACAAATATTTTAGGTGGTTCCCACTATGGAATACTATTCCATATTAGGAATACTATTCAATATTCAATATGAAATACTATTCCATATTAGGAACATGTTTATTTACAAATCGGTTAAATACTAACGTTACAATTTTTCTTATAGCCTAATTTAATTATTCTATTGTGCTAAAAAACAGTTTTTTAAATTTAATACATTTAAAATCGTCATTTATGGATGTGATAAGAAAATAAGTTTTATTAAAGATTACAATTAATTGATTAAGAGGACTATTTG
Organism: Dasysyrphus tricinctus; assembly: GCA_963921185.1. NCBI lineage: Eukaryota > Metazoa > Arthropoda > Insecta > Diptera > Syrphidae > Dasysyrphus > Dasysyrphus tricinctus. The sequence continues at coordinate 227,372,670 of OY992530.1, read as the reverse complement.
CACCGTAGTTTGATCTACTGTATATTTGTATCAAAGGCTGCTGTAATCTTATCCTTGTGCGACTAAAATTAAATTGTATCCTACACAGAACTGAGGGAGATGATATTGAACCATTTATTATCCCAGTAATAAAAGTAAATTGAAGATATTGTCTATGTTTTGGAAGGGAAAGAAGGTCTATTAATTTAAGTCTTTGGACATAAGGGGGAAGTAATATTCCTTGTGACCAGGGAAGAAATCGAAGACAAAAACGCATAAATCTTCTCTGAACCGCTTCTAATCTATTAATATGTACAGAGTAGTGAGGTGCCTATACCACACAGCCATACTCAAGAATGGGTCTTACAAATGAAACATACAGTAACTTAAGAACGTAAGGGTCCCGAAAATCGCGAGAAAAACGCTTAACAAATCCTAACATTTTATTAGCTTTTTTGATAATATAATTAATGTGATCATTAAAGGTTAATTTAGAATCTAGAATAATTCCAAGATCAGAAAACACGGACATTTTGCTCAAAGGACATGAATCAAACATATAATCATAAGTAAAGGCTTCGTTTTTGCGTGTAAAAATCATACTTTTACATTTGTCAACATTTAAAACAAGACGATTCTTATTGCACCATTCCCTAAATTTAGTGAGATCTTCTTGCAAAAGTAAACATAACATACTGATATTCCATTATAGGAACATGAAGACTGACTTAACTATGTAAAATTTACTTATTATTTTACTGGGCTCACCTAAATAATTTAAGTTATCCCAAAGGTTGAGCTTTGTCCTAATAACACGGGACAAAAAATATGTTTAAGCTTGAACCGATAAAAAAATATAAGAAAAATAAGCTCTCAATAATTTGTTAGGCACTTTACCAAAACACTATTTTTAATAACTGGTCATGCCTACAAAGATCACCTTCCACAAGGATAATAACAACGAATATGCACATGAAAAGAAAACTTTACATGAAATGAACAGGTAAAAATATTACGTAGTTATCAAAATATAGCACTATTCCATATTAGGAGCGTATTCCATAATTGGTACACTTCCTCTAAGTTTCTGTTCAAGATTCTTATATTTTCGAATCCAAGCTATTTCGGTGTTTGGTAATGAATGTATTTATTTTTTGAAATATGTACTTTCATAGCCACATGTACATATGGTCGATCCACATAACTCTCGCATTCATCCATAAGTTTGTTAATAATGAAATGTATATTTGTTTCACAATTTACATTTTGGTTAGATAATTGTCTTAAAATGCAATAATAATAAATTAACACGATTTGTGCATAGCACGTTATTAGGAACTGCTATTATGCGTGCCTTACTAATGTTGTTGGATAGCAAATAAGGCATTCAACCTTATTAAAGTTTTGTTTGCTTTCTATGAACAGTTTGAAGGTATTGATATCGCAAATCAAATGGTGTTGCTCAAAAACACTGTCAGAGAATCGAATGCACAAGTATTTGTGAAACTCGTTTTTATGCTGCATACATTACACATATTTCCATTTCTAATATTTTACCCAATATTCTTTTTTGTCAACCTACTTGGACGTTGCAAAATCAAAGATAGTTCTGGCTCTGACGAAACGTAAGTTCCCCTTTTTTTGGTGACTGGAGATTCAACTACTTTATTAGTTTCACCATAGAAATTCTTTGTCCGTTTTTACTAGATTTATTTATGTACATAATTTGAGCACATCATTTAACTTCAGTAATATTTTTGTATCTGTTTCATCGTTAGTTTTTTCCAAAATATCATTTTTGTAAAAGTCTTTGACAGAAGTCTCATGCTTCCATTTCTCTGTGGTATGCAAGTGGTCAATATTCGAAGTTTTTCTGCTTGTTTTTAAATTCGCAGTTAAGAACAAATTATTTATTTGAGTTCTATAAGTTTTGAATACCTTTTCGATATCTCTACAGTATGATGCAATCAGAACATCAACTCTTTCTGAAGATTTGTTTCTTAAAATTTATTTTTTAAATTGTTGAAACAATAATGTTTCAGATCTTGCTGATGATGCAATTTCATTATTGCTTTCAAAATTACCATTCATAAAATGTGTCAAACAGGGAAATTCATGACAGAAAGAACTTAATCTGTTGCTTAAGTCTGGTAAATAATAATCGTTATCTTGATATTCAAAGTCATAATTATTTTTTCTATTTTCGATGGTAACATTGTTTCTTAAGTTTTTGATGATTTTTTTAATATCACTATACCCTTAACATCATCAGTTACCTCATCTGAACCTAGAAAAACACAGCTATCTTCAAACTTGTCGTGCTTGAATTTTCAAAAAAAATAAGTTTGAATTCGTGTTTTTTAAGAATTGGAAAGATCTTTGACATTCCTCGTCAAATGTTTTTTTATTCGAAAGAATGAAAATATTCTCCGAAAACTCACAAACATTTTGAAAATTTGTGACTGTCGTCAAAAACCCTACGCATCTTTTAAATACTTCTTGAACTTTTCTTGATTTATTTTTGGCTAGACAAGGCCATCTGGTAACTTAAGGGATAAGGTGGGCTACATCAGTCCTTAGCTGTGTGCTTCAATCAAAATAGCTTTTGCGTTGTAAAATTACGAGACACTGGTCACTGTATATCTCAAATGCCATTGTGTTGAATGCCATACTAATTCCCTGTTGCAAGCCTCTTCCCATTTCCGTGACAACCTCCTTTGGTTTCTTAGCTCTCCAGACTTAAGTCAGTCACGCAGCCAGAAGCAAATAAAGTTCCTATCGTTAATTTCGGAAAGAACCTGTGCTAAGGAAATTATTGCCTTTCCAATGTATATGGACAAAATTTTAAAAAAAATCTGGCTATTTCTACCGCTCGGGTGATTGATTTTGTATGCAATAGAGCCTGTTGCATCCAAGGAAAGAGGGTTTTTGAGAAGTTTTTGTAAGTTGTTATAAATTACGGTCTGTTCTCTTGACCAATATGTTACAAAAAATTGTTAAATCCAATATTTCTCACATATTTACTTGTTGTTGGTTGTTGCGTTTTGAATTTTTCTAAAGAATCAAACAAATTTTCCCCCACAATTGGTCCCAATTCATTGTATTTGCCTTCCTGACCGGCTTTTTTAAACATATTTAAACTGTTCGGGCCGCTGCTGTTCACTTGCCTTTCCATTGATCCATGTAGTCCTTTCTCGTCAATTTTATTCCAAACCAATTGCAATTATATATAAAGTTTATATTTTACTTTAATTTTGTTTATTTCAACACTAGTTCTAAGTAATTATTATTTAAGTCTTGATTTAACAGACAGCAAATCTTGAATTGCTATTTTTACTTGGAGATCTATGGCGATGGTGGTGGCAACGCAAGGGTTGACGGAAGAATAATAGGAAAAACCATCGAGAAAGTTACTGCAGTAGAATTCTGACCGGGAGGGATCGAAAAAAGAAACTGGAAAGGGATGTGTTCGCAGACTTAGTATCTTATTTTCGCAATAAGATATCTTAAGCCGCGAACACATTCCTTTCAGTAGTTTTCGATCCTCCCGGCGACCATTTTAGTGCATGAAATTGGATTGAACATAAACTATGTAGGAAAGATGACTCACTCATCCGTATCTCCCTCATTAATATTAAAATATTTTTTTTTCCAAAATGATGAACATTTTTTTAATTTTTTCCAAAATCATGAGTTTGAAAATATTTTTTTCAAGACCTTATTATTGACGTAACTTATTTAAAAAATAAAAGAATAGTACAAAGATACATCAAAGTATTGTATCTATATATTGTATCTATATAATTTATGGTTGGTTTCTTGAGCGTCTTTTTTTTTGAATAATGATTTTTGAGCTCCTAGGCGTATTCTCCAAGCTATTGCGCATTTAACTTGAAACCACTGTTAATTAAATTCAAAATGTTTCTAAATCTTAAAACTATTTCAATTCTTATATTTAGTATACCCGTAGTCATTTCAAAATTCTCAAGGAACCGTATTGCCGTATTTCCATCATTGGTGTTACCGAAGCCCTGCTTAGGCCAGGCGTATCTATTATCAATCCCAATTCCATCTCGTAATTCTCGTGATATATCAAATTCAGCCAGCATTATTTTCAATGTTCATGTCCTCACTCATATTGAGCTCCTTCATATTTTCGCTACTACGCACCTCACGCCGCTGGAGGCATGCTGAGCCACTTTTTCGTTTACCATTGTGGAAAAGAGGTTGTGCTTTATTTGGATTGCCGTAAGGCCCCGACCCATAGAATCCGTTGCGTCCGTTGTGGCGACGCATTCAACTGACAGCTCAATAAAATTCATGTTTTCTTATGGAAACTGGCCCAATAACAGCGCAAGCGTCGGACGCAACGGACAGAGTAGCCGAACATTTAACTTTTTCTCTCCGGCAGATGCGTTGACAGGAACTTTTTTTGTGTGTGTTTGAATTTTAAGTGGTTGTTATGTGTGTGTGTTTGAATTTTAAGTGGTTGTCATGTGGGTGTGTTTGAATTTCAAGTGGTTATGTGTGTGTGTTTGAGTTTCAACTGGTTATTATGTGAACGTCAACGCATTCATTGGGCTACCTCAATCCGTCGCATCCGGCAACATCAATGGCTCCGTCGCCGCAACGGACGCAACGGATTCTATGGGCTGGGCCCTGTAATCCGTACCTTATTTATTTAAAGTTGTTTCTTTTAAATTTTTAATTTCTTCTTTTAATTTTCGGTCCTCCTTTTGAATTTGTTATCGATCTTCCTTTATGTACCTACTTAAATCCAACCGGTCTACAAAAATAAATTGATGAAGGTCTAGGATTCTTCCATATTTCTGAAATTTCACTTACTACTTGAATTTTAAGAAAAGTTTTCGTTCGTTTTGAAGTCTTAGTGATACCAGAGAGGTAATATATAAATTACCATCACAAAAATCTCATGTGTTTTCCAAAGAAAAACGCTGTTTATAATGTGCTTGATCTGAAGAACCGTCAAATCCGTACTTTCTATATAAAACATAAGTGGACGAGGTATTGGAAGCAATATTTTCTTCACTTATCGTTTGAAAAATTCGTCGTGGCTCCCCGATTATCCGAAGCAGGTCGTGTGTTTGTTCAGCTTGGACCTGGCTCGCTGCTTTTTATTGTTGTTAGGGCAGGAATACAATGTGGCCTAGCTTGTTACGGTATGTCTAATGAGATCTTGGAATTGGTTATCAATGCACTGAGTTTCACATGCTGTTTTTCTTTTCCGGAACTGCAACTGGATTTTCTGTCACCTTGATGACGCGTGATTCTCGAGCCTTCTTCTGAATAAACTTGTTGCTGGTAGCTAGAGTAGAGCGGCTTTAAATAAATCAGCTTTTGTTGGCATTCGGGTCTTGACCGAACGTAATGTGATGCGAGCTGGAGGTGCCCTTGCAATGCTTCTTGGTTGTGGTAGAGTGCAAGGGCGGCTTGTTACCGTTGGAACTCGGGTCCACGTGTCTATTGCTGATTAACTACCTCTTCATATTCTTGTTTTTTTTTTTATTTTGACCAATTATTAACAATCATTGTATTTTGTTTGCTATCGCTCAGTTTACACAGTTATGGCTAGAACTACCTTACTTCTGAAAAATATTATAAATTTTACACGAATGTCTTTTTATATAAATTATTTTTTTTTATTTTTAGGAGGATAGGTCTTGAAAAAACTCCTATTTAAGAATTTTAAATGTTTTAAATTCTGACCGCTGGCACAGAACTTACAAAAAGTATAAACATAATATATAAGCACACACATGTATATGTACTTCTACATATATGTTACTAAATATTTTTTTAATATATTTTTATTTTTGTATGCATACATATTATTTTTTTTTTTTATTAATTACCTACTTCTATAACTTATTTGCTATACTTAGTAGGCCTGCCAGACGTCCCTATTTTGGCGGGAGAGTCCCGATATTTGGACCCTGTCCCGATAACTGTCCCGATTTCTAAAATGTCCCGATTTTGTCCCGATTTTCCTATTTTTGCTACTCTTACTTTAGTTTGAAATTTTTTTAGATTAAAAAAAGAAATAATATAAACTTGTGCTGGGACCTTTAACTTTCAGGAAATTGCAAATTTAGCTTTGAACGCATTCATCCACATAAAAAATATGTCATGTGTCAAGTGCTACTTGGCAGCATCTCATTATCGTTTTTTGATTGATCCGTGCAAAACTGAGTGTCACACGAAAACTTACACAAATCTGTTGTGAGTGATTTTTTCGTAAATGAAATGTTGAAGTCCACTACGTGCGCGGACTCAAAACGAACTCGTTTGATGAAAGGGAAAATACATGAACATACATTATTAAATAAATTAAATTGGGTGGCGCAACAGCTCGTGGAGAACCAGGGCCTAGTGACTTACAACTCACAACCATTCCTGCGTGCGTGTTATTGGCAGGAATGGAGGGGACCTACAGTTTTTTGCCGAGTCCGAACGGCTAAATGAGAAGCACTTTTTCATGACAAGTATACTCTTGGAGGGTTTGTCAGTTCCTCGCAAGAGGCAGTACCTCGTATAAAACATTTTTGTTTTTAGGTGGCACGGCTGGGAATCGAACCCACGCCTTCGGCATGACAGTCCTACGCACTAACCATAACACCACGAGGTACTACGAACATACATTATTACGATCTTTAAAATTCAAACGTTTCTAAAGGCAAGTACACGAACAGACATATTACTTTCAAATTAAAAACAAACAATCAAGTGTCTGTGTACGGTGTTCGTGATGCAAATATTTTGCCGGTACATATTTTTTGGATCTTAGGTTAGGTTAGGAGGGGTGTGCACAGCACAGGGCTGTTGCGTACACGGGGGCCTGTCGGTCCATTGTGATCCCCTTACAATAAGAAAGCAGAGATGCTCCTAAGCTAATGATTCAGATAGACTGGCTCATTTACGAACCAGCCTGTGCTATCTATGAATTTCCTCATATTTACCATTGAGACCTGCGCTAGATCGTCCAGTTCTCCAACAAACCTGTTTCCCAAGTAGCGGAGGCGGCTTGTTTGGAGGTTTGGACAATCGCAGAGCAGGTGTTTAATGGTTTCTATTTCTTTTACATCCTGACAGCTCCTTCAACAGTCGGGTGCGAGTACACCCAATCTGGTGGCCACTGTGCCAATGGCGCAGTGACCCGTTAGTACACCTATCAAGATTCTAATGTTCTTTTTACTCAGCGATAGAATATACTGAGTTTCCTTTTCATTAATTCTAGGCCATAAACTTCTAGAAATAGCGCAATCCAGGATTTATTGATTTGCTCTTTCATTATTAGGTCCATTTTCGTTTTAATTACGCCGATCGGGATGTCTAGCCCCGTGTCTAATTGGCTACTACTGTTTCCATTTGACAATGACCCCTTCCTTGCTAGTTCATCTGCTATATCATCAGGGCTGTCGAAGTACTGCAATTGAAGTATTTGTACTGCTTTTTGAAACTCCGTACTGCCGTACTGCTAATACGACCAAAGTACTGCTTTTTTGAAAATTTGTTCACACAACATTTTCAAGTCATAATCATATCCAAAAAGTTTTAGTCCTTTTTATCTAATGTTTTTTTTTATAAACAAAACAGATAAAATTGTATAGAATACGCTCACTATGTACATATAGATGTATTGAGAAAAATCTTGAGTTCCATTTTTTACGAGTGCGTAGTTTTCCATATAGGCATAGCCTGTATATCACAAGTAAAAAATTCGTAATTCTGGAATTTTTAAAATTTTCTTTTCTGATCCGAAAAAAGGAAGTTTAAGGACATTTTGATGCCATTTGGAACGAAATATTCCACACACGTCAAAAAGTATTTTTTTCACCCAACTGTCAAAAGCAATGTTAAATTATACTAATGGATCTCTAGCCCATGAAATTTAGATTTTAACGTACTTCGACAAAACTCCTTCAAAGTTGAATTTTGGTGGGGCCTTGTTTTGACGTCTTGAGCAATTTCCAACACCACCCTAAATTTTGGCTGAAAAAAAGAATTTTTTGAGGATTAAATAGTTGTAAGGTTCAGTTTTTTGCTAATTTTTCGAAAACTATCAACTTTTTGGTATGAAATAAACAATGTAAAAGTTGCAGCTTATTCAATTTTATAAAAAAATACAAATTACATGCTTTTTTTGATGCATTCAATAGTTTTAGAGTAAATCATGGAGCCAATTTATGGAGTGGCAAATTTTTGCAAAAAATTTATTAAAGTTGCATTAATCGATGAGCAATATTTTTTGTACTATATGCGCTAAATCTTCTCATTATAAACCAAGTTATTGTGGTGCCCAGGGTAAGTAAGGCCATCAACTGGAAAATTTATTGGCTTTGATTTATTTAAATAATTTTGAGAAAAACGTGCACAATCACATCAATAGTTCTGTAGGTAATGAAATAATGAATACCACCATTGCAGTGCGCTAGAGTTAAATAGGTAATTGGCGGGTATGTGATAATTTTTAATGAACAATATTTGCATTTAAACTAAATTAAATGCATTAACAGTTATGTTGGTATATATTTTACTGCCGTGCTGCAGTGTACTGCAATTTTTTTCCTCGAAGTACTGCTTTATGTGAAAGTGAAACGACAGCCCTGTATATCATTCCCTTCTATATTGCTATGTCCAGGAACCCAGCAGAGTTTGACTCGGTTAGTGTTGCAAATTTTGTTCAGTATGCCTCGACATTTTGCCACTGTTTTGGATCTTATGGTCTCACTGGCTATTGCTTTGATCGCAGCTTGGCTGTCCACGAAAAAAGTGATCTCCGACGAGATCAGTTTTTTCTTGTGTACCAATTCTGCCGCTTTATGAATAGCATAAATCTCAGCCTGAAAGACACTACACTCATCTGGGAGTTTATATGATTCTCTAATATTAAGGGCCTCACAGAACACCCCCGCACCTGTTCCTTCTTCCATTTTTGACCCGTCAGTATAGAAGGGGATACCCTGTTCACTAATTAGTCTTTCGGGTATTGAAATAGAGAAGTCTTTGTTAAAATCCATTAGTGGTGGAATATAATCAGTCTTCACATCAAGTCCAGCCACTGTGTCATACCTTCGCAGGATAGACCCATGACCATAGGTGCTGTGCTTCCAAGAGCCCTTTGAGTCGAAATGCGCTTTTGGCTGCTGTGCATCTTTGGATGTTCTTCTAAAATCAAATTATTGTTTTCAAGTAAGTAATTGGCTAAATATGCACTTATATCTTTAATGATGGGTTTGCTATAATAAGCAATGGGAAAAAGTTTATTCATGGCTAAAAAGTGTAAACAACGTACATAAAGCGATGTGTAAATTATGTTCCGTGGAGTTTTCCATATCTCATTCTGGAGTTGGTGATATACGAACGCATATGAAGCGAGCTAAACATATTTCTCGCGTAAAAGAAAATGCTTCCAATTCCACCATCCCAACGCGATTGAATTTAAATGCAAACTCGGAGAAAACGTCGAAATCAATTTCCGAGGCGACACACAGTGGACCGACCCCATATAGCTAGACGTAAAAAAACCGATGACGTAGATCATAATTTTTATTTTTTCTTATCTATAACGGATTATTGTTGACCCCCAAAATGCATTTATTCCTTGACTAACCAAATATATTGATGAGCAAATGCATTTCAAAGTTCATGCTGAAAAAAATTGCGATTTATTTTCTTATTTCAAGTTTGCAAGTCTTTCAAGTTTTTATTAATAAAAGTGTTAATCTTTCATCAATTTCGATAAAAAAAATGTCAGTGATTTGTGAAGGTATTATCTTTTTTATGATAGTTTTGTTTAACCTGTGTCTGTGTTAGTTTCCTAGATAAAAAATGTAGAGTAAGTGTCAAATTAATTAAAAACTAATCTGTGTTCTGAAGATATTTTGGACAATATAGATTAGTATTTTACGTTATTTTGAATCCAAATTGTGTTTTTTGAGTAGCTGTGAGTGTCTTCTTTTTGGAAATGTATATGGTATACCTAGCAAAGCAGTGCAAAGTACTTTTTTTCCCCTTTTTAGATTCACACTTTTCCCTTCCTCGTATGGATTTTTTTGAAATTTGGTGTTCCCATTCCAAATGGAACCGGAACAATAAATTGTTGAAACACATTTTAAACAAAATAGAGTTGCCAAATCCAAAAACCACCTTTTCAAATAATTTTTTAAATTAAGTCATTTCCATGAATAGTTTTTTTAATTAATTTTCAAACTCAGAATTTTGAAAACTAAAAATCAATAATATTTTTTTTTGTTTAAATTAAAATTTTCTTAGTTTTGCGTGAAAAGCTATTTTTTTTTTTAATATTCAATGCTTTTACCAATCTTAAGTGAAAGTTTAAAAACCAGATGGTTGTATGTATTTTAATTTTTGATAAAATTGAAAATAACAAAAACTCCTTTTTTCTTCATTTTTTTGTGTAGTGTTTGGTACCGATATTAAAACGGTAATTTTTATCAACAAACACACTGATTTTGGAATTTGCTATTCTGAGACTAAATCTATAGAATAATTTCCCATCATTGTTTCACTTTATTGACCTTGGTAATGACGATTACTCTCGAAGTCCATAAAGTCCTAGATGAAACGTTTTCCTCTTTCTTCCGAGTATGCCCCCAATGAAGTTTTTTATTTTTTTTCTAAATAACCGTGCAGATTATTTAATCTAAGAGACATCCTGCATGTCTTTTGAGTTTCTAAACATATTTTCAAAAATGATAATAATGTGAATTTTGATAAAATAACCACATATAAAGCTAAATGCATTAGCATCACTTTAACACATTCTAAATAACATTTTAACGTCGTTAAATATTAAAATAAAAATGTGTGAGATACCAAATGGGCGTAACAATTCTCCTCCGCTCTCCTCTTTTAAAGAATGTATTAAAGCAAACATTCATTATTTTCAATGGTAACTGTGTTTTGACAACCAACTCTACAAAAGCAAACTTAAGGGGGGATGTGGGTATTTTTCCATCATTTTGGAGCATGACGAATACAACAATTATGAAATAAACCCAGGAACAAAAATAATTTTTTATTTTCTTGAGCTGTCTTCGAAAGTCTTACAATTTTTAACTGAACCTGAAACAGATCCCATAAGCCCAGAACTACCAACAATCAGTGGAAATTACTTAAACTCTAACAGTGACGAAAATCAGGAATCACAAAGCGAATATTCTAGCTCGGATTAATTCTTGTATTTAAAATAATTTTCTACACAGCAAATAAGATAGTGTTTACAAAAAAATCATTCCTTTTTAATTTTCTTTAGATTTTTGTTTGAAAAAGATATCTAAAATTTCTTATTATTTACGAAACCGATCTTCTTTTATTTAATTTCTCCGAACTTGAACTATTGATTTGTATTGAAGAAAAGTAACTCACTGTATATCATTTCAGTACTAGACATCGAACTTGTTCAAAAATATCGTTAAAATATATTCTTAAGCACAGAAATTAGAAAAGAATCCAAATTAAAAAAAAAAAAATTTTTTTTAATGCCAATGTATAAATGTGGTCAATTGTTTATTTATTGTTTATTTCTGTTATTTTAGCTAAAGAATTTATATTCGTTTTTGATATATGAAGTCCTTCTTTTTTGTTATAAAAGTTTTTGAGTGAAAAATTTTGTTAAATTAAAGAGTTTATATTATTTAACTTCAAATAAAGATTTCCCAAGCAAATCTGGGTGGGTCAGCTAGTCCTGTGCAAATTTTGAACTTTTTCTATTTGTCATGAATTTTTTAAGTGAATTAAACATTTAAAGCTAAGATTAGAATTTTTCACTTCTAAATGTATGAAGTCGGTCCACTGTGCGACATTTGCTTTCCACACAGTAAAGCATTCGCAGTCGTATAATTCCGTGTCTTGTTCTTCTCAGCTTCTTAAGAATATTTTCCCCGATTCTCAGATAGCCAAAACATTTACCTGCTCGAGAACAAAGTGTACAAAAATCGTGGTGAATGTAATTGCCCCTTCTTTAAAGAAAAAGCTCAAACAAGACCTGGATGAAGTTGTCTTTAGTATAGCTAAGCTACAGATGCTTCAAATAGAGGCAACGTAAAAACATTTCCTTTTGTGGTTAGATGTTTTATGCCAAAAAATGGCATACGTGTAAAGCTTCTGAAGTTTTATTCATTAACATCTGAGACATCAAAATCCATTGCGGATTCATTAAAAGCAATTCTCATCTCCAAAAACTTACCGCTTAGTAAAGTATCATTTTACTCAGCTGATAACGCGTCGGTTAATTTTGGCGTGAACCAAAGCGTATTAACTGAATTAAGAAAAGATAATCCGGATATCCTGCCAAGAGGGTGCATTTGCCACATACTACATAATACAATGAAGAAGGCACAATCATCTTTGCGATATGATATAGAAGCAATTATCATTATGTTCTTTAACGAGTTTTGATTTTTGTCCAAGTTGTATTTGAATCCTTGGATGAAGATTCATCGAAGTGAAGTGTAGTGTGATGTGGCTGTTGACATTCTTTGCAACGATGTTTATTCCGACACTTAGCGAGTGGATGTTTATTTGAAAAACAATTAAAGCATCTATTGGCTGCCTTAATAGTTTTTCGACGAGTTGGTATATCCATACTTAGATAGGTTGTACAATTTCCAACGTAGTGTTTTTGATTGCAAGCAGGGCAATGAACATTTATGGTAGTATGATAGGTTTGAATGCCTTCCTTCTTGACAGGTAAGGTATTTGGTCTTACACCAATCGTACTGCCGATGGATTCTAATACCCAAATTCTTTTATTCAGAAAAACTGATAGTGTCGAAAATTTTGGAAGGTTTTGGTTATCCTCCTCCCAAAGACGCATTGTTACAAATGGCAGTTTTTGAACTATTAAATAGATGAGCAGAGGATCCTATTGGCTGGTGTCTATCTTCAACGCCTTGAGTTGCTGTAAGCATTCTTCTGTTGCGTCGACTAACATCTTTAGGTTCTTTCCTGATTCGGCTGTGATTTTGGTTTCATTAACTAAAGCCTTAAGATGGAGGTTTACTAAAGTCCTTGTATTTTCATAGCGTTCCTTTAACTTTGTCCACGCTGGCTCGTAATCCTGGTTTGTTATAGGAGTATGCTTCAGCACTTTCTCTGCATCACCAGTGAGACATCCCTTAAGATAATGTAATTTTTGTACTGGTTTTAGTTGTGGATCATCGTGAATCAACGATGTGAACAGGTCCGAGAACTATCTCCATGAACCATAATCACCGTTAAATTTAGGCAATGTTAGTTTTGGTAACTGGGTGCATTTGAATTGAGGCTCCGTTTGAATTGTAGAATTTAGGCTAGTATCTAGGGTCGTTCGAGTACAACCATCTTCTAGTTCACGCATATATTCAATGTATTTGATCTCTACATCATCAAATTGTTGCCTTTTGATGTAGGCATTATCATAATCCGATTTTGTGCCGATGATAATTTCGTTGATGCGTCGATCTTGCTTTACAAATTCATGCCACAAATCGCGCAGATCTATCAATTTTTGCTTATATAAAAGCCTGCAGTTCTTTTATCCATTTTTTTTTTCTTGCCATTCTCGATGGTTTTTTTAATCTTTGTTTTCAAGACGAGTTGATTGACGAGAAGTTTGTCAAGCTCAGCCATGTCTAACGTTGATTTATGCGAATTTGGTTTGATTCCGGTCGAAAAAATTGATTTTTTTTGCAGTGATTATCACAGAAAAAAAAACAAAGTGAACAAAAACAAATAAAAAAAGTGACTATGTTAAGAATAACGACTTAAACAAATTTAATTAATCAATCTCACTGTTCCTGGATGGAACCACCAATGATTTTTGCCCAAGTTGCAACTTAATACTTGAAGTCAACAATGTTAAAAAAAATTAAATAAAAAAATGAACAAGTAAGTTTTTTGATTAAAAAAAGATGTTTATTGGTTTCGTTAAGTTTCTTAACAAGTCGTTAATAAATTTAAATATATTATGGTTTAAATAATGGTTACTGGATGTTTATATACTCCAATAAATTCCACTTAACCGTTTTGATGTAACAATTATTGCTATGATTTCTGTATAAGAAAGTTGTTTTAAATTATGTTTAATTGATGAAATTTATCATCAATCAATTTGAAATTAAAACTTTAACTAAACCTTTTAACTACTATTTACAACGATTGTTAGTTTTACTATATCAATTCATATTCGTTTGTCATTTCTCACTGTCAAACGATTTCAAAATTGATTTGCTTTGCTACTAAAACTTTGTTGTTAATTGTTTACGTATATATCAAATTATATTTGTTTATCATTACATACTGATAAACAATTTCAAATTGATTTTCGTATTTGCTACAATAATTCTATTATATGATTTATCAAAATATATTTGTTTGTCATTACCAACTGACAAGCAATTTCAAATTGATTTACCTTTTACAATGGGCTTCTATCACGTTGAAGATCAAGTTTCGAAGTGAATTGGTTCTTAATTTCCTCGGCTTTATATAGGTTATTTAAAAAAACATTTCCAATTTAAACAAAAATTTCGAAAAATTTGCCCATAGAACTAGTATCATCATATTCTTGAAATTCGAAAAAAGACGAAAATAGTTGTTTGAGACAATTTTTTGAAATCTGTGCTCGAATTAATTCTTGCAAGTGCTGGATACAAAACGTTGCCATTTCAAAACTACTTGCCGGATTTTAATTATTGAAACGGTCCTTAGTCTTAATTAAGGTCTTCTAAGTTATTTCAAAAACCATTTCCAATTCGAGCAAAAATTTCAAAAAATTGTCTCAAAAAACTAATTTCGTCTTTTTTCGAATTTCAAGAATATGATTTTTTCGAAATTTTTGTTTAAATTGGAAATGTTTTTTTAAATAACTTAGAAGGTTTAAATGAAGGCTAAAAACCGCTTCAACTATCAAAATCCAGCAAGTAGTTTTGAAATGACAACGCTTTGTATCCAGCACTTGCAAGAATTTCATGTAAATTTCTTGCAACGTTTTCCAAATGTGATAAACTTCTGTGGTTGTTGTTTTATCTGGCTTCAGAATGATCTTTGTTCGTTCGGTGTTTTACGTGCGAGGCTCTGATGATCAAAATAAATCGACTGAAAGCTGTGTAGGACGAAATGGTTTTCAGTTAATCATCATAAAGATTGAACAACATCATTGGAGGTTCGGTTGCCTTCAAAATAAGATCACTAAGCTTCTTTACACGCCTGGAAAGGCAACTGTATTTCTTAACATTTGATTTCAATGTTGGGGAAATCCAACAAATAAACTTCCAATGGATCCTACATTCCCTTCCTAGTTACAATAATCTGTTTGGGTTGTTCCTCTACCTCTACCGGCAAATGATCGAATCAACGCTCCTTCTTCTTCGGCAGTTTTCCACTTGGCCAGCTACCCCAAACGTTTCTGTCCAGCCCTTCCTTTCCTGATGCGCTCCTTCAACACAATACACAAACAATGCTGGATTTGCCTTATCTTAGCCTTTGCCTGTTGGATGAGCGTCTTGCATCCAGGGAACCAGTTTCCATAGGCAGAATTCAAATTATACGCCGAATAAATCATTGGCAATCAGGACACCAGTAGACAAAGGATAATTAGACATTTTATTTATTATTATAACAGGCGCACTGAAGAAAAATATCACCGAGTTTGGAAAAAAAATCGAACTGTCAAAACAAAACAAACTCACCGCGTTAAATTGTTGTTGCAATTCACATCTATTCATCGACACGAGTGAAATTACAAAAACAACAATGTAAACAAATGGGTTTTGGGGGTGAAACATACGAAAGTTTCCCATCTTTATTTGTTTATCTATGCTATTGGGATGCGTTTGAAATTTTGTTCCTAGAGGTGCGGTCGCACTTTTTTTAATATCTCTGTTCTGTTTTTGTATTCTGCATTGACTCTTTTATAATAATATGTTAAAAAAGAACGACTATTGGTCATCAATAGTTTAAACATGCATTACATTTAAATATTAAGGTAATTCATGCAACGTAGTAGAACTATCGTTAATACCGTAAACGTCGGAAAGTTTAAAAATTTGTATAGTTAAGTTTTATATTACGACGTTCTTATTAGAGCCAAAATGAAGTAATTTCACAAGTCACAGAAAAAGTTTTTTCATTTGTAATTTGGTAATTTCGTTTGACAGCTCATTTCATTTTTGAATTTCAAGTGGCTGTTAATCGGTTTTTGGTGTTGTTTTTTTTCTTTCTACTATGTAGCATTGAATTTTTACATTTTCATACAAACATTTTTTAGAAGTTTTCAAACTGCGGCCAAGGTAAGAAAGGTTTTAACTTAATTTCCAACTTATTTCGAGAAAATTTGTTTGAAATTGTCCTATTTAAAAATGTGAATTTTTATGAGTAATGAGATGATTTCGTATCGAATTTGGAAATTTTCATCGAAATCACCTCATTTGGTCTAATGAAAACGTAGTATTACGATGATTTTATTATACGTTGCATGCATAAATAGAATACCCTTATTATTATAGTTAAATAACCAATTGAATTAAAACTCTTAAGCTGGCCATAAGCAACACAGTCATCCGATCCATTTGGCTCAGTTGGATTTAAGATGGGCTGAAAATCCAAAATGTGATAGTAACCAATTACATGCTTGAGCCGTCGTTGAACCCCAGCTGAAACACGGATCAAAATTTTAACCACGTTTGTCCCTAGTCATTGTTCACGAATA
Source organism: Dasysyrphus tricinctus (assembly GCA_963921185.1). Taxonomy (NCBI): domain Eukaryota; kingdom Metazoa; phylum Arthropoda; class Insecta; order Diptera; family Syrphidae; genus Dasysyrphus; species Dasysyrphus tricinctus. The sequence continues at coordinate 227,355,959 of OY992530.1, read as the reverse complement.
GAATGTAAACAGGGACTGATCTGGCAGGCGTGGGGGGCAAACCAGGAATTTTCCCCCGGTGGCAAAAGTTGAGGGCGGTAAAATTGAAAATTAAGGGTGGTTGGCGGCTACAAAAAAAAAAAATTTTTTGATTTTGTAACTGATCGAAGCATACAAAATAGGTGTGTTTTGGATGAAATAACAGCATCGGGGCTTAGTGACGCAATCACAGAAAAAATGGAGTTTCCATGCAAACTAACGATAACAAGTATGAAATTCGTGCCGGTATTGCATTTTGTGTCTGGGTCTGAGACCCTTTGCACTATTTGTAATCAATCTCAGGTATACAAATCATTACATTAAATCGGAGTTACTTTTATCTTGAATATTCTATCTATGAGACACAAAGCTATAGCTTGCATTAATAAGAATATTGTCTTCAAGAATAACATAGAATAATAGATTGGTGCTCGTTAGGTATATAGATTAATTAATAAATACCAACCTTAAATATTGGCTGACAATGTAGGGAACGGCACTAGAAAGTAGCTCGCAAGAGCCGTGAAAAATTTTAAGATAAGGAAACTCTGAGTCCGAAGTGTAACTGTTGCCCTAACTACACCCTCGTATGCTTCAGGACAGAGATATCTCAAAAATTCTCTCCTCGAAAACATTTTTTTTACTCGCCTTAACAAAATGTCTGAACATCGAACGCATATTGCTTAAAATTTCTCATCGAAAATCAATTTTCATTGCGACGAAAAAATCGCGATAATAACATGTAATTTCCCGTGTAGACCTAACCCTTGTGTTCGGTCATAAAGTTTTCAGTGGGTGGCACAGTCGAAATGTGAAACTTCGTCGTTCCGAACCGTCCCGGACCGATCGCAAACTTCCGCCTAATTTCATTTCGTTATGTTCCCACCCAAGAAAATTTCATTAGGTATCCTCGTGGTAAAGTTCGTTGCTTAGATTCTTTTCCTTTTAAGTGAGCGACAAAATCAGTCCAATTGATCCATCTTTCATCATCACTCCCAACGTGCAAGTTAAACAATAACTAATCGAAAAAAAAGGACAATCGAGTGTTCTTACTGAAAAAGAAAAAGATATTTTTGTCCCTGGATAGAGTATATCCAGCGCCATTAAAGAATTCTCAAATCCATTTAAACTTGTGGAAAGCAACCAAATTATATTTAATAAGATAGAGCATTTTAACAAATTGTTCAAACTTAAGGCAACCAGGAAGGTGTAGGCTCACCCTGAAGCCGTTCCGCCATCAGATTTTGCTTCTCGAGTGACCGCGTGATCACCATCCTCGAGCAATTCTTCGTGGGGATACTTCCTTTTTGTTTTTTTTTATTGGCCGACAGACCAAAAACTATTCCTCGAGTGGAAGAAAATATAAGGTGTAGCAACACAAAAGCTCATTACCAGGTAAGACTTTAGAGTCCAAAATCCGTAGAAAATAAAACTTATTCAAGTTTGTTACTCAGGAAGGTGAGGGCCCATCCTCCTACACAACAGATTCCCTCGAGGATCCCTTTTCCTTTTGCGCTGCCGACGGAGAACTCCGAAACGAACTTCTTGATCCGAAAAAGGATCCGAAGGTGTTAATTACATTGGATTTTGTTTCCGGACGAAGCGGACGAATCCTTTATTCGGAAAGGGGCTATCACATAATTCATGTGCGCGTACAGCGACCAACCAATATTCTGAAGCCACATTTTTGGTTACTCCACCACCGTAGCGTCGTCGCAGCGAACAAAGGCATAAGCAATTCCAGCCGTTCTTCAAATCGTCAGGTGGCGAAGCACTGGGAGAGGCAGTGCTGATGGGACAAGACCAATGTGGGGCGGCGGGGAGCAAACAGGTTAACCTCTTCGATTGAAAAAGGGGTGAGAAAATTTGTTTCTTTGTTGAAGTCCGTGCAGCAAAAGGGAAAGTAACTACCTAGTCAAAAAAAAATAAAAATGATAAAAAGGATATTGATAAGAGAAATTAAGTGTTAAAAAAAAATAAGAAAAGAAAATCGAGTGCTGAAAAAAAAAAGAAACGATTAGTGCTGAAAAAAAGTAAAGAAAGGTTTAGTGCAGAAAAAAGAAAAGAAAGATTTAGTGCTGAAAAGAAAGTATTAAAGAAAATTGCTGAAAAAAAAATAAATTTTGAGTGTCAAAAACAAAAAAAAAATTAATGCTAAAGAAAAGAAAAGTATAGGAATTACAAAAAAAGAAGCAAAGGAAATTTTTATTAAAAAGATGATAGAATAGACCAGAAAGGAAGATTAATTAAACAATTTTATTGAAAGAAAGTAAAGCTGAAAGAAGAATAAAAGAAAATTAAAGCTTGAAGGAAATTTTAAATTTGTTAGAGATTAGAAAAGTAGAAAAAAAAAAATAATAATAAATAATACTGAGAGAATGTTAACGAAATTAATGAAAAGAATTAATAATTACATTTTTTTTTGAAGTGAAGAGCAATTACTACGTTTACAAGCAGAATCGAGAGCTCGAGCTGAAATAGGGTCGAATATTCAACCCAGGTTTTTCGTTACTTGAGTTGAGTGCTCCATTTAGAATTGAGTTGAAAGGGTATTGAGATTCCAGAAAAATTAAAAAAATTAATGGCATTAATGTATTTATTTCAATGCAAAACAAATATAATTGAATTAACACGAGTACTTTACTACACGTATCTATTTAAACAATACTATATTTGAAGACAAACATACAAATAAACAGACCAAAGTGTATTATCTGTAAAACCAACTCCTCGACCCAGGTTTTTCGTCACAAATTTTGACTCGACTCAGCTCCCCGAGCGGAGTCGAGGCGAATCAAGCTCATTTCAACTCGAGCCAGGTATACAAAGAGTTTAAACGAGCTTCAAGCTCGCTTCAACACCACATGTAAACGTAGTAAATGTAACCGAAATTTGATTTATAAAACTAATCGAAATAGCTTAGAGATCAAAGTTTATGTTTCAAAGTAGAGTGATAGTTCGGCTATTTCAATGACAAAAGTAAACAAGTAACAGAGTTAGAAATGGGATCGGTAAAATTTTACCATTGGTAGATTTAGATAAGGAATACATTTGAAAAAAAAAAATTATTAAATTATTATTAAACATAAGTCAAGAAAATAAGAATAGGAATTGTTAATAGGATAAGTGATAAGAAAAAAAAAAAAATGATAAAGTGTAACATCTCACCCATCGCGGTCGTAAAATTTTTTTTTGCTACTAAATTAAACAAGTGAATGGAAATATAATACGGTTATCATCCCCCTGTTTGCGGCTCAAGACAACTTTATAGGCTTTTCACACCAAACCCCAAAACCGGTTTTCAGCGAAAACTTTTCAAAAACGCGAAAACCATTCACACTGAACATTACACGTTTTCGTTTGACATTCCATTTTTTTTACACAAATCACGCACAATTTTTTTTTTCATTTTCTTACATTTTTTTGAAAAAAAACGTTAATTTATTTTATAAAGGGGATCCATATGAACAATTTGACTTGCCACAAACAATTATTTATCAATTTTAAATAAAATAATTTATTTTGAGATTCGAATTTTATGTTTGATATGAGATATGACAGAATTTCGTCAGCTGTTTTCAATTTCTTTTGAAAGCATCCCATCAGCTTCTTTTTTGACACTTCAATAGGCGCTGAACTTATTAAAAGGTATGTTTGTTTTGTTCATCCCTGAATTCCAACATGTTTTCGACTGGTTTTATATAAAACTTGTGTTTTACGAAAACTTGAAGCTACAAAAAATGTATGAGAAAACTTGTGTTTTCGATAAGGTTTTTCTCCAAAACCGATATTTTCGCGAAAACCGCGTTTTGGGTTCGGTGTGAAAATGCTATTAAACTAAAAGATTTTCAACTATAAACATAAATACATATAATAGATTCACCAGGTCTTCACAAGCTGCTGTGCACAACATCTTGGGATTCCCGGTAAGTGATTTTTCTTATATTCTTTATATTTTCCGTATGACATATTTATATTAAAATGAATATAACAAAACAAATAAAAAGAAAACCGAATAGATAATTAAATTAAGAAAAGAAAAAAAAAAAACAAAAAGAAAAAGTAAAAAGAATAATAGCGTGTAGCTCACTTAAGAAACGGTCTAAGTGACTTCGATTCGATAGGAACCCAAATTGTGGGATATATATTTTTTTTTTTGAGGGAATAGTTTTGAAGTTTTCGAGTTTAGATTCGGGGATGAATACGATAAACGGAAACATAATCACATTCATATACCTATACCTATCGTTTTTCTTAAATAAGTTTTCTTTTGCGGTATATCATATAGGTATTCAATTATTATCGTTCCGATGTGTGGTGATGCTTTTTGAATATTTTTCTTTTGTATAGTAATAAGTAATTTAAGATTCTACACGGAATAAAATTATGATTGCAAATCGTAAAAGTTAGAAGTTAAATTTTTGAAATCTTTTTATTTCCTGAATATGTCAGTTGAGGAATGGACTTTCCTGAGGAAGTTAAAAATAATTTTTTTTGCAAGATTCGGTCATTTATTTCTTCAAAGCCTGAAGAACATCTGAACTGGTAAAAGGTTAGTTTGGGAAGTGAATGAAATGTAAGTGGGGGTAAGATGAGGTTTCTTGGAATTTAAGGGGAAGTAAATTACTTTTTTTTTTTGAGGAGTTCTTTTCTGAACTTATCGAGTTGAAAGCTCGGTCTTACCCCCAGTTTCACAGTGAGAGTTTAAACTCCACTTTTGGTTTTAACTTCAGTTCAGTAGAACAATTGAACTCAGTTTAAGGTTTAAACGAGACTGTGAAACTGGGGGTTAGTGTTTTTTTTGTGAACTGAGTAGCTCAGAGGGCTCTCGCCTTCCTCGAATAGGTTGACTGGCGGTGGTAAAAGGATTCAAAAATTCAAATTATCAAATGAGAGATGAGAAGAGTGGCGACTTGCGCTCTTGTGTCCAAACATCAACAAAAGTCAACCGGTGTAATGTATTGTGGTTGGTATACCATAACACAAGATCATGAAGTTGGAAATTATACCGTTACAACAATAATAAGAAATATATGTGTGCTCGGATGCTAAACTGAATATAAATTATGAAATGACTGACTAGCTTTAAGCGTCACCATATTCACTAATACAAGCAATATAGAAACGAAGTAATACAAACTAACATAAATGTATTAAAATTTTAATTTTCACAACTATAATTATTACTTTTGAGTTTTTGCTACGGTTTGATTTAATATAATTGAAATTGAAAGTAAACTTTGGCTACACAACACCGCAGGTCAACATCTTACACCCAATGATGATCTAATCAAACAGAAAAGCGTCGCAAAAATTCAAAATTAATAATTGTTGTGAAAATAAAATTTTAATAAATTTAAATCATTTTTTTTAAATAATTTTTTCAAAAAATTGTATGTATGTATCTGTATTATCAGTGTGTAATTAGGTGTGTTTGTTAACGTGAAATTTCTTCTTCTAATATATGTACACCGGAATCAGCAAGTTAAACTTGCTGAACCACAGTTCAAAATTTTAAGCACTTTTTAACAACATGGTCCTTAAGGCTTAACTACATTGGCCACTTTTTGCAAAATTATAAGAGTTAAAATATTTTTTTTCCCGCTAGCGCAGTTGTTTTGTGAAAAAAATATACAAATTGTTTTTTAAACCAAAATTTAAGCTTTCTGCATCATTTTAATATGTTTTCCAATAAGAAACATTATCTAAAAATGAGTTTGAAAATGTTCACTTTTATACTTTTTCACTTTTTTGGCCAATGTAGTAAAGGCTTTAGTCTGCTAGTACCCGATAACTTTTGAGTGATGACTGTTTACGAAAACTAATAAGTCGGAACGCGAAAAATCCTCAGATCTCTCCTACATTCCAAAAAAAGTCATGACTCAAAAGAGTCCTCCTGTAACAGCAGACTTATGTAAGTTTGGAAATTCATCAGCTATTTGTTGAATATGATTTGTTATTAATTTTTTTACTCATAAAAGTTGTACAAACGTGGCTCATAATTTATTCTGTGGTTCAGATATCGGTTAATTAAAATTGCGGAACCACTGATTAAAATTAACATACTTTATTTACGATTGAAAGATAACTTAAAGCAAAAACAAAATTCATTCAATAATTGTATTAAGGCTCTCCCAAACCAACGCGAATTCGTAGCGAATCATTCGCAAAGACAATTTTTTGTTGTTATTTAGCATTGTGTATCTTTCATATTTCGTATTATTGTGAATGATTTCGCGTCGTCAGCGAATGTTTCGCGTTGGTTTGGGGGAGCCTTAAAGGCGTATCTTTCATATTTTGTGTTATTATAAATGATTTCGCGTCGAGGGCGAATTATTCGCGTTGGTTTGGGGGAGCCTTTATCCAGACAAATTTTGATAGTTCGTTTCTGTTGAGATCAAAAAACTAAGGGAGTATTCAAGCAACAGCTGTGTTTTTTTGCATGTCCATATGGAGTTTGGCGAAAAAAAAGACACAGGGACATTTCAACATTTTCGTTTACCTTTTGCATTGGTCTGCCATTTTGTTTTGAATTATCTTACCAACAAACATTTGACATTTCTATATAAATCATCGATAACACAACGATAATCGTAGTTTGGCATTAGCGTTTTTATCGGGACAAAAGCTAACTCCAGATAATTATCTGGACTTATCTAACTCTATATGGACATAGTTGTTGTTGTATTTAACATGTAAATTGTTTTGCTTTGCTGTCGTTTTTTTCACACAATTTTATTTGGACATGCAAAAAAACAACTAACATATACAAATTTAAAGAAAATTTATGTAACTTCATATTTCACAAACAAATTTCTGCCATTTGATTCAATTAACCTACATTTATTATTCAATTATTTATTACGAAAAATATTGTTGTTTCTTATTTTAATACGCGTAAATATTATAAGCCAATGCAATTTTAAAATAAAATGATATAAAGTGAAGTGAGCACTTAAAAATTCAGTTCACCCGCTTTTATACTTTACGGACATGTCCATGAGGTTTTTAAAATAACTGAAAAATTAAAAAAAAACCCACGATTTGTGGTGAAAATCATTAAGTTGCACTAGTGTGCGTGTGGTAAAGGTTACTAGTGCAACTTTATGACATTCACCACGGTCTGAGCTTGTAGGCAAATCAGTTTGACAGCCGAAGATTCCCATCTTTATATTATCTATGGCTAAAACAGACACACGACAAAAAACTAACGTCACTTAAAGAGAGAAGAAAAGAGAAATATGGCATACGTCAAAATGAAAATTGGTTTGTCAACAAGACCAGTGTTCCCATACCAGACGAGATCCAATATTTGCTTTCGCTAGGCCCAAAGTACGCACTTCCTAGTACTATTCACTCCACTTTAAATTCCCTTTTTAAGATTATTGCAGATGGTGAGGATTGCATCCAAACCATAAGCGATATGGATGAAAGGGAAAAAGCACGTGGAAAGTTTGCAAACATGCTAAGCAATTGCATGGAAAAGAGAAAATTTTCTGATTTGAACAAATATATAACTAATATTTTAAATGAAACAAAACACTTTCTCCACAAACACAGAGAAATATACATTGTTTCGGCAGACAAAGGCAATTTTACGGTTGCAATATACAAACACGTTTATGAATCCAAGATGAAAACCATGATGGAAGATCGAAATGTATATTGGCCTATAAGGACTGACCCAACAAACAAAATGCAAGAGGTGAACAACAGTTTAGTTAAATATTTGTTCGAAAACCAAATAATTGACCAGCGTCAAAAACAAACTATGACAACATACAGCTCTGTCGCTCCTAGAATCTATGGTCTACCGAAAGTTCATAAAGAAGGCCTACCATTACGTCCAATATGTTCGTCCATAAAAGTTCCATGCTACAACTTAGCGAAGTATCTGATTGGAATTTTGAAAAACCTAACATTAAATTCTAAATACAATGTTAAAGACTCTCTAGAATTCAAATCGAAACTTTGCGGATTAAAAATAGAAAATGACGAAGTTCTAGTGTCATTTGATGTAATATCACTTTTTAAAAACATCCCGCTAAATATGGCAATAGAGCTAGTAAGCAAAAACTGGGATAAGATAAAGGAACATACCCTTATCAAGAAACACAAATTTCTTGAGCTCGAACAGTTTGACAATAATTATTTGGTTTACGGCAACAAAACTTACCAGCAAAGAGACGGCATGCCTATGGGAAATCCAGCTTCACCCATAATAGCAGATATTTTTCTTGAAGAACTGCTAGACAGCTGTCTCGAAAAATTGTCAAATAAACCAAAAGTATTGACAAAATACGTGGATGACATATTTGCCATAGTCAAAATGGAAGACATCGAAAAAAAACTCTCAATGGTCTAAACAGTTTTCATAAGAAACTACAGTTCACGGTTGAGGTTGAACAAAACAACAGATTGCCTTACCTGGACACAGTAATCATTCGGAAAGAAGGGCAGCTAAGAATGGAGTTGTTCCAAAAACCCACTTCATCTGGGAGGCTTATAAACTTCCTTTCCCAGCACCCAAAACAGACCATTTTTAATACAGCCACAAATTTGATAAAAAGAGTTCTCTCAATAAGTGACACTGAATTTCACAAAAACAACAAAAGAAAAATCGAAGACATATTACGGAAAAACACCTTCCCACCACAAATAACAAAAACACTGATAACACAATTTGAAAACAGAAAAACACACCCACCAGAAACAGAAAAACAAAATAAAATTTACAAATCATTTACTTATATCAAAGAAATAGCGGATCGGCTTAGAAATGCAAAATTATTAGATTCAGATAAATTCAAAATGGCGATGAAGTCAACAAACACAACTTCACAACTTTACACCAACCTCAAAACAAAAACAGACAAAATGGATCATTCAGACTTAATATACAAAATCAATTGTAATGGAAAACCGAATGTAGAATGTAACCAAATCTACATAGGAACAACAAAACAAAAGCTAAAAAAACAGACTTGCGGGATACAAATCAGACATGAAAAGTAATGCACCCCAGAAGACAGCACTGGCATCACATTGCATCATACTCGGCCACACTCTCAACTTCGATACTGTCAAAGTTTTACAAAGAGAAGAGCATCAAAACAAGAGAATGATAATCGAAACTCTTCATATAATTAACGCTGACAATACGATGAACAGACGAACTGACATGGAAGATGTAAGCCCGCAATACAAACACTTGCTGGAGAGGGGAGGAGTGAAAAAGCTTTAACGGATGATCTTTATACCAAGATTATGTTTAGTGATTATACAGTGCGGTTCATATTTATAACCCACCTTAAAAATCGTATTTTTTTTGGTCGTCTATACATGACCAAAAATAAAAATGATAGGGAATAATAGAAATGGTCATGGCAGTTAATTACAACAACAAGTTAATTTCAGAAACGTAACAAGTGTATTTTTGTTTCTTAATAATACAAAAATTACAAAATTCAAGTGTTTCAAATTTATAACCCATTGCTTCAACAGTTAATAAAAGTAAATGAAAAACCGAAACTAATAATTAATTTGGGAACCTATGGCAAGAATCAAGTGAAAAACTCTTTTTTCAGTGATTTTATGAGTTATCCAAAAGTTCCGGCTTGATTTTAAGCCATTCCTCACGAAGAGAGGGTTTAAGCTCTGATATCGTCTCATACGTCCTTCCTTCCGCGTATATTCTCCTGACAAGAACTCTCCAAATATTTCCAATAGGGTTGACATCGGGAGAGCATGGGGGACAAAGCATTAAATCAATAGAATTTATTCCCAACCAATAAATTGTTTCGCTACTGATATGGATTCTGGCATTGTCCTGCTGAAAAATCCAATTTCTCTCCTAATGATCTCTCAAAAAAGGTACCAAACTGCGTCGGAAAACTTAAACATAATCTCTGCTGTTCATTTTTGATGAAGTGAATTGCATTTCTCCAGAAAAAATGGAATTTAGATGGTCCTGATAGTGTGCACTCTTATTGGCGTGACTTACGGAAGGAACCGTGATATTTTTATAGGCGAAATTTTGGTGGCGGTTCGGTGATGATGTGGAGCGCTTTCTCAACGAAGGGGTGCGTGGAAATGCAATAAATTTCTTCGAAAATGAACAGCAGAGATATGTTCAAGTTTTCCGATTCAGTTTGGTACCGTTTTTGGTAGATCACCATGAGAGAACTTGAATTTTTCGGCAGGACAATCCCAGAATCCATATCAGTAGAGAAACAATTTATTGGTTGCGAATAAATTCTATTGATTTAATGAACTGGCCCGCATGCGCTCCCGATGTTAACCCTATTGAGAATCTTGGGAGAGTTTTTGTCAGAAGAATATACGCAGAAAGAAGGACGTATGAGACGATATCAGAGCTTAAACACGCTCTTCTTTGTGAATGGCTTAAAATCAAGCCAGAACTTTTGGATAAATTGATAAAATCCATGAAAAAAAGAGTTTTTGACTTGATTCTTGCCAAAAGTTCCCAAATCAAGTTCCCAAATCAAGTTTCGATTCTTCATTTACTTTTATTAATTATTGAAGCAATGGGTTATAAATTTGAAACACTTGAATTTTGTAATTTTTGTATTACTAAGAAATAAAAATACACTTGTTACGTTTCTGAAATTAACTTGTTGTTGTAATTAACTGCCATGACCATTTCTATTATTCCCTATCATTTTTATTTTTGATCATGTATAGACGACCAAAAAATTAACGATTTTTAAGGTGGGTTATAAATATGAACCGCACTGTATTAAAAAAAAGTTTTGTATGATCGAAACTTGTCAGTCCTACTTTCATACTGTAAAACTTTTGTTTTTGTTTAGATTTTCAAATTGTTTACCTGATGATGTCAATATCCATGGACGAAACGTAGTAACATAAAAATAACTTGTTTCATTTGACCTAAAGCCCAATCAACAAACTATTATTTACTAACAAAGAGGTCACCACAACAGCAAACTATAGTATTCGGTTATATTTTACTTATATTTAGAAAAAAGTTATCATTATATAAAAAGGAGTATAACCTTTTTTGCATCATTTTGGATTTGGTCGTATTAGATTCAGCGTTCAAAGGTTCCCTTTAAACATGTATCATATGATTAAGTTGTACCAAATCAAATAGACTTTCAACATCCCTCCCTCTCCACCTCTTCAAATGTGGGCATTTTGGGAGATAATTTGGATATAGTATAGATTAAATTTTGCGTCGATCCAAATTTTAATATTTTATGAATTAATTTGATCAAGGTTCCCCATACGATTTGTGCTATTTTTTTCGTTCGGCTTTTGCAATAATTGAAACATAATCATTTGGAATATATAAGAGAATATTATGACTTTTTTGATTTCAAATGCATATTTTTAATACCATTTTCTTCAACATTTTTGCATCTAAAATAACCACCATAAAGATGATAAGCAAATAACACTGTAGATAACTCATCCTTACCTAAGACTTAATTATCGGTCCGTACTGGTTTTACAAGCTTACTTGCTGGAACTGTCATAACTTTTTTGTTTAAATTATCAAACTTTTGCCAGCCACCCGTCAGTTTTCGGCAATAGCCTATGAAGTGGTTTCCTTCAAAATGAATAACTCCTGATAATCTGAATGAAGAGATTAGTAAATTTTATGGAAATATGATAGAATTAGTAACAAAAAAACAAATATATGTCTGCAAACGAACCGAAAATTTGCTCCAAAATTAAGTGAAACTGGCATTTCATTCAGCTTGCAAGATTCAGTACTTGCATCAAGATTTCGCCTTACATCCAGTTCAATAATAATATGTTTATTTCCTTGAGATTTTTTTGCGAAAACAGCACCACACTCACAAATTTTATCTTCTGGCTGCCACTCGCATGCCGATTGTAAGGAACCAAATCCATTTTGTATTATTTTCGAATAATTTACAAGTACTGTGTTGTTCGAAAAATTTTGAGATGTGTTGCAAATTTTGCATTCATACTTAAATTGTAAGCTTTCCATCCACTGGACTTGATGTGAAATCATAAGTTATAATTTTCGTTTCATCGTTTACTTTAAACTCATTGTTTCTATCTTTAAACAATGGCCTTAAGATAATAAAATGGGACTTATATATGGAGTGAGTCACTCCCTCTACCATAAATTTAAAAATGAATTTACAAAATTCATTTTTCTCAAACTTGCTTAAATTTAAGAAGTCAAAGTATTCGTTGTCATCAACGGCAGTATTTGCAAAAATATGCGCTAGGGCATCAAACGCACAAGTATTTTTGGTATGATAGAGAATATTTTTTGTATTTTAATCGTTCCGCTCATGGAACCATTTAATAAATTATTAATTTTCTTTTTCTTCTTTTGTTTGATTTCTTGTTTGTCTTGTGGCATATTATGTTGTAACTCGGGGCAATTTTTGAAATATTTTGACTTCAATTTTAATCTGTCTTTTTCGGAAGTTCCCCCATCCGACTCAGAAATATTGAGCCTCGTTACTGGTGTCGCTTTATTTTTCCAATTTTCAAATAACTGGGCCCCTGAATCGCCCTGAGAATCATTTAGCAGCTGGTCCTCCAATTTGCAATTTTTTTTTGTGTTTAACTTCACAAATTTCGCTTCCCTCAGCTTTGAATTGGCTTAGGTCAGATAAAAAGCTCTGCACTCCACCGAATAAGCTGTTTAAGTGCTGCTTTACAAAATTGTCGGCTGCCTGGGGTAGTTGCATATTTTAAAAAATTTGCTGCTTAATGTCTCTGAACACTCTTTCCACGTAGCTGGACGTAGGGTGGTTTTTAAAATATGGCACACAGACTGATGTCCATAGTGGAAATTCCGCAGCTATCCTTTCAAGATTATCCACAAACTCTGGCAGAAAGTAATAATTGTCGGATGATCCTTGACTTCCGATTTCTGTGGCTTTAAATTTCAGTTCCATAAAAAAAGGGGAGCTTTGATTAAAGTCATCCTCTATAAATGTGTCCTTAAGATTCGTTTTCATAAGATTTAAATAACCATCCACGTCAGTTGGTTTTTGAATCATTAGAGACCTAAGCTTTTCTTTAGCCTCGCTCGCAGTTTGGATTCCTTCAAATGAAGCATTTTGAAGGACAGAATCTTCATAATTTTGTATTGCTTCAATGCAGGTCCACTGATAGATTTTTTGGAGATCGTAAAAGTTTTGGCAGTCTATCATAAGTGCGATGCACCTTACATAAAATTCTTTTATTATTTTAAGGGAATGTTTCTTTAAAATTTCCCACCGGCAAACTAATTTAATCATATGGGAGACATCCACTCTTATAAAAGTTTTTATTGTGTCCCTCGATACGGCATCTCCCTTTATTGCAGCCGCAATACATGCTGCGCAGTACATTTTTAAATTAATGTTATTGAAAGCAAGCGAACAAGCAGAGAGGAGTGCCCGGGAGTAGTCTACCACCACTTCGGTTGGATGCTTAAATTTAACTGTTCTCAACCAGACACTTAGCCAATGAACAATTTTTTCGGTTTCTTGTGATTCGCTTAGCATTTGGTAAATGGGGATTGACGTTTTTTTCAAAATTTACAACAATTAAATAAAAGAAAATGTGTGCGGAGGGTGGTCCAAGTGGTCTTTGGATCCTCCGCACTACACTGCCAGTGGCATCAATGCTCACTGAAGATACGTCCTTGAAAATATTTAAAAATGTTCTATAAACGCTGTTTTGCTCAGGAGTTCCATAAAAAACAAAAAACGGGAAATCTCCAATATCATCATGTATAGATCCATAATATGGACACTTGAATTTCGTTCGAACTATTCCTTGGAATATATCCTCTCCTTTTTCTCGTTTGGAGCCCAATCTGAGCTGTATGGCTTCTTTTTTGGCATGCCTTATAATGTCCACTTTAGGTATCAGTATCACTGGCGCCTTGCGTTGGTAGCCCCGACGTAAGGCCTCCCTGCAAATTTTCCGATGCAGTTCGTTTGAACCGTAGCTTATTGCATTCTCTCCAATAAGCTTCCGCTTCAATCCATTGAGTGGACGAACGGTGGGAGGATGTTTGGTGCCAGTTTGGTCATTGGTCTTCACCGTTATTAATATATCCCCATTTTTCATGGGACCGGTTGCTGCCGTGCCAACAAATCTATTGCCACAATCGACACTTCGGCAATACCCTTGTATTTTTAAAAAATACTTAGAGTTACTAGATGTATACATTATACCTCTTTTGAACACATACGCGCAAGGGAAACCACTCTGGCGCTAAAATTCTTCGCTTATTATATTAGCCCAAACTTTTGCCCAAAGATTAACTGTTTTCTTCGAGTCTCCAAGGTCTTCAGGTTTGATTTGAAGCCACTTTTCTGAAGATAAAATGAAATCATAGAGGTTTTCATCTACTTCCAAATCCGAGGACGAATCTTCGATGGAGTCATCAGAGTAAGGAGACCCAAACCCATCTTCATCTTCATATTCATTCCTGTAACCAAATTTATTTGTCATTTTAAGCAATCAAAATTGTAACATCTGTAATTTATGCAACTTTTTAAAACTTAATTTTTAACTATGCAAAACTAAAAGTCAATTTCTTCCTCTAATTATTATTTGTATTTATAATTGAACTGTGTAACTTAGGCCCATTTGCTGATACGAAACTTAAATATTTAAGTAGAACATAAAGGGCTTATGTGACAGTTTATGCAGAGGAAAAAGTAGAACATAAGCTTTTAAGTAGAACATAAATGCTTAAAAATCGTATCAGCAAACGGGTCTTAATAGCCTATAGGAAAATTATAAGAAAAAATGGACAAATTAAGAAAAATTCGGACAAAGCTGAATTTTAGTGGAGTGCTTTGTTTTGACGTTTTCAGCATTTCAATCGAACTGCATTTTCAGATTTTTCGAGCGTTATAGTTGGTGGGCCAACTATACATGTTTTTTTTTTCGCCTCAAAATTTTGAGTAATTATTTAAAAATAGAAATAAAGCAAAATTAAAAAAATTAACACGTTGGAAAATTATTATAAAAAATGTACAAAAGATTGCATACTTTTCGAAAACTTTATAAAAATTAAAAAAAAAAAAAATGTTGGTAAAAATTTTTTGCGAAGTGTAAAAACTAAACAAAAAAAAGACAAACGTGTACAAACGATTATCAATCAATCTGCATTTCCAGATTTTTCGAGCGTTATAGCCAACTTCCATTTTTTTTTTGAAGTGTCTCTATACAAAAAACGGTGAGCGTACAAATTATTCTAAAAGTTGTAAAAACGTGTACAAACGATGTACAAACGATTGCCATTTTCAGTTTTTCTGAACTCCATAGTTGGTGGGCCAACTACATGCAAGCGTTGGGTATTGTAGGAAATAGGGGCCTCGGGAGCTGTATCTTTTTCTACACATCAAGTGCTTACATTACCTCCAAGTGGGTAGCCGCCGGATACTGGTCTTTGCTATATGTCATGGCTTGTTAAACTTGAATGTGCGAATTTTGATCAAGGAAATAATTGCAACATTAAACCCATGGCCCTACACTCCTACAGATTAGAGCTCTTTGGAGGTAAGTGAGCTGGGCTTACGACCCGACCACAGTAAAAAAAATACCGCAACTGTAGAAGAGTGATTGAAAGACTTGGCACCACGGTTGCCGCTGTGCGACTTTTGTCGCATTTTGACCCCATGACTATGAGACGACTTTTTAAAAAATTTGCTCTTTTTACCCTTTTTTAGAAATATTGCGACTTTTCTGACCCCATCTGTAGAAAATTGCATGGAAAAGATTAAGTTCTTGTTTTTGTCTAGAATTTTTTTTTCCAATTTTCCATTTATGTAGGTATATGAGGAAAATATAATGTAATTACGATGATAGAGAACTCCAAAAAAGTGTAAGGCACAATTCTCTCTGTCTATTTCCACCTCGACCTGAGTTCAAACCATTGAAACAATTTCTTCAAATTTTGAAGTTAAGATTTTTTGGTAACTCCTTAGAGGTTTTGGTTCACAATAACGGTACTTGCCATATAACTGTAAAAGAAAACCTTGTATACCTCAAAAAGAGCGATTGTCCAAATTTATTATCTTAAAAACGATTTCGTCCCCCAAAATTGAAAATGTGGAAGGGGGACACGAAATGTCTTTGACTTTCTCATTAACGGCTCCACGATTTTAGTGAAAAAGTTTTTTAAAGAACTTTTGAAATGTTAATAATATTGCACATCAAAATTGTGAAAAAAAGAAATTTAGGATTTGTTAAAAATTATAATTTTTTGGAATTTTCAATATTTCTTCTGTGGTGTTTGGTGCAAGAAGATAAGGATAACTCACGTCCGATGTAAAATACATCAAGCTAGAGCCCAAACGATTTAAGCGATTTTCTTCAAAATTAAAATATTTATGAACATGTTCTTAAGAAAAATGTGCATAAATTTGGAAGAAAATTGGTAAACGGTTTTCGGCTCTAAATCGATGTAAAGTGAACCGTGGATGTGAAGAAGCAAATTAATTTTTGGACTTAATATTTATACAAAAACTTCAGATTTAAGTGTGTTTGTGAAGTTGAATAAAATTTGAATGAATATAAGTACTGATTTTTTGTTATGGTCAATTTTAACACCAGCGAAGGCTACTTCTGTGGAAGACACAAACGTGAACACGCTGATGGGACCACCCAATCCTCTGCCGGTAAATCCCAGGTAAGGAAAGAGACCGCCTCATCAGCTATGTATGCTCCTGGTCCACCCAAACCATCGACCAGCCGTTGCGCGGTACATATTGCTCCAACGGGCCTGGAAGGCGGGGAGGTAACCCCGGGATTCGGATTGCATTTGGATTTAGAACCCTGAATGTCAGGGGATTATAAAACCGACCGCCTCAACAATTCAACAAAAGACACGGTGAAGACTGTTTTGGAGGCCCGAGCTGAGCGTCGCAAGCGCAAGGTGAAATGCCTCCTGGACGATAAACAAGTACCGTAAGGAAAAACGAAGCGCTGTGAGGATCATCCGGCCGGCGGCTAGGTAAGAGGAATCCTGAATCCTTAACGGCCAAGGAAAAGCCAGCTCTGGATAGATCCACTCAGAGACTATCGACTACGACAGTAAGCACGGGTACGGACCTACGAACCAAGGACAAGCTGAACTTGAGGACTGCTCAAGGGGGGGGGGGGGGGGGGGGGTGAAGAAGGGAAAGGAAGGCCTCTTCCCTCCACCTCGCTCTCACCCAACTGCGAGTACGTCAAACCAAGCTAGGCTAGACGACAATCCGTCACGGACGGATTATACATGTACGGACAGACTGACTCAGGATGAGCCGAACTTGAGGACTGCTCAAGGAAAGGTGAAGATAGGAGAGGACGGCCTCTTGCCTCCGCCCATCTTTCGCGAGTGGTTCTAAAAGAGGCACGATGACACTATGTCACCAGCTGTTCCCTCACCGGGGAACAAGAAGAAGAAAGCCAAATTCTCCCGGGTGACCATGGAGGTCCAACAGACTGCGATTGCAGACTTTGGTAACACTTCAAGGAAACTAGCAATTGATAGAATTCAGAATTCTGGACGGGCTAAACAAGGTTATCGTCAAGAACAGGCCTCCGCCACTCTTCGGTAACCTCAGCACTAATCACGGATTCAAGGTGATGACATGTGAGGACGGCAACACTGTCACATGGCTCCGAGAGTTCATCGAGAAGACCGAAGCTCCTTGGCCGAACGCTGATCTTCGACCTATCATTAAGACAAGGTTGTATTTTTCTCGAAGGCTGGTAACCCTACCCACACGGAAGTTAAGGACTATAGACCGACCAATGAGTCTCACGTCGTTTACTTTTTTTTTTTTTTACAATAACTTTATTTCATTTAACAAACTTAAAGCTAACATTCTTATAAACCAATAATTGTTCAAGATAAAAAAAAAACGAAACTAGCCTTAGTTCATTAAATAAAATAGTTAGGAACATTCAATTACCAAATGGTAAGAGACAAATGCACCATTAACTTAACACTAATTCTGAAATTAAATTGATGGGGATCAATTGTTATAAATTCAATTTTTGTTTCTATTCTATTTCAATTAAAAAATAATAACTAGGAACAATATTAAGCAAGAAAAAAAGTAATATTCGTTCAATAAAGCTATTTAAAAAGATGACAATAAATTAATATATTAAGCATGCACATGTTTATGAGTATTATATTAATTCAAACTGTAATATTAACTAACAAATTTATATCATTATGATCAAATGTGAAAAGCCAGTTTTTAATATTTTTTAAAAACACCGATTTAATCCTCTCGCATCTTAGATTTTCAGGAAGATTATTAAATAGGCGAGCGGAAGTTACTCTATAGAAAAGCGCATAGTGCGATTTTTTAATAGAAGGTACAGTTACCAGATTACGATTGTTCACACGTGAGTTATAAAACCCGTATAGTCTTGAGGCGGAATATCCAGAATTTTCAAAAAATGTTTTAAGAACTTTGTAAGAATATAGGTGTTTTATAGGCTAAATTTCTAGGTTTCTAAACAAATCAAAGCTGTGAGTTCTCCGGTTAACTTTACTTAGAATGCGAATGACATGCTTTTGTTTAGTAAGAAGAGGGTCAATTTTATTACGGTGAGTTCCACCCCAGCAGGTTAACCCATACTGAAGTCTTGATTTAAATAGGCCATTATAAACTAATTTTAAAACGGTTTGGCTACAATAAAGGCTAAGATGATAAAAATGTCTCAAAACCATATTAAAGTATTTAGTAAGGCATGAAGTGTGTTCTTTCCAACTCAATCTACGGTCTAAAATAACTCCCAAATATTTAAAACTTTCAACATGTTCAATAGTAAAGCATTCAACACAACAAGATTTACTATGATTAAAAGTAAAGGCATCGAATAATGCTGACAGTAGTTTTGCAGGACATATTTAGGACAGCTTGGAGAATGAAATTGGAATCCCAAATCGTTATAAGTGGCACCTGAAAGGCTGTATAACATGAATTTTGTTTTTTCACTTATACAAAGCTATTCACTATTGGCAGAAACTTTTAAATCAAAAAATGTTTTTGTAGAGTACGTCAATGCTGTGTCGTCCGCAAAGGCCGTTATTTTGCCCTTAAAGTTTTGAACAAAAAGCGAATTGACATATATTAAAAACAAAATTGGTCCCAATACAGAACCCTGAGGGACACCTAAATTTAAACATTTTTCATCACTTAACATATTTTGAATTCTTACTTTTTGTCTGCGGTTACTAAGATAAGAACTAAACCAGTTATAGACGAACCCACGAAAACCAACCTTATACAATTTATCGAGCAACAGTGCATGGTCCACCGTATCAAACGCCTTAGTTATGTCAATGAATAGGGAAGCCGAAACCTCAGAATCATTAAGGCTAGTATAAACTTCATCACAAAGCTTCAAAACAGCATTTTCTGTAGACCTTCCTTTCCTGAACCCAAACTGTGAATTACTGAAAAAACTATTTTTATCCAAAAAGGAAAGCATCCTTGACTTAATAGTCTTCATACCTTTTTCAAGACTTTAGAAAAAACCGATAAAAGCGAAATGGGTCTATAATTGTTGATGCAAGTACTAGCTCCTCTTTTATGTAACGGAATCACGATTGCCAACTTTAAGGAATCAGGAAAAATACCCTTTGTTATACTTTGGTTAAATGTATAGCTCAACACATCAGATACAAGATAAGAAATATTTTTCAAGATCTTAGCGGATACCAAATCGTCAGATGTGGAACTAGACATTTTGAGAGACATAATAATTTAATGAATTTCAATAGCCGAAAAGTTCTCAAAGAAAAACGTTTCTGAACAAAAGTTTTCAGTAATAATAGGGCTAGCACATTGACAATTATTCGTGAAGTTGGTGAGATTAGTGTTTTGGTTTAAATTACAAAAGAAATCATTGAATAAATTAGCAATAGAGGAAGGATTTTTGATAATAGTGCCCCCGCTTTCTATAGACAAATCAACTATTGGTCTATTTTTATTTAAAATTTCATTTACAACTTCCCATTTTTTTTTGGAGTTACCCACGTTTTCGAAAAGCTTGTTCTTAAAATAGTTATCTCTACATAGTGGAATTTCAGTTTTTAGTTCTTTGCTTATGCTATCAAAATACTTTTTTAATCTTAAGTTATGAGGATGTTTTTTAAGTTTAAGAAAGAGTTCATTTTTTTTGTTTATTTTTTTCAGCAGTCCAGTATTCATCCACTGCTTACGACTAGTTAGCTTCTTCTTATTATAATTCACAACTTCTTGGCTGCAGGTAGAAATCAAATATTGAAGCTTACTAAGAAATAAATCGAAAGCAATTGATGGGTTACAAGCACTATAAACCTCATTCCAAAACTCAAATGTCAAAGCTGTTTTCAAAGCAGAAAAATTTATTTTTGGAAAAGTTTTTACTTGTGCATTCAGTTTTCGTTTTTGACTACATTCAAATTGAATACTTGTTAAACAATGATCAGTAATCCCAAGTTCAAAAACCTCTGTTTGAAATCCCACGTTATTATTTTTATGAAGTCTTAAGAAGATATGGTCCAAGCAAGATGGTCCTCTAGTAGGTGTGTTTACCAAAGAAGTAAATCCAAAGGAGGAAATGGTAGCAAGAAAATTATCAGCATCAGGTGAGGAGGACAGTATATCGATGTTAAAGTCACCTTAAAGAAGCATATTTTTACCACCATGATTGTCCAAAAACCCAGAAAATTCATCTATAAACGCCAGCTGCATAAGAATCATTACAAGAAGCCGCGAAAGTAAAACCAGGAATAAAATAGTTAGATATTTCAACCTCATAGATCCAAATTTCGGAAACAAATATGAAATCAGGCAGATGATCTTAAGATGCGAGATTAGCAAGAAAGGTGTCAAAATTTTTTCTTAAGCTACGAATATTTTGGTGTACTACTGATAAACCTGAATTTAATTCTATAATAGGATGATCAATGCAAAAACAATTTACTTTAATATTATCTGAAGAAGAAATACTAATACTACTTAAGTTATGATTATGAGGATCTGATAAGGAAGTTAAAGAGTTATAATTAACTACCATATTAAGGATTGTAAATTAAGTATTTAAAATTAAATTATTCCTTATGAAATCCTCATAACTTTTAATATTAATAACACTGTCGCCTTCTTTCCTCCGAAGTAGAATAGTTGAATCCCTTATCCAGACATATTTGCATTTTTGTTGTTTTTTTCAATTCATTAGCATCTTTAAGTAGAGATCTGGTGAACGAAGTAAGACTATCATTTATGTATATGCGATCTTTGTTGTTGTTGTCACCAAATACATTTGCAGACAATTTAATTTTACTTTCTCTCATTTTTTGCATCATCATGTTTTTTTGTTTGAGAGAACTAAACTTGACACAAACAATGTTAGAAGAAGGGTTAACGGCAAGGGGGAACTCTCGAGAGTCATTGCGCTTTGTTTTCAAATTCTTAACAAAACAGGTTTCGATCAAAGGGCACGGTAGTGCCCAGCCAAGTTCGCGGCACTACACCCTTTTTACAGGAACAAACTCAGGCGATTTTCAACCCCCCTCTAACTTCAGTACCAATAAAGTCAGAAACTTCAAATTCGGAGTATTTGCTGAACTGATCAAACAAAAAATTTCAACTCTTTAGCATTAGTAGTTTCCAAGATATAGGACTTCAAAAATCGCAAAAACCGTAACTGACCGACTGATTCACTGACTCACTGGGTGATATGAATAAAACGGAGCACGTACTCAGAGCAGGTACTACATGAGAATCAGAGGAGGTGCTCAATAAACAAGAACCTACTCCCATTTCGTATGAATAAAATTATAAACAAACTCGAGAGTACCTCCTCATTCAAACGGAGTAGCTTCTCTCATGCCTCAAACCAAATTATATTGTTTTTGACATTTAGAATTAATTTCGGTGATTTATAATTAAACAAATAATTTAAAATATGAACATTTTTCTGTTGGACCCGCATTTTTTGTGAAAAGGTTTGTTCGTTGAAGTTTAAAAACGGTTGAACAGGTTTTCTTGACAACCCCAAGAATTGTAAAAAAAAATGGGTTTTTCGGTTCTGTGTTTTCGAGATACAAATAGTCCAGTCAAATTGTATTTTTACCATGCAAATTGTGGGGTAGTTATAATTTGTTCGCTCTCTTTTACGTTTTCGGGGGTGTGGAATCCGAATCTGAGGTTTGCCAACAAAATTTCGTGTCGCAACATGGAAAAAAATGCAAAAATGCTTTTTTTTTAGTTTTTCACTGATGGATCGAGAACAACCAACTATTCGAAAATTACATCAAATTACCATTGAAAGTATATACAATTTCCAATAAATCCCTATTTAAGGCTTTTTTCCGCAACAACCCATTTGGACTCAAGCGCTAGTCAAAAATTGACGTATTTTTAACTTTTTACGAAAATCCACTCGAAAGCTCTAAGAAATTACTTTGTGTGACAAAATTTGAATTTTTGTCTGTAACATGAACCAAGATATACTTTTCTTGGTCTTTGATGCCCTGAGTTTGAGTCTGGCCTTGAAATTGCTCTATCACGTCACGTTTTTGCATTTTTATACAAATTTAGGGTTATTTTTTTTGTTCTCGAGGTGATTTTTTTCGAAAAAATGTTTATGGTCATTCTGAAGTATGAACATTTTACTTCAAGATTCTTTTTGAATCTTTCAAATACTTCCATTCGTCTTTGAGAAATCGTTGGTTTTCGTCTTACTACCTAATTCGAAAAATCCCACAATTTGCCCTTTTGGGTACAAGTTGACTGGACTAAAAAGAAAGACAACATTTGTTTTAAACCCCCCCACCACCCCTCTATCCTTAATTATTAAAAAAGAAATGGTTCCTTAAGAAATAACATTTTCTCTGCTGAATTTATATAGAATGCAAAATTTTTTTTTTTATCCTTCTCTTTTTCTCTTATGAAATTTAACCTTGCTATAAAAAAATTGTATAAACTTCCCCATTTATGAAGCAAAAGGTATTAAACGCTATTTACTTCAACGTTGAGCAACCAACTGATCTAACTTACAAATGAGGAGCAGGTGCTCGTCCCGATAGAGCACGTGCTTCGGTTTATTAATTCCTAACAATGGAGCAGGTGCTTACAGTGAGAAGGTTCTCATCAAACATTGAGATGCTCAATCGTTGAGCACCTTCTCAAGTATTTTATTCATACCAAATGAAGCACCTGCTTCGAAAAGTTGAGTTTTGAGCAGGTGCTCTGTTTTATTCATATCACCCACTGACTCACTGGGTGATATGAATAAAACGGAGCACGTACTCAGAGCAGGTACTCCATGAGAATCAGAGGAGGTGCTCAATAAAAAAGTACCTGCTCCCATTTCGTATGAATAAAATTATAAACAAACTCGAGAGCACCTCCTCATTCAAACGGAGTAGCTTCTCTAATACCTCAAACCAAATTATATTGTTTTTGACATTTAGAATTAATTTCGATGATTTATAATACAAAAATAATTTAAAATATGAAAATTCTTCTGTTTGGACCCGCATTTCTTGTGAAAAGGTTTGTTCGTTGAAGTTTAAACACGGTTGAACCAGGTTTTCTTGACAACCCCAAGAATTGTCAAAAAAACATGGGTTTTTCGGTTCTCAAAAAACACCAAAAGGTCTTCAATTGTGTTTTTGAGATATTAGTCCGGGAGCCGACCGTAAGATTACCTACATATGTATCTCATTGCGGCCACGCAAAAATTGGATGTCAACTGATAGCTTTAGTCCAAACACTTACGAAACTACTGGTCGGACAAGGCTTTTCTGGTCGCAAAGGTTAGAAAACGCACTTTTCAGGTAGCATTTTCCGCTAAATGAACCAATAATATAGGCAACTTCTATAAATGGGGTATCAAACGAACAAATGGTCGGATAAACCTTTTTTGGCTCTTGCCACGAGTCCGACCACTTTTCTAAAATTAGGGATTTTGTGCATCCTTGGATGAAAATGAGAAAAAAGTAGCTAAGGCCACTTTCTTAGCTATTTAATATGATTTTACTCAGTTTTTCTTAATGTAAAATGTAGTGTTAAGAAAAGACCATTTTTTAAAAAATTAGTCGGACTGGTCGCAACAGCCAAAAAAAGTCTGTTCGACCATTGGTATCGTATAGAGGACAGCCTTAGCTTTCATTTGATGCCCCATTTATAGAAATTGCTTAAATTATTTGTACATTTATAAAAAAATGCAACCTGAAAAGTGCATTTTCTAACCATTGCGACCAGAAAAGCCTTGTCCGTATTTTTTTTATCCTTCTCTTTTTCTCTTATAAAATTTAACCTTGCGATTAAAAATTAGTATAAACTTCCCCATTAATGAAGCTTAAGGTATTAAACGCTATTTACTTCAACGCTGAGCAACGAACTGATCTAACTTACAAATGAGGAGCAGGTGCTCGTCTCGATAGAGCACGTGCTTCGGTTTATTCATTACATACAATGGAGCAGGTGCTTACCCTGAGAAGGTTCTCATCAAACATGGAGATGCTCAATCGTTGAGCACCCTGTCAGGTATTTTATTCATACCAAATGAAGCACCTCCTTCAAAAAGTTGAGTTTTGAGCAGGTGCTCTGTTTTATTCATATCACCCACTGACTCACTGACAGATCATCAAAATTATGGAGCACTTCCCGACATCGTAGAAACTTGAAATTTCGCACAACGGTAGGCCTTGTGGTACATACAAAGGAAAAAATCGAAAATCTGCAATTTTCTATTCAGGGGGCGTGGCATCCACCCACTTTCTTAAATATTCTATAAATTATATGGAGCTTTTGCGATTGTTGTAGAACAATGAAAATTGGTAAGTTGGTAGGGTTTGAGGTACTTAGAAAGAAAAAAAGGAATTTTCCATTCAGGGGGCGTGGCATCCACCCACATTCTCAAAAATTCTTATAAATTATATGGAGCACTTCCGATTGTTGTAGAACGATGAAAATTGGTAGGTCGGTATGACTTGAAGTACTTAGAAAGGACAAAAATCGAAAATTTGGAATTATCCATTCAGGGGGGGGGGGGGGGGGTGCCATCCACCCACTTTATCAGAATTGCTGTTATTTGGAGCATTTTCGGTTGTCGTAGAATTATGAAACTTTGTAGAGCGGTAGGGCTTGACTTTCACCTGGCAAAATAAGTCTTTGCAAAAAGAAGTGAAATCACAACAAAAACATAAATGTTAAAAAGGATCAAGAAACCTGTGCGTAAAAAGTCAGCCAACAAAAGTAATGAGATCTAAAATATATGTATGCCAAGTTTTAAGTTCATGAAGTTTGATATCCAATATCTTAAGAAGAGTAATACGAAACAATTCCAAATCATGACAGAAATTTGGTAATTAATGATTACTGATTACAATTTGGTGGATTTACTTGGCAAGTTTTCTCTTAAATACTTACTTAATCACAAATTTAAAATATATGAAAACTTGACCAGTGAACCCACCAAATTTTAATCAGTAATCATTAATTACCAAATTGCTGTCATGATTTGGAATTGTTTCGTATTACTCTTCTTAAGATATTGGATATTAAACTTCATGAACTTAAAACTTGGCATATATTTTAGATCTCATTACTTTTGTTGGCTGACTTTTTACGCCCAAGTTTCTTGATCACATAAGAACTTGGCTCCTTTTTTAACATTTATGTTTTTGTTGTGATTTCATTTTCATCAACATGAACACCCACTCCACTGGTTTAGAGGTGAATGACCTTTTCCATAGCATTAGAACTATTCACATTTGGTATACTTACAATGTTCAACGGACGTTTTTTTGTCTTTTTGTTCAAAAACATTGAGTTTGGATTGTAAGATGTTAAGCTTACACGTGATTTCAGCATTTTTCTCTTGCAATAAGTTGATTTGAGAGATTGCTTGGCTATTGAGGATTTGAAGTTTCCTTATTTCGTTAAAAAGCATACCAAGAGTGATAAGTTTATCTATAGCATCAACGTCCACAGGAGCAACACCTTCAGTTTGATTACTAGTAGCAGGAATAGGGGTGGCAGCAGCAGCGGCAGCAACATCAACAGCAAAAGCGTCGTCGGCGGCAGCAGCAACAGCAGCATCAACAGCAGCAGCAGAGGTAGATGTAGGATTCCGATTTTGACGATCATTGAAACCCGGGTCCACAGAATAGTTATTTAATGGCAATTGATCTGCCGAAAAAGAACCCCGTCGTTGTTTTAAACAAATAACACACTTATGGCTTATTTTGTTCTTTAGCATGTAATCGACTTCAGTTTTTTCTAATTTGGCGCACTTAGCATGACAATATTTAGTACACATGTGGCAGCGAATCTTAAGATCAATTCGATCAATAATTAAATTGCACAAAACACACTTCATGATAAAAACTTTGTGTCAATTTCTTTTTGTATTCGTTTTTTATTATTATTTTACTTTACTTTACTTTAGATAAAGAATTTAAGAAAGTATATAAAGAAACATAACTAGAAAGCACTTCTCAAACGATGTGACCCCATGAACACACTCTTAAAACTTCCGAGAGATTGTTGGACATCTATATTCGCAGCTCACTGAACCCGGAGGTAATTTCTCCAATGCAGCATGCCTATAGGTAGCGCTAAACGACGAACATGCTCGCCGAACTTGTTCGTTTGCGTTATCCCCTACACGACGAACACATTTGACGATCATTTATTTCGTGTTGATTCATCAAAGTGTAAACGTGTGCGATAAAGAAGCGCAAATCGTTGCGCTTGTAGTAATTTCATAGCAAAAAAAGAGGTTTGCTCGCGAACATGGCCCTACATGGCGAACATCAAAGCCAACGAACACGACAAAATCAAATTTTTTCGCCAACAGCGAGCCGCTCGCAAACCAGGCCCTAAACGACGAATATATAGCGAGCACGAACAAGTTCGGCGAGCATGTTCATCGTTTAGGGCTAGCTTATACGAAAGGCAAAAGCGTAGAAACTGTACTTCACTGTTGAAAAAAACTCTCAAAGACAAGGAATACACTCTTGCTGCCTTTCTAGATATTTAAGGAACATTCAATAATGTAGAAAACGATGCAGTTAAGAGAGCCCTTGTAGAGCTGAAAATAGAAAACTCAATTATAAATTGGACTATGTGCATGTTAAAAATCAGGTATATTAATACAGAACTTGGAGAATCCATTTAATTGTATCCTAATCCAGCGATTGTTCCTGGCGAAAAAATTCAAAGTTTCGCCAGTGTACAAATACTCTGAGTCATGGGACGCATTCTTCCAGACAGTATGACCGTGGTTTTCGATTGGGCAGGCATTTTAAGTTATTTCAATCAAAATTTAAAATGTATTGAATATAAAAATTATCAAAAAAAAATCTTGACCAAATGATAAAAACAAGAGACACAAAAGTGCTTTAAATTGAAATAAATTAAATTAAATTTAATTTAAAATAGTTTATTTAATTTATTTATTTTATTTTATAAATTTAACTAAATTTTACAAACAAAATTTGACGAAATGACAAAAGGCAGTATGTCACAACCAAACAGATCAATACTTCGTTCAAAAGTGATTGTATTTTATAAGAAGGTTTTATAATACAAATTCTATATACGACTGAAATAAATCAGCCAAGTAGAAGACTTAGCATTTAGGATTGGACTTGTTGAATTATTGATTCAAAATAGCTTTTTATAGCCTTTAGTCCTACAAATTGGCGTTTCGTTCGGCTTACTCACTTGAACTCATCAGTGAAATAGTGAGGGCTTTGTCAAATACGCGCCACTGAAGCCACATGGTTAGCTCTATCCCAATGCAGGTTTCGTTTTTTATCAATTGCAACAACGACTAGCATTTTTATTTACACACTCAAGCTTGCTATTGTTCAGTCGGTTTCTTTCTTTATCTCTTTCAACTCATCCCCCCCTTGTATGACCCACGAATTGTTGACATACGAATCGGTGCATGGGAAAAAAAGAAAAAAACCGACTGAACAATAGCAAGCTTATGTGTGTTAATAAAAATGCTAGTCGCTGTTGCAATTGATAAACAACGAAACCTGCATTGGGATAGAGCTAACCATGTGGCTTCAGTGGCGCGGTGTGTAGTGCATCGGCCTCTGAATCGCAAGGTTCATGGTTCGCTCCCATATGATAGCAAAAGAGTTTTTCAATTAATACGAACCAGACTAAGCACCACTAAAGGAGTCTGATGATCGAGGTCGCTCTCGTGAAATAGCTCTAACTCAAGCCTATATACTTGGTGGTAACAAACACAAGTTGTTGTTGTTCATTCAAAATTATTCAATATAAATTGATGTATAATGCGCAGCATGCACTGCACTTGTGTGGATTTCCATTTACACCACAAACCCAACTTAAATTAATTTAATTTAATTTAATTTAATTTAATTTAATTTATTTTGATTTAATTTAATTTAATTTAATTAAATTAAATTTAATTTAATTTAATTTAATTTAATTTATTTTATTTTATTTTATTTTATTTTATTTTATTTTATTTTATTTTATTTTATTTTAATTTTGTTTTGTTAATTTAATTTTATTTATTTTTTTTATTTGATTTTATTATATTATAACATTATATATATTTTTTTTTAAATCATGATGAGCGGTGGAAAAACGAACCCAATCAGCCTAACCTCCTATGACTTCAATTGGGGATGCTAGAGAACTTTTGTGTTTTTCGAGGTTTGCTAAAAAAAAAAGTCGAATGTCTTTTATCCTGGGGGTGGACAAACGATTTTAATGGTTAGACAAACGTGGACTTACAATGGACAAACGAATCCGATAAAAAAAAACACAAACATTTTGAGGTCGGGGTTCTGACTTCACACAGTTGTGCATCAACCCTATTGTTTTCTTCAAAATACTGAGAGAGTGAACTAATGGCTGATGGACCATGCTTGCCTTCTCTCTCTCAGCATATTGAAAAAACACCTGTAGAGAAGAACAAGAACCGGAAATTCAGGAAAAAGGAATGGGGTAACTGAAGGAACAAATTTTATCACAGAAAATTTTACCGTGACATGATTATTCATTTGATTATAGAAAATATTTTTTTTGCTGAACGTTCACGTAGGTGCAGCTATACTTCCTTTTTTTTAATATATAGGGCTTTTTTTAGGACAAACTTTATAGTGCTTCTAGTCCCTAAACTACAATTCCCAACTTCATGACTGGGAAGACATTTCACGTATGTAGGTACAAACGCACAGTTAGCGACCACATAACCAAACCTATATTTTTGGTGCTTTAAAGTAAAGGAAAAGGCTTCATCTTGACGATTTTCAAACTCATTTAGTAAAAAACCATATGCAGCTCTAAATCTTTAACAATTTTTTTTTTTAATTTGCCAAATCCCCTGATGATGTCAAATTAAGTATTATCAATCTTATATTTAGACTTACTTAGAAAACTCTAAAAGATTCCTGAACGAGACCCTCTTGGCGATGTTAGACGGGCACTAGCTCTTAAGGTCAATAGGCTCTTGAACGAATAACGGGACGTTAATTGAAGGGATTCCTTTTTCCTCAAATAGCGGTTTGTCAGCAGAAAGCTTATCGTTGCGGTGCAGATCCAGGAGAAAAAAACAATTGGAAGTTTTATCGATCGCAACTTTTTTTTTTTATTTCAAACAATTAATTTTTACACCGCCCGCTGAGACCGAAAACTCACACCATACACCAATACACGTCTCACTTCTCCGCCGGTCGAATTGCGAATATAGTAGCCACAGCCAGAGTGTAGAGAAGAAATCTGCAAAACTGATTGCTTGGCGTGAATTTAGGGTAGAGTCGGCACCCTTCTTAGTGTGCTTTCTTATAGTGAGTGCCACTCACTGTTGCGTTAGTCCCCAATATAATGCGGACAGCCGTCAAATAATCATGTGTAGTTTTTTTTCATGGTATTGACTGATGACCCTTAGAAGCCCTGGGCATATTCGGCCCTTGAATAAATAGGTAAGGAATCACCAGCAATCAACCAATCAAACGCAGCATTCACATGCACGTGTTCGAGCAGAAGGCCTTCCAGTAGCGTATAGATATTGGAATGCTGACACCCAATAGAAACCTGGAAGGCCTTGTGCCAAGACTCCACATTATATTAGATATTTGTCCTCGGAAGAGTTTGTGTCGTTGTACTTTTACAATTCGACATTTCCATTCTAAATCAGGGACTTCGGTGCACGCGTCCTACCCAAGTATTTTCGAAATACTCGAAGAAGTTTTGGTGCTATTCAGTGTCACCAAAACTTGCTATGAGCTCATTCGCGATCATGTCAATTCGATTTAAAATGTCATTGGGGTCACAAAAGCACAACGCCACTAATCTCCAAGGACACATGTAGTACTCCGTGTCTGGGCCATACCGTGCTTGCATCGCTAACATTTGGGTTTTCTTACGCACTGCTTTCGCGAAATGGAAAAATCAGCCATCAATATTAGCCAAAGGGTAAAGGAGACGAAGAGCATTCTCCACCCCTTCGCGAAATCAATAGGGGGGTTTACATGGGCCAACATGCTCGACAACATGGGAGTTGTCGAGCCATGCTCGATCATTTAAACGTGAAAACAACTGCTGGACCAACATGCTCGACGGATTTCAAAAGTTTTTGAAAACTTGCTAGCTCGTCCAACCAGCCAACTTTTGTAAACAGATGCTCGACAACATCGGTATTTGTTTTTGTATTATTTAGCCATGGTGACGAGAAAAAATGGCAACAGTAACAAATAATGAGTTCTGGAGACAGTTTTTCGGATTTTAAGAGACTTTAGAGAGGTTTGGGAAATAAAAAGCGAAATTATAAAAAAAATTTGCAAGCCATACTGCGTGCGTTTGTTCCGAAAAATGAAAAATAATGATGCTCGACAACATCAGTATCCATGTAAACGCAAAGTTGGGTGTACAGTTATTTTTCCATTGAGCCATGTTGTCGAGCATGTTAGTCTATGTAAACCCCCTTAATAGGATATTCCTTAGTTGCGTGTTTTCCATTCCGTTCGCATTAGTAATAAGTTCTAAGGCACAGAAGTAGGTCACTTCCAACTTGTTAGGGAGCAAGCAATATATGCACGGAAGTACTTTATTTTCAAAGAGGTCATGCACTGCCAAAAGCTCCAAAAACACTTCAGAGGATACTTTGGAAGTTTCATCCAGCAACCATGTTCCGCACCATTCATATAATTATTTGGTCAACATCACCGCTGCCTCTATCAGCAAACAAAATATCTTCGGGATGCGAAGTCTTCATGACCAATAGTTTTTTTTTTTTTTTTTTTATTAACTATATGCCTGTAAGACCTAAGGTCTTTTAAATGCAACCTGAATTGCACGGCACTAGCTAGAAAGAGTAGGAGGATAGGAAAGATTTGGCACAGTGGATTGAGATCAAGGTGTTACTATCTCATTAAATCTCACGGGTGGCGTCCAGTTAAGCTGGGAGAATATAGAAAAGAGTGCTGCCTAGAATGAGGCTCGAACCCACACCTCTTAGTTAGCAGTCAAGCACTTTATCCACTGCACCAATGCCACCCGCAGCGGGAATGTTTATTTCGGATCGAGTGTGTGAGATTGGCATTGACTGATGCCAACGTTTTTGCTCACGCGAAATCGTCTTCTGCATCGAAATCAAGCTTGGCCCACGGACTAAAGACGGTGGTGCGGAAGCTCCTTCTAAAGGTCTAGAAACTAATGTTCTTGGAGCTTTAGAAGAAGCCATTACTGAAGCTTTAACTGGGCAGTAAAGGCTCATTCGCATAAAACTGGGGAAGGGCCGTGGTTATGTTCACTTAACATAACCACATTAGTTTCTCTTGAAACAACCCTTCCCGACACCTTTCGGTCTCAAATTTTTCGCATCTCCAAAAGGTTTTTAACTCATCAGATGTATACCTTGTATAGATGAAACCCCCATGGTGAAGTTTGGCTTAACCACGTTGAGATTTAACGAGTTGAAACATGATTTGATTAAGAAAAATTTGCAAAAAAAAATAAAAAATCAAATAACTGGAGAGCGAGCGGAGCTCTTGTCACTTGGAAAGTTATCAAGAGAGTGAAGAAAGAAGAAATAAGTCCAATTAAATTATTTGCGGGTCATTTTTAGACCCGCAAATTTCCATTTCAATTTTCTCACTTAACTTTAGACCTAGAGAGCTGATTTACTCCCAAAATTTTTTGGTAGATCGAAATAAGGGGGGGGGGGAGGCTGTATATTTGAGAAAGAAGAAACTGCGGGGATTTTTGTCTTTCTTTAATTTATCATTCCTTTTAAAGCCTGGAAGGTTGCAATACTTTTTTTACAATTGTCAACGTTTTTTCATATCCGCAATTTCTGATCTTCTTAGAGTTCTAGAATGCTGATTTTTTTTCGTGATGAGAAAACATTTAAATAAACCTCCCAAATTTTGTTTGTAGAAAAAAATAAGGGGGGGCTGTATATTTGAGAAAGAAGAAACATGCGGGGATTTTTTTCTTCTGGCTATGCGTACGTAATGATGGGTGTGCGTGCGATGATATGCGCCAAGATGAGTTGAGAATGTTATAGCCTGCGTTTGCGATTAGATGAGTCGTTATAAGTTGGCTCGTGACAATTTAGACTTTGATGGGCTATACCCAACCGAAAACCCAAGGCTTCACGCTGCAGTCTTGAAATTCCTATAACTCGCTTAAGCTAGCCCTAAACGGCAAACATGCTCGCCGAACTTGTTCGTGCTCGCTATATATTCATCGTGTAGGGGCTGGTTCGCGAACGGTTCTCTGTTGGCGAAAAATTTTGTTTTGTCGTGTTCGTTGACTTCGATGTTCGCCATGTAGGGCCATGTTCGCGAGCAAACCTCATTTTTGCTATGAACGTGAACCACTTGCGCTACCTTATCGCACATGCTTACGCTTTGAATAATCAATACGAAATGAATGTTCGTCAATGAGTTCGTCGTGTAGGGGATAACGCAAACGAACAAGTTCGGCGAGCATGTTCGTCATTTAGCGCTACCTTTATTCTCTTCGAACTATACGCGAAAAAACTTGTAGCCCGGGAGGTAAGGACAGATTTCATCAACCCATTTTCTCAAGCTTCATTTTTTGTGTATCAATTATTTGAGTGAAATACAACATAGTTGTACAACGAGGGGTAACAGCAGGGGTGCAAAGTCCGCAAAAAAATGACAAAATTAACTCATTTTCTCAAGCTTCAAACTTTCTGTATGCATTATTTGGGACATAAGAAGCAAAAATTATGAGGTCTTAACTCACTGATCTCTATAATTACGGTGACCATCCGTTCATTATAGTAATGAACTGTTCTGTATTTGAAGATGTTGTTCATTATTAATTATTTTGTACACGAAAACATATAAATGTTCTGTATTTTGTTAGTTGTTCATTATTTTTGTTCTGTAGTTCTTTAATTTTGTTCAAAAACAATAACGCACACATTGGAAACGTAATAATTTAATGAAAGAAACTGATGATACTAACGTGCCCTTAGTTAGTGAACGAAGAAATGATATGTCTAGTACAAATTTATTTTTCCTTGCCGCCCTCTATCGCTTTTGGCATCATCTGTCATGTTCAAGTCAAAAACTATTCATTTCATGAACACATCAGCTGCCTGTGAACTGTGTGTTGTCTGCGTCTGCGCTGAAGAATTTAGCTTTGTAAGTTTTATTTGAAATTATTTATTAAACAGCAATACAATATTGAAAATTATTTTACCTTACCCTGATGCCACTCAGGAGGAAGTGTGTATTATTTAAGAAAGATTTGAAAAACCAGTACAAATTCTTGACCTAAGTTTTTAAGTTTTTTTTATTTCTAAGTTTGTATGTAAAGCCTAATACGATGCTGATGCGAAACGAAATTTTTAGTTGTTCTCCAACAAGACAACAAAATGCTTACGAAAACGAAGTGAAAAATATTTATTGACAGTTGCACAAATTCAAAAAATTAAAACAAATGCAAATGCAAACAAAATACAATCAGCCATGGTCTGGGTAATTAATTATGTGCGAAAAAAAGAGTGTAGACTTCTCCAAATAATCTGCTACAACTATGAATTTCGCTCATCGGACAATGTACTGCAGAACGAAAAGTAGAACTAAATTTATAGTTTATGATTTCGTTGTCATTTTTGTATGGGATTTTTCGTTTCGCATCAGCAGCGTAGTAAGCTTAAAGCAAAGACTGAATAGATTAGAGTTTATTCTTTTTTAAGTTGAGCCATTTTTCCTCAGAGAATATATATTTATTATTAAATGGA
This sequence comes from Dasysyrphus tricinctus, assembly GCA_963921185.1. Classification (NCBI taxonomy): domain Eukaryota; kingdom Metazoa; phylum Arthropoda; class Insecta; order Diptera; family Syrphidae; genus Dasysyrphus; species Dasysyrphus tricinctus. Next base: position 227,321,687 of record OY992530.1, on the reverse strand, counting down.
ATAAATGATTGAAGATTGAGTTGAATTTTGTTTCTTTTTTCTTTTGTTCATTATTTAGCTTTCTAAAATATGGTCACCGTATCTATAATACACTGGATAGCCGATGCGATAGTGTATTGATACAAAAAAATTGCTTCCATTTGAAGAATTGTTATATTATGAAGCTGACCACTTTTTTGTATACGGCCATTCCAAAGTAACGGAGAAGACAATCGGACGCTTGTAGTGAGGTTTTTCTTGTTAAGGAATTAATATTTTTTTTATGAAACTTAGTGGTTTTAAATAATTTATCACAAAATACACGACACATAAGTTACACCAAAAAATTATGAAATTCAGTAAGTTTATACAAAAAAATAGATGGTAACGGAGAAGACACGTACGATTTAGAGATTTCCGACCTTTGCCTTGAAGTTTAAAATTCTGCGCGGTCCATTAAGATATGAAGTTGATTTTTTTGCACACTTTCATAAAACCAATATTTATCAAAAATCATCCTTGGTTTCCACCCAAGTTTCATTCTACCATCAGAAAAAAATATGAAACATGGTAACGGAGAAGACAGCTAATGGTAACGGAGAAGACACGTACGATTAAAGATTTCTTTTTTGCTCAATTGTGTTGTAATTTGTATTTTTATTATTATTCTCATCAATGATAAAAGTAATCCAGGTAATTGAAAATATATGTATAACATTTCATTGAAATTGGTTAACGTTTACACGTGCTGGCGAGCACCTGAAAGTTGTCATACAAAATATATGGGGTTTTCACAGTTTTTACTCAATATATCAGCAAAATTATAAGTTGATGGAAAATCTTTAAACTTGGCACGTAAATTAAGTACTGTAAGGAGTATCAAAAACAAGATGTTTTCAATAATTTTGTATAATATCTACCCCATTAAAAAATGAAATTAAATATCATTGTTTTTGTGCATTTGTTGCTATTTTTAATCGATTTACTGTTATTAAAAAAACAATAAGACAATGTATTTGTGTACTCTTTATAGTACTTAGCATATGTGCCAAGTTTAAAAATTTTCATTCAACATTTACACTTTTACCGGCACTTTGAGTAAAAGACTATGAAAACACCATGTATTTTGAATGAAAAATTTCAAGTGCTCGCTAGCACGTGTAAACGTCAACCGATTTCAATGAAATTTAATATATATTTTTTTTTTACTTAACTTGATCCATTTTAAGCATGAATATCAAAGAAATTCAGACCTTTTAAAAAGAAGTGCCTATGAATCGTTGAAATTTGGGTGGGAAAAGTGCAATTTTGTCTTCTCCGTTACCCTGTTTAAGACAGTTAAACATGATATAAAAATCTAAAAAAAATCCACGCTAATCCTGTTTCAAGTCTTGCTTTGTATGCGGAATAATTTAACAATCACTAATATAGTTCACCATTTATACCAACTTTTGTCATTTTTCGGTAACGGAGAAGACATGAAATGTTCAATCATTTAGAAACTTATTACTACATATTTTTACAGCACTCCTATCATGAAAATTGTTCCGAATTTAAGTAGCGTATTGAAAATACATATAAAAACCTCACTGCACAATGCCATTTGCATTACAATTTATATAGAATTGAAAGCGGCAAAAATGACGAAAATGCGCAGGTTCGGATTATAAAGTATGAGCTTTTTTGATCACTTGCCTATTTTACAACAACACGTAAAATTTTGTATCTACAGTTTTTTCGTTAACTCTTATATATACTCTAAATATTGGCATATTTAAATATATTTTTTTCTTTAATTTGAAATTGAGTTGTTTGGTTTCGAACTTTCTGGAATGGCCGTATACCAGTATAACTGTATAATAATAGAATATGAAGAAAATTTGAAAAGAAAATTCTTCTGTTTAAGTGGAGTGACTGAATATTTATAATTCAAGTTAAAAGTTCAAGTGAGCTCAACTCCATATAATTGTGATTTTTATATAAGTCGGTAAACATCGATACAAAATTGCGTCTAAGAAGGGTACGATAGTCATCTAACTGATGAGCTTAACTATCGGACCTGGAAGAAACGCAATTATGGAGTTGAGCTCACTTGAACTTTTAACTTGAATTATAAGTATAACTGTATCACAGTACACATATTAAAGGTAATATCATTAGCGTTTTCATTTTTGTTCAGTTCTGCGCATCCATAAAAATCAGTGGAAAATGGCGAATCTCGTGACCCCCTTTCGTTAAACATCAAAATTTGTTGTGTGTTATGTGTTCATTTGTTACTTATTTATTTATTTTTAGTGTTGATTAACATTATTTTGTCATGCAAACAACATTCCTTCCTGGTTCTTAGTGTTATTTAAATTATCCTTTTGTGTTTGTTTTCTCCGTTGTTGTTGTAATACAGCGGACGGGGTCACGTAAGGCTGCCATCTTGAATTTCTTTGACAGTTCTAATTTCGGACAACATGCGCAAGATAATACCTTAGATATGTGTACTGTGTAACTGTATAACATGTAATACAAAAATAATCCATTAAGGGCCAGTTTTTCAGTGCGAGATCATCCTAGTCTCGGGGTTAAACCGGAGTTAACTCCAAAAACGTGTTTTTCAGTCAATTGAAATCGAAAGTTAAATCCGAGTTAACTCGTCTAATTTGGTGAGTTTACTCAGGCACCAAATTGAGGGTCTTTTTAGTTGTGGCACCATCTCGATTTCGATATTGAAAGTTATTGCCAGTGCAATTCGTTGTGGGGCCACCTATATTCCTAAGCGTAAAAGGCGTAGAAGGGTGATATCCATAGTGTCGCACATCGTTGGCCTCAGAATTTTGACAGCTGAAAGATAAAGTTGATCCTCAACTGAAAAACTGTTCCTGAGTTAAGTCAGGGTTAATTTATTTTCAGGATTAGCTAACTCAGATTTAACTCAGAGTAAAGCCTGAATTGAAAAACTGGCCTTAAGAAGACGTCAAATCTCCGTTCGTTCCACCCCTCCCGAGATCTCTTTGCTAACATTTGTTGTGTTCGTAATTTCATTTAATTGACAAATTGTTAAATGAAACGGAATAACAAACGAAAAGAGTGTGACAAGGAGGTAAAATCATTTAAAAAAACACAGGGTAATTGTGCTAAAACAAATACACCAAATGCACACAGTGAATAACTTAAAGCTACAAAATAATAAAACAAACTGCCACAGAAGTTTTTATTTTCATATCATGGTCTGTGTTTGAGCAGACATTGAATGTGGCTCTATTCCTTTGAGCAGATACTGCTTGGTTTGTGCAGCTTTGATGGCGATGGCACGTGTTTTAATATGAAACACAATTCTTGTTTTTAGGTTTAATGTAGGTAGTTCTTTATTATATTATTATTAGGCTAAGTTTAATTTAAAGTTTTACTAAATTTACAATTAGGTTTAATTAGGTATAAATTATCAAACTGCAGGGAAGCTGCCAAAAAAGTTTAAAGTTGCAGAGAAGCTGCCAATTGCCACGAGAGATGAAATTAGAAAGATGGCAAGATAAAATGAAAATGGACGGCATATCCGCCGAGGCCGATAAGTCCACGTCGATCACTACGAAGTTAGGTGTGGTTGAGTATGTATCACTCGGACTGACACAGAGATGTACCAGAGGGAGTGATACATACTCTCACCGTAGGATGGCGTGAACATTACCGGCCCCCTTGGCATATGTTGCCAAAAAGTTTTAGAAGTCAAATTTACATTGACACAAAATTTAATGTTAATAATTTATTAAGTTATATAATCCAAAGAAAAATTATGAAATTTCAAAAGTTTAGAAGTCAAGTTTACATTGACACAAAATTTAATGTTAATAATTCATAAAGTTATATAATTCAATGAAAATTTATGAAATTCTAAAGTTATATTGACAATTTATAAAAAACCATAGATATATAATTTAAGAAAATTTAATGATTCAAAAGCTAGATAAGAAAATATGGTAGTAGAACAATGTTGTGATTTCATTTTTTTTTTTTTTTGTCTTTGATTAGTTACTTCTTTACAAGATAGTTTTATGTGTGCTTCTTAAAAATTAAGAAAGAAAAGTTTATAGATACTTCATCTAAAAAAGAAAGTTTAAAGATACTTCATCTAAAAAAGAAAGTTTAAAGATACTTCATCTAAAAGTATTATAAAATCTACGGATATTCATTTGTTCCTTGGTTCAGTCATTTATAGGCAAACGACAAAGTTTGACTATAGGTCGAGTAAGCTCACCAAATCGCGTGTTGATGGTTGCCACTCGCACTCTACCGTCTGGCCCAGGAAACACCTTAACAATACGTCCCATACACCAATCGGTGGATGGTAGGTTTTCCTTTTTAATTACGACGAAGTCGCCAACTTTAAAATCTTCAGTAGAGTAATGCCATTTTCTTCTCTTATGAAGTTCCTTGATATATTCCTCCTTCCAACGTTTGCTAAATTGATGCTGAAGTGCTTTTAGTTTTTCCCAGCGGTTTATCAGTGAAAGTGATTTTTCTTCTTGAGGTAGTTCAGGAAAGGTAAGAAGGGGACTTCCGGTTAGGAAATGTCCAGGAGTTAATGCTAACAGATCGGTTGGTTCATTTGACAAAGGAGATATGGGTCGCGAGTTTAAACATGCCTCGATGCGAGCTAACAAGGTTGCAAATTCCTCAAAGGTAAAATGCGTTTGGAGTCCTACTTTTCGGAAATGAGTTTTGAAACTTTTTACCCCGGCTTCCCAAAGGCCACCCATATGTGGGGAACCTGGGGGGATAAAATTCCAACTCAAGCCTTGAACACCGTATTTCGCGAGAGTAATTTCAGGAAGTGACGATAGGAGCTTTTTGAAGTCTTTTTTTAATATTGTGTCGGCACCAACAAAATTAGTTCCGTGATCTGAGTAAACTGCATGCGGAAGGCCTCTTCTTGTAACAAATCTTGCAAAGGCGGCTAAGAAAACTGCGGAAGAAAGATCACTGGCGGCTTCAAGGTGTATGGCTTTCGTTGAAAAGCATACGAAAAGACAGGTATATCCTTTTGTCAAACGACAGTTCCTACCAGTGAAGCTTTTGATGGTGAAGGGTCCCGCGAAGTCTATCCCAGTATGGGTAAAAGGAGGAGAAAAATTACAACGCTCATCAGGAAGAGCGGCCATCAATTGCTGGCCTAAACGTTTTTTGTGGATTGCACATTTTGTGCACTTGTGAATGTGGGATTTAACTAGGACTTTAAGTTTCGGTATCCAGTAAACCTGTCGAATCATCCGTATCATCAAGGCATTTCCACCATGGAGAGTTAAATCATGAATGAAATCAACTAGAAGTTGTGTAAATTTTGCTCCATAAGGCAAGATGATCGGATGGCGCTCACTAAACGGAAAATTTGCATTTGATAGGCGCCCTTGAACACGTAGAATTTTATTGGAGTCTAGGATAGGATTTAAGGATAAAATAGAACTTTTTGGACTGATATTGCGATTTGCAGATAAAGATTGGAACTCATTGAAGAAAAATGATTGCTGACAAAGCGAAATAAGGCGACGTTGAACGAATTGAATCTCTGGTTGAGTGATACGACCAGAATCATATGCAATAGGTACGAATTTCTTTGGAAACTTTATACGGAGATAGCGGTAAACATAGGAAAGGACTCTTAAGGCCCTTGGTAAGGAAGAAAATCTAGCTAAAATATCGACAGGTGTAGTTACGGTAGTAAAAATTGAGACAGGTTTTAACTCAAGGTCTTCGCATTGTGGTTCAATAGGAAGGCTTAACGGCCACTGAGATTCCGGTTCGCTCAGCCACGAAGGGCCTTTCCACCAAAGATCGCTATCCTTTAAACTCTCTGGAGTAAGACCTCTCGTAGCAAGATCCGCAGGATTATCGCTTGATCTCACATGATTCCAGTTCCGATTGCCTACATTTTCTATAATTTCACTGGTTCGATTTGCGATAAAAGTCTTCCAGGTGCCTGGATGTTTTTTGAGCCATGATAAGACAACAGAAGAGTCAGTCCAGAAAAAGCTTTGGGAGCATTCCACTGGTGTTTGTGGAACATAAGTCTTGACTAGTCTCGAAAGAAGAAGTGCCCCGCAGAGTTCTAACCGAGGTAAGGAAACAGATTTTATTGGAGCAACTTTGGACTTTGCGCAGACTAAGTGCGAGCTTATATCTCCATCAGGGTGCTGGACTCGAACGTAAAGGGAAGCAGCGTATGCCTGCTCAGATGAATCGCAAAAACCATGGAACTGCACCTGCGATGAAGGTGAAAACTCGGTCCATCTGGGTATCTTTATCAACTGGATTTCACTGAAATTTTCCACAAAGGTTTTCCATTTGAAAAAAGTGTTGGACTCGATGAGTTCATCCCACTTCGTTTCTTCTATCCAGATCTTTTGCATAAGAATTTTGGCGGTTACGATAATGGGAGCTAGCCAGCCTGCTGGATCAAAAAGTTTAGAAATTTCTGAAAAAACTTCGCGTTTGGTAGGGGCGATAGAAAACTTGAGGGGTTGCGTGGTAAAATAGAAGAAATCTTCTTTAGCGTTCCAGCGAATCCCAAGGGTTTTTGTGGTGCTATCAGAATCGATCTTTAGAAAATTCTCGTTTAAGATATGCTGCGACGGTAGATGATCTAACAAAAAGGAGGAGTTTGAAGTCCATTTGCGGAGAGGGAAGCCTGCTGAATTGAGTGCTTCTATAACCTCGAGTTGGATACTTTTTGCCGTTTGAAGATCATGCGCACCAGCAAGAAGATCATCGACGTAAAAGTCGGATTCAATTACCTTTGCTGCAAGAGGATATGTATACTGAACATCTTTTGAAAGTTGCTTGAGCGTTCTAATAGCTAAGTAAGGCGCACAGTTTACCCCAAAGGTTACGGTGAGGAGTTCAAAATCTTCAAAATTTTCTACTGGTGAGGTTCTATATAGGATACGTTGAAATTTGGTTTGATCAGGGTGTACTAAAATCTGGCGGTACATCTTTTCGATGTCCGCATTAAAAGCATATTTGAAAAATCTCCACTTAATAATAAGTGACGGTAAATCACTTTGGAGAGTAGGTCCGGCATATAGACAGTCATTAAGACTCATACCAGTGGACGTGGGGTTTGAAGCGTTAAATACTACCCGCACTTTGGTAGAGTGGCTCTCTGGCTTGATCACTGCGTGATGAGGTAGGTAGTATGGTATTTTGACATTGTGTCTTTCATTAGGAAGTATTTTACGCATATGGTTAAGCGTAAGGTATTCGGTAAGCACTTGTGAATATTTAGCTTTAAGATCGGAATTCTTTTGAAGGTTACGTTCTGTTCGAAGAAACTGTTGTAGTGCGTTATTTCTCGAGTGCCCTAGATGAGAAGATTCAAATTCAGGTTTAAAAGGGAGACTTACCACATATCTACCATCTGGGAGTCTGTATGTAGTTTTTTCATAGAGGTCTTCACAGAATTTATCTGATTCAGAAGCGTAGTATTTTCGGTCAGAAAGTTCTTCCAACTCCCAAAACTTTTTGATTCGGTCGTCGAGGGATTCATTTTCCACAATACGTGAAGTAAATGCTTGAATTGCGTGAGGGATGGGCCCTGAAAGAATCCAACCGAAAACTGTTTGTTGAGCTAAAAGTGATTCTGATATTTGTTTAACTCCGTTGCGGATGATGCTTGGGTAGAGATCTGCTCCGATGAGCAAATCAACCTGAGATGAATTATTGAACGTTGGGTCAGCTAAGCAAAGACCATTTAATTCATTGGTATCAATTAAAGAAAACGACATGCTAGGTAGATTATTAGAAAGCCTTTTAAGGACTATTGCATTCGCAGTAATTAATTCATTTGGATTTTCATTATTTATTATAGAAATCAGGCATTTTTTGTTTGATCTAGCTGCCTGAGCACCACTTACAGCTAGAATCGAAATGTCTGAGGCTTTAGTAGGTAGGTTTAAACGTTGTTGAGTCGCTTCCGTTACAATAGAAGACTCGGAGCCGGGGTCAATAAGGGCTCTAATTCGATGAATACCATCTTGGCCACGAATATCTACTAAAGCCGTAGCGAGTAACACTCTTTGCTGAGCATGAACAAAAAAGTTTTGCTGTATTTCATTTGATGTAGTAGATGATGTAGTGGACTGTACTTGCGAGGTTGAATTAAAACTTTCGGTATTTGGTTCTGGGGAATTGTGATTTAAATTGAGAAGATGCGAATGCGAAGTACCTGGTTGGCTATCTTGCGGTATAAAAGGTTTAGAATTTGTATTTAAACTACTAGAATTGGGTTGTGATGTTTTTGACAAATGAAGCAGAGAATGGTGTCGTCGGTTGCATGTGCTGCAGGTATATTTACTAGGACAACTAGTGAGAACATGGTTAATCGCTAAGCAATTAATACACATATTGCTCTTCCTAATAAGGTTTATTCTCTCTAGCACAGGCATTTTTAAGAATTGTGGACATTGACGGATATAATGTTTTCCAGAACACGCTTTGCATGTAAATTCCTGTGCCTTGGTATGAAAAAGATTCACACGATTTTGATTTCTAGAGTGAGATGTAACTGGTGTTGAAATATTTTGCTTTGAGGTCATTCGAGGTTTATTTGACAAGGTTGGCGAAGAGGTGGTATCAGAAATTGATTCCAATACCTGGAAACGATTGCTTAAAAACTTGTCCATTTCTTCCCATTTGGGAATTTCTGTTGGTTTTGAAAGCGATTGCTCCCACAAGGCGAGAGTGGTAGGAGGTAATCGATTAGCACAGGCAAAAATAAGGATCGGATCCCAATTGTCGATGCAAATGCCTTGTGTTTGAAGTGCTGATCTACAATCATTTATACTTCTTTGAAGAGTTTTTATATTCGAAGAATCTTCATCCTTGAAACCAGGGAGATTGAATAAAATTTTAATTTGGTTATTAACCAAAATTCTCTTGTTCTCATACTGCGACCGCAATGCTTCCCATGCCAGATCCAAACTGGCATTCGTCAAGGGAAATTTACGAACTATATTGTGGGCTTCGCCACTAGTTTTTGCTCGCAAATGAAACAGCTTTTCAACGGCTCCTAACTTGGGGTGATTAAAGTATACAGCTTGAAACATATCACGAAATGAAGGCCAAGACAAATAATCTCCTTTAAATACCTCAGTGTCACAAGGTGGTAGCTTTAAGCATTGAGAAACGAATGGTTTTTCCAATATGGTTTCATTTGCCTCACGGGAAGTGGAAAACGGTGTTTTAAACTCTTCATTTTTTAACTTAGCTTGAAGTTCCAAAAATAGCCCTAAGCAGGCTATATAAGTTTCATTAGAGCTTGTGTACTTTTTCTCAATATTCTCAAAATCTTCTGTATCTCCTGTTCCTAGCGAGGATCGAATGCATTTCATATAACTTGATTTCGTATCAGACCATATGCTTTTTAACTCTTCTTTACGAGCTTCTAATGTAGATAGAGTATGGTTTTTCTCCGGTACCTCTTTAGCTGCCGCAAAGTATTTTACCAGTTGGTCGGCAGAAAGAATGAAGTTGTCTAACATAGACATTTTAAGGTACGGATAACCCAGAAAAGACACTTAGAAAAATAATTTTAAGTTCTCCAAAAGGGAAGAGAGACTGTATGGTGAAATTTAATAAGAAACTTAATTTTGATCTTAGATAACTCGAACTATCCCGATAGGAAGCTGGGAAGTGAGTGAGATTGCTGTTGAGATGTGGCACTGAACTCGCAAGGTAGATTTCCGAAAAATTGTAAAAATTTAATTTGGAATTTAGATAACTCGAACTATCCCGATAGGTAGCTGGGAAGTGAGTGAGATTGCTGTTCAGATGAGGCACTGATATCGCAAGGTAGATTTCCGAAAAATAATAAAAATTTAATTTTGAATTTTGATAACTCGAACTATCCCGATAGGTAGCTGGGAAGTGAGTGAGATTGCTGTTCAGAAAAGGCACTGAACTAGCAAGGTATTTGCGAAAAATAATAAAAATTTAATTTTGAATTTTGATAACTCGAACTATCCCGATAGGTAGCTGGGAAGTGAGTGAGATTGCTGTTCAGGTAAGGCACGGAACTAGCAAGGTAGATTTCCGAAAAATAATAAAAATTTTATTTTGAATTTTGATAACTCGAACTATCCCGATAGATAGCTGGGAAGTGAGTGAGATTGCTGTTCAGATGTGGCACTGAACTCGCAAGGTAGATTTCCGAAAAATAATAAAAATTTAATTTTGAATTTAGATAACTCGAACTATCCTGATAGGTAGCTGGGAAGTGAGTGAGATTGCTGTTCAGATAAGGCACTAAACTAGCAAGGTAGATTTCCGAAAAATAATAAAAATTTAATTTCGAACTTAGATAACTCGAACTATCCCGATAGGTAGCTGGGAAGTGAGTGAGATTGCTGTTCAGATAGATAACTCGAACTATCCCGATAGGTAGCTGGGAAGTGAGTGAGATTGCTGTTCAGATAAGGCACTAAACTAGCAAGGTAGATTTCCGAAAAATAATAAAAATTTAATTTCGAACTTAGATAACTCGAACTATTCCGATAGGTAGCTGGGAAGTGAATGAGATTGCTGTTCAGGTAAGGCACTGAACTCGCAAGGTAGATTTCCGAAAAATAATAAAAATTTTATTTTGAATTTTGATAACTCGAACTATACCGATAGGTAGCTGGGAAGTGAGTGAGATTGCTGTTCAGATAAGGCACTGAACTCGCAAGGTAGATTTCCGAAAAATAATAAAAATTTAATTTGCAAATTAGATAACTCGAACTATCCCGATAGGTAGCTGGGAAGTGAGTGAGATTGCTGTTCAGATGAGGCACTGAACTAGCAAGGTAGAATTTCGAAAAATAATAAAAAATTAATTTTGAATTTTGATAAATCGAACTATCCCGGTAGGTAGCTGGGAAGTGAATGAGATTGCTATTCAGATGTGGCACTGAACTCGCTAGGTAGAATTCCGAAAAATTGTAAAAATTTAATTTTGAATTTTGATAACTCGAACTTTCCCGATAGGTAGCTGGGAAGTGAGTGAGATTGCTGTTCAGATGTGGCACTGAACTAGCAAGGTAGATTTCCGAAAAATAATAAAAATTTTATTTTGAACTTAGATAACTCGAACTATCCCGATAGGTAGCTGGGAAGTGAGTGAGATTGCTGTTCAGATGTGGCACTGAACTCGCAAGGTAGTTTTCCGAAAAATTGTAAAAATTTAATTTGGAATTTAGATAACTCGAACTATCCCGATAGGTAGCTGGGAAGTGAGTGAGATTGCTGTTCAGATGAGGCACTGAACTCGCAAGGTAGATTTCCGAAAAATAATAAAAATTTAATTTTGAATTTAGATAACTCGAACTATCCCGATAGGTAGCTGGGAAGTGAGTGAGATTGCTATTCAGATAAGGCACTGAATTAGCAATGTAGAATTCTGAAAAATGGTAAAACTTTAATTTTGAATTTGGTTAACTCGAACTATCCCGATTGGTAGCTGGGAAGTGAGTGAGATTGCTGTTCAGATGAGGCACTGGATTAGCAAGGTAGAATTCCAAAAATAATAAAATTATAATTTTGAATTTTGATAACTCAAACTATCCCGATAGGTAGCTGGGAAGTGAGTGAGATTGCTGTTCAGATGTGGCACTGAACTAGCAAGGTAGATTTCCGAAAAATAATAAAAATTTAATTTTGATTTTTGATAACTCGAACTATCCCGATAGGTAGCTGGGAAGTGAGTGAGATTGCTGTTCAGATGTGGCACTGAACTCGCAAGGTAGATTTCCGAAAAATAATAAAGATTTAATTTTGAACTCAGGTAACTTGAACTATCCCGATAGGTAGCTGGGAAGTGAGTTAGTTTTAAAATGCTACTTTATTTAAAAACTATAGTCAAAATCAACTTGAAACGTTTATTGTCTCCGTAGGTAGCTGAGACAAAATATTTTTTTTTTTAACAAAAAAAAAGTTGGAAAAATCAACTTAGAAGCGCAAACTATTAGCTGGCAAATATTTCACGAACTTTTAAACCAAATGATCAACACTCTACGAATCAATTGTGTAAAAATATATTTTCCTAAGAAAACAGCAAATATTTCCTACCGTATCTCCTGCTCCGACAGCAAAGAGGCAGTGGCAACACTTTTATTTTTGCAGCGCGCATTAAATTTTAAAGAACACAAAAAAAAGTTCTCGAACCATACAAGGGAGAAATGAAAATCCGTAATTTCGCGTCACACTCAATATGTGAATGTATGTGTATGTGTATGCCAATTGCGTAGCGTACAAAAAAAAAACTTTAATCTTTCTCTTTTCTTTGGTTTTTTTTTTAAAAAAGGGCACGTTTTATATAGGTAATACTAACATGTATATTTATGCGTATATATAAAAAAAATGAAATCAAACAAAAGCTCTTACCAGTACATAACTCTGTTGAAAAGAAGTTTAATGTCGTTTTCCATTGGTTTCACTCAAGAAGACACTCATTCTGAATCCAATGGAACAGTGCTTGTTACTTCTACTCAATTCTGAAGTTTTGTCACTATATTGGTGAATCATTAAATAATAAAATTTTGCTGGCACACAAAAAGTAAAATTGAAAACAATAGTGAATCTACCCCTTACTTACAAATTATAGTTTTTCTATTTGTTTTACTTAATTTGTTTATTAAATTATATTAAATTCTTTGTTTTCGAATGCACAATTAATTAAAATGGAATGTTAAACAAATATGAAGTTGCGCTGCAGTTTGTTTTGACGTTTGAGTTTGAATGTATTAGTGCTTCTAGAGTGGATTCTGATTTCAAATCGAGAAGCGAAATTCTCTTCTCAGAATCGTCAGAAGAGGATTTTTGTGCCAATGGAATGGTTTCAGAAGACTTCTGGATGCTTCGGAAGGCTTCTGAATGTCCAATGGAAAACGACATAAAATTTTAGGATGCTTTGAACAATGATGACGATGAGTTGATGGAGATGATGACGATGTTGGTGTTCTGCTGGCGGTAGTGCTGGATTGATGACGTCATACGTTGGTAGTGGTGTGATTCTGCAGTTGCTGCCAATGTATGATGGTTTTTGTTGTATTGGTAACTGCTTTTCATATGCAGTTGTTGTTGTCTGAATCACGACGACGACAACGCCGACGATCGTCTTTGGAAAAAACGACGACAACGATGATGATGACGATGATGTTCTGCTACTGGTGGTGGTGGATTGATGACGGCACACGTTGGCGTGGTGTGATTCTGCAGTTGCTGCGATATTGATTGTGGTTTTTGTTGAAATGGCAACTACTTTTTCTATGCCGTTGTGGTTCCCTGCCGTATAGAATCACGACGACGACGATCGTCTTTGGATTAACGACGACGACGATGGTGATGACGATGATGTTCTGCTGCTGCTGCTGTCTGTCGTCTTGGAATAGCGAACGACGACAATGATGACGATGATGTTCTGCTGCTGCTGCTGTCTGTCGTCTTGGAATAGCGAACGACGACAATGATGACGATGATGTTCTGCTGCTTTGGTCTGTCGTCTTAGAATAGCGAACGACGACAATGATGACGATGATTTTGGCGGTGGTAGCTCGTTGCCACTTGTGGCAATCGTCTTTGGACGATGACGTTGAAGTTGGTGATGGTATATTTGCTACTTGTGGCAGTCGTTTGGGTATGATGACGACGAAGATGATGTTGGTGGTGGTGGTTTTGCCTCTCGTGGCTGTCGTCTTTGGATGACGATGACGACGACGATGTGTTTGGTGGTGGCTTCGCTTCTCGTGGCGATCGTCTTTGGATGACGATGACGACGACGATGTGTTTGGTGGTGGCTTCGCTTCTCGTGGCGATCGTCTTTGGATGACGATGACGACGATGAATTTGGTGGTGGCGGTGCTCTAAAAGATGTTGCGCTTGCCGTAGCACGTGGCTGGTGTTGCTTTATGCGATGGAAAGTGGGTGTGAAACCGCTGATGGCTTTTCCGTAGCACGTTTTTACACAGCAGCACGTTGTACACGGTGTGGCAAGGTTGTGGAGACGTTTTGTCACCGGTTGGTACAAATTTAATGGTCGCTGGTTGTAGATCTGGCTCGATGTGGCCAATGTTTGAGCAGACATTGAATGTGGCTCTATTCCTTTGAGCAGATACTGCTTGGTTTGTGCAGCTTTGATGGCGATGGCACGTGTTTTAATATGAAACACAATTCTTGTTTTTAGGTTTAATGTAGGTAGTTCTTTATTATATTATTATTAGGCTAAGTTTAATTTAAAGTTTTACTAAATTTACAATTAGGTTTAATTAGGTATAAATTATCAAACTGCAGGGAAGCTGCCAAAAAAGTTTAAAGTTGCAGAGAAGCTGCCAATTGCCACGAGAGATGAAATTAGAAAGATGGCAAGATAAAATGAAAATGGACGGCATATCCGCCGAGGCCGATAAGTCCACGTCGATCACTACGAAGTTAGGTGTGGTTGAGTATGTATCACTCGGACTGACACAGAGATGTACCAGAGGGAGTGATACATACTCTCACCGTAGGATGGCGTGAACAGTCTGATTCCCTTTTTTCAGATTGACATCTGGAATCTGGAAGATACTTTTTTTGTGTATTTCAGACGTCAAATTATGAAGCCGACCACCTTATAGAGATCTCTACCAAATTGTCAAAGTCAAAGTGACAGCTAACAATTCGGAACGTTTGACAGACGCTATTACCAAAAAAACAAAATCCAAACAATTACACTCCACTTCAAATGAATAGGGACACAAATTTTCAAAGGTTCTTTTTCCATTTTTCCTCAACATTGTGCATTAATGAATCATTTGACTATCCTTATTGTTTGTTTATGATGTTGGGAAAAGAAAACAGAAAGATTAATTCAAAAAGCACTGCTATTTTTCCTCCGGCTCTGTTCCAAGTCTTTCCATTAGGGAAAATGCAGTCTTTTTGTGTCAACTGAATAAGCTCAAATATTGAAACTGGTAATAAAAGTTAATGGATGGAAGTAAAATAATTTTTTTTGAAATAGTTTTTATGTTTATATTTTTTCTCGGACAATGCACAATGTTTGAAAAAAAATTGACAAACCAACTTTGAAAATCCGTGTGATCATTCTGTTGAATTGGAGTGTATTTGCCTCCGAAATAAAAAAGAAAATGGGTGCTACCTAAATGTCATTCGTGCCGAGGTCTTGAGTTTGACATTTAGAAATGAACATTGGTATTTGCTAAAAAGCCCTATTGTCATCTTCAAATGGAAGCAAAGAAACTGTTATACATTATAAGGAATACACTATCCAGTGTATTATAGAGTCTTAAAACCACCTAAAACCCGCAAAAAAACTAAAAATCAACTAATTTTCTCAAGGATGAAACTAATTTTAAATTATGATTGTCATCTTAACAAATAAAAATTAGTAGGTCTTACACCAATAACTTACAACGAAGGCCGTTATAAAAATTCATGAAAGTGAGGGAACAGTGTATTTTTTCTATTGAAATGCGTATCATCAAAGCTAATTATCTCAGAAAGTATTGATCCTACGTTAGAAATTGTATGTAAATGAGGTGCCAAAAATCGATATGACTTTGAATTTTTTTCATCTTCTTGACTTTGCATCCCTGCTGTAACCCCCCGTTGTAAGGGTGCGTTGTAAGACCACCAAATTATTGTTATAGATTAAGGGTACTACACTTACAAACAAAATGAAGCTTGAGAAATTGGGTGTGAAATTTCTGTCGTTAGCTCCTGGGCTATAAAGTGGCAACCTCAAAAATTTAACCAAAGAGGCGTGTGCTTAACACCTATCTTTTGAGACATAAACCATATGTTCTGAAAAGTGACAGCATTTACATTTAACTTGAAGGTGTGTCTACTCAACACCTATTTTTTAAGATATGAAAAACCGCATTTGGTGTCTGGTGGTGTTTCTACAATTTTTCATGTTTAAAATATTAAAAAAATACCAAAAAGTGGAGGTCATCAACACCTATCTTTTTAGACATTAAGTATTGTTTTCCCAACACGCATTTGGCATCGGGAGGCATTTCCGTTAAAGAATGTGGCGGTACGTTGACACAAAAACGCATTTTCCCGAAAAGTGGCAGCACTGAGATCTTACCTGTAGGTGCGTTTACTCAACATCTATCATTCAAAAATTTATCTTCTAAGACATCACGTTTGACATCTGGAAGAGTTTCCGCAACACTACCTATCTTTTAAGACATCAACCATTATTTTTCCAACACGTGGTTGGTATCTTGAGGCGTTTTCGCAATTTTTTCATGTTCAAGATATTAATTGCTACCAACAAAAGTGGCAACACTGACATTTTACTCGAAGATGCGTCCACATCGATATTTTTCCAACATGCGTTTGGCATCTGTGGACATTTCCGAAATGCTGTTCATGTTCAAAATATTAAAAACTAACAAAAAAGTGGAAGTCCCATCCTTTGACATAAGAAAAAAATATTTTCCCGAGAAGTGGCGACATTGAGATTTGAGATTTTAGCCGAAAGTGCGCCTACTCAACATCTAGCTTTTGAAACATCGACCGTATCCCAATAGGCGTTTGTAACCTGGTAGCGTTTTCGCAACTTTTTTCATATTCAAAACATTTACGTTACAGAATCAGTGATCATCGTAAATAGGTATATAGTTTAATTAATAATATTTGAAAAGATACTTCAAATTTGAGCATCGTTTTAGTACCTTTTATATCGCAACTTAAATTACACTTTTCAGATTTCAAGCTAAATTAAAAGGTTTTTGGTAAAAAAGCATTAAAAAACTTGAAGCCCTACTTACCCATTCGAAAGCAAAAATAAAGATTACAAAATGTGAATTTAATCAAAATATATTGCTTCTCATTTTAACAACCATGTACTAGGTATAATGACAAGGACATTATTTATCTATCTTTGCCCTTGTTCAGTACGAGTATACCTATTTAAGTAGATTTTTATTTAATATCCTACTCAGTCAAAATCAGCCCGCTCTTGACTGACACAATATGACGTAAAGTGTTATACCGTGTTCACCTTCTTATTTTATAACCTCCCTGACTTGAAAAGTGGATTAGTGCAAGGAGCTTCTGGTGTTCATAAATATGCCACGTGAATCTATCCGTGTTTTTGTTTGTTTTGCCTTTAAAACGAAGAGGTGGTGCGAAAAACACCCTTTTTAAACAACCATCTTCTATGTACCTACGCTTTGCATTAATTACAAGCTTACACAGTTCGCAACAGCATTTTGCTGAGCATCGAAACACGTTACACTTTATAAGGTTTATTATGACACACCAAGGTGATATAATCAAATTGATTAATCCTTTCCAGCAAAATACGAGACATCAAATTATGAATCCTGTTACGGTGCGGTGGCCGTTGTCATACAACAGGTGTAGTGAACTTGGGGTTAGTGTACGTACATACGTAGAAAAACATTTTTAAGGCTATGTATCTAGCTATGTAGATTGCTGTTTCATACCCCCACCCGGTTGCTCCTTGTATCTTTCTTCACTTTACATCACAAGGTGTTCTCCTGATAAACATCCTTGGAACACTATTTTAAAATTAGCGTCAGTGCTAAAAGGAGTCTATATACATACCTTTGAGAATGTCTTTTCCTGCTGTGCTTAAGAAAGCCGATTGTGAAGTTCACTCCATTGAAAGGGTCGCAGATGTGTAGGTGGTATGTAGGTATAGATAAAGGATCATATTCTCCTTAATTACAGAACTTTATTGTAGGTTGTAGGAAGTCCTTTTGCACGAAAAAGGACTCGACAACGGCATCGGTGGAATGGTAAAAGCTTTGTGTTGTCATTTGAGGTTTTGTGTTATCGTATTCTATTATGATATAGGTATGGTAATAATCAACAAAGATTGTACAAGCTCGGGGGTTTAATTGGGTTTCGAGCGCAGGTTAGCGTATTAGGGCAGAAGTCGCCTGTGGTAATAATTGGTTTTCTGAATTCGGTTATGTGCGACATTTTAAGTTTGTTGTTATTCGCATAAATTTGTCATCGCCAACGTTTTAAAATTGAAATAAATACCTGTTTTCTGATTCTTAAGATGGAGGGACCAAAAATAGAAACTATTCCTTTATATCCTTCACCCAATCAGATAACATAAAAGTGATATCGAATGGAACAAAATTAGGTAATACCCTACTCCCAAAGTTTCCGAAAAACAATTACAAATTGTTTCTTTGTGGGTTGTTCAAGGAATAATAAAGATGCTAATACATTTTTTTTTGTAAAAATTCATAGAAATAGAATCGACGATTTTTTGTAATTTTTGGAAAAGATTTGAATTACAGACATAGAAGTTGGGGCTGCTCTTAGAACGATTGCATGTCACGATGTCCGATTTAAGTGCTGTACTGGAGACTGGACATCCTTCAAGAAACCACCTCATTCTTCCTGTTACTCACTCATCCGGCTCCCAATCTGTGAAGGGTCACAGCCTAAGGCACCGGTGTCTTTCCATCCTCTGCGTTCCCGAGCAAGCTGCTTCCAGTCATCTAGACCAAGCTTGGTGGCATCTGCTATGGATTGGTCTTTAAACCGGAGATGCGGTCTTCTTCGAACTCTCGAACCTGGAATTATTGCCCATTTGTTTATGGCCGAGGCAATGTAGCCAAGCCAACGTGTTTTCTTTTTCTGGGCTATATCCACATCTTGATACAGCTCATAGGCTTCGCAGTTGTATATTCTTCTCCATTCGTCCTCCCCCCACACAGTACCAAGTATCCGCCGAAGAATTTTCCTTTCGAAAGAGCTAAGTATCAGCTCTCTCTTTCTGCTAATCGTAAACCCTCGGTGCCATAAAGCAGGACTGGAAGTATAAGGGTTTTATAGAGCGTGCACTTCGTCTTTCGTATGAGGAGGTTTGAACCCACGTGTTGTTCCAAAACGAAGTAGCATGGGTTTGTTAGGGTAATACTTCCTCAGATCTCCACTAAGATGTCGTTCGTGTTATGAGTGTTTACTCCGAGGTAGATGAACTTCTTAACTAATAACAAGTTGTTGCTATCAACAGTGACGTTTTGGCTAAGCCTGTTGACAGGCTTTTGTTGTTTGCTTATATCATGTATTTCGTCTTTTCCTCGTTTGAAGACCAACAAGTTTGGCCGGTTTTTCCATTGTCAAGAAAGCTTCTATAATGGGCTGTTGGTAGCAGCCGATATGTCGATATCATCGGCATACACAAAATTGACAGATCTGTTTAAAATCGTGTCTTCAGTGTTCCCTGCGCACTATTTGCACTAGAAGGAGATTGAAAAAAATCAACTGACAATGCATCTCCTTGCCGGAACCCTGGTGCTTTGTTGGTATAGTTCGTAAGAGCTTTTCCTTGGTTGCATTGCACATTGCATTGCGTATTTTTCAATGTCACGCGACCCAACTGGATCAGTTACATCGTGATACCAAGTTCAGCCATATTGCCATTTAGACCGCCTGACGATGAATGCTTTCATATGGGAAAGGATCTCGTAGGTATGCCTCGATAGTTCTTGCAGGACTTTGGATTACCTTTTTTGTAGAATGGAAATACGAAATTAAATGACCAGTTATTCATCGGGCATGCTTTTTTCAGAAGATTTAATAATGACTCGATGACTGATGAATGTGAAAAAAGGACAATGATTAAAGGAGCTGATTTATGGTTTCGTGATGGTGTATGATTTATAACGGTAGTGTAGTACCTCGTGGCCGTGCCACCTAAAAACAGAAATGTTTTATTCGAGGTACTGCCTCTTGCGAGGAACTGACAAATCCTCCAAGAGTATACTTGTCATGAAAAGTGCTTCTCATTTAGCCGTTCGGACTCGTCAAGAAATTGTATGTCCCCTCCATTCCTGCCAACAAACACGAACACAGGAATGGTTGTGAGTTGTAAGTCACTAGGCCCTGGTTCTCCATGAGAAAATGTCTATTCTGTTCAGCCAGTAATCCGCCACCTTTTATGAGTAATCTTTAATTGCAGCTTGTTTTTTACCTGTATCACGGTAATACTTGTCTTATCCTGCGTCAGAACTGAATTAAGATTCTGTGTAGTATCCGGGATGTAAAAATTGCTAACTTTCTAGGTACATACCCTTAAGTTGTTATCCGTAGACGTACTAGATCCTCGATCCATTTGAAGGTTATCAATATTGTGTCCCTCATATAACTGAAGTTTTTCCAACTTCAAATTTCACAAATGCATTTCTAGTGCTCTTGGTTGCTTATAGATTTAAACTTTTGTCTGTTGGGTTGGCTCATTTTTCTTTTCCATTAGCAGTTAGAAGTGATGGGAAGCAAAATATCGTTTTTTGAGGACAGCCAATCATTGTGGGTTGAATCTCATCAGTTCGTTGAAGTTGATGCCTAGATACTTGGCGGTGCGTTTCGTCCGTAATCTGGTTCCACCTGGGAGTGCAAAGGGTGATGCTTCTTCCTGAGCTTCCTGAGCGACCTTGTCTGGCCCCTTGTCTTCTAAAGCAGACCAACTCCGATTTAGATGAATTGATCCGGATACCCCATTTGGTGTAAGATTCGAATAGCTTGTTTGTGAATGTGGGCCTAGACTTCTCGGACAGCAGTGCTATCATTTATTATGTCAGCAAAAGGAAGGTGCTCGCATTTACTACAAACTAGTTGGTCGCTAATGTTGCACGAAAAAGTTCCTTGAAGGAAAAAAGAACATTTATATTTTGTATTAGCGCTGAAGGAAAAGCCTAGTATGTGGACTATATAGATAACACTTCAATCCATAAACAGTCGAATGCCTTCTCGATATCCAGGAAGCATCCGACAGTAACTTGAAATTTGTTAAAAGCTGTCATGGTGAAGCTTTTAGAAGTGGATGCTGGGTGGAATGCTTTTCCTGGATTACCAACTGCATGTCTGGGATGATGTTATTTTCACCGCAGAACTTCTTGATCTTCGTGAGATGCTTTCTTGAGCTCTTCTAAGAGCTTATTTAGGTTGTTGAATAGGAAATCGGCCAATTCAACGAGCATCCATCTATCGAGTTCTACCCTCACCTCATGGTAAACATCGGGTGCCTAGTACCTCAACTAAAGGGTTTTCTTTCTAAGGGACTTTTTTCTTTCATCCAGCTCGTTGTGGAAGAATTCCGCAGATGGAATCAACAATGACATTCAGCCTCAACTGCTTCCCAAAACACCTACGACTTGTTCGGAGCTCAGGTTTATAAGTAGAGCGGAATCCGGCTCATCATCTTTGAAGTTATACTAAAAACTTGTCACTTCGTGCTGGCACTTTCAGTGCATGTCATTCAAGGCATCTAACTTCAAAGCAATAACAGGGCATAAGTAACTTGATAGACCATGTGCAGTGCGCAGGAGCAGCTGAAGAATAAGCAGAAGCTCTAGACTGATGCAAGGCAAATAACACCGGTGCCCGAAAAATGTGATGGAATGTACAGGTAATTAAAAGCTTAGGAATTGCGATGTATTGGTACTACAACGAGCGCGTGGTGATTGTTTCTCAGAATGAATCCAGAGTCTTTTTGGGTGTAGTTTTGTAGTTTGAGGCAGACTTAGGCAAGATGTCTTGAGTTCGAACTATATGAACGAGCAACTCAAGATGATTAAGGCTGAATTTGCAATCAAGAGCCTCATGTGTGCGCATGCGCATGCCCCCATAGAGGAAAAAGATGATGACACCAAGGCTATATTCTACCAGCTCCTGGACAAGATGTTTGAGCAGTGCCTTGCTTATAGCTATAAGATGTTTAAATTATCTGAGGCATAGTTCACGCCAAGATGTATTAAAAATAAACATCTTTCGTGGCACACTCGAAAGGTACAGGCTTCTCAACACCACTTCTGCTGATAACGGACTCAGGTTGATCGACTTTGCTACGGGAAAAAACATTGTGAAAGGTTAAGGGAACGTGCCAAAAGCAATACTTAAAATGTTGCGCCATTGCTTCTCGTCAACCGAAATTCATAAAACGTTGGTTCTTCCAATGATTTATGTGTCTTCTGTTAAAAATTAAAAGCTTTTGGGATCAACATTTTGGCCTAATACATATGTACCTACCTACTCATTAAAGTAATAATTTCATCAAGCAGTGTGAGACAACATGTGTATGGGACATTATAATGGATTAATGTTACGCCAAAATTTTGGTAAAATATATTCTTAAGCAACATTAAACCTACATATATGTTGTTAATTTATTTGATAAGCCACATGTAAAGTAATCCTTCTCCTTAAAGAGGCACTAGAGACAGACTGTACCTATAGGTCCATAGACTAATCGAAAAATTAAATCCAAATCATGTTCCCAAGCCCAACAACATCCGCACATCTCGGAAGATGAATATATCAAACAAGTGCTGTTGATATATAACGAATACATGTGAAGGAGTAAACATAAATCCAATTTCGTTTGGACTTTGTCATCGAGTTTGAAACCCACGATTTCATATTCTTCATCATTATCATCGTGATCAAAATGATTTAGTCCATGTTCACACAAATTTCGAATAGAAAATTCGTAGCATGTTATTCGTCCCGCAGGGTTAATCAAATAGACGGTTCCAACCACATGGCTCTTCTTGCATAAAGTAACAATATCCTTTCTTACAGCAAAAATTGTTTATTGCCGCGCCAGCCACCCAACCCCCTCCACCCCAAGGGCCGACCTCAAACAAAGGACCTTTTCTGGCATCCTTTTACGGTGGTGAGCCGTGAGCCTTGAACCGCCACTACAAGAAGGTGGTGGTTTCGGGTTTCATCTCTAATGTTGGTGCTCCTTTCCCAATGGAGATGATGATGATAATGACGGTGTGTTGATGGGTTTCTTTTTCCTAAGTGGTTTCGATTTACCCCTCTCTGCAGCAAAAAATATATTTGCTTTAAGGGTTGTAGATTTTTGTGTGTGTACAGTGTACAGTGTACACATTGTTTAATATGAAGGGTAGATTCTGTTCGGCTCGATTTGTTGCTATCCTGTATATGTGAATTGAATTGTTGTCCTGCCGGACAATTTAGCAAAGCGAAATTATGAAGATGAGGTGATTATAGAGGGTATATCTATATGCAGGCATTGCAGGGATAAGTTTACAAAAATATATACAAAATTTGGGATTGTGGGGCTTAAATCAAAGACTTAATCTACAATACCCATCAAAATCATGAGTGTAGAATATAGACAGTGTTGTGCCTGTTATTTGGGTTTTGATAGATTTTAAGTTGAAAACCTTGTTAAAAAAAAAAAACAATGCAGGAATTGGTCTGGCGAGCCTGCAAGTCTTGAGTTTCAAACAAATGAATGAGCACCTAACGACAATTTGCATCAAGGCAGAATTCGTCAACATTAGCCTCATATGTGCGCATGCCCCCACAGAGGAGAAAGATGACTACACCAAGGACGAGTTCCACGAGCTGGACAAGATATATGAGCAATGCCCTAGCTATGACATTAAAATTGTCTTGGGTGATTTCAATGCCAAGCTAGGTAAGGAAGACGTCTTTGGTGGTATAACCGGAAGATATAGCCTGCACGACACCACCTCCCATAACGGACTCAGGTTAATTGACTTTGCTGCGGGGCGAAAGTTTCTGGTAGCTAGTACACACTTCCCGCATCTTGATATACACAAGGGGACATGTCGGATTCCTGGTCAATCAACCACCAACTAGATTGACCAAATTGCGATCGACGCAAGGCACTCCTCCAATATCAAGGATGTGTGAACGTTCCGAGGAGCCAACGTTGACTCGGACCAATACCTCATTGTAGCCAAGGTAATGCTACGGATATCCAGACCAAAGCCAAAACAGGGAAATACTGTGAGGAGGTTCGTCGTCGGACAGCTAAGTCGCAAGAAATCCCCAGATCCTTTTCCGATCGAGTCTTTCTTAAATAGTCCTGTGCCGCCAAATTCGAGCATCCAGAACCAGTGAATAATTTCCGGGACGCAATAAGAGACGTGCTAAGCCTCGCATAACCACCATAGAGAAACCCCTTGTTCGACAAAGAACGCCGGCAAGTACATGCATCCAAACAACAGGCATACAAAGCGGTGCGTTGCATAGAAGGACCAGAGCTGCTCGTGTGCTCTACGAGAAGAGAGACACAAGCTTCTGAAGAGGAAAAAGTGAGAGCATGAGAAGCGTGCATATTAGCAAAAATAGGGATGTTATTGCCAGATAGCAAGGACGATCAGGAGAACATCGAGAATTGCAGTCGGGCTGAGGATATGGAAAAATCATTCAGCAATTTTTTTAACGACGATGAAGAACCGAACTTCGCTGCCATATAGATTGCACCATTCAACCTGGATGACTGACGCACGCACATACGCAAGCAATTCCGTTCACCCGATCTTGACGAAGTGAAGATAACTATATCTAAGCCGCTTAAAGGAAGAACTTTAATGTTCGGAAAGTCACTGAAGCTAAGAAAAACCAACAAAAAAGTAGCTTTCGTAGCGTCAAAAGGGGAACACACCCATAATGTACTTTTCTATCTCTTTTTGAATCCTATTTCACCAAATGCCACTTTTACTAAAGTGAGGTGCGCTCGGGAGCAAAGTTGAACGAAACCTGACGAAACGCTCCACTCCGTAAATATAGTCGCGTTATATGCTTTCCTTGCATTTGCCTGTTTTCTTCCGACCACTTATGTGCCCCTCCGAGCATGAGAGTTCTAGCTTAAGTCTAATAAAGCTGCCGAAACTTATGGTCTTGCAGCCGAGCTATTCCAAGTGGTTGGCGATGAATTGGTTAGGAGTATGCATCTGCAAAATTTGGTCGGAGGAAAAACATCATCATTCTTTGCCCGATCCTCAAGAAATGTGATCTTTTGAACTGCACAAACTACTGAGGCATCAGACTCCTCTATAGGTCCATATCAGTGTGACCTTAGGCTAGGAAAGTCCACCATTGACCAAATATTCGCACAACGGCAGATCTGGGAAAAGAACCCAGGATGTTCAAGAAGATACCCAGCTCCTTTGCATCGATTTTTAGGCGACGTATGACAGCATCTATAGAGACGAGCTATATAGAGCAATGTCTAGTTTTGGCATCCCTCCCAAACTCGTCCATTTGTGCAGGATGTCGATGGAAAGTGCACGCTACTCCATCAAGGTGGGCAAAAACAGGCTTCTTGTACATATGAGAACTTGGCTCTTTTTTTAACATTTATGTTTTTTTTGTGATTCCACTCCTTTTTGCAAAGATTTATTTTGCCAGGTAAAAATGAAGCCCTACCACTCTACAAAGTTTCATAATTCTACGACAACCGAAAATGCTCCATATAAATAATAGCAATTCTGATAAAGTGGGTGGATGTCACGCCCCCTGAATGAAAAATTCCAATTTTTCGATTTTTTTTGTTTCAAAGTACCTCAAGCCCTACCGCTATACCAATTTTCATCGTTCTACAACAATTTGAAGTGCTTCATATAGTTCATTAGAATTTTTTAGAAAGTGGGTAGATGGCACGCCCCCTGAATGGAAAATTCCAATTTTTCAATTTTTTCTATCTAAGTAGGTACTTCAAGCCCCACCGACCTACCAATTTTCATCGTTCTACAGCAATCGGAAGTGCTCCATATAATTTATAAGAATTTTAAAGAAAGTGGGTGGATGCCACGCTCCCTGAATAGAAAATTGCAGATTTTCGGTTTTTTCCTTTGTATGCACTACAAGACCTACCGCTGTGCGAAGTTTCAAGTTTCTACGATGTCGGGAAGTGCTCCACAATTTTGATGATCTGTCAGTGAGTCATTGAATCAGTCAGTCAGTTACGGTTTTTGCGATTTTTGAAGTCCTATATCTCCGGAATCGCTAATGCTAAAGAGTTGAAATTTAGTGAGCCACATGTGTTTGATCAGTTCAGTTTATACTGTGAATTTGAAGTATCTGACTTAAGTGGTACTTAAGTTAGAGGGGGTTTGAAAATCGCCTGAGTTTGTTCCTGTAAAAAGGATGTAGTGCCGCGAACTTGGCTGGGCACTACCGTGCCTGTGATCAATTAATATTTTGATGGACAAATAAAGCCCAAGACTTAATAACTATTTTTAGTCATAAATGCCCCACTTTCTTCTAAAAATATCTTTTAATTTTGTAATGATCATTGGTAAGGTAGTTCAATCATTGAAATAATAAAAGTGTTTTTATGTTGAAAGTTAGGCCTTTTTGAATTTTTTTTTTTGGCTAGAAATATTTATTAGGTCTTAACCTTAACTTGTTCATCAAAATAATAAATGATTTTACTTCCTAAAAGTCTCAAAATTAATCATTCAAATTTTCAATGATGAGTTTCAATGATAGCTATAAGGCGCCAGTTATAGCTATCATTGAAACTCGTCATTGAAAATTTTAATGATTGATTTTGAGACGCTTTGGAAGTGAAATCGTTTATTATTTTGATGGGCGATTAAGGCCCAAGAAAAAATTTAAAATATGCCCAATTTTCGACAAAAATTGACTTTTAATTTTTCAATTATCATTGGTAAGGTAGTTCAATCATTGAAATAAGAAAAGTCTTTTTATGTGGAAAGTTGGGCATATTTCAATTATTTTTTTGGCTAAAAATATTATTTAAGTCCGAATCTTTATTTGTCCATCAAAATAATAAATGATTTTACATCCTTAACGTCTCAAAATCAATCATTAAAATTTTCAATGATGATTTTCAATGATAGCTATAACTGGCGCCTAACTGGCACCTAATACACACGCACGGTATGTACCTAGGTGATACCTGGTACACAAAAAAGGATTTTAAAATTGTTATGATGGATGACAAATTAATAATATAGGTACATAATTAAAGTTTTGATATAAAAATAAAAAAATAAACTGGGTGGCGCAACAGCTCGTGGAGAACCAGGGCCTAGTGACTTACAACTCTCAACCATTCCTGTGTGCGTGTTGTTGGCAGGAATGGAGGGGACCTACAGTTTTTTGCTGAGTCCGAACGGCTAAATGAGAAGCACTTTTTCATGACAAGTATACTCTTGGAGGATTGGTCAGTTCCTCGCAAGAGGCAATACCTCGGATAAAACATTTCTGTTTTTAGGTGGCACGGCTGGGAATCGAACCCACACCTTTGGCATGACAGTCCTACGCACTAACCATCATGCCACGAGGTACTACAAAGTTTTGATATACCGGTGATATGTGTTTATGAAAGGTTACTGCCTCCCACCTGGAAAAATTGCAAGTTTTTGTCAGGTCTAATTAAGGCCCTGGAAAGGCTTTGGTAGGGGAAGCCTAGACAAGAGGGAAACTTGTCAAATACTGGTGAGGCCCTCGCTATTAAGAACTTGTGAGATAAGGCCCTGGTAGGGGAAATCTAGACAAACAAAACTTGTCAAATACTCGTGAAGTCCTCGCTCGTTATAACTTGTCGGATAAGACTTGTTATACCATCGCAAATACCCCATATATGACAAAAACAAAAAACGAATATTTTATACTCATCAAACAACAGTAAGACTTCAAGTATGTACATAAGGGTGGCGCTTATTTTTAAAATTGTTGAATTTCTTTCGCCCTCCCCCAAGGAAATAAAAAAAAAATCTTATCAAAGCTGTTTTGAAGTCTGTTAACGTGCCGGAAAGCACTTGAAATTGCCCATACAAAACAAAATACATACATGGAGATTACTCAGTTTTTTACTCAAAATTTTGGAAAAGCTATGAAAGTGGATGGAAAATTTTGAAACTTGGTACATATGTAAAACAAAGCATCTGATAAAAGTGAAAAACCCGTTTTTATATGCAAAAAAAAGTGAGCAAATGAGTGGTTTTGTTCAGTTCGGAACACTCTTAACTGGTGAGGCCATATAGAAAATCGATAGTTACCCTTGCTAGAGCCATGTTAGGGTCAATGTAAAACTATCTAGTGCCCCGTCAAAAACTTCATTCAGGTGGGCTGAACAGAATAGAGTGCTGCAGCTGAAAAAGCAGTAATAATATGTCGTTCGTCATTTTTATTACGCGCCCGGCGCCCTAAATGCTGCTGTATAGCTTTCTGACATTTCAGCATCGAAAATAAAAACAAAAATAAAAATGGATAATGACGAAAAAAAAGCTAAAATTACTTTACGTCTTAATGAGAGATTTTAAAGAGTTTTAAAATAACTTTAACCCTTGATAAGTTTACGCAAAATTTTGCATGAACGACCTTTTCATTAATTTGGTTAAATCATAGAAGAAGGAGTAAAGGAAGTGGTGTATATCACATATACAGTGTACGTGAGTGAAGCAGCAAGAATTGAAAAAAAAAATTGAGATTCATCTGTCATTTTGCCGAGCTGAAGGGAAGTGTTTTGAGATTTCAATTTGTTAAACAAGTGAAAAAGTTTATTAAACTAAATAAAAAAAGTGAAATACAAGTTAGAATAGTGAATACTATCAATAATTTATTAAAAAAAAATATACAAGAGCATGTGGTGGCTACGTTAAATCCTCTAAAAACGCCTATACTAAGGAGTATACAAGCATTTTATTTTACAAGTTAATTTTGTCTGATATTTTTCATATAAAGTAACGTGAAGTGATGTTATTTAGGTAAATAAATTATCTTAGAATACTTTTAAATTAATATTTTATCGCAATTTGCTATAAAAATAACAAATTTGTTGAAAACAAAAATATAATTTAATCCAGTGATTTCGCTGAGACTCATCTGTCAAATGAGAAATTTTCGTACAGGGTCGATCTAGTTTTTGTTGGTGATGGCAAGGCGCTCAAATCCGTTTAGCACCCGTAGTGCAGAGTAATTTTGTTAATGCTTTAAATAAAATATTTTTAAAAGGGTAACAGCAGACCCCTATTTATCTTGTTGGATTTGTATCTTCGTCAAGAAGTGTTTATTTCGATTTAAAAGTACGGTACCGCTACCATAAAAAACATCACTTAATTAAGTAGAATATGAGAGAAAACTTACTTGTGAAAAGAAAAATGTGTGAACCGTATTATAGGCGTTTTTATATGATTTAATGCAGCACCACATGTTTTTTTATATATTTCATATCAATAAAGTTTTTCAAAGTATTCACTATATTATTTTTCATTTCACTTTTTTATTCAGTTCAATAGGCTTTTTCACTATTTTTATGATGTAAAATATCTGTACACTTTTCTGCAGCTCGGCAAAATGACGGAAGCATCTCAATGTTTTTTTTTTTCTTTTTTTTTAATCTGGCTTCCTTTGGGCGCCCAAGCCTTCAGCCGTGTAACTGCACTGCGACCCTGGGGCAATGCATTTGTGTTTGTGTAACTCACACTATTTTGAAAAATGCTTCACTGTTTCCACGATATGCCAGTTCCTTTACTTCTTCTTCTTTGGGTTACATGCTGTGTAATTGAATCAGCTATTCGTTAAACGTCAAATATTTGGGCGCGTTCGGCTGCGTATCTTCAGCGATCCGGATTTGTTTGCTGTCTGATGTCAGCTGATGCAAAAATAACTCAACGTATCTGAATTTTTTTGGATTATGGATAGTTTAACGGATAGATACTCGAACGCAATTTCTCGAATGCAGTTTCTGAAAAATTTACTTAAAATGCCAAAAAAAGCATTTAAAATCAACGAAAAAACATCTAATAATGTGCTATAATTTTTTTGAAAGCTTATACTCCATTCTTGCATTTGGTTTTTAAATCAAGTTGTTTAAGCGAATAGTTTTTGAGAAATTAAATTTCAAAGTCAAATTTGTTTAAAAAAATTGTGATTTTTTTTCTTTAGTCGATATTTTTCAAAATTTTACGTAATTAAGTGCTATTTTTGTGTTCAATATTCATGTCGCTTATTTATTTTTAGTCCATTACCGAACACCAAATGTAAAAACCTATCTTAGTTTTTGAGAAATTAAGAAAAAACGAAAGATACTTTTACCAAAAAAGCCCGAGAAAAGGGTTAAATTATGGATAATTCAATAATAAATTAATTTTTTCGGGCTTACTTGGGAAAAGTACCTTTTGTTTTTTCTTAATTTCTCAAAAACTAAGAAAGATTTTTCTATTTAGTTTTCGGTAATGGATTACAAAATAATAAGGGCATTGAATATTGAACACAAAAATAGCACTTAATAACGTAAAATTTTGAAAAATATCGACTAAAGAAAAAAAAATCACAATTTTTTTTAAACAAATTTGACTTTGAAATTTAATTTCTCAAAATCTGTTCGCTTAAACAACTTGGTTTGAAAACCAAATGCAAGAATGGAGTATTAACTTCCAAAAAAAATATAGCACATTATAAGATCTGTTTTCGTTGATTTTTAATGTTTTTTTTTGGCATTTTAAGTCAATTTTTCAGAAACTGCCCCCCTCTGCCTCAGGGAGGGGAGATACAACATTCCCCCATACAATTTTTGTCTTAGAATATACCTAGGAACCACACTCTAAGATACTTCCACTCAGGTGCGGGACACCCTGTATATTTATATCAAATCAATCATTTATATCATGTTTTGAAACATGCTTAATTCTAAACGTCACAAACACGCCTAATTCAATCTCTGAAAGTCACAATGACGTTTGGTACAGTGGCGGATCCAGAGGGGGGCTATAGGGGCTGAAGCCCCCCCCCCCCCACGGCTGATTCAGAAGAGAGTTAGACAAACAAAACTAAAATTGTGGCTACAAAATTTACATGTGAGCTGTGTTTTTCCAAGCCCTAGGGAAATTGAACGAATTGTTGGGCTGGACCATATTATATGCAACTGTGTTTTTTCGAGGCCCCAAGAGAATTGGATGAAAAAAGGCGATTATTTTAAAAATCAAATGGCTCTATTTATTTCAAGCCCTTAAGGTATTAGACGAAAAGTTGAGGCTTGGGGCTAAGCCTTTACGAAGCGTTTTCCTAAGCCTGCAAGGGAATCTGATGAAACCTATAACACTGATAGGGCTAACAAAGGCATTAAAGAAACCCGACGAAAATAAGAGGGAAGAGCTTAAAAATAAGCATGAAAGCTGTTGTTGGGAAAAATGGAGGTTGGGGCTTAACAAATTGTATGTGAGCTTTGTTTTTTCCTAGCCCCTAGGGAATCGGACTAAAGATATAACATGTTTGGGGCTAGTAAGTATGCATACCTAAATGCAGTGTTTTTTTCCAAGTCCTTATATTGAAACTCGAAGATCGAAGATCACTGTTATATAAACTCGCAATGATTGGAGTTTCAACTAAATTTATGCGGGTTAATGAACAGCTCCTTCTTAATATGTCAGCAATAGTTTGCAGTGGTA
This sequence comes from Dasysyrphus tricinctus, assembly GCA_963921185.1. Classification (NCBI taxonomy): domain Eukaryota; kingdom Metazoa; phylum Arthropoda; class Insecta; order Diptera; family Syrphidae; genus Dasysyrphus; species Dasysyrphus tricinctus. The sequence goes on along the minus strand of OY992530.1, from coordinate 227,290,494 downwards.
GAAGTCAATCAAGGTCATTTAGAATAATAGAAATTCAAGGAACTGGACATTAGACGGTACCAGTTTAGAAGTTGTAAATGAATTCAAATCACAGTTGCAAAAAGGCTTACTATTGTACTGAATTCAGTACTATTGGACTTTCCCGAGTACGGAAGTACCACTTTTCAATTTTCAGTACTATTTGTACTATTTAAATTTTTTAAAAGGTCAACTTTCATAAATCTCTAAAATAAAACAAATATGTTCAGTCAGACTTCACCACATCTTCACAACATGAAAAGTATTTGTGAATGCGCCCCAATGGCCCATTTAATTGTCATAACTTACTAGAAAACCACCTTCCCGTCGAGGAAATCTATTGCTGGACCGAAAGTGAAATTTTTTACACTTCTAAAAATTTAACTGAAAGCGAAATTTATAGCTTTAAAAGTCATGCACGGATGTTCTATATAGCTTTCCTCGAAGATGTGAAAAAAGTATTTAGTTTTGAAGACATTTTTTTGAACTCGTTTGCTACATTTTTCACAAACTTCAATTTAGATGGCCAAGTAAATTCAATTGTTCAATTTGTTTTAAGATTTTTTCCTGGCGAACAAAAAAATATTGAACTCATTAATAAAGAATATCGAGCTCTAGCTGACTGCCAATACTTAAAAAATTTAGAAATGCTTCTATTTCTGAGTTCTGGGCTGAAATTGGCCCTTGTGAAAAATGAATGCAACGAGTTCATGTTTTCAAATATGTATATACCGAATTGTCCAGGGTGCTTTTTCTATACCTCCTTCTTCCACAAACGTCGAAACAAATTTTTTCTTATCAAAATAAGAAACCGAATGCAGGTGGACACGTGTTCTGCACTAATAAAAACTAAAAACCTAATTAAAAATGAATGCTCTCACAGCTATATTTTTCAAAAAAGTCTATTGAACAGAGATTAAACCGCTTGCCGATGAAAAAATTTTAGAGTAAGAAAAACATATGAATGTAATGTATGTACAGTACATTATGAATGTAAATACAAAGAAAAGACTTGCGCCAAAGTTGCTATCCGTCCATAAGACTTATTTAAGGATAAAATGCGTTGTTTTATAATTTGAAAAAGTTCAGTACTATCTGGTCTTTTTCAGTACAATTTTTTTTCAGTTTTCAGTACAATCGACAAAAGTCAATTTTCATCACTGATTCAAATACCTAGGCTTCATTATCTCACACAATCTAAGTATCAGGCCTCATATAAAAGAAAAACTTGCTGTAGCTAAGTCAGCTATAAATTCAATGTGGTCACAATTTTTTACAAAGTCCTTTGTGGACGCAACATCTAAGTTTAAAGTTTTTGATGCCACAATAAACAGTTGTTTCTGCTATGGTAACGAAGTTTATGGATATGAATCTATGGAGGAGATCGAAACAATCCAGAGATACTTTTTCAAAAGAATTTTCAGACTACCTTCTAGTACTCCAAACTATGCTATCTATGTTGAGTCCGGTCTGCCGCAAATTTTCGTAAGGAATTTAAAGGCATGTGCAGATTTCTTAACGAAAGTTATAAAAAGACCTGATAGCAACTTGCATAAAAGGATACTACTTGTTTCACTTCACTGCGGTTATACTCCTTTTAGGAACTGGCAAGAGCTTGCTTTGGCACATTCCGCTCCATTAAATTTGAGTGTCAATAATATAGCAGAATGGCAAAATATTTTCTATGATTGTATATCGAAGGTAGATGAACGTATATATCAGATGCATCTTGACAGGGCTAGGGAGTCAACTTCAAGGAATATTTATAGAAATTTATGTCTAAATTTGGGTGAAAATAATTATTTTAGAAGGGACCTCTCTGTCACGGATATGAGCCTTATCTTTAAAGTCAGAACGGAAGTTCTAGAACTTAATTTCAGACCATATCGAAGAGACATAAACCCCATTTGCTCTCTATGCAATTTGAACCAAAATGAAGATGTTTTTCATTTCATAGCAATTTGTCCTATTCTCCAAGAAATGAGAAGACTGTATTTTAACAAGAGTTTTTTAACGTTTGACGAATGTGTCAATGTTCTCAATGGAAACTGTGGATGGAAGTTGCTTGTACGTTATATTTCTCATGAAAAATACTATAGAAATACATATCTGAATATGTCGTGAATAAAACACACTACATAATTTTGTTTTAGCTAAACTAAAAGCTCATTTTTTACTCTTCATAATTTGAATACATTTTCCCCATTTTTGTTTTAGCTAAACTAAAAGCCTTTCTAAAAGATATTGCAGTTTTTATCTCTACATGTTTAAATAAAGCTTGTTTTTACCTGTCAGCTTCTAACTTAATTCTACCCACTTTTATTTTAGCTAAACTAAAAGCCTCTATTCAATATAGCCAATATTTCAACATTTAAAAATTGTTTACTTTCAATGTCTATAAATTTTTAATTTGTAAAAATTCATAGGTATTGTAAATAAGAAAATTTTGTCATATTATCTAATTTATGGTTTTTTATATTTTTCATATTACCTTATTTAATGAGATTTTTCTGATTCATATGTTAAAATTAAATATTATTGTATTAATCGTTATCATTCTTTATTTATATTTTTGTTGGTATATTAAAATTTTATTTATTTTTTTCTAATTTCTAATTATTTGTAATCTCTTAAAGTAAAATTAAGAAAGCGGCAGACGGCTTTTAAGCCATGCTTTAAAATCTTTATGAAAATTGTATTTATGAATTATTATTTTTGTTATCAATAAAGATTCATCTAATCTAATCTAATCTAATCTATATTGAAACTAGTGAGGTTGACTTTCATGCTATTATTGTTACCTAGATTTCCTTGGGTATCGATATTTCTTAAAGATCAAATGAAGTTTGACAAAATAAATCAATGTTACCTTTTTCTTCAACTCCTATTGGTATTTTTCGGACTTAGCTGAGCCCAGATAACTTTTGGGGCTTTAGTTTAAAAACTCAGCTTCCGGTGTAAAAAATCACCCTGATAACAGAATCCGACGAATGAGTCAGGTTCAATTTTGGCATTTGGCTCATAGTAAAAATATCAAAATTCAGTCTGATTCGCTCCACAGCTCATTCGACGGATGTTATAGGTAATCTTTGATATGGATAGTTTGCATGATAACTTCAAAATATTGTTTTAGAAATTGAAACTTATGTTTACAGAAAAACTTTAAACTTTATACAGATTGTTTTCGTGTGCCGAAGGATATTTAGTTTCTCTTGTGATTTCCTTTGTGCTCTAACGAAAGATTAGAGAGCTCTTCCCGCGAGCAATATTCATTAAATGAAATGAAAAAGAATTTCAATTCAATTCGATAACGTTTTCGAAATGTAAAAATCAGCTGTAACGGTATATTTTTTTTATCTTTAAAAAGTGCAGTATAAGTACATTTTTGTTTTAATATGAACGAAATAGGTATTCGTATAACTATAAATAAATAGAAATTGAAGGGACAAAATTTTTAAAATTTTAACACAAATTTTTTTCAAATCTTCGTCAAACTGTAAGACTTCAACTGAAAAAAAATATGAATGGAATTCACTTAAAATAGTTAATGATCGGAATGTTGAACACAAACTTTTATGTTCGAAATACCAATCCACATTGACTAAAGTCATTTTAGATGGAATAGATACAGAACATACAAATTCATTTTTTTTTATTGAAAAACATGTTTTAGCTAATTTCTTGGAACAGCTACTTGTACACAAAATTAGCATAGCATTTTGATTCTCTTCTTTAAGAATTAAATATTAAGATTTGGATAGGTGAGATACAAGGGCGTACACCGGATTTCGATTAGGTGGGGGCAAACTTATTCAAAAAATAGTTTTATTACAGAAGTCTTGCTTTAAAAGTTATCAAAAGAATAAAGATTGAATAATATATGAAATATATTCTGATTAGGGGGGGGGGAGGGCAAGCGCATCTAGCTGCCCCCCTTGGCGTTACGCTCTTTTGTTTCAATGTGGTCAATATATTTTTCGCACGGATCTTACGTTAATGTCAAACACAGTACACATACCGAAGGTATTATCTTGCGCATGTTGTCCGAAATGAGAACTGTCAAAGAAATTCAAAATGGCAGCCTTACGTGACCCCGTCCGCTGTATTACAACAACAACGAAGAAAACAAACACAAAAGCATAATTTAAATAACACTAAAAACCAGGAACGAATGTTGTTTGCATGACAATATAATGTTAATAAACACTAAATAGCTTGAAATAATTGTATTTGCTAATAAATAAGTAACAAATGAACACATAACACACAACAAATTTTGATGTTAAACTAGTAGGGGTCACGGGATTCGCCATTTTCCACTGATTTTGATGGATGCGCAGAACTGAACAAAAATGAACACGCTAATGATATTACCTTCAATATGTGTACTGTGAATGTCAAAAACAGACAGTATAGTTCATCAAATATTGGACAACCAATTCCGTTGTCCAAGTTAAAAAATTTTTGGACAAGAGTAACCTACAAAGTTTGTCAATAACTTTTCGGAGGTAGACGGCTATCTAAAGTTGGACAAAGTACTGTAGGATGAGTAGGTATTTATAAATCCTACAAAAAATATTCCAATTAAAGAAAGGTAGCTACTTATTTAAAGTTCCTATAAACATATCCTAACAACTTTCTTTTACGATGTGTCTTTGTGGAGAAACTGGTTGAAGTGTCTTTTTAAAAAAGCAGCTGAAGCTCAATAATTCTAGATGCTCCATTTCCTATGATAAAATTTTGCAGAATTTTCCTATTAAGTACATACATTTTTGCATTATACAAAATCTTTTTAAATTCAGCTGCCGATTAGCCTACTTTCTGAGAAAAAAAATAGTTGGTAGGGCATTCGTTTATGATTAAGAATTTTTTTAAAAAGATGTGTCAAAGGGAACTCCAAGCCCCCCCCACAGCCAAATCCTGCATCCGCTACTGCAGTTGGATATAAGTTTAACATAATATTTGGTTAATTTTCCGCGCAACATCCGTGGATAAGATTAACCAAATTGTGTTAATCTCACGAGACTCATTTGTTGTTGTTTCTAAGTATGTGCTTGATGCCCCTCAGATTTTCTTTTGTAGGTAGACACGATGAGACTCACGAGTCCGGGCTCAATTTTCCCAATCGAAACAGGCTCTTATGTTGTACTGGGTCAAAAATCAAGTCCACTCGTTGCGGGACTGTTGGGCCGGCTGGTGGTGCGGCGGTGGCGCGGGATGGTGGCGTGGGATTTGACATCAAGAAAGGAGTGTGGCGCTAGGAATGTTGACCCTATTTTCATGGCCATTTTTCGTTTTCTGTTTCTGGCAGTTTTTCATTTGGGACTAATTATAATATCACGCAGACAAATGAAATCAACGATACAGATAAATAAAATGAACTGGATTTTGTCTAAATCCAATATATGTAGATTCCACATTTTAGTTAAGTCAACCGACACATACACATTCCTATAAAATCAATTCAATTCATTAGATGTTTTTAAGCAAACAGCCATCAGTTTTGCCGAATTGTCAACATTTGTATTTATCTAAGTAAATATTTAATATGCTTGAACTGTTTGCGATTCATAAATCAACATGAAATATATTCATTAGTTTCTTTTTGTACATAAGGTACCTATGTAAATCAATCGTTGAAAATTACCTGATGCAACAAATTTGTCAACAGGTGGTTTTGGTTTAGGTGCCTCCTTCATAATATCCTCTTTTTATGTAGATAGGTATACCTTATAGAGGCTTTATGGAATATTTGGATGTGGAATTGTGAATGTATACTTTTTTGTTAAAAGCTGATGCTACTGACATGTGAGAAAGGTGTTTAGTCAACCAATAAAACTCTGATTTTCAATTAAACAGATACGTTAGTATGTATATACATTAGGGGTGTCGGAATTTTTTTTTATTTTTTATATTCAAAATGGGTATGGTGGATCATGTATAGGGTTTAGAAAGATGAAATTTTTGTTCTAGGACATTTTCCAAAATCGAGTTTTGAGACCCCGCGGCCGTTTTCAAGTAAAAAATAGCACATTTCGAAAAAATGGTCAGGAAAACCAATTAAATTTTCGTCGATATGTTGTCAAAATTACTTTAAATGTTTCATTTTGGCATCCTTTTCTCATTTGTATTGACCGAACTTCAATTTAAAAATGCTGTATAGTATTAAGAAAGCAAGTTTCAACCAATTAAAGCATTCCATTTAGAAGAAATAATCGAAAACATCTAGAAAATCGATCTATTCTTCGGGGGATTTAATGTAAAAAGTTATTTCATGATATTTTGACAAGCAGATTCTAACGCTATCTTCTTAGCAAAAGGTTACAAAAGCAAAATAAAATCATTGTAGGTTACTGTGACTTTATATAATATTAGTTTTTCGGTCCGCTTATTCGAGTTGAGGTTTTTCAACCTAAAAATGGCCGCGGGGTCTCAAAATTCCATTTTGGAAAATGTCCCAAGACAAAAATTATTTCTTTCTAATCCCTTTACAAGATCCACAATACCCATTTTGAATAAAAAAATAAAAAAAAATTCCGACACCCCTAATATACATACACTCCTCGTCAACTGAATACGCACAAACATTTTTGAATATATTTTATCCATTTTTTCCAAACAGTGATGGTTATTATGCCATCTGTTGATGGTAAAAATTTTCGTAACATATAAATAACAGAATTTCAAAGTTTTATCCAAAAACAACCGTGAGTTTTTCCTTCAACCACTTCCAAAGTGTAACTTATGCAATTTTTTGAGTCATTTTGGAATGGAATGAAACAAGTTTTTGTTTAAGTTTAGTAGTGGGTACTTCCACCTTTATTTTTAATTACTTCGTAAATTCGATCCGGCATGGAATCGTATAGCTTTTTAATGTAATTTAACGAAATTTCGCTCCACGCTAATTTGATTGCAGAAATTAAGGTTTCTTTGTCTTCGAACTGACGACCACCCTCATAAACTTTGCGTACTAACCATCCCCAGACATTTTCTATGATGTTTAGATCAGGTGAGTACGGCGGCCATTGAAGCAACTGCACTTGTTGCTCCTCTATCCATGTTTTTATTATGCGCGCTGAGTGAATAGGCGCATTATCATGTTGGTAGGTCCAGTTTATGGGTCCAAAGGTGTTAGAAAATTTAGGAAAATTTCTTTCCAAAATTACTTTATACCCAGCTGCTGTCATTCTTGATGTTACAACCTCAAGCTCAACTGTTCCATAATAACTGACTGCTCCCCATATCATGACACCTCCTTCACGACTATGATGGCGCTTTAAAAATCTTTTTTCTTTTCTTAAGTCGTGAAAATAGAAGTTGAACCCATCAGGGCCATCGAAATTAAACTTTTTTTCATCTCAAAAAACCACGTGATACCATTCTTTTTTCCAACTCATGTGAAGTCTTGAAAAATCTAATCGCAACATTTTCCGTCTCTCGTCAAGTGATGGTTTGTTCTTAAGTTTCATTCGTTTAAGATGGCTTGAGTTGTTGATTACTCTTAATACTGTTGAGCAACTTGCGTTTACGCCAACTTTTTGTTTTATTTTTGCCACAGAATCAGACGAATTTGATGCATATCTTAAAATTCTTCGTCTCTCAGCTGCTGTTGTTGCTGTTTTCTTACCTCCCTTCATGTTTTTGCCGTATGCATCTTTATTTTTCAAGTAAGAATAAACTACATTAAAACTTCGGCCAACTTTATCAGCTATTGCACGTCCAGTTAGGCCTTGGTCTCTAAGTAAATCGATTTTAGCTTTTTTAACACTGTTAAGACACGTAGATCTACCCATTTTTCTTAAAATTTGAAATCAAGAATTAAATTTTACTGAAAACACTAAAATCGTTAATTTAAACTGTCAAGCACTCCAAAAAACTTATAAACAACGAAGGAAATGGCGTTGTACCTATTCAGTTGACTAAAAAAAAAACTCCTACTTTGCATATAAAACACTTTGCAAGTGGTTGAAGAAAAACTCACGGTTGTTTTTGGATAATTCTTTCGGAATAATCTGCTTAACATCTTAAGGGAATAGTTAGCATCAACAGATGGCATAATAACCATCACTGTTTGGAAAAAATGGATAAAGTATAATAAAAAATGTTTGTGCGTATTCAGTTGACGAGGAGTGTATCTATTAGAGAATGACAAAACTGTAGCGTTATTATTAAAACTATATCTACATTGCGTCTTTAGTGCTTAAAAAATCAAACTTTAAATAGTGAACCTATACTTTCAAGTTGAGTTGAACTGTTATTTAGAAGGAAACACAAAAAACTATTTCTAAGATACAATCAAAAAATATATTCTAAACGTATTTTTTGGCGCTGAGCCAAATCTATCAATCCCTTTCTTCAGTATGCTCGATTTTCGAGACATCGGTTGTCAGAATCAAAACAGAGCACCTGAGCAAGTAGTACCTTCTGGCATGATGGTTAATGCGTATGACTGTCATGCCGAAGGTGTGGGTTCGATTCCCAGCCGTGCCACCTAAATACAGAAATGTTTTATTCAAGGTACTCCAAGAGTATACTTGTAATGAAAACGTGCTTCTCATTTTGCCGTTCGGACTCGGCAAAAAACTGTAGTTCCCCTCCATTCCTGCCAACAACACGCACACAGGAATGGTTGAGAGTTGTAAGTCACTAGGCCCTTGTTCTCCACGAGTTGTTGCACCAACCAATTTATTTTATTTATTTTACCTGGGGGGTCATTCCGTAATTTTTAAAACGATAATCGTCAAAACGATTATCTTTAACGATATCGTCTATAATTTGCTTCACGTAACTCAATCACTATCGTCTCGTCTATCGTTTTTTTTTTGGAATGAACGAAATGAATTTGAAAATTAGAGTCTGCTGTCAAAACTAAAAATCCTTGTCGTTTTATTTGAAATGTCACGTTATTTTAAAAATATAATTGCAATATCATCCGGTAAAGTTTGTATTTGTGGATAAATTGATTCTTACGATACGCAACAATATAGCAAAAAGTCGTGAAAGCAGCTGGTCCATCAGAGTGTCGCCTAAAAAATACGACTTTGGCCTACAAGCGGCCCAGTGTTGAGGACGAATATGAAGATCGAATATCCGATCGAATATACAGCTTGAGCTATGTTTTTGCAGCAAGGCAATGCCTTTAATCACGGTCCCGGTATTTAACGGTTGACATAGCATCTCCTCTCAACCTCTACGATTAATACGATTTCCAATTCTTTTGTTATTAAAAAAGTGTAAAATTGTCAAAAGATGTATGATGTCCATCAAAATTATTTAATATTGAATAAAATACATACAAAGTATCTGTTTTAAGCAAAGACATGCTTTTTTGCTTCTTAACTTATTGCTTTTTATCAAAACCAAATAGAGCAGGCACCCTTTAGCATAATGGCTATCGTCATTAGCGTAGCTAGGGGGGGGGGGCGAAGGGGGCGGTCGCCCCGGGCGCCAGGAGTTAAGGGCGGCAAATGGGAAAATCATCTTCATTGTTTCTGGGATGTAAACCAATTACAGAAGTTTTTTTTATTGAAAATTTTATTAAATTTTTATTAGAAAAAGCACAATTTTAATAGTATTCAAATTTGTAGGGGCGGCAAAATCTTCCTCGATCTTCATGAGAAGTTGGAAATAAACACAAGTTTAATTTTTGTAAAATAAATAATTAAATCAATTTTTATTAAATTGAAATCAATAGGGGCGCAAAATCATCATCGTTGTTTATTGCAGAAGTTGGAAATAAACAAAAAAGTATTATTTTTTAAGTTAAAAATTCTATAACATTGGTAGGTATAAGAACGTACAATTTTTTATTGTGTTCAAATCACTAGGGGTGGCAGAATCATGGCCGTTGCTCATTATAGAAGTTGGTAATAAACACAAAAGTTTATTTTTTTAAATAAACAAATCTTTCAAATTTTGAAACAAAATTGCTTTCGTAATGAATGACCATTCTTTTTTGTAGCTTTACATATATGTTTTTGTTAATTCTCTCAATTTAGTTCAGAGGGTTTGACCTTTCTCAAAGAATGTGTCACGTTAGATTTGAAAAAAAAAAACAAAAATGCTTTCGATTGAATATTTTCGCAGATAATTTGTTTTTATTTTTCAAAAATAAAAATATTATTTATACAAAACTGATAAATGAATAAAAATAAATAAAACATAAAAATAGTTTTTTTTTCAAACATAAAACTAGCAAGCTCTAAACTACACATTATGGCTGCATTCAACACAAAGAATTTTAAAAAAATGTGATTTTTTTTTGCGAAAGCTTGAAGATTAATTTTTGTTCGTAAAATGAAGTGCAGTATGTAGATTTTTCAGCAGATTTATTTTGAGAAAAAATGTATTAGATCAACAATCTACTGCAATTTCAGTGAAGTAACAACTCTGTAGGCAGACACTCAGTATCAGTAGTGACTTAGCCGTTGCTTTGACCCTTTCATGGTTTATGATCATTAGATCTGAGAAATATGAACAGTATGCAATTTCTCAGTTTCGCTGTCGAGTACTGATGAAACAATAGGCGTGTCTCACCAAGTAAAATTTCACCGAGCGCTTAATATCAAGTTGACGTAGGCGGAATGTTTTGGTGAAACAAAGATACTCTGTTCAATCGTACTGAAATTATGGAAACAAAATTTTAACTCTGCTTTAAATATTTAAATTTTAAAGCACAAAACTTTATTAAATGAATGAAAAATAATACTAAGATCAATTTATTTTTCCTTTTTATCAACACTCAACCTCTATTCTGTATTTTTGTATCGATTTCGTATTTGCACATCACCGAGAAATTGCAATTTGGCTGTCAAATGAACAGCTTTAACTGAAAAAGAACATTGAGAAATTAACCCAAAAAATTTTCGTCTCAGTAATCTCTGGAGAAAATCTTAGTGCTCAGGTGAGATTTCTTGCCCCACTTTAAAAATATCTGAGCTCTCAGAGATTTTATTTGGTGATCCACGCCTAATGAACAATTATGAACTTTACTAGGGTGATTTTTTAAGAGGTTTAGAACTTTAAAAAAAAAAAAACACAAAAAATTCGAAAAAATGAATGAAATATTTATTTGAATCGATAGTTTGAACCTTGCAATTTAATGTTTAAAGATAATTTCATGCAAATGTTGACCGCGGCGTCTCAGGTAGCCCATCCGCTGAGTCCAATTTTGGCATACTCTTTCACACATATCGGCCGGTATCTCACGAATGAATGCATGGATGTTGGCTTCCAGTGCGTCAATCGAAGCGGGCTTGTCCCTATAGACATTAGCCTTGACATACCCCCACAAAAAATAATCTAATGGTGTCAAATCGCACGATCTAGGCGGCCAATTGACCGGCCCAAAACGTTAAATTAACTGTTCACCAAACTCGCCTCGCAATTGCGCCATTGTTTCGCGTGCTGTGTGGCATGTGGCACCGTCTTGTTGAAACCACATATCATGCAAGTCAAGAACTTCCATTTCGGGCAAAAAAAAGTTTGTTATCATCGCTCGGTAGCGTTCACCATTGACAGTAACGCTGCGATTCGCATCATCTTTGAAGAAATATGGCCCAATAATGCCGCCGGCCCATAAACCGCACCAAACAGTGGCTTTTTCGGGATGCATTGGTAGCTGTTGCAATGCTTCTGGCTGATCTTCACTCCAAATGCGGCAATTATGCTTATTTACGTACCCATTCAACCAAAAATGAGCCTCATCGCTGAACACAATTTTCTGAACACAACATTTCGAACCGAGCACGAATTTTGATAGTAAAATTCAATAATTTGCAAGCGTTGTTCATTTGTAAGACGATCCATGGTTAAATTGCAAACCAAACTGAAGCTGTTTGACAGTGACACAAGGTACTAAACATACGTCAGCTGTCAAAACCAGTGTTGCCAAAACCAAACCAGCTAAAAAATCGTTATTTTTGAACGAAAGCAAACATTAAAAAAAATTCAAGTCTCATGTGCCTATATTATATACAGTCGGTTTATCGAGTTAAATCCCAGTAGGTCAGAAACAAAAAAATTTCATTCAGCAGATATTTCGGCCAAGTGGCGTGTATCAATATTTCGCAGAATGTAATTCCTTGCATTTATAAAAAAAATATTTTAGTCAAAATTTTGTCTGCAACTCTAAGACCGATTTTATTATTAAGTATTGTTAGACCGAAGGGGCGGCAAATTATTGTTTTGCCCCGGGCGGCACATATTCTAGCTACGCCACTGGCTATCGTGTTTAACTATACGTGAAAAAGACGTCTCGCCACGCGTCTGCAGACAATTATCGTCTTACGCGATGAGAGCCCTGTTGACATAGGTGCCTGCATGGATGATCGATTAGTTTGGTATAAATGGTCGAATTTTGATCACTGGGCAAATAGTTCTTTATTATTCGATTATTGGGTAAGTATGAAATAACCCATAAATAAGATTTTTTCTGAAAATTCAAACCATGAAATGATATGTATTTATGCCGTTATTATTCAATAATTGTTTTGTTTTCATATTATTTAAAAAACCATGGTTAAAAATGAACGAAAAAGCATTTTTCGCTCTTAAAAACGCTCAAATAATTACCAGACGATACCTCTTTAGCTATCGTCTAAGTTCTATCGTTTCGATGATAGCGTTTTGACGATTATTGACTTACGTAAAGCAAATAGTTCATCGCCAAAACGAGATCGCCCAGACGATAGTCATTTTCAAAGTTACTTAGAGCAAGGCTATCGTCTAAACGATATCGTCTGGCGATAATCGAAATACGGAATGACCCCCCTGAGTAAGTAAATCTCCGCTTTGCATTAACCTATGTAAGTACCACAGACTCCAACAAACAGTGGTCTTAGTTACGTGGTATTATTAAAGAGGCAGCCAAAACCACCACAGTCTATCAACCACGCCAAAAAAAAAGATAAAATGGTATCATGATGAATGCGTGAAACTGACTTGCGTGAGCAGATGCAAATATGCTGGAAACAAAATCGACAAGGTAGGGGCTCTGGATTTAGCACCTCATATATGAGAAGTTTGAAAAAAGTAAATGCCATCTAATTGGTCAAAAAAGGTCAACTAGGGCTAGAAATTGGTCAGCCCTTGATAAATTGTAATCAAGGCTTATAGTTTTTTAAGGTTACGCGCAATTTTTGACACCTTATTAGTGGGAACTTTATTCCATTCGTAAGATGTCCAGATCGTGATAGCCATAGATTTTTTCTATGAATTTTTAAAGGTCGTTTCTCATTTGGGTAATTTATAAAAAAAATAATTCCATTTGAAAGGCCACCGGCCATTGAAGGCCAGCTATTTTCAGTAATTGGTCAGCTATAGATTCTTTTTTACGATTTCTTAAAGTTAACTTACAAACATGTGTCTCCAGGTATTTGCATCATTTCCGTAAAAAAAAGTAATTGCTTTTAAATTGAAATTAAGATCCAGCTGTTTATAGAATTCAACCTAAATGAAGAAATTCAACCAATTTTTCCTTTAAATATATTCAAAACATTGGATTAGAAATCAATTTCGGTTGTAATTTTCAAGTGAGTGGTTGAATTCGTCGCGTGTTCCATCAATTACGTCATTTCCGTAAGTGGGTATAATTTTGGCGTTAGGTCTTATCGTCCGAAACCATAAGGCCCAAATCCTAAAATGTCATAACCCCCAAAAATGGTCGTATTGCCCAAAAACTAACAAAAGAAAATGTCACAAGAGGCAAGACCTAAAAGGAATGCCATAACGCCCAAAATATAATTGAAATGCCATAGCGCACAAAACGAGAAATGTCATTTCGCCCAAAAAATTTTTTGTTTTCTGGTTTGGGCATTATGGCATTTTATTTGGGCGCTGTGATATATATTTAGGGTGAGATGAAAACTGTCAAAAAGCCCAAATGGAAGGAGTAGTAGTATTCTGATTACTATAAAAAACAACGATAAATTAATATACAAAAGGAACAACGAACGCACCGGGCGGGGGGGCGCAGCGGTGGCGCGGCACCGGCGACGCTGGCGCGGCGGTGGCGTGGTGTTGCGGTGGCTAGCGCGGCGTGGTGGCGTGCACGTGCGTGGCACGCAACCGCATCAAGCGTGCACGATTTTCGTCATTTCCCTAGCCCTAGCGTCATTTCCGTGCCCTGTCTCTGAATTACGGAAATGATGAGTTGTTACGGAAACGACTTCAGAGTATTTTTCCTTTAAATAATCATGGATTAGTTACAAATTCTCCAATTTTAACATTGCAGTACATAATAAAAACATTTGAAGGACAATTATGGGCCTTACATCCAAAACAAAATCGCGCACAGCAAGATCTTGTTGGTATACCTATATGTGGTCTATGATCAGATCTTTTATACTTCACAATTTTGATATCTTTGTTCTGTGCCACAATGTGGAGTTAGGGGGAAAAGATTAATATTCTTTTCGCCACTATATGCAATTATGAAATAGTTATCTTCCGTAGGCCCAATTTTTAAAATACGGGAGACAATCCTTCGTCATTACCACTGTAAGCTTATTTCTGATTAAAACGGTTAAGTTGGCAGAATGCAAGAATGTAACTTATTATTAGCCGTTCCGCTTCCTAACGCTTCCATGTCATATCTTGACTTCAAGTGATTTCAGCGTTGATAATTGCAAGTGTGAGTTTAGAATCCTTTAAGCATCGAAAAATGCCCAAATTTTGGCACAATATCCAGTGGCGTAGCGAGGGTTCGAGCCGTGGGGGGGTGACTTTCATTAAAATGCCGACTTTTTTTAGGTATTTGCCGACTTATTTTAAAAATTTGCCGACTGTATAAATTTTGCATTTTTCGGGTGAAACTCAAAATAAGGGAAAAGAAAAAAGGGATTTTTTCCGAGTGGAATGACATTCGGGTGAAAATCCTGATAGGGCTGATTGATCTTAGCTCAAATCTTCACTTCGCCACATACACTTTTGAGATTTCGAAATGCGAGATTTTTCAATGAAACCGCCTTCAGCTGATGTAAGAGATTTAAAAAACTTAGGAGCAATGATTTTCTATTATTTGGTGGAAAAATAAGATATCAATTATTTTTGGAATTATGTATTTATTTATAATAAATATAATTAATAACAATGGAATAAATAAATTAATATTATTATTGCAACGATTAATCTAAATAAGAAATAATTTTTAACAATGAATTAAATTCATGAACATTTATATTATTATTGCAGCAATTTTTTTTTCTTTAGGTATAGGTATTAAAATACATAAATTTATTAATATTTCAGCAGTTTATTTGTTTAAAATAAACAATTTTTAAAAATATAGCTAATTATTTATAATAAATTATTTTAAATAATAAAATTTATTAATTTATATTAATTATTATTTTATTGCAGCAACTTAATAAGTTGTAATGAAAATTTAATATTTAAAGGAGAATGGGCAAAAATGTATGGGATCTGGTCTACCTACTCAACAGAGATGTGTCATACATCAATGAAAAGGTCATTGCAAATACTTCATTTTATTATATGGCCGTTAAGTTGTAAACCATGGGGTTCAAAAGATATTCGGCTTTAAAGCACCGAAAAAAATAATAATGCATTTCTTAATTGGTACTTAGATGACCTGCTCTACATTTATGTGTTATATATCGTTGGAAAGGTTATTGCATGTACTACGTTTTTGTATATGGCCGTTAAGCCGTAGACCCCGGGGTTCAAGAGCTACATGGACATGAAAAACCCCAAATATAACAATAATGCAGTTCTTGATTGGCACTTGGTCTACCAACTCAACAGAAATGTATCATACGTCATTGGAAAGGTCAATGATAGTACTTCATTTTCTTATATGGCAGCCAAGCTCCAAACTATGGGGTTCAAAAGATATTCGGCTTTGAAGCAGCAAAAACAACTAAAATGCATTCTTAATCTGGTAACTGGTTGCACAACTCAACAGTAATGTGTCAGGTATCTTTGAAAAGGTTAACTTATGTGCTTTATTTTTTTATATGGGTGTTATACGCTCAACCATGGGAGTCAAAAGATATTTGGGAAAAATGCAGAAAAGAGCAATAATGCATTTTTTTTTTTTTTTTTTGAATTCAATTTTTATTTTTCCAATTTCTTAAACCTATCTTAAAGCTAGACAAAAAATTCATAAAAACTAGCCTACTTATCAATATCTTACAACTAACTTACTGACCCCATTCGGGCGCTCTAAGTTAAGCTAATAACTTAATGCTAATGCCTTTCGGCCTAAGAACTATCTTAAAACTAGAATTCATATTGGTTTTATTTTTCACCAAGAAGAATTGAAAAAAACTTGGTATCTTTATCTTTATTTTGTTGGTTTTATATACAACTTACAAACTAAATAAAACTAAAATAAAACTAATTAAAACTACTATAAAGCTACTTAAAACTATTTACAAGCTACTTAGAAACTACTTACAAACTAGAACAGCCACAGCAAGCATTTTCGGGTTTTTTTTTTTTTTTTTTTTTTTTTTTTTTTTTTTTTTTTTTTTTTTTTTTTTTTTTTTTTTTTTGTGTTTTTGTTGGTTTTATATATTTTTTTTTTTTTTTTTTTTTTTTATTTTTTTTTTGGTGCCACCCTGACTGTCCCTGCTTAAAACTAAATACCTAAACCTATGTAAGTCGGCCATGGCATAGAAAAATGCAGTCAACTTTTAAATATCAGAAGGAACATCGAGTTCAGGTTTCAACCACCAGAACTGGTTCTCCTGCTTTACCCTATCTCTTCGGTCCCGATCGGACACAGTCCTACTGAACCGAAGGTGCTCAGCTCCGTCTTGTGCGAGGACGTCTCGATTGTAAAGGAGCCGCCGATCTACAGTTCTACGGCCGACGTGGTAGATTAGCGGAACCGCCGCTCTATCCTGGATCAGCCCTCGACTGTCTAAATAGAGGAATGCATCGGGCGGAATAAAGCCGCTTAGACGCCCACTCTCGTAGTAATCGTTTTTAGGGTAATAAGCCCCAAAAATTAAGCTGTTGGTCGAGGTCATTGCTCTCGCAATGTGACCTCGAATAAGCTTCAGCAAGAAATTATCTATCCTGTTTATGTTGGCGCCGTTGTATAGAACCAGGTTGGAATAATAGTGTTTGTACTCCGACTCTGGTGTTCTGTGTAATCCAAGGCAGCGTCTAAGACACTGCCTCTCAAACACCCGAATCTTTTCCATTTGAGATGGGGCAACGTTGAACCAAACCGGGCACCCATAGGCAATCATCGGCCGTATGAGGGCCATGTAGCAAATCACCTTCACCCTGCTGTCAAGCCGGCTGCTATAAAACAACCGTTTCGTCAGAGCAAAAGCTCCCCTAGCCCTGGACAGAGCAGCATTTATATGTCTGTCGAAATACAAATACTGATCCATCCAGATGCCAAGGTACTTTACTACACTTTTACTCGCCAGTGGCTGTCCATTTGGTCCTACGATCACCAGCTTGCGCCAGTTCTTTCTCGTATCCCTTGTGGCTCCACGCAACGGAGTCCTAAACAAGATAGTTTCTGATTTCTGAAAGTTGATTTTCAACTTCCAGTCATCGCAATATCCCTGAATCTTTTCGAAGTCACGCTGCAAAAGAATTCTGATGACCTCGACTTTTGGAGCTGTTCTGTACGCAATTAGATCGTCGGCATACGCAATTGCCTGAGTTAGACTACTTATCAGATCGCTGGTGTAAATGCTGAATAGAATCGGCGAGTTGACCGCTCCCTGTTGAAGACCATTTTTAATATTAAAGGTTGTGGCAGAAGTCACATTGCCACTCTTGACAACAAACTTTCTACCATTGAGCATATCATAAAGCATATATAATAGTGGTTTACTAATGCCAAGTCTGGTCAGCTTAAGATAAAGACCCTCTAGCCATACGGTGTCGAAGGCCTTCTCCAAATCAACCAGACAGGCACCCGTACACTGCTTTTTGGATTTGTTCCATTGGACATCCGAAACGAGTTTAGACGCGGCATGAATGGTGTCATGTCCCGCCTTAAAACCGAACTGATTATCCGGTATGATATTATTGTCCTCTGCCCACTTAGACAGAGCTCTATTGATAACTTTTTCGAATACCTTGCTGATACTCGGAAGAAGACTTATCGACCGGAGATTCGCCGGATTGGAGTTGTCCTTTCCCTTTTTCGGGAGAGGATGCACCACAGCCGTCTTCCACCGCCCTGGATAATATGCATTATTCAGAGCGTTGTTAAACAGTGTGGTATAAATGTCTACTGCTTCTTGCGGTAAATGTCGAAGTACAACGTTGGATATGCCATCGACTCCTGCTGACTTCTTCTTCTTTAATGTATCGAAGATAAGCTGAAGCTCCACCTTCGTAATTAACAGGGAACTGGGCCCATTTCGCCCGGCGATTATGGCATTTGCCAAATGATCTTCATTGAACCCGGTGAAACCGAGGTTCTCTGATCGCCATTGCGTTATGTCATTCCGAAGGTGGAGGTGGTGGAGCAAGGCTCTGTTTTCCAGGTCATGGTTCGGGCGAATGCATGCATTCACCTTGTACACTTGCTGGAAAGCAGCCCCTACAGCCTCCACTTTCTCCTGTGGATCTTCGACCATAAAGAGGTCATCGTCCAAGACGGCGTCCTCTGGACCAATTCCTGCTTTCAGAAGTACGTCTCTGTTATCTGTCGTTCTCTGGAGCTTAAGACTCGGAAGGTCGTTCTGATCGTTCCTTCTAAATATCTTGTTAATTTGGGGAAACATACTCGGGTCGCTAGAGTTAACGGCCCGGATTTTGTTATCCCAGTACAAATTAATCGACAACCGATAGTTTTCCTTTATTAATTGGTTGATGTTCTTGATCGACGACTTCAGTGTCCTAATCTCCAGATTGTGTGGGTCAGTAAACCGTCGGTACAAGAGTTTGAGTCTTGTCAGCAGTCCACTTTTTTGTCTGTGTAATGCGTCAATGGTCCCATTCCGGTACATGTCTGTTGCGTCCCGTTGTTTGTACTTTGGTATCGTTCTGTCCATTGTTCGTCTGATTGTCTCGTCCATTTGTTCAAGGTATTGGTCTATTTCGTTATTTGTCAAATTCCTGTTATTTGGTGGGGATATATAATTCGAACTGATTTCGCTCGTTAAGGCGTTGGTAAAGCGTGGCCAGCGCACCTTACTGTAATTGAAAGTATGCACAGGCACATACTCATCCAACTCCACTAGCTCGTTCGGAAGCTGTATTACGGCGGCGAGTCCGCAGTGGTCACTGTCGTACTCGATCGTTCGTAAACAGTTTCTTGGTCTGTGACCCACAGTGTCAGTAATTGTCAGTCTTGCGTCTATTAGCAATAGGTCCAGATAAGCACCGCTTCTTGGAAACGATGGCCGATCTGTAGCCCAAAGGTCGATACCATATTCAGCGTTATACTGACTCATCCAATTAAAAAGATGAATACCTCTTGGATTCTGTATTTGATTTCCCCAATCTAGGTGTTTGGCATTCAAATCACCGGCCATGAGAAAGTAATTTTCTTCCAAGCTCAAGCGTAGACATTCGAAAAGTTTTTCAAGCTCTGTCATAAAATCAGTTGGTTGAGGTGATTCCGGTGCATAAGCTGCAATCACATACATTCGCTTCCCCTGTTGGAGAGGAATGCACACGATGCACGCCTCTAACAGCCGGAATCTGCGCAGATCACTATTATATATAACTTTATGATTAATGCCTTTTCGAATGAAGATTGCGACGCCCCCCCCTTGAGTGGAGTTGGGTCGATCTCTTCTAACGATATTGTAATTGTTGTTAGTCAACTTATGTTTCTGGTTCAGCTTAGTTTCGCTGGCCATAAACACATCTGGACTTTGGTCTTTCAACAATTGGAAAAGATTAGCTCTACGTTCGGTCCTAATCAGTGAATTTACATTCACAGCAAGGATCCTAAGAGGCCTCTCCGACAGCGCGCCTTTAACCTCTAAATTGCGATGGGCCAGGCAAAACAGAGTAGAGATAATCTACCCTAGCCGCCTGCTCACTTATCTGTTTCTGAAGTCCTGTCAACTGGCCTTGAATTGCCAGCAACATGCTTCTAATTTCGGCCTGAGCGTCCGGAGCTTTAGGCACGAGGGCCGGTTGGGCTACCTTAGCTGCAGGCTGTACCGTTTTTCCCCTTCCTGCCGCTATTTGGGCGTAGGAAATTTGAGGATTGACGGGCGTTGCTGTAGGAGCACGCGTTGATGGGCGTATCTCTACCGCTGTCTGCCTGGCCACTTTGTTGGTGCGAATTTGCTGAAATGCTGAGCAACCCCGATAGTTAGCAGGGTGCCCCTCCTTCCCGCAAAGTGCGCATTTAAGCTGGGTCATATCATCGACCCTTTCCTCTCCGAGCTTGCACTCTCCCTTAATGTGGTTCTCACCACACTTCACGCAGCGTGACTGCATTTCGCAGTTTGCTGCAGCGTGGCCGAACCTTTGGCAGCGCATGCATTGAAGCATGTCACCGCGTCTCTTTAATTTATCCCAAGTTACAACCTGGTAGTTGAGGACGGAGATACTCCTCAAACTATCCAGTTTGCTGCTGGGTGAGAGCTGAACTAGAAAGAACGGCAAAGACCGCTTCTCCCGTCTGGCTTTGACTGTCGTGAACGGCTTGACCCCGATAAACTCGAGATCGCCGCTCGCTTTTTTACAGAGCTCCTCATAGAGCACCCTTGGTTCCGTGCAGGAATCTATGCCCTTCAGGAGGACCGTTTGAAATTTATCCATTTTGGGGGTAAAACTGAAGAACTCAGTGGTTGATTGCTTCAACAAATCTTTTATAATTTTATGCTGCGCCACTGTGGAGCAGTGGATGGCATGTCTATCTTTAGATAACCTCTTAATAATAAAGTTTTGGCCTATGGCCGACTTACATATTTCAATAGTCTCTTTAAGATCCATTTTATAAGTGTTGATGGGCGGCACCTTTTCTTTTTTACTTGTGGCCGGCTGTGGCTGCTGCTGATGTTCTCCTCGTTGATTCCGCTCCTGTTGTTTTTTCTGCTGCTGTTGTATCTGCTGGGCTTTTTGGGTGCGGGGCTCTTTCGGCTGCTGCTGTGGCTGTTCTATTTGCAGCTGTTGTGGTTGCTGCTTTGCTTGTTGCTGCTGTTTTTGTTGCTGCTGTTTTTGCTGAGTTTGCTGCTCAGGTGTTGGTTGCAGCTCAGCACTTGGTTCTTTACGAGGCGCTCCTTTTTGTGGCTGCTGTAGCGCTCTTTTCTTTTCCAGCTCACTCCTTTCTCTCTCCCTGCGAGCCTCTTGTTTTTCTTTTAAAACTTGAATCAAGGGAGCTATTTTTGCTTGGAGGAGATTAATTTCCCCTTGCACTGCACCAATTTGGGCTTCGATTGCCTGCTCCTCAGTTTCGTCTTCGGAGGACGCCTCTGGTGTTGTGATATCAACAAACTGGTTAGTGTTGCTATCCCCCGTTGTATATAACCCCTCGCCTCCTTCTGACATGTATTCGATGTCATCGTCATCGGATGGTGAGGTGTTTAATTGTTGTTGTATTTTTTCTGCTGCTTGTGTTTTGGCTGTGCGCGCCGTCTCCTTCACCCCGGCTGGCAGCTGGGCTGAGGTGGTCGTGGAGCGGCGCTTGACAGGGTTCGACGCACAGCTAATCCTCTTCCTCCTCTTTTGATGAGTATCGGCTGTTGGTGCCGTTGCTGGTTTTGCCGCTGTTGCTACGGCACTTGTTGATGGCATGGTTGGTGGTGCCATCGCCTGCTTTGTTGTTGTTGCTACTACACTAGCTGTAGCTTTGGCTGGTGGTGCCATAGCTGGCTTTACTATTGTTGCTGGGACACCTTCCGATGCCCCCGCCGTGTTGTTTGCTTGCATTTGCTGCTCTTCCCACGCGATGAAGTTTTCTACTTCGCGATTGTGAAAAAAAGCAGCTAAATAATTTTTGCCCGACTGGGACTCGAACCCGCTACCTCCGGATTCTCGGTCTGCCACCTCTTCCTGTGTGCTATTGCACTATTGAAAATAGCTTGGTTTATTTATTACTTTGAGAAGTCACTCCGATTTTATTTAAAGAAAACTGTGAAAGCCGAAAACGTGTGTATACTTTCACAGATCGAGATCGATATTATTGGCAATAATGCATTTCTGCATTGGAGCGTGGTCTTCTTACTCAACAGCGATGTGCCATACATTTTTGAAAAGGTAATAATATGTTCTTCAAATATTTGTATGTATATCAGCTGTAGACCATGGGGTTTAAGAGCTACTTGGACATAAAAAACCCCAAATATAACAATAATGCAGTTCTTGTTTGGCACTTGGTCTACCAACTCAACAGAAATGTGTCATACGTCATTGGAAAGGTCAATGAGAGGACTTCATTTTCTTATATGGCAACCAAGCTCCAAACCATGGGGTTCAAAAGATATTCGGCTTTGAAGCAGCAAAAACAACTAAAATGCAGTCTTAATATGGTAACTGGTTGCACAACTCAACAGTAATGTGTCAGGTATCGCTGAAAAGGTTAACTTATGTGCTTTATTTTTTTATATGGGCTTTATACGCTCAACCATGGGATTCAAAAGATATTTGGGAAAAATGCAGAAAAGAGTAATAATGCATTTCTGCATTGGAGCGTGGTCTTCTTACTCAACAGCGATGTGCCATACATTTTTGAAAAGGTAATAATATGTTCTTCAAATATTTGTATGTCTATCAGCTGTAAACCAGTTACCATATTAAAAATGCATTTTTGTTGTTTTTGGTGCTTCAAAGCGGCGGTGTTTTAATAAGGACCATTCTTCAACGACCTCGTTAAGAATAATTTCGTCCACTTTATCTTTCGAAGAATAAAGCAGCATCAAATTATTCAAACGATCATCACCCATTGTCGTGCGCAAATAGTTTAAGACTAATTTTAATAAATTTACTAAATGATCGTTCACAAGAAGCTGATGTCACAGGAGCAGTTAAAATGAAGCAAATGAGTTTGTGCGCTAAGGGAATTACCATTTTCAACTTGAATACAACTTTGGTACTGTCTTCAAAATTTATACAATTTGTGGATGAATCAAGAAGAATTTGCAACTCAGAAAGCAAACACTCTGGATTTTCTTTAAAAAATAGGGGCTCCAATTTCATTATGGATTCTATTGATTCTATTGTGACATTGCCTCTGTCGACTGGAATTTCAAAAATCTTTTGAAAAGGTTCGAAAGATGAAAAATTATCTTTTAAATTATATTTAAATTAACTTGCAAAACCGTTCTAAATTCTTTTCGATAAAATGTTTGGAAATCGAAGTCGAAAGCTGTTTCTGGATTTTCATCGATTCTTCTTGGTACACGGCGTGTTCTATGATGTTTCAGAAAATCATTCTCTGAATTTATTTTTAATTTCTCAGCGAATGAAGATGAACTTTTTATTAATGCATCGATTTGGTCGTCATCGTCATTCATTTGTTGAAATGATATTTATGTGCTTCGAATCAACAATACAGCATCAATGACATTCAACTCTTCAGCTTCTAAATTTTCTGTCAAATTTTTTACTTTAAACATGACGTTTTTACAAAAATATAACGAGCTTATAAAATCAAAATCCAAGATTGTTTTCAGCAGACCAGAAGCGGAGGTACGAGTATTATTATCAAAAGAACTTACATCGGTTTTTATTTTTTCGAAACCATGTACAATGCCTTCGAAAGATATCCAAACAGCCTTTACTGTCTCAGCTCTAGCTGTCCATCGGGTTTTTGACAAATTTTGCAGTTGCAATGAATTTTCAATGCTTTTGAATTCCTCGCACATACATTGAAAACGTTTTGTGCTGCCGTAGAAGAAAACATATAATGCTTCCAGAACTTTGAAAAACTCTTTAATCAACACAATCGAATTACATGCTGTTTCAAAAGCAATGTTTTTAATGGAAATTCCTACTGACTGAAGGGTCACTATTATTTTTTGGGCCAATTCTTCTCCCATTTTTTTCGTTAGGACGACGTCCATTTTCAGAAGACGTTCAATAGGAATAAGTCTCTCGTTTGCTTTCACTACGTATCGAACATTAATAGCAAGTCGATCTTGATGTGATGAGTCTGGAGTTGTGTCAACCATTACAGAAAAATACCAGCTTTATTGATTTCATTTACAATGGCTTTTCGAGTTCTAGTTCCCAAGAGATCAATGAATTCATTTTGGGCATCCGGACTAAGGTACGTCACATGACGTGGTCTTTTTGATGATTCATCCAACCATTAACGGGCAATGTCGTGAAATCAAATGAACAATTTGTCGAAAATTGCCATCGCTGTGCTCTAGTGATTCGTCATGATCACGAAAAGCTAATCCCTGCTTCCCCAAAGTTCTAGCGACATCAATTATAAATTGCAAGACTCTCAAATGGTTAGCTTTTTCTTGTTCTTCTTGAATGATTTGTTCCCTTTTAGACTTGTCCAGCAAAACGTTGATATGATTTCCTCCCTTAACGAATTACAGTCATCACGCAGAGCTGCTCGATGAGATTCAGAAGTGAAATGTAGGATCAGTTTTCCTTCTTTTTTTTACCTCGACTCTTAATTTTATGCCACTGACGAACACCTTATAATACCCATTCCGGATTAGCGAAATGTCTATCAATTCCTTCTGAAAATGAAATGCAAACAAAGCAAAATTCTGCATCTTTAGAAGGACTGTATTCCAAAAATGAATACTCGGAATATTTGCGAAATTCGCAATCGCCAAAAATGCTCGTTTTATTAATTTTGTTTTCAAATTAAGCTTCGTTGATTTGCCGACTCTTGAATAAGTCGGCATATTTGCGAAATTCGCAATCGGCAAAATGCTCGTTTTATTAGATTTTTTTTTCAAATTAAGCTTCGTTGATTTGCCGACTCTTGAATTAGTCGACATATTTGCGAAATTCGCAATCAGCAAAAATGCTCGTTTTATTAAATTTGGTTCAAATTAAGATTCGTTGATATGCCGACTCTTGAATTAGTCGGCATATTTGCGAAATTCGCAATCGGCAAAAATGCTCGTTTTATTAGATTTTTTTTTCAAATTAAACTTCGTTGATTTGCCGACTCTTGAATTAGTCGGCATATTTGCGAAATTCGCAATCGGCAAAAATGCTCTTTTTTTTAATATTTTTTTTTTTTCAAATTAAGCTTCGTTGACTTGCCGACTCGTGAATTAGTCGGCATATTTGCGAAATTCGCAATCGGCAAAAATGCTCGTTTTATTAGATTTTTTTTTCAAATTAAGCTTCGTTGATTAGCCGACTCTTGAATAAGTCGGCATATTTGCGAAATTCGCAATCGGCAAAAATACTCGTTTTGTTAGATTTTTTTTTTCAAATTAAGCTTCGTTGATTTGCCGACTCTTGAATTTGTCGGCATATTTGCGAAATCCGCAATTAGTAAAAATGCTCGTTTTATTAATTTTTTTTAAATGAAGCTTCGTTGATATGCCGACTTTTGAACTAGTCGGCAAATTTCCAAAATCAGCAATCGGCAAAAATGTCGATTTGCATAGGTACCTACATTTAAAAGTTTAAAAACCTAAATATGATGAAATACAAACTTTCTTTTTTTTAACTTTTTCCGAAAAATATTGTAAAATTTCTGGTTTTATTATTTTTTTTTTTAATTGCTTGAATTATTAAATCTAGCTTCCTGAATTTGCCGACTCTTGAAAAGCCCCCCCCCCCCCCCCCTCGCTACGCCCCTGACAACATCGCGTCGGGCGGTGTGGAGGTAAGGTGATGTAGATTCACCGCCACTTGCGCCAACTGGTCATCGGTTAACCGTTTTTCTTAGTTTCCATCATTAATGGCGTCTTCGTGTGACCGGACATTAGAAAGGGTTTCGAATCAATGTCCTTAGTACTCTTTTTTTGACTGATTGTGTCAGTTTGTGCATTTGAAACAAAGCAGCATTATTATCTGCTTTATTGTATTCTCCGATGCCGCTTATTTTGTTGCTTAAATATGCTTTTCAAAATTTAGGGTAGCTAGTATTTCATACAATTTCTTCTTTTCAATGCATGATTTGTATATAAAATCTACAAAGATGTATCTCAAAGCTAGATTTCTATACTAATACCTACTGATTTTTCAATGAGTCTGCCCTTGAATTAAAATGTTACCTTCAAGTAACATACTCACAAATTCCTTTGTCTTATTTCAAATTTAGTTGTTTCACACGATTGAAATTGATGCATTTCATAAATGGATTTGTATCCCATAGGATGCAAATACCTGACCATATACAGATACGAGTATTTTAAATAAGAATAAAGATACTCAATGTTTTGAATTTGAGTATAGGTACCTGTCAACTTATTAATTTTAACAAAAAAAAATCGTTATTTGCTTTATATTAGCAGAAAATGTAATTTTGGTGCCAGACCATCATTTCCATAACAAAGGCGTCATTTCCGTAGCAAGACAAAATCCTTAAAAACGCTTAAAATCAACTGGTCGGACTTTTGAATTATCAGTTATGGTATAATTTATAACAAACATTAAACGTGTATTACTTTTTTCTTAAATTAAGGTAGGGGACATTTTGGATGCTTAAAAGGAGCTTTTAACAGAGAATCACCCAAAATATACTTTAAAAATATTAAAATGGATTTGATCAACTTTTTTATAATAAATAAAAATTCTGAAAACTCAAAATTAAACAAACTACTTATATGTATATACGCATACAAATATGTATGTACGTTCATATGCAAAAATAATATTCTGTTTTTTTTGCCAACAGAAAGAACTAAAACTAAATGCAGTGAAATCATCAATACAGACACCTGACAAAAATCTAAAATCGATTCCCGTTCTACACAAAAAAAAAATACTTTTCAGATATACCTACTTAGTTATATGTATGTAAATAATAAAACGGAATAAACAAATCAACCACGTATTTAACGTAAAATCCAGACGTACTAAATATTTATGAAAAAATTAAATAATCTGTTCCTGTTACAACACAAAAACATACCTATACCTATTGAAATCAACCTGATAACTTGGGAATAGATTTAAGTATTAAATACAAATTTAAATACCATAAAACAGCACTAAGGCAACACTTTATACTTAGTGTTCGACTTTAAACATGGATTTTCATGTATTAAATTTTGACATATTGCTAACGACAAAACTGGAAATTAAATTCGTTATTGGTATGCCGATTTTCTAAAATCTGGAGATTTTCTTTTAAGCTTAACACTAAATTTAGTAGAGCTGTGTCAATCGTGATTGATTCGGTCTTTGTGACCCGTTCTTCACAAAGAATGATTGATTGCAATCACAGCAGACCGAATCAATCGATCCCAATGTCAATCATTTAAGTTTTCAAAGAGCGAGATATGTTTCGTTCATTCCTCATTCTCAATCAATCCATTTCCACACCAGAATACTGAACGAAACAAAAACACATAAAATCTCAATCTCTATCTACGTGAATGAGAAAAATAACACACCACAGGAGACAGGAATATAAATTGATATCTATACATATACAGTGGGTTGCCAAATTAATAGGGACAGTCGTAAATCTTAAGCAAACTTTAGTTTACCTGTTTAAGATCAATGAAAATTATGTTTTTATATTGTTTATATTGATTAAATAGTGTTCATTCGTTATTTGAGAGTATTATTTTATAAAACTAAATTAAAAAAAGTAATAGTTAAAAAAAAAATCTAAGTGGGTAACTAGTCCAGAACAAAAAAAAAAAAAAAACAAGAATTCAGTGAAAACTTAATATTTTGTTACGTTTCCTTTTTTGCCATTATAACAGTTTCTAACAGCAAGGGCATGCTTTGAATGTACTTTTTAGCTATTTCTGCTATTGCAGGACAGTGGTGCCAAGCTACACTGAGAAAACTGAACTATGAGTTATTTAAACAGAAGCATGTTCAACTATATGTTTAAATTAGTACAAATAGAATTCAGTTTAAATCTACCTCTTATCTATTCAGATTAAAAAATACTATTATTTTTGGTAAAATCTATTTAAATCAAAGTAAATCATGTTTAATTATTACATTGGAAGCTACACGTAACTTTTTACATGAATTCAAGCCTACTTGAGTTTGATTTTCGAAGGGCCTATTAAATTATTTTACTCAATTAAAAATGTTAAACATTAAATTAACATGCACGAGTTTGTTTCAAATATAAATGCATTCAAAATATTAAGAAGAAACAGGGATTGAACAGAAATGTTTAATTTAAACTCGAATCAATTTGAATTGAACTCAAAGGAATACAAAACATAACTGTAACTGTCTTATGATTCTTACAGGTACTTGGCGTCTAAAAAAATAGCAAAAGAATCCGTCGCGACCACGTCGTGCAAAATGTTCAAATAGTTCAAAAATTAGTGCCACCGTAGTATCGTCGGTCCAAAGGTAAAATTCACTAAGTGCGGAACAAATTGTTCAAGAAAATGATAATGAAACGCATTTTTTTAATCCAAACAGTATAATTTTGCCCAGTTTTTATAAAGACATTGAAAGCTATGCAAAAGAACTTAATTTAAAATTTTGCAAAAAGTGACTTTTAGTTTCAATCCGATTTCTTTAAAAAGTGTAAATTGTTAGTAAGTGAGTTTTAACTTTGAACCGACAGCACGATATGTATGTATGTGTTACAGCTATAGGAAACGCTCCCATCATTACATATAGAATACATTCGTATTAAATTCAAAGGATCTAGCATCTATTTGAAAAAACTAACATTGAAATAATTTGTTTTAAACAGAAAACATATTTGACCCAAACACGAAAAATATTCAAAAAAATTAATATGATTCTATTTAAAACAACATCAAATTAATTTAATTAAAACAAACAGAAATATCCTTATGTTAAATAGAAAGCATAGTAAATTTGAACAAAATCATGTTCAAATCGTTTCAACAACGAATTAATACGATTCTATTTAAATTAAATAGAAATCGCTTCCATGCCAAATCATATGTGTTTGAGTTTGAATTAAATATGAATATGTTCAATATTTTTCTCAGTGTACTTTGAGCTTTTCAATAAGTTAACCTTGATGGTTATGACCTCCTTGGCATTTTCCCTTTTTTTTATTTCTCAAAGGTTTTCTATCGGGTTCATATCTGGGCAATTGCTTGGCCGCGGTAAAACTTGAATTATTTGTTGATTTAAGAAATTTTTACACTCTTTGCTTTATGGAATGTGGCAGAGTCGTTCATAAATGGTATTGATTCGTTGTCTGGGACCAGTCTTTAAGCTGTAGTATGAATCGATTTCTCAAAATATCTCTGTATTGGTCTTGTCTCATTGTACCCTGAACGATATGTGAGTAGATCTTTGTTGATAATTAAGAGATGATTGAATACAACAATGCAGTTCTTTTTTTCAATGCATTTGCATTTAACGAAAAGTATTAAAGTAAATAATTATTTTAAGTACTCGTAAGCACTTTTTAGCTTTGAAACAAAAAATAATTCAGGTGAAAGTTTTTGTGTTTTTGGAGTTAAGGTATATTTAAAAAAAATTATGCCTATATTAACATTTTTATTTATTTTTTCTAAGAAATAAATTCCTCTTCAAATAAGGATTGAAACAGACTGTAGTTAGTATGTACTATTGAAAATGTGTTTTTTTAAAACTGCCATAATCAAAGGAATGATTGATGAAATGAACGATTGAAAAGATCGAATCTTTGGTCTAATCAATCATTGATTGATTCGGTCTTTTAAAATGAACGATTGATACTGCTCTAAAATTTAGCCAATGGGCCTTTTAAAGTAAGGCCCATTGACTTCAAAGCCACATTATAATAGCAGTCAGAATCAGAATAAGAGGAGTTCTTTATGGCATTGGCTGAGCTTATGATCCCGGGAGCACTGTGTGGCTGCTGGCTGTTCTGATTAACATTGCAAAATGTACGTTGCAATGTCAATGTGCACTTGTAGAACAGATCCTCTAAAGTCTAAACTATTCCAAACATGCTCAAAGTTTTGGCAAGGAGATTTCTTCAAACTGAATTTGCAGTGAATACATATAGTGCTTAGGGCAGTTTTTAGCACGGACAACACTATTTGGCAAGAAAACGATTTGACATCGAAATTATCAGCAATTTGTTAGTAGAGTTCTCTCTTATCTACATCAAGGGCAGTTATACCATTATTTAAGCAGTCAAGTCTAGATTAAAGACACAATATTGGTTATTTAAAATTTATTTAAATTCTGGAGCTTGGTTTTTCTACGAATCCAGAAAAAAACTAGCTACCTACCTGTTAGCATATTAAAACAGTAGGTATGTGTGTGGATGTCAGGAAGATAAAATTTTAAAGATTTGTTGCAATCAGGAAATGTAAAACAATTCCAATTTTCAACCTCGCAGTCCTCAATAAATTCTCATAAAAATATACAAACATTTTCAATCATAATCCATTGCAGATAACAGACACACCTCCTATCGTCTTTATTTTACAAAATCGATTTCCACCCTCTTTCATGAAGAAGATAACATAACAACAAAATAATCGGAGAAGTCAAATGATAGCCTTACAAGAATAAATTAAAAAGAAAAACAAAATAAAATATTTCAACTCCGCACCAGCCGTCCTCTCAATCTTTTTTGGGGAATACAGGAAGATTTGTTGAAATTATAAAGAGAAAAAAGTAGATATCTACATCGATGCGAAAATTGTTTTCAATCTTTAAAGACTCGAGATGTTGGCTTTTGTCTTTCACGCCCATCATAATAATAAAAATCAGCTTCCGCCCTTACTTAAAACTGAGAAACCTGCTACCCTCCTTCCTATTATTAAACGAAGAACAACAACAATTTAGCACTTATACAAACTTTTATTTTAACTTGTAATTCTTGTATTTAAATAAATGTGTAATGGCCCGTGACATGAACTGATAGCGATAAGATAATTTCACTCGCCAATTTGAACGGTTTCCTTTTTAACACACACGCATCATACCTTTTATAGAACACTGGGACTACAATTTAATGCTGTGTGGGTTTGGTCGACATCTACAGAGAAGACGAGAAATCGACCCTTCATCGTCTATCAGAGTGAATAGATTAAATTCATCAGACGAGAAAAAAATCGTACTGGAGGGGGGTCTATTTCCCTTGTTTAGGTGGGAGGGGTAATTTCCTAAAAAATCAACTCAAAATAGAAAAACAAATAAAAAAAACAACGGGAACACTAACAAAGCCACTATACAGCATCTCTTAAGCCACAAATCCGTTCTCTAATATAAAATAATTTTCAAACACAAAAGAGTCTTCGGTTCTCTGTCCCAAATTTGGATATCAAGTAAAATCTCCTAACGCACTAAGCTGAGATTCTTCGAATCCAATGTCAAACCCGTGTTGTTATATGCTTGCGAAACCTGGAAAGTCACGATTACCATATCGAAGAAATTGCAGGCTTTTCTGAATCGCTTTCTACGCCATATTCTAAAAATTCACTGGCCACAAATTATATCGAACTAAGAATAGTGGCGCAGGACAAGTCAAGAGCAGCTCAACGTCGTCACAAGAAAGCATAAATGGCAACGAATTGGTCACACACTGAGGAAAAAAAAAGATGAAATTGCCAAGCATTACTTTGAATGGAATCCTCCGGGTATACGGCGGGTTGGAAGATGTATACAAAGTTAGCAGGACACTTTTGAAAATTCATATTAAAAACTATCCTATCATTAGTTGCTACTTAACTGCGGATTAGTTACGCAAAAAAAAAAAATAATTGCTTTTTTGGTTTAAGAAAAAATGAACTTAGCAGGACAACTTTCTCAAAAAAGGAGATAATCGAGCTGAAAAAACTTGGTTATTGAGAACTAATTAATTGCGAATTAGTTACGCAAAAAAAAATTTGATTGCATTTTTGGTTTGCGAAAAAATGGGTGTCCTGCTAATTTCATATGAACTTAGCAGGACAACTTTCTCAAAAAAGGAGATAATCGAGCTGAAAAAACTTGGTTATTGAAAACTAATTAATTGCGAATTAGTTACGCAAAAAAAAATTTGATTGCATTTTTGGCTTGCGAAAAAATGGGTGGTCTGCTAACTTATATGAACTTAGCAGGACAACTTTCTCAAAAATAAATATAATCGAGCTGAAAAAAAGTTTATTATTGAGAACTAAATTAATTGCGAATTAGTTACGGAAAAAAAAAATTTAATTACATTTTTGGTTTGCAAAAAAATGGGTGTCCTGCAAGCTTCATATGAACTTCGCAGGGCACACATTTTTCGCAAACCTAAAACGCTATACAAATTTATTTTGCGTAACTAATTCGCAATTAATTAGTACTCAACAACCAAATTTTTTCAGCTCGATTATCTTCATTTTTGAGAAAGTTGTCCTGCTAAGTTCATATGAAGTTAGCAGGACACCCATTTTTTCTTAAACCAAAAAAGCAATTATTTTATATATTTTTTTATATATTTTTGCGTAACTAATTCGCAATTAAGTAGCAACTAATGATAGGATAGTTTTTAACATTAATTTCCAAAAGTGTCCTGCTAACTTTATATACATGGTTGGAAGACCAAAAACAACATGGAAATCAAAAGTTCTAGCAAAAGCAGACTCTCAGAGAAAAACGTGGCCACAGTAAAAATATCTTGCTGCAGACCGTGAAGGATGGAGACGTTTTGCTGTGGCCATATGGCCCAACCGGGATTACAGTATACGACAATGAAGACACCTTTTTAATTTGATTGAGATTTTGAAATAAAACCAAAATTATTCACTTTTTGACATTTTATTATATATCTCGTTTCGCTAACTCTTCACAATTTGATCCTCCTTGTATGGTCTTCAGTATAAAAGTGCCTCCGATTTTTCGATGTCTGTCCGTCATCCTGCTTTACTTTGTACCCTCATGTTTTCAGCCAATCGGTTGGCGCGGACCTCGATTAGTCGCCCTCAGCTAACTTGCTGAATTGTACTGTCGTTGACGAAATCCAGCGGTCCTACTTACTCACACTTAGCACCAGGCGCGGATCCAGGATTTCGTTCAGGGGGGGGGGGGCAATTTTCATGAGTTTCCAGAATCTTGATGAAGTCTACAGAAAATTGGAGTACACTTCATACCACTCTCCATACCTGGTCAAAATAGCGATGTGGGTTTGAAATTTGAAGAACACAATTACTTCTTCCATAACTGCTATACAGGTGTCTCGAACAGCGGTTACTTTGGAACTTTGTGAAATGAAGCTAAGCACTTTGTGGCTGTAGCATGGTGTGTTTGCAGCGTTTTTGAATTCTCTCTGGATCTGTGTAACACCACTTCAAATTTCAGAAAGCATAATGGCACATCGGTATCGGTATCGGTTCCTATTCCCACTCATGACTTTCTAGTTCGAGTGAAAGTTTTAGCATCCTCTTTAGCTGTGACAAGATAATTGGCCAATGGTTTTGCAGGTAAAGGCCGTTTTCGAAAAAATCATCTGCGTCAAAACGCATTTGCAGAATGTTCTCAAATGTCTTTTTGTTCGAAAATTCAAATACAAGTTTTTCTGCATAAGCATTGTGTTCGATAAGACAGTTTGCAAAAGTCACATATTAGAAAAATTATCTGCGGTGCAATTCTGCAGTCAAAATTGAGCTGACGACAAAAATATTGAGAAGACAGAGAACATGTCAAATGCACTTGCCAGAAAATTGAGTGACGTTGATAAAAAAGACTTTGTGCAAACATAAGCAATATTTATTTCATTTCATTTCATTTATTCCAAAGAAATATATGTATTACATTGACACAACAAGATTTAAATCTTTTAAAGTATCTAGAGGCTTAAATTACGAATAAAATAATCAACTAATTTACAATGAATTATTTATAAAAAGTTAAGCTAAATAAAGGAGAAAAAAAAAAAGAAAATTATCGAGTGTACATATAATAATATAATCATAAATTTGATATTATTAAAATTGGGAACATTTCAACAATTAATTTATATATGTTTGTATATAAAAAAGAAAATAATTATAAGCACAATACTTAAGCTTGATTTGAAAAGTATAAAAATAGTTTCCTCTTAAAAGCTACTGGTGTGGTAGTTCGTTGCAATTCATGCGGAAGTCTATTCCACAAACGAATTGCAGAAACATAAAATGATCGTTCAGCAATATTGTGCGAAAAGCGTGGCAGAATTAATTTCAGTCCTCTATTCGATTGGGCAAATAAGAGTTTTTCACTAAGGTAAGTAGGACACCTGTTGTGGAAGACATTATGGAGTTTCAGAATCAGCCTGAACCTTAAGTAATTATCAAGGCTAATTCCAAAGAATGAGTCACGCAGATGTGATACACTGCAGTACCTTGGGATGGAGTAGATAAATCGAATGCAGTCGTTAAAAGCAACATTAAGCTTGCGCTTACATTCACAGTCCAAAACAGAATATACAGAACTATTAAAACTGAAATACGGCAAAAGCAGCGATTTAACGAGGCGTTTTTTCATATCAGGTAAGAGCAAAGCTGAGGAAGATCTTAGCGAACGAAGCCCATAGTAAATTTTTCTAATAACATCACTGATGGCATTACAGCAAGTAAGATTACTGTTGATGCAAAATCCCAAGTATTTAACATGACTCACATAAACAATAATTTCATTATCAAGAACAACATTGGGAAATTCTAGAGCATAACATGGCAACTGACTTAGTAGGATTTAGTTTCATACCATTAAGATTTGACCAAGCAAGAATTTGACATAAATCTTCATTTAAACGCGCTATGCACTCCTCCATCAAACCAATTGAACGAGAGATATAAAGCAATACATCATCAGCATAAAGATGAATTTGGCAGTTTCGCGTTGCGTCAGGGAGGTCATTTATAAATAGGGAAAACAATAAGGGACCAAATACTGATCCCTGGGGAATTCCCTTATATGTAATGAGAGCATTAGATATACCGGCCTCAGTTTTAACTCGTTGAGTTCGATCATTCAGATAGTTTCATAGGAGTTTAATCGAGGTGTTTGAAAAATTAAAATTTCTTTTGAGCTTTAAGAGAAGTACTGAATGGTCTATGGTGTCAAAGGCCTTAGAGAAATCTAATAGAACTAAGACACCAAATTTATCGGAGTCCAAAGCCAGTCGAATGTCAGAAGTAACTTTGAGAACTGCAGATTCACAACTATGGTTGCTACGAAACCCAGATTGCCATTTAGAGAGCTTGTTATTAGCAGTCAAATAGTTTTGTATTTGTTCATGTAATACCTTCTCAAGTACCTTACTCAGAAAACATAAAATACTGATAGGCCTGAAGTCAGAGGGTTACAATGGGTTTGCTTTTTTGGGAACTGGCAAAATGTTAGCGTTTTTCCAAACAACGGGAAATTCGCAGCTGTAGATACATTTATTAAATATATGAAGAAGGTAATTCAGCACTAAGGGGAGGATCAGCTTGACAAATGTCGGTGAAATGTCATCAGGACCAACAGAATTAGATTTGACTGACCGTAAGGCACTTAGAATCTCATTAGAACCTATACAATCAAACGAGAAAGGACTTTCACCTTCAGGCAACACAAAAATATCTCTCGGGTGTTGATAATTGGATCCACGTGGGACCAGAATATTGGACATGATATCGGCATTAAACGGACAACTGATTTGATTTTTATCTTCTTTGACTCCCATTTTTTTAAGATTGCTCCATAGTTCCTTAGAGCTGAGATTTGGGTTGAGTTTTTCTAATAAATATGTACGTTTTGCGTTTCGAATCAGAGAGTTTACCTTATTTCGAGCGAAGATGAACTGTCTTTTATTTCGTTCTGTCGGATTTCTCTTAAATTTTCTATGGAAATGCTCTCGTTCCCTAATGAGTAGTTTAATGTTATGGCTGTACCATGGGCATCTTTTTACTTTTAATTGCTTAGTAACCAAAGGTACATAGGTTTCAAAAAGCTGACTGAGTAAATTGTTAAACAGTGTAACCTTTGTGTTAACATCTGGCAAATAATAAATTGCATTCCACTCCAAGATACTAAAATTCGCACTAACATCCTCATAATTAAAGTCACGATATGACCTAAAGCTTATAGTCCTATTACTATTTGTCCTCTCGACATCAAACTGAAATGAGCAAAAGATAAAATCATGAATAAAGTCCGAAGTTGGTATTATTTGATCATTTCCTAGTATTCTACTACCTGAACTATTTAAAAACATGTCTAGCAATGATGGGTTTAAATCAGACTTAAAACAAGTTGGCCAACAAGTATTAACAATTGAAAGACCAATTTTATCACAGAAGTGTTCAAATGATCGCGTTAGACTATTGTTCAGTAAGTAATTCACATTAAAATCACCCCCAATCAAAACGTCACTGTACCTTGGACCCAGTTTCAGTAAGGTTTCTTCAAGTTCACCAAGGTTTTCTTCACTAAACATATTTGGTGGACTATAAACGGCAACTAGTAGGCATTTTTCAAACGAGTTCTTTAGTTCAACACATATAAAATCGATATTAGGTCTATTTGATTTAAAAACTGTAGAGGCTTTTAAATTTTCTCGCAAAAACATGCAGACACCACCCCCAACCCTATCCCTACGGTCATTTCTATGAATCTTAAAGCCTGGAAAGTCTATAGTTGCATCAGCAACATTCTCATTCAGCCACGATTCTGAAACCATAATGACATCCAACTTAGAGGTGCTAAATATTTGATACAACATGGTATATTTCGATCGTATACTCTCAGCATTCAGACAGCAAATACTGAGAGCTTGAAACGCCCCACACAATACATTGAGAACGCATCTTATGTTATCAGGATCTGTGCCTATAACCATGATAAAATTTATAAAACAAGATTACCAACACCACTAACCCCAAAGAGGAAACACCTTGTGTAATAATACATAAATTCAAAACCATACCAAAATGTGCTTAGGATTGTATATAAATTAGTTAAACTTAAAAGATAAATAAAAAGAAGCCATTTATAAAAATACATTTTGGAATTCATAGTGAGAAATTTAGAGCTCTGCTTGATAAATTCAAATTAAAATAAACACAGTATGTATAGCAAGCATAAGTTATAGTTAAAAATATAACAAAAAAATACAATATTCATATGTTAGTATCACCTACAGTATTATTAACAGCACCTCCAACATCAGCATCAACATCGTCAAGCTTATCAGCTACGGCACCATTAAAAACACCTCCATCTGCAGCATCAACAACACCTACGGCATCATTAACAGCACCTCCAACATCAGCATCAACATCGTCTAGCTTATCAGCTACGGCACCATTAAAAACACCTCCATCTGCAGCATCAACAACGTCTAGTTTAGGTGTAGGTACTTTGATTATCACCCTCACGTCAAAAAATAACAATCATTTAACATACGAACTTACGTTGGCCGTTTTCGAAAAGGTCAAATCAAAGTCAATATGATCATCAAATGACGTCATTTTTTGACGCAGATTGCAATCGTCATATGCAATTGTCCTGCTTGCACAAAATTGGTTTGATTAACGTCATTCAACTTGCTCCCAAAAGCATTTGATGTTTACGAACACGCTCTCTTGTTTCTCAATTTTTACTTTCAATTCGATTTTTTTACTGCACAGCTGCACCGCAGATGAGTCACTCTCGAGAGTTTTCTAGTGAAAGTACTATCTAAAATGTAAATACACATAAATATTTACCATAAAAAGGACTCAAACAACCAACATTTGCAAAGCAAAGTTTGATTTTTTACAGCTTGTTAAATCGACGTATTTTTAAGATTTTGTTTTTTTTTTCTTAAATTGAAATCAATTTTAAGGTTGAAAATTTTCATAAGTGCCCCTGCCACCTCTCCCTTTACATTTAACTATTAAAAACCACTAACAAATTTGTAGAGGAGAGTCGGGGCAGTAAATTTTTAAAACATTATTTTTCAAAAATTTGAAATTTTTCATTTACATTGCATTTTAAAAAGTGAAAATGAAATTGATTTGGGACTCAATCTGATTTCTAGTATGAACAATTTTTCTCAAAAAATGGTATACAGTAGTATAGCCTGACATTGATCTTTTAATTAGCTTAGCTTTGAAGATCGGACATCTAAAATAGAAGTTATAAGTTTCTAATCGCTCGATTTGAAGGCTATTTGTGCATAGCGGTACTTGGCTTCACTGAGCTTAGTCAGCGGCCGACGAACAACCACTCATTGCTGCAACACTGCGCAGCAAATTTAGAAATATTGTGCACAGCTCTGGGCTACATGCAGCTCTTGAGTATGTCTGCTCCCATTAGAACCTGAAAAAGCTGCACGTGTGTTTTACTCGTAGCTATAAAGGTAAGGCTCAGCTGGGAGAGGTGAGATGCATCGGAAAATGAAAACGTGAAGTCCTCTTTTGACTGCCAAGAATAAATTTTATGAACGAAAAAATTTTTTTTGATTACATTTGACTAAATTCTTATTTTACGCTTCGTTCATTCGATCTTGCTCAGGGGGGGGGCAATTGCACCCTTTGCCCTCCCCCTGTATCCGCGTCTGCTTAGCATCCTGGCATTATGCACCATCATCATGGCATTCGCCGACCGCTGGGTTTCACTTCCAGGAGCGGCGAAACCAATGAACGTATTCAGCTAATTTCTTCCTATTTCACAAAATGTCAAAAACCAATGAATTCAATTTCGAATTCATAAATACATTCGTCCCCTCCAATTACCGTGTACACAACAAAATAAAGGGAATTTTGCAGCAGCGAGGCCACCAATGACCACGACCAGTGACTAAATATTTTGAAGGAAGAAGAAGCAATTATTATCTTTAACGCGTATAACAAAAAAATACTACCTCGATGGAGTTTCGTTATTTTGGGGATATGGGATAAAGCCATAACGCTCCATTTTCAACAAAAATAAAGTTTTTAGCAATTCTAAGTATGTGCCGGACACTCGGCCATTCTCAAAATGAGTAACGTCTTCGCTTCTGGGACCAAGTATCCTCCGCGCCTTGTTTTGTATAGCATTTTTGAGCATACCAGCAGACCGTCTCATCCATCAATGGTTGTTCTATGTGATCGGGGGCTAACTGTCACCCAAAATTTGTAATTGAATTTGAGCAGACGGCCCGTAGATGAAGTTAGCCCTCCTTTTTTGAATTTGTTATTTTTGATTGTTCCTGATTTGTTACGGATTGGTCAAAATTCTTTTTGAAAAATATTCAAAAATGAGGGTTTTAGACTTCGGTCCCCATTTTTCGAAAATCGAAATTTTAAAAGTTGCTCTAGAATCAAGATTGTTCCGAACATTGTTCCAAGTTTTTGACTTGCAACTTCGAGGAAATGGTCTCAGATTCCGTGATATGGGATCCGAGGAGCTTCTCTAGGGAGGAGTGAAAACCAATTTCAGCTAACACGATTGTCCTCGAAGTTGCATTCATATTTTTTTTCGATGCACTATTTATCGCAAAGGCCCCAGTTGTGGACTGCAAGACTTTGATTTTTTGAATAGCCTTTAATGAAGCTTTCGATGCCCATACCTCTTTTTTTGCTATCAATCACACCCAAAATCTGTTGCGGGCTTTCGGTCTACATGTGTTGGGAAGTTATGATGACCCAGGGGCGTATACAACTTCACTTCTGGGGGGACAAAAAGTAACCCAAATCAGTACTAATACAGTTATTAATTAAAAGACTGGTCAACGATTTAATTTTGTTCGACTTAGGCTTTCTTTGGATTTTAGTTTCACTGGTCCACAAATATTGCCAATTTTTTTTAAGTTTTAGGTTCTGGGGTTGAAATTTTGCAGGGTCAAAATTCGTCTTGTCGAAATTCTATTTACATATATTTGGCCGGCTTTTTACTTCCTTTTTCAATTACCTTTAAATAAATATGAGTCGTTTAAGAAAAAATAAAAAAAAAAAGAATACGTTAAATAGATTTAGCTAGAAAATTCTAGCTTAAGCTTAATATTTCTAGCTTTCGATTGAACACCATCCCAAAATTTTTACCAGTTTGAACATATTTTATAGGAGAGTTATCTAACACTAGAAGGAAAATATGATAGATCTAAGGACTTTCTACTGATAAATAGACATTTAGACTTCCGAGGATATAAAAATAGCCCATTATTCATTGACCAGGACGAAATACTTTGTAAATCATGGTTTATAGAGCTAGCACAATCTTTGATGAAACCTAGAAGACAACTTTTAAATAATTGGACGTCATCAGCATTCATTTGAACCGAGGCAGCTGATATTTGTTGGGGGAGCTCATTTATATAAAGAGAGAAGAGAAGAGGTCCTAATATTGACCTTTGAGGTACACCACGATGAGTTGGAAGAAAATCAGACAAATTATTCGCCACCGAGACAGCTTGCTTCCTGTCACAAATATACGACCTTAATAAATTCACAGAAGAAGAAGAAAATTTGTGTAACATCAAAAGCTTATGGTACAAGTTAGGGTGATCTACGGTGTCGAAAGCCTTGGAAAAGTCAAGAAGCACCAGAAATGTAACTCGATCCTCATCCATGGCCTGCCTGATATCTTCTATGACGTTTATAAGAGCAGTCATACAGCTAGGGTGAAAACCAGATTGCATGGGTGAAAGAAGGTTTTGGGATCTGAGATGTACATAGATCTGCCTCTGCATTATTCTTTCAAAAACCTTGGATAAAAAAGGGAGGACAGAAATAGGCCTATACTCACTACCGTAAGGACTTTTGGGAATAGGTATGACCTTAGCCAACTTCCATTGACTAGGAAAAATACTTGTCATAAGGACTGTGTTAAATATGTGTGTAATAAAGGGTAGGATTATTGGAAGAATTGCCCTAGCAAAAACAGGATGAATACCGTCAATACCAGTGGCATTTGATTTAATTCACATAATACTCTCAACCACATCGGTACTATCGACTCGTTCAAATTCGAAAAGTTGTTGTTGTATGTCTGAGTCGATATGTGAACCAAATGTATTGGAAATGATCGAAGATACTTCTGAGAGTGAAGGATATGGCAGTGTTATAAAATTATGATTGAGTTGATTTACATCATTATCATCTTGAACAAGGTTTTTTTTGACAACTCCTTATTCCTTTAAGTTTTTCCACAGCTGTCTTCCACTCATAGACAAACTTAAGCGCCTGCTATACACTCTTATTTTTGTTGTCTTAATCTTGCAAACAACCTTGTTACGAAGTTCACGATACATGCAGTGATGTACATCCAACTTGTGACGTTTCCAACGGATGTA
Organism: Dasysyrphus tricinctus; assembly: GCA_963921185.1. Classification (NCBI taxonomy): domain Eukaryota; kingdom Metazoa; phylum Arthropoda; class Insecta; order Diptera; family Syrphidae; genus Dasysyrphus; species Dasysyrphus tricinctus. The sequence goes on along the minus strand of OY992530.1, from coordinate 227,249,276 downwards.
GGCTTGATTACGTAATTTCAGAAGTTGCCGGATTTCATCTGGAAACCAAGCCTTGTGTTGGTGGTTAACAGATTTGGTCACAAGGGGGACGTGTTGGTTGAAAAGGTTACTGATATTGCCGTTAAGAAATTCAATTTGCTCAGTTGACGATGTTAAACTATACACTCTCTCCCATTCAATACTTCTTGTTTGTTGCTCTAGGGTAGCATAATCAACATGATGGAAATCTCGATATTCGTAAGATGTTGAAGAATAATTTACACCGAAGTCGAAAGGTAAATAAATAAGATCATGCCTAGAGAAGGCAGCTGCAGAGAGCTGATCATAAAACAATATGTTATAAATATGAACAAAGAAAACATCCAAAAGTGTATTTGTATTCCAAGAAAAATTAGTAGGAATATAAGTATTCACAGGAAAAAAATTAAATGCTCTCATATCTTCAATTAAGGAAGTATCTAGTAAAAGATTGCTATTTAAATCACCAACTAAAACAACTTTGGATGCACTTACAGATATTTCTTCTAAGGCCGTGTGCCAATTGCGTTAAAATTCTGGTTAAATTTGATCCCAGTTAAATGTTATCCCTTTTTATAGGGGTGAGTAAAATTTAAGGTTTTTGCTGTGTCAATTGGATTAAATGGGATTTTTTTTTTATATTCACTTCCCATTAGTTTTGTTGTTGCATTTTTCTCAGTAATGATAGTTCGCAAACATATCAGTTTGCAAAATTAATGAATCATCTGAAAAAGTATTTTCAATAAATTTTATTGATTCTTTTACATTAAGCGTAGTACGCAGATCGAGCTAAAATTTCGCTTAAAGGATTTATTTCAAGTTATTCAAACTTCTTCTTGAGTGCATACTTAAATTTATTATAAGGTCTTTGTCTACATTTCTTAATCCTTTCATTTAATTTTAGTTTTTTTTCCATTTTTCATAATTCCCGATAGGATTCATGACTTCTTGATAGCAAAATAAAATTATTTATCTACATTCATCTCCCTCAGCAGTTTTTTTATAAGGGTTTACAACAACACAAACAAATCCGTATCGCTTAAGATACGCAGCCGAACGCGCCCATAGACATGTCAAAAATTAACCACCGACAAAAAATTTTAACGAGCTCCTGAGCAGGTTAAATTTTGAAGTCTATATTCACCTCGGTAATGTCAAAATTTAGCCATGGGATCAAATTTAACCAGGATTTTAACGCAATTGGCACACTGCCTTAGAGGTTTAAAAGTGGGTTAGTGCTAATATTCCGGCTAGGTCTGTATACAACTCCTAAGAGTAGATTACTTTCAGCAGGTATTAAATTTATAAAAACTTATTCCATCTGACTTTCAATTCTCGATAGGGTTACCAGATTCAAAATGACGAAAAGTGGGACATCGGGAGTTTTCTAGGGGGAACAAGTGAAGTAAGAAAGTTTAATTCGATTTTTATTATAAAAACAATCAAAAAAGCCAATCAAACTGACAGATGAAGAAAACTTTTGCGTCTGAAGTGAGATGTAGTTCATTGAGTGGATGCGTTCAGCTTTGCAAGGACTTTTCACTTCAAATTAAGCATTCAAAGAAAATCTTTTTAAAAATATTTAATGAAAATATTTTTAAAGTGTCCAATTGAATGTTTTTTGAAAAATATCTTAAAAATGTGGGGTGTTCAACAATTGATTACCAATTAAAGAACAAAATTAAATTATATTGTCACATAATTAAGCACTTCACTGTACTTGATCACCACCCACTAAGATTGAGATTACTTTTAGTACACTTTCGTGTTTGCAGACATAACATTAAAAGTGCAAATCAATAGTCTTATCAATTTTTCTCTTTACTCAATTACTCTATCCAACATTATCTCCCGTCAGAGATAAAGTTGGAGAGATCGAGTCATATCGTAAATCTTAGTTCGTAAGTCTAGTCTAATTCTGTAAGTACCTATTTTGTAAGTTAGTTTCTTAGATTATTAAGTCAGTCGACTCTTAATATCCGTCTTGTTCAAATGTTAAATAGTTAAAAGTCAAATAAATATTTTTGTGTTCAAACTAAGTAAAAAAAGGAATTGGTTTTTTTATTTAATTAAACAACTTCCTTTACTGGCGCAGTCGGTAACTTTTCGGGCTAAATCGAAATTAATAAAAACTGTTCAACAAAAAGTTTTCAACAAAATATTACTTTCTTTAAAAAAAAAAACAAAAAAAAATCAAAAGACCTAATGTGAAAAAAGAATTAAATTATAAAAAAAATAAGATTTTGCTTTGTGGCGTCTATGAAAAGTGTTCAAAAAACTATAATATTAAAATATGTTATTCAAAAACTAGTGTTTTAAGAAAACTTAAAATTTTCGTAATAACTAGAACGTACAGTTATGAAAAAGACGCGCAGCGCTTAAATAGTTCGATAACAGCCCGTCATACACGCTCTTGGGTTAAGCTCGATTGTGTTTAAAATTTGTTCGAAAACATCAACATCGAACCAAGCCAAGGCTTAATCGAAGCAAAGTTATTACAACTGTTATAAATCAAACGAAATTGCTCGAAAATAAATTTGTTCGATCTTAAAAATAAGAAAAAGTACTTCATACAATCAAGAATGTTTGTGTGTACATCTATTTATAGCAACTTTAAAGTGTTATAATTGAGAAAATTATAATAATTATACAAGCCTAAAACATTAAAAAAAAAAAAAAAAATGACATTCATAAAAAATATTTGACTACCAACAAAATTCCAAAACACCTGCTAACACCATCAACAAAAGAAGACAAAAACCTAAACTACAACTAAACATTACCAACATAATAAGAAGGCAACAAAGAAGACAACAAAAGAAGCTGCATAAAAAAAAAAAAATTATCATCCTGTTTATGTGAGTAACCATCAACTTTAACAAAAAACAAAAATAATGGAAGCTTTAAATAATGTAGACAAATTTAAAATAGTCTTAGATTTAATTAATAAAATACCAGAATTTAATGGTAACTCTTATTTGTTAATTGATTTTCTGGACAGGGTAGATTCAACTGCACATATTTTAACAACATTTGATGCAAATACATCAGCATTACTTGCAGGTTATATTAAAGATAAGATTGTTGGAAAGGCAAGATCTGAGCTTCAGAAGCATGGAAGAGTAAGAGATTGGCTTCAAATTCGAGAAATTTTAAAAAATAATTTTTCTGAAAAACTTTCTTCAAACACTCTTTTAGATAGAATTAGAACCGCTAGAGTCAAAACAAACATAGACGACTATTACCAAAATATTAACAATTTATTAAGTAGGCTGAACAATTCTTATCTTTTAAATAACAACCGAAATAGCGAGGAAGTGATTGCTTCTAATAGTAGAATTGCCCTTGAAGCTTTCAAAACCAATTTACCTGAACCTACAAAAACAATAGTTCTTAGCCGCAATCCTCAATCCCTTTTTGAGGCTTATAAATTAATAAATGAAATCAACCACCACAAATTTGGACCCAATACGTTAGGGTCAAATCAATATTTTAGACAGCAGAATCGATATTCTAACCACAACTCTTATCAGGAAAATAATAGTAGAAACTATAATCAACATAATTCTTACTCTAGAAACAATAATAATTCATCCAATTTTTACACAAGCAATAATGACAATAGACAAAATAATAATTCATGTAATTCTTACACGAGAAATAACGAATATAGGCAAAGAAGACTAAATAGTAATAACAATTATACACCACAACTAAGTCAAACCTACACCAGAAGTAATCAAACATCGCAATATAACAACAACAATAACAATATTAACAATAACACACGTAGTGGCCATTCTCGAAGATCAAATAGGTCTGAGCAGCCAAATAACAACAATAATTACGAACAAATGGACGTTACTCTGAATGAAGGTGAAAACACATATAACCAACAGTCTAGCCAGAATCGCCAAAATTTTTCAACAACTCGCCCAAGAAATTACCCTATATAGTTATAAAAACTCGTGAAAGGCCTCTTAGATTTATAATTGACTGCGGTGCTGAGTATAGCATCATCAATAAAAATGTATGTAACCCAAAGTGGCAGGTTCAATCTAAAAATTATACCTTAAAAGTACTAGATCGGAATATCCACACAAGTGTGGAATACAAAATTCCTTTATTCAAAGAATTTAACGAAAATAATCATTACGTTAATTTCTTGGAATATGATTTCCATGATCGCTTCGACGGATTAATTGGTAACAATATCCTTCTTAGTTTAAACTCTATTATTAATTATCAAACTATGTATCTTATTACTAACAAAGCAACAATAAGATTATATTTTAACGAGGACGAAGAAAGCTACGCAAATCTAGTTTCTCAAAACGAGGAAGTTTTGAATCTATTTTGCAGTGAATCTATCTCCTCTGAAATTAATGACAATCTTTTTGCAGACCACTTAACGAACGCTGATGTCCTAAAATTAAAATCTTTGTTGAATTCCTTCAAACGAATTATTTATAGAGAAGGGGATGTTTTATCTTTTACAAACGATATAAGTCACCGCATTATAACGAATAATGACATCCCAATTTACAGTAAGGTTTATCGTTATCCAGAAATTCATTCTGACGAGGTCGACAGACAAATTTCTGAAATGTTGAGGCAAAAGATAATTGTTCCTAGCTGTAGTCCTTACAATTCGCCCATATGGGTAGTTCCCAAAAAAGATAACAAAGATGGACAAAAACAATGGCGAGTTGTAATAGACTACAGAAAGTTGAACTCTCAGACGGTAGAAGATAGATTCCCAATGCCGAACATTGACGATCTTTTAGATAAACTAGGAAAGTGTAATTATTTCTCAACGATCGATCTTGTCAAAGGTTTCCATCAAATTGAAGTGGATCCCCGTGACAGAGCGAAAACCGCATTTTCTACCAAAAGTGGGCATTATGAGTTTCTGAGAATGCCGTTTGGGCTGAAGAATGCCCCAGCCACATTTCAGAGACTCATGAATTATGTGCTTAAGGACTACATCAATAAGATTTGTGTAGTTTACTTAGACGACATACTTGTGTTTTCTACAAGTTTTGAGGAACACTTGATATCACTCAGAAATATTTTTCAAAAACTTAAGGAAAGTAATTTAAAAATTCAAGTCAACAAATGCCTTTTTGGTGATTTATCTACAAATTTTTTAGGCCATGTAATTGTAAACAATGGAATTAAACCAAACGAAGAAAAAGTTAAATCAATAATTGAAATGAAGTTACCAAAATCTATTAAAGCAATAAAACAATTTCTCGGTATAACCGGTTACTACCGAAAATTTATCAAGGACTATGCCAAGGTAGCATATCCTATGATAAAATATTTGAAAAAGACTGAAAGTTTGAAAATTTCTGACCCAGAATATATTAAATCATTTAACACTTTGAAGACACTACTTACCTCTGACCCTATCCTTAGAAATCCTGATTTCACCAAAAGATTTATTTTGACCACAGACGCATCAAATTTTGCTCTAGGAGCCGTTCTAATTCAAGAAAACCACCCCGTTTGCTATGCCTCTCGAACGCTAAACAAACACGAGCTAAGTTATTCTACTATAGAAAAGGAGCTCCTGGCGGTCGTGTGGTCCATCAGATATTTCAGAACTTATTTGTATGGTAGAAGATTTATTGTTAAAACTGACCACAAACCCCTTGTTTGGTTAAATAGCATAAAAGAACCTAACATGAAACTCCAACGTTGGAAAATAATGCTTAACGAATACGATTTTGATGTCGAGTACCTAAAAGGGAAAGAGAACGTTGTCGCAGATGGGTTGAGTAGGTATACGGACAAAAATGAAACCAGAGACATGTCAAAAGCTGAAGACGAAATAAGCTTGGTTGACATCTTTAATAATGAGGTATCTGTTAATGAAACGTGCAGTGGCGAAGAAGTCACTCGTGAAATTTCAGCACACAGAAGAAATAACGAAGAAGTTATATCTACTGCGGCCACCATCCACAGTGCGATGGAAGACGAAACACGCCACATTTATATTACGGAAAAACCTATCAATATTTTCAAAAATCAAATTTATCTTTTTTATGGACCAAAAGAAAAAGTCTCTATCAAAATTATTCACAAAAAAATTCAAAATCTGGTTCAAATCGATAAAGAAAATAGTAATTTATTGGAAATTATGAAAAGGCTTTTGCTTACTAAAGGACTCATGTGCATTTATTGTGATGATTTGTCCTTGTATCTGAATTTTCAAAATCTTTTCGTAAAATATTTTTCAATGAGCAAAAATTTAAGACTTCTTAAGTCTAGCATTAAACTGAAAGACATTGTTGACAAAAACGAATTAATTACGATCATAAAATATGAGCATTTAAGTAAAAATCATCGAGGAATCAATGAAATGTTTATGGAGCTTAAACAATTGTACTTCTATCCAAACTTACAAGTCGAGATACAGAAGTTTATAAACAACTGTGAAATTTGTATGCTTGCTAAACATGATCGACATCCTCTTCAAGTACAAATGGCAATCACAGAAAAACCCAAACATTTCAATGATATTATCCACATGGATATTTGGTTCCCTGAAAGAGGGAAAATGTTTTTAACAACCCTAGATAAGTTTTCGAAGTACGCGACTGTTCACCCTCTGGAAGATAGAAATTGGATCGCCATTCTGAGTGCAATAAAACAGAGGATCCAATTCCTAGGAAAGCCAAACAAAATTGTTTCCGATGGCGATTCATGTATATTGCACTCGGCGGTGGAACAATTTTTAAAAGAAAACAAAATTATCTTTCACAGAACAACTGCTTCACTTAAAACCGGCAATGCTGATGTCGAAAGGCTACACGGTACCTTGAATGAGCACTTACGTATCATGAATGCTTCAAAAGATAACGCAGATTTGAATGAAAAATTGTTTAGGATTATCACAATTTACAATTCTACTATACATTCAACTACAAAAATAAAACCATTAGATTTCATCCATAAAAACCTAACAAAACAAGACATAGATAATTATGCAAACCATTTTCAAAAGGAAAAAGAAAATAAAATAAAAACCAAAAATAAAGAAACAGGAACAGGCTCGAACCAATGTGAAAACATTGTTCGAAATAGAACAGTGGTTAAAAGTAGGCCTAAGTACAAAAGACTTAACCAATTCGCGACGCAAGGGAATTATACAATTGATAAATCCACTAAAAGAAACACTCAATATCACAAGAAACAATTAAAACGTTTGTATAAATATCAAAATCAATGAAACCATAATTGGTTAACTGTTTTTTTCTCTCACCCAAAATAATAACTCACAAATTCTACTTCTATAAATTTTTTTAAAGTACAGCACAGCGTATCCTTTAGATAAACGATTATTTTCAGTTCCATTTCAGCACTTTCCATAATTCCGATTGTATTTGTTACTTATTTAAGTTATTTTTTCTTTTATTTAATAAATTTTCATCTTCAAATTACTATTTTAAAATTCAAACGTTTTCTATTTATATTTCTTCAAACTATTTCCTTCCTCTTCCAAAAGCTATGATAGCAAGACTCAAATGTCATGACACCTTGGACATAATATGTACTGGAATATTATTCCAGTTTAGAATAATTTTCTTCTGTCAAATTTGATTAGAGTTGTGTGCGTTTTGGGTTCATGAAAAAGAAAAATATAGCTGTTTACACCTAGTGTTATGTCATAAATTCAGAGTGTGTTCAGAGTTCATAAGAAAAATATTGTTGTTTACACGGTGTGGTATGGCATAAATTATGGGCTCGTTTTGGATTGAAGCTAATTACTAGTTGCGTGGTTCAGAATAATTTTTGTTGCACTTTCGAACTAAAAGTCAGGAAGAAGTAAGAAAATTTAACGAAATTAAATGAATGCAACCTAGGAATGATGTACAAAGATGCATTGATATAATTCTGATGAGTCCCTTGTTCAGAAAATTTTAAAATAAAACAAAACGTTCAAAAATTGTAAAGGATTTCACAAATGAAATAAATGAATGAAAAGTATTAATATCTTAGAGAAAAAAAAACTAAAAAATAATGTTTATTTTTAAAGAAAGATTCTTGAATAAAAACAAATTACATTGTTATGTTATTTCAAAATTTGATACATTGATGTCTGACTAAAAATATACAGAAATAAATGCCTATAATAAAAAAAAAAACAATAATTATATTTTTATAGGTTCATTATAAAATGAAGAACAAAACTAAATGATTGCCTGTAATTAAAAGTAAAGTTTATTGTGTTTATGATTGATAATTGTGTTTATAATTTGATAAAATATGATGAAATAAAAGTTTAGTTAAAAGATAAAAATGATAAATTTGGTACTGAAAAAAATATTGTGAAATTTATTGAATGTAAAAATTACAAAAAAAAAGAAAGTTATATTTAGTTTATTTGTATTTGTTAATTGTCAATTTAAGAAAATGAAAAACAAGAACAAAAGTCATATTAATAATGATTGTTAAACATTTTTGGAGACCAAAAATTCTAGGTGGGGGAGGTGTCACATAATTAAGCACTTCACTGTACTTGATCACCACCCACTAAGATTGAGATTACTTTTAGTACACTTTCGTGTTTGCAGACATAACATTAAAAGTGCAAATCAATAGTCTTATCAATTTTTCTCTTTACTCAATTACTCTATCCAACATTATCTCCCGTCAGAGATAAAGTTGGAGAGATCGAGTCATATCGTAAATCTTAGTTCGTAAGTCTAGTCTAATTCTGTAAGTACCTTTTTTGTAAGTTAGTTTCTTAGATTATTAAGTCAGTCGACTCTTAATATCCGTCTTGTTCAAATGTTAAATAGTTAAAAGTCAAATAAATATTTTTGTGTTCAAACTAAGTAAAAAAAGGAATTGGTTTTTTTATTTAATTAAACAACTTCCTTTACTATATGAAAAGCAAAGAATTTTTTCATGAGCAAAAGGCTTAGGAAAAAACAAAATAAGAAGCTTAACTACATAATGTGCATAAGAATATCAATGAAGAACGCTATTGAGTGATATACAGCAGCAGAGTTTTGATTTCATGGTGATTGAAATCTAGAAGCCAAATTTTAAGTCTATTTAGGAAAATAGGTAGAGATCTAATAAACCGAAAGTTCATAGGTAGACGATTGAACAATTTAAATGATACAACGGAGAAAAAGTTTCTGAAGTGTGTAGTTCGAAATGATGGAGTGACAACAGAATTAACTGAATTGCTACGCAAATACCTGGTGTTAGAAATTGGACTCTGCATATAACCACCTCTCAAGAAAAATATTTTTAAAACTTTAAAATAATATAAATGTTTTAGCGGCAGAATTCCCAATGTCCTAAACAGAACCATAGAATGAGCCAAACGATTTGCTCTGAGTATTTGTCTTACAGCGCATTTTTGTAAAACAAGGAGTGGTTGGAGAATTGTGTCGCAAGCGCCTCCCCAACAACTCAATCCATACTGCAATCTTGATTGAAATATTCCGTAATAAACCATTCTAAGTGTTTTACCGTGTTTTTGTGTTCAGAAAACCAAATTCGAAGAAGATGAACGTCATAATTGATGTCAGCACTAAGGTTTAGAGCACTATCTGAAAGGTAAGCAATCCCAAGATCATCAGCAAAGGCTGTAACCTTACCTTTAAACGATTGAAAAAACAGAGAGTTAATGTAAATTAAGAACAATATTGGCCCCAGGACTGAACCTTGGGGCACACCTTGATTTATCAATTTGAAATCACTTAGTACATCTCCTACTTTAACTTTTCGATTTCTATCTTTAAGGTAAGACTTGAACCAATCATAAATAAAATCCCGGAAACCTACGCAATATAATTTTTCTAATAGGACATTATGGTTTACCATGACAAACGCCTTGGTTATGTCCACAAAGAGGCCGGCACAGTGTTTTCTGTCATCCATCGTCTTATATATGAAAGAGTAGAACTCCAAAAGGGCATCTTCCGTAGAAAGCCCCTCTCTAAACCCGAACTGATCAGGGCTAAAAAACTTTATTATTGTTAGATAACCCATTACCCTACACTTAATTGCTTTTTCAAAAATTTTAGAAATAGAAGACAATAGCAAAATTGGTCTATAATTATTCTTGTCACATTTACTACCCTTTTTAAAAAGAGGTATTACATAAGCACACTTAAGTTTGTCAGGAAAATTTCCAGTGAGAATACTCAAGTTAAAAATGTGTGCTAGTATATCGACTATATTCGGCCCTATCTAGGTAACCGTCGGAGCGGAATTTTCTCCGATTTCCTACGAATCGGAGACATTTTGCTTCGAGGTAGTTCTCAGTTCAGCTGATCGGAAATTCTCTCTTTCTTGGTTATTTTGTTAATACACAAGCATATGTTATACCATTTTGGAAAGTGCATTGAATGGACAACTTTTTTAAACAATTGGCCATTCATGTTCTCATACAATTTTAATTTATTAGAGGTGGTCAAACTTTTTTGAAAATAAATTTGTGTACTGAAAAAAATATTTTAAAAAATTATAATAAAAAAATGCAATGACTACTATTAAATTTTACCACCCATTTATTACAACAGTTATTCTAGAATATTACAAAAATAGAAAAATAGTAATAATTGTTCATCCATGGTCGTAGCGTTCACGTATTTGAGGAAAATAGTACTTCTTAACAACTTTTTTAAAAAACATCATGACATAGTAACCACTGGGAAAATATTTTTTTTATATTTTTTTTTGGAAAGGTCATAAGGCCTGCTACAACCATTTGCAAGGTTATCCATTATTTACAGGACACCCTGTATATCGGACGAAAACAAAAATCGCATCAAAAATCGCGTCGCGTAAAATTCGCGAGAAAATAATAATTGTTAACGCAAACGCGACCATTGAAACTTAACACGCACCTTACACTTTTACTATTTTTCTGGACCTTCCCCATTCCTACTTAAACGTCAAAAATTGGTTTCTTCCTCGGATATACTTCCTTCATTCGCTTTACTTCTTTCAATTTGTGTGCTGGTGCCAAATTTGCTCCCTACCTAAATTAAATTAACTTTTGTAAAATCTTAAAAACTAAAGAAAATTAATTTTTTGATATTAAATTAATAGAAAGCGATTGTGTACATAAAATAACTATTAACGTTTCATTCATTCAGCGGTTGAATTAATTCTGGCTCACTTCAGATATCTATATCAGAAGCAGCAAGTACGTGCAATCTAGCATGCATTTTATTTATTTTTTAAATCCACCTTTTAAAGACATTGTGGCCTCTTCGAAAAGTCATAATCATGCAGTATTAAACAGGAATATGAATCATGCTTCTCTATATCAACATACATTATTATAAAATTTGTACATAGAGAGGGGGTATTTTTGTTTTGTTTCATACCTATAACAATAAAAAAAATCTAAATGTAACGGCTTGTGCTAACTCTAAGAAATATGTTATGTATATTTCCAACACGTTTCCCATATTCTTTTAGAAATATTATTAGAATATTTTTTATTTTAGGAAATTCCTCTTTCCATTGCAGTACTTCGATAAAATTACATACATTTCCATTGAAAAAGCCCACAAATCATTTAGAAAACACAAAAAAGGCAATTGTGATGCAGGAACCTCGTGCCTCGCCCTCTCATAAACAAAACCAAATTGTTTTAACATTCAAGTACTTACTCTTGCTTTTGCTTTGAATCTCTTATGCCGGCAGCTATGTGTATCTTTAAAATTCTATAACATAGCATGGCTGCAAAAAGAAATAAATAAAAATGCGTATTTTTCTGATATATTTTTTCAACCGGATTCGGGGATTTTATTGCATACCCTGTGATTAAAAATAATAAAAATAAAACAAGTCAAACACAATTCGAGTTATTTTCCCCTAAAATTCAAATTCAAATTCAAATAAGACCTCTACCCAATCTATAATAATATTTGGGCTCTAATGTACAATTCTCTTTTCTTAATTTTTTGTTTTATGGAATTATAAAAGAAGAAATATAAAATTTCAAATAATTTACTAGCTTGTTTTTGTTATATACAATATTTTGAATTAATTTAAATGATTTTTTTTTCTTTTTCCATACAAATGTGCTTCGGATTAAACTATTTTTTTTGTTCTTTCTTAAATAAATTAGCTTTGAATATAAATATTTTTTTTTCTTAATTTCAATAGGTAATTGATAACATTAGTTTAAAATACAATATTATATATATATTTATGTATTTAAATAAATACAATAATTTATCTAAAGATACTTTTTACATTTCAGTTAAACTTTTTTTTTTCATTTAACAACTGTACATTGTTTCTATTATTAAATATGATTTAATATATATTTTGTATTTATATTTTTATTTTTTATATAAACTTATTTTAGCTATAAACAGTTTTTGTAACAATTTATTTTGTAAGCTATGAAGCAAAGGGTTTGGGAAATGGATTTTTATTTTTCTTGATATTTAAAAAAAAAGTATCAGTCAGATTCAGATCCACGAAACTAACACTGCGGTATTAGGAAAAGAAATAATCAAGTTATTGAATTCGAGAAAAATTATTTACAAAAAATATGGCTTTAAAAAATTTAAAAAAAATCTCCTTTGCAAATTAGTAGAGGTCCAATTGAACAACAGTTAGATAGGAGGTAGGAGGTCTTTTCTTCTATTCAATACAGAGGAGCTAGGGGTAAATTTTCTAGACAAAAATCATTAAATGGGTATAAATAATGCAAAACCATAATATCTTTTGTTCTCTGTTTTTAAAAACAGAACTTTATTACTAAATTAAAATTTCAAAACTATTTTAATGGTCAATTTAAAAAAAAAACTGTTTTTGAACACAAAATCTTTGTAAAATAAAATGCACGACTGGGTCACACGTACTTGCTCTTATGTTCAAGACACTGTGGGCTTAAGAAAATTGTATATAAAAACATGGAAATTATGAGAGAAAATTGTAGAGAAGCATGAAATACTACTTTTAAATTGGATAAAACAATTCTTTTGACAGTTTGATCTTTGATGTGGAAAAAAAGAATGCCATCTTAATACTTGATTCAATATGATTGTATGGGAAAAAAAATTTTAAATCGTTGGAGCGGTTTTTAAAAAAATTAATTTTTTATATATAAAATTCTCAAAACATTTTTAAGAACAAATCTTGGTATGCAAATCTAAAGTATATATTTATTTGTATATAAAAACAAAATTTGAAAAAAAATTGTCAACCCGTTTTTGAGATATCGAATTTTCAAAAAAAATGTTGAAACTTTTTTTAAAAATCCAAAAACTTTTTTTTGAAAATTTTGATATGCAATATTATTTGATCTTATCTGAGTTTTGTACATAAAAAAATTAATCTAAATCCGTTAAGCCGATAAAGAGAAAATTCAAAATAAAAAAAAAACGTTCTATGACGGATACTATTAATAGTTGCTAAGTGTAAAATTTTATAATTTTTGGTAGTAGATCGTACTAATTTTAGTATATGAAAAAAGTTTAATCAAAATCGTAGGAGTCGTTTTTAAGCAAAAAAGTATTTTCCTTTGCGGTTTTTTAACTTTTGTACCGTTATTTTTTCTTAAATGTAAAATTTTTTCTAAAAATATTTTAGACAGTACTAAAAAATTCTTAAATAAATACCGAGTTTCAAACAAATCGATCATGTCGTTTTCGAAATATTTGATTTTCCAAAAAAAATGTTGAAACATTTTTTAAAAATCCAAAAAATATTTTTTCAAAAAATTTGGTGCACAAAACTTTTTTTTTTTTTTTTGAAGTTTGTGTGTAAAAAAATAATTGAAATCGGTCGTACCGTTTTGAAGAAAATCAAAAATCAAAAAAATGGTTCTTTGGGAGGTACCATTAATAACCATTTCTGAAAAATGGTATTCCACCAAAAGAAAGCCCTTACTAAAATAAATCAATTGAATTTTTTAAAGAAAAGTTGTCGAGCCGTTTTTGAGAAAAATACGATTATATAAAATTGCCAAAAAAAAATTGTATGGCAGGTACCGTTATTTTTGGTTCTTAAAAAAAATGAAAAAAACGTGTGGGCATAATCACCAAAAACCACTATGTACCAAGTTTGAAGAAAATCGATCGAACCGTTTAGGCTGTAGACGAGAAGACAGACAGACAGACAGACAGACAGACAGGACCAGACAGACAGAATTGTGCCATCCACTTTTTTAGTGTTCTCTATCATCGTAATATCATGTTTGATTGTTATCTCAAAATTTTTTTTTGCACGAATCCAAAACTTGCCCTATAGTACCTACTAGTGGGCTCGCTTAGCGTCAAATTTGGAGATATGATGTGTTTTTGCCGGACAAAAGCACCAAATTTTTTTTAGGTACTACTTAGGTCCATAGCTTGAGATTTAGGGTAGGACCCATCTCGGTGGTCAGCCATCTTTGATTTTATAGCCGCCATTTTGAATTTTAGGTATATTATTAATATCTCGGCTTCTAAATCACTTAGGATCCCAAACTTGGTATCTAGGTATACATTTTTGGGATCAGGCAAATATACGAAGGGGGCATGGGGGTCATGACCTCCTTGCTCCAAGATAATCATATATTATATTTAGGGTCGGATAAAGTATATACACAAGTTTAAAATGTATCTGACTAAACTTATCCAAAGAGGGAAATGGGGGGTCATGACACCCCCCCCCCCCTCAGAGCCCAGGAAAAAGTATAAATAAAAAACAAACTTCATTTAATCACACAGAAGTGCAAAAACTGACGTGACGTACGGCTAGCCCAAATTATTTCATAGCCGTAATGTTACCCCTTTTCGTATCGAGTTTTTCAGAAAGACAAATGAATAAGTTAAATGCAAATACATTTAAGTTAGGTTGTATAAGTATATATTAATAACAAACTATCCAATTATTAAATCGAGTGACAAAAATATTAAATTCTAAGATATAATGTTGAAAATGAAATAAGATATATGTACATGTACAATTGTACATGCAGTACCTCGTGGCATGATGGTTAGTGCGTAGGACTGTCATGCCGAAGGTGTGGGTTCGATTCCCAGCCGTGCAACCTAAAAACAGAACTGTTTTATTAGAGGTTCTGCCTCTTGCGAGGAACTGACAAATCCTCCAAGAGTATAATTGTCATGAAAAAGTGCTTCTCATTTAGCCGTTCAGACTTGGCAAAAACCTGTAGGTCCCCTCTATTCCTGCCAACTACACGCACACAGGAATTGTTGTGAGTTTAAGTCACTAGGCCCTGGTTCTCCACGAGCTTTTGCGCCACCCAATTTATTTATTTATTTATTACATGTACATACATATTAATATATACAATTTAAATACCTACAAGAGAAATCACATATGAAAGATGTTGAATTGCAGTGTATCCTTTTTGACTCTTACAATTACATTTCACCAATTCAGTACATGCCCTTGAAGCTATAGGTAATGTGTTCCATACAGGAACCCTTGATCCACCTTCTTCTTTCTGAGTCCAGCCCCAGCCTTCCGGACTAGGAGCACACTGTTGAATGTGTTCACTGGTACACCATATTCCTGCCTGATATATACAGCCCGCTTTGAGTGTTGAAGTAGTGCATCTTTTGTTGGTGGAAGTTTCTCCATTGTCTTAGTCTTCTGACAAAACAGCTCCTTGCTGACATCATTCAAACTGTCCGAATTACTGTATGTATCATATAATATTACCGTGAAGCGTTCTAGCCTTTTAAATCTTCACCATCAAGCTCTGGTAGGGATGTAATGCTAGGCATGTTAAGGTATGTGTCACCTCATGATAACAATTCCATGCCGCCCACGCAGATTTTTTGCTTCGTCCGAAAAATGAAGATGGTTTATCGCAACCCGTAAGACTGTGAAATACGGGGAGGCCAAGGATATTTGTACGCCCAGTTTCTCGTTAATAGCATTGATATCTATATAATTAAATGATCTGCCGGTACCAAAGGCAACAGAAATCTTCAATGAGGATTACCACCACGTCCGTGTCAACAGTACGAACCATACACCTACTAAAGCCATTCTTCATTATGTTCGAAAAGAGTCAGAGGCAAAGAATCATCGTGTAAATAGGGGACTTAGAAAAATCTTGCGTAAATGATCGCATTTAGACAACTAACCGAAACATAGATATTGCTTAAAACAGCTGACAAAGAAATTAAATTTTAAATTTGATTTATGATCATCAATATGATATTTTAAGATTTTTTCTATTTCTGTTTTCATGTTGAATGGAGTCCAAGATGATGAAAATCTGCATTTTGTATTTGCATTTAACTTATTCATTTTCCTTTCAAAAAAACTCGATACGACAAAACATACAGTCTTCGGGAATAATATTACCATGGTCTCATAAAAAGTTACATTACGGTTATGAAATAATTTGGGCTAGCCGTACCTACGTCACGTCAGTTCTTGCACTTCTGTGTGTTTAAATGATGTTTGTTTTTTATTTATACTTTTTCTTGGGCTCTGAGGGGGGGGGATGTCATGACCCCCCATTTCCCTCCTTGAATAAGTTTAGTCAGATACATTTTAAGCTTGTGTATATAAATTGTCCGACACTAAGTAGGGGGAGTTGGGGCACCTTGATACGATTTTCATTGGAACTCAATAAACGGGTCACATATGATATGAATAACAAAGTAAAATATTTTATACGTTCATTGTCTTTCTAACAAGCTTATGTGAAACGAATTAAATCTAAGACGAATTCAGACAAAATATTAGGGTCAATATATTAAGTAACGGTATTTGTATCAAACTGCCCCATTCACGGGGAACATTGATACATGTGCGGAAGCTTTGATTTATAACAAATTAATCAGTATTTATTGTAAAACAAGTTTTATTAATTTTTTATAACGTACATACATTATATAAATTCAACCAGTAGGCAGTTTAATACATTTTTGATATATCAAAGGAGCCACAGCAACTTTATCGATGAAGTAACGAAAGAACCGTTCTTCGTTTGTACGTTCTCAACATTTTTTGTTTAAGGATGTAAAAATGTTTTATAAACTTATATAGCAGATAGAGAGGGCATATTGACAGTATTTAATTACCACGAGATGGTATGCATCAATGTGCCCCAACCTCCTTAAGGAAAGATAAATATGAATAAAAATTAAGGCAAACTTTAATAATGAAACCTTAAGTGATTTTCTCTATAAGAAGGACATGTACTCAACAAACACCTTCTTAAAAAATTGTTTACACAAAATATACTAACCAAAAACCAAACTTTAAAGCAGCTATACTCAACCTGCGGCCCGCGGGCCGCATGTGGCCCGTCGGGCTGTTCTAAGTGGCCCACTTGGCATACTTGCATAAATATGCGATTTTATAGAAAAACTGAATACCATAAATCAAAATTTACATTCGTTTGGAAAAAGTGCCTAAATCGATTTCCTCGCTTCTTTTACAAAATGAAACAGTGCCCGAAATATAATGGCCTTTTCGATTGGCAATCCAGAAGCGTTCAGAATGCGTGTAAACCCTTCTGAAAGTGTTCTATTGGCATTCAGAATGACAGTTCTTCTCCTGAAAAGAACAGAAAACGATTCTGGATTTCATTTCAGAATCGAAACCAGAACTACTCACACATTCAAACACATAGTTGTCAAAGTGTTGTCAAATATTGCAAAAAGTAAATTTTAAGCTAAAAATAAGTGAATTTCATACATTTTACTGTTTCTAAGAACAATTATTTCCGTTTAGAATATTATTTTCACATTTTCTTTGTTAAAAATTATCATACTCGTTCATATTTGTGTCCGACAAGTCCGCTATTTCGGCGTCCGCATGGTGAAATTGCACAAATACAGGGATACGAAAACTTCAGAATCAAACTGCCTGTGCCTGTTTGTTTTATTGGCGTTCCGGGTCGGAGAGTTCTTCCGAATTGCCAATCGAAAAGGCCATAAAATAAAGAGTGTTGTCAGTGAAAGACAAGTGGAAATAGCTCAATCAACGAAGGAAATGTCACTTTGTCTTTTCGTTTTCACGAATGTCTGATAGTGTTTTCGTTTGGTCCTCCTGTAGCGTCCGGTAACATTTCAAATGCTTCTGAAAAAGTTCATTTGGCACTAGATGACAGTTCTTCTTCTGAAGATTCTGGATTTGAAGAAGGAATCACAACTAGAAGCACGCATACAATATTCATGCGCACAATTGAAATGCCAAAATTGTCAAATGCTATTTGTTATTTAATTTTGGAATTGTCATTTTCACTTATACTTAAATTTGGAGTCAAAAGGAAACATTTCGTCCTCTCTATTTTCGTCATCTTCATACCTTACTGTAGATACGGAATTTACTCAAAATAAAAACCCAAGGTGGAGACATTACACCTGTTCCTTAGTTAGTCGCAAACAGTTTCAGACCGCCAGATTTAGTGCAGACCAGTAGAATTTGTCACTTGTGGAACGGGTCTGCGGTCTGCACTAAATGTGGCGGTCTGCAACTGTTTGAAACTCGGCAAGGAACACAGCAATTCGCTGCTGTTATTGAGGAGTATCAATATTCAGAGAACAGCTGTCTGAAAGTTTCATCACTCAAATGCAACAACTAAGTGCACAAATGCAACCAAACCCAAACTTTAGAATCAAGAAAAGGGTTGCAACTTGTTGGTTTGGCATTCTGGAATCGGGATCGGAGAGCTTCGGAGGGTACTTCCGGATTACCAAACGAAAACGCTATGACAAAAGCAAATATTTTGCTAACGTGTGAAAGACACAGATTTTGCAGTTGAAACTCAAATTGTAAGTAATTTTGAGAAGTTTCACCGGTTTTGCTCTCAAAAGTGAAGACACAAAATAAAAAAAAACAAAAAGACTGTGAAATGAGTGCCCACAGTATAAATTTTCCCTCTTCTACTTCAAGTAATAGATAATATTCCTGACAGAAGAAAAAGTCAGAAAGTCGACGCTGGATTGAAAAATTAACATCTTGGATCTACATACCTTTGGGAGTCATCATCGTTTTAAAAATTCAGTCCTACAAAAAATGGGCAAGGAAATAAACGAATAAGGTTAGCATGCAGGAACAAGCCAGATCCTGAAAAAGGGTTCTGAATTTCAAAAATCAAATTAATTTTTATATTAAAATTAAAAAAACCATTCAATTTAAATTACTTAACACCTAAAGTCCAAAAGATAGTATATATTGCGGCCCGAGGCAACATAGCTAAAACGGTTTTTTGGCCCTTATGAAAAAAAGGTTGAGTATGGCTGCTTTAAAGGAACGACAAAAATTTACTTGCGGGCTTGAAAAACAGGTTTTCGGTTCTCGGAACTTAATGATGGGCATTTATGACTAGGCGTTGATAGATTCTTATTTTGTGTGTTTATTTGATTCGCCTTATGCGTCTAGTTTTCGAATAATGTGGACTGTATCTATGTGCCCCCTGTGTCATAACCCCCATGCCCCCATGATTTCTTGCTAAGCGACCCTACTATACCTATAATCGCAAGTAAAAAGAAATAGAGACAAAATATTTTACCATCTATTTTTTTTTAATATAGCGAAATTAAATAGTGATATGTTATATGCCAGATGCCTTAAACTTTTATCCTTTTGGAGTTCTTGATAAAATAGAAAATAGAAATAAAAAAAAATAGTTTTTGTTATTTTCATTTGGTTTAAAATTGTTTGCTTTAATTCATAAGAGCACCAGACAATAAAAGTTAAATGAGTATCTATGTAAAAAAAATTTTAAATCAGACGTATATGAGTGACTTTATTTGTACCAAAATTTAAATTTTTCTATCCAAAGTTATAAAAAAAGTGTAATCGAACATTTTACATGGGTTTTCCATAACACTTCATCATCTATTTGTAAAAAGTTAGGGGGCGCACCATGTTAAATTAAACAATGACCTTTATAAAGTCCTCCTTAATGTAACTATACCGTCATATTGCAATCAAATCACCATCAAAATGAAAACAAAGACATCAGTAATTCTTGTCGACCTTTTCACAGTTTTGCATTGGTTACATAATTTTTTTAAATGAAATGAATCAGAAGGGATATTTTTCCAAACAATTTTTAATTTTTCGAAAATATTTCACCATTTAGGACAGATATACAATATACATACAGTTCTTTTGAGTAAAGCTAAGTATACAGTTCCTTGACGAAAATAAACTACCTACCTAGACCTACATGTATTTCTTATAGGAGCGCTTTTTGCGGGGAAAATTTTGTTTGACTTTTAAATTTTTTTATCGAACTGTGATATACCCAAAGGAAACAAATTTATATTCACCACACCACGATTTTTTTTTCGTACAAAACAATGTCACTGACATTCTTTTTCCGAAAAAAAAATTGCGTTTGGTATTTGTGTTTGCTTTTTCATAGATCAGTCTCATTGAGATTTTTTTTTAAACTGTAAGCTGACGGGGAATACCTACAAAAATTTTACACCACGTACATTTTTCTTTGTGAAATTTTTTTTCTCACCTTGAAGAATTTTTTTACTTAAAAGAACTGTATACTTAACTTAAGCCTAGTTTACAGTTCCCGTGTGCAAAAAAAACCTACGCAAATATTCTCGCATGTCAAAAATAATTGAGGTGAAAGGCAAAATTAATTTTTGCATAATTAGTTTACATTTTCATGCAAAAAAAACATTGCTGTCATGGAATGTCATGCAAAACAATGGACCGGCAATTGTTTTGCATGCGAAAAAAGTGTGGTGGATAAAATATGTTTATAATAATTGAATATGAAGAAAATTTGAAAAGAAATTCTTCTGTTTAAGTGGAGTGACCGAATATATAATTCAAAGTTAAAAGTTCAAGTGAGCTCAACTCCATGATTGCGTTTCGCCCAGGTACGATAGTTGGGCTCCTCAGTTAGATGACTATCATACCCTTCTAAGACGCAATTTTGTATCGATGTTTACCGACTAATATAAAAATCACAGCATTAAGATACTATGAATTTTATTATTCTAAGGGAATCTGGTTAAATTCAGACACTTAGAATTTCAAATGCCCGCGCTCAGGCTTTTTATATTATAATAATTGAATATGAATATGTACGATAGTCATCTAACTGATGAGCCCAACTATCGTACCTGGGTAAAATATGTTTATGCTTTAAATAAAAAATGCTAGATGGTGAAAAAAATTGTAAAAAAAAAAAAATATCCGTACTGTAAACGATTTGTTTATATTGAAGCAAAATATAAATTCAAAACGCATTTTTAGCCTAGTTTACAGTTCCCGTGCGAAAATCTAAGCAAATATTTTCGCATGTCAAAAATTATTGAGGTGCAATACAAAATTTATTTTTTGCATGATTGGTTTATAGTTTCGTGCAAAAAGGAATCATTGCCGTCATATAGAACTACAAAACAACTGGGATATTGTTTCGCGTGAAATAAAGTGTGGTGAGTAAAAAATATTTACACTTCCAAAACACAAAAATATATTCACCTCACGGTATTATGTGCATGCAAATTGGTTTTGCATCCAAAATTTATTGTTTTCCATTTTTAATTAATGACTCGATGGGTGTGGCATAGGCAAAGGCAAACATTTTGCGCCTTAAATATCATACAAAATTATAGGTGGAAAATTGTTTTGAAAAAATTTCTTTTTCTTTTGCATGGGAGCTGTAAAGTTTTTGGGCAAAACTCACTCCTATGAGAAATAGATTTTTTCCATATGATTACTTCCTCAATGTTAGTCTCGATGAGCTGACATTAACTCCAACCCTTAAAGTTTGTCTTCATCGGAAGAATCTCTTAGATAAGGTGTGTATGTTAAAACCGTTAAGATCACCAAAATTTTAAGAAGCTTGTGTATGTAAATCATGTTGTGCATGGCATTTTGTCTACCATATCATGCATTCAGCCTTTAAAATTTAATTTGTCACGATTCAAAATCTTTTTTAATTGATTTTTTTTTTAATTTTTGTTAATTTTTGTCAAAAATTAAGGGAATCAGAATATATGAATCTCATTTTAAGCTGACTTAAGGAATAATCAATGTAAGTATGTAGGTACCTTACTATATTCATTAAAAATTATGTAGTACGTGAGCTAAGTTAAATTGAAATAATTAATAACTATCGCAAAGATTTGAGAACAAATTTCATACTAAAATGTAAAAGTTTAATTTACAAATGCCTTTCTCAACCATTTCGGGGGGGGGGGGGGGGGGGGGGGGGGGGGGTCAAACCCCTGTGATCCCCCCCTGGCTACGGGCTTGCCCTAATGTACATACATACTACATAAGAACATGGTTATTCTAAGAAATCAAATGCACCATTTGATCTTATGTTTAAGAGACTAAGTGCCAGTTTTTCAGTTGAGAATTTACTCTGAGTTAAATCAGGGTTAGCTAATCCTGAAAATAAATTAACCCTGAGTTAACTCAGGAACAGTTTTTTTCACTTGGGGATTAACTTTATCTTTAAGCTGTCAAAGTTCTAGGGCCAACGATATGCGACACTATGGATATCACCCTTCTTCACCTTTTTCTTATCGTCATAGAGATGGCGCCACAACGGATTTGCACTGACAATAGCTTTCAATATCAAAATCGAGGTGGCACCAAAGCTGAAAAAACCCTCAATTTGGTTCCTGAGTTAACTCACCAAATTAGATGAGTTAACTCGAAGTTAACTTAGGACCTCAATTGACTGAAAACACGTTTCTGGAGCTAACTCAGGTTTAACCCCGAGACTAGGATGATCTCGCACTGAAAAACTGGCCCTAAGGGTTTAAGAAAATTGTATATAAAGACATGGAAATTATCCGATTAAAAATCGTTGCATAGGTTTTTCAAAAAATTATTTTTTAAATATCATATTCTTAAAACATTTTTAATGACAAATTATTTTGCTATGCAAATCTTAAGTCTTTATTGATGTCCATAAAAAAATAAAGTTTCAAACTGAATTGTCAACCCGTTTTTAAGATGTCAGATTTTCAAAAAAATTATTTGAAACATTTTTTTTTTTAAATTCAAAAATTTCTTTTTTGAAAATTTTGATATAGATACTTACAATCTTCTTGTGTCAAATTTTTATATTTTTTGTAGTAGACCACACTCATTTTGGCATTCTAGAAAGTTTAATCAAAATCGTAAGACCCGATTTTGAGAAAAAAATATGTTAAAAATGTTGTATGGAAGGTACCGTTATTTTTTCATATAAGTAAAATTTTGTCTTAAAATATTTTAGAAAGTATCTTACATATGTATCGCGTTTCAAAAAAATCTTCGTTTTCGAAATATTTGATATTCAAAATAAAGAAATTGGAAACATTTTTTAAATATCCAAAAAATTTTTTTTGAAATTATTGGTAGATAGCGAAA
This sequence comes from Dasysyrphus tricinctus, assembly GCA_963921185.1. NCBI lineage: Eukaryota > Metazoa > Arthropoda > Insecta > Diptera > Syrphidae > Dasysyrphus > Dasysyrphus tricinctus. Next base: position 227,225,942 of record OY992530.1, on the reverse strand, counting down.
ACTGTTTATATTTTTTAGAAGCTTCTGTGTGAAAAAAAATATTGAAATCATAAGTACTGTTTTGAAGATAATCCAAAATAAGAAAATGGTTATGTGGGAGGTACCATTATAAACCATTTCTTGAAAAATGTTTTCCTATTCAAAAGTAGCCCTTAATAACAGAAATTTATTGAATTTTTTTTAAAGTTGTGAGAAAAAAAACTTTTGAAGAAATTCGATTTGTAAAATTGCTACAAAAAATTGTACTGCAGGAATCGTTATTTTTTGTTCCAAGTTTTGAGAAATCGATCCAGCCGTTAAGGCTGTAGCCGAACAGACAGACAAACAGAATAGTGACACCATCTTTTTTCGTGTTCTCTATTGTCTGAAAGTCATGTTTGATTGTTATCTCGATTTTTTTTTTGTTGCACGAATCCAAATGAATTCAACTTCGAGGGTAATCGTCTTAGTCGAAATTGGTTTTCAGCCCTCCCTAGAGATAAGCTCCTCGGATCACATATCATGGAATCCGAAACCATTTGAGTGTATAGTTCGCCCTGCCAGACCGTTGAAAAAATTCGAAATTCTAAGTGAAAACGGTTTTTTAAACAGTCTTGGAGGGCGTACTATACACCCCGCCCCCTTGCGTCCGTCCTTGACGGTAGCACTTACAATATTATGCCTTTTCGTTTTTTTTTAATTAAAATACTTTCCAGAAAAAAAAATAGGTTTTCGTATTTTATAATTTTCTCAGAGACTTTTGGTATTCAACTAAAAACTGATTAAAGCATTAAATGAAGCTTATTGGCCCGGATGCCAAATCCTTAAATACGCCACTTCCCTTGTGTCTAGGAGAGGACCTTGCCAATACTTAAAGTAAATTCCTTCCATTTGCAAACGCAGGTTCATAATAAGCTAAGGACAGCGGCGTAGCTACCTAGGGCAAACTGGGGCGGTGCCCAGGGCCCCGAAAGCTTGGGCGCCCCAGAGACTGACAGAAACAATTTTTCGAAGCGAAAATATAATTTCATCTTGACTTTAAGAAAGTTTTTGATCAGTTTGTTTTGGATATTAAAGGTCAGTTTCAAGACTTATGGATAAAGTCTCGGATAGAAAAAAAAAATTAAATAAATTGGGTGGCGCAACAGCTCATGGAGAACCAGGGCCTAGTGACTTACAACTCACAACCATTCCTGTGTGCGTGTTTGTTGGCAGGAATGGAGGGGACCTACAGTTTTTTGCCGAGTCCGAACGGCTAAATGAGAAGCACTTTTTCATGACAAGTATACTCTTGGAGGATTTGTCAGTTCCTCGCAAGAGGCAGTACCTCGAATAAAACATTTCTGTTTTTAGGTGGCACGGCTGGGAATCGAACCCACACCTTCGGCATGACAGTCCTACGCACTAACCATCAAGCCACGAGGTACTACAAAAAGTCTCGGATAGCCTATCCCGAATTGCTATAAGTTTCCGTCCTAATATTTTGAATTTCACCTAAAATAGATCCGTCGCGGTTCATACTGAATTTAAATCTTTAAAATCAGTCACATTTTAAATTAAAACGACAAGGATTTTCAGTTTTGACAACAAAAATTTAATTTTCAGTATGTTTTTGATTTTTTATATTGTTCTCGCGATATCGTTTTTACAGATCTTTTAACGTGATCAATGCAAAACAAAAAAATTCATAAAAACTGACACACTTGATCATAAACGAACAATGCTTTTTTTGACTTTGCTTCTGATACTCGTTAATACGGCCGAGATTGATTATTCTTGCAGATTATTGGGAAATGGTTTCACTCTTTTTTCGGACAGAAAACATTTCATTTATATTCACCTCGATTAGAAAATCCAATGACTGAGCTGCGGAGGGAGTCAGACTCAATTCTGACCTTCGCTCATAGTAAAAATGTCAGAATTGAGTCTGATTCCCTCCGCAGCTCACTCATCGGATTCCGTTATACGGGTGATTATTATTAGGCGTATTCAGATAAATGAGATCTCAGAGCCTCAGCCATGTCAGTCGCGTGAACAGGATTCCTCAGAAATTTTGCTGTCAAATAACTGAGGAAATAAAATATTGGTTTCGCTTGCTCAGTTTTTGACACTGAGCCGACGGAGATCTCATTTTCCTGAACACGCCTATTAATTACATACTATGTATTGTAGCAAAATGGATTTGAGTTTTATTCGTGTTTGTTTTTGTCGTTTCTTTCTGTGATTTTTATGTAGGTATAATTAAAGTCGGTGTTTTTTGTAGGCGTGAAGTTCTCATTTGTTCTACCACTAAATGCTTGCGTAATGTAAACTGTTTTTTTTACGAAAGAATCATTCCATATAAAAACGTCTATCGAAAGATGCGAGTACCAAGGATGGAAGTCCACCTTTATTTAATGTTTAAAATTTCTTCTATGATATCAGGCCGTGAGCGCAATAGTGGCCTAACTGCAATTTTATCCAAATTGAGTTTATTACAAAAATTGAATTTGTGTGTATTAAGGAGCAGTTCTGCACTAAAATTTTTCAATTAAACGTCTTCCTGACAAAGTTACAGGACTTTTATACTTAGGCCAAACACAAAAAAATCAAAAGCTTGAGTGCAATAGTGGCCTATCTCACTTAAAGACCGCTATTGCGCTCGCATATTTGATTTATTGTTTGAAACTGTTAGTTAGGCCAATTATTTAACTATTTGCTCACAGGTGACATCAATGCAATGAACTAAACATAAGTCAGTACCCTGAAAATCACCCTCGATTAGCCAAAAAGGTGGAGTTTCATACGCTCGGCGAAAAAAAAACATTCTTTGTCATACAAGTTACCAAAAAGCACTTCTTCCCAACTTTGAAATTGGAATTTCAAATACATAGAATGATATGAAGAGAAAGACTGTAGGTTAACTTACTCAAGATTCATGAGCTTCAATTTTTAAAGACGGTCCCTACATATTGTTTTAACATTTAAATTTTTTTTTTTCAACATGTTTGTTTTTGAAAAGATAAGCATAAGCCTATAGAGTATAGACTAAGAGCCCACAGCAGATTTTTGTGTGAATGGTATCAAGAAAAGAAATATTGGAGTTGACAGCTTGAGTAACACTTATTCAAGAAATCAAAGTCTTGCGGTCCATAACCGGGGATTAGTGATTACTTCGAGAGTAATAATTGTGCTAACCAAAATTGGTTTTCACCCCTTCCTGGGTAATGCTCCTCTGATCACGGAAGCCGAGATCATTTGTGTGTAGTGTATGTATAGTTCGCCCTGCCAAACCGTTTTAAAATCCCGTTTTTCGCTTTGAACTTTGAATTTTTTAAATGATCTGGCAGGCTTACTATAGATTCAAATGGTCTCAGATTCCGTGATCATTATCTAGAGAGAAATGCATTCCTATTTTGATTTCGATGCACTGTTTAATCACTAAGGCCCCGGTTGTGGACTGCCAAGACCTTGATTTCCTGAATAAGTTTTACTCAAGCTGTTAACTCCTATACTTCTTCTTTTTTGTATCATTCACACTCAAAATCTGCTGTGGGCTCTCGTTCTACTAGCAAGCTTTAACCTTGATACTTTATATCTTAATACCCGCTAATACATCATAGTTTTAACACCGATCACAGGAATAACAATTTACAAATACTACAAAAACTTTTTTGGATTCTAACACATCTGAAAGTGAATAAAAATGTTAAATTTCAACGTATGTATATAAACAAAAAATAAGAAAAAACGCATAGTTTTATTTACAAATGATTAGCCTATCTTTACATAATTTTCAATTTTATATTTTTTCCTCTGTGCAATAGTGGCCTATCTGACTTTAAAATAAGTTATAACGGTATTTTGAAGGATCATGGATATAAAACCAAAAAATCATTTATTTTTTGATCATATTTCAAAAAAAAAATCAAGCCTATGTTTCTTTATTTTAAAGCAACAAGTGTTTGAAAATAACCTGTTTCTTATTTTTGCTCTACTGAAAATAATGAAAAATGCAGTAAGGCCACTATTGCGCTCATGGCCTCATATGTATATGCCCTATAATATCTGAGAAATATCAACAGTCGAGACACTGGAGTCAGGTCACAAAAAATCAATATAACACGTATTTCCAGCACCGTCTTTAGTATTTTGAATTTAATTATTTACTATACTACATCGATATCGCACGCAGAGCAAATAAAAATGACTCCTTTTTTTATCGTGGGACGTAGAGCTACATCCCAGTTATATCAATATTGTGTGAGTTATGGACCACATATAATGCTTAAAAAGATTGATTTACATACATAGACATATGCCGTTTTCCATTGGACATTCAGAAGCATTCCGAAGCGTCAGAAGCCTTCTGAAACCATTCCATTGGCACATTGGCTTCTGACGATTCTGAGAAGAGAATTTCGCTTCTGGATTTGAAATCAGAATCCACTCGAGAAGCACTAATACATTCAAACTCAAACGTCAAAACAAACTGCAGTAAGACTTCATATTTTTTTAAATTTCATTTGAATTAATTGTGCACTTGAAAACAAAAAAATTAATATAATTTAATAAACCAAACAAGAAAAATAAAAGGAAAAAATATTATTTGTTAGTTAGGGGTTGATACACTATTGTTTTCAATTTCACTTTTTGTGTGCCAGCAAAAGGTTTCTATTTAATGATTCACCAATATAGAGACAAAACTTCAGAATTGAGTAGAAGCTTTGTATATGAACTTTATATACAAAGGTAGAAGTAACAAGCACTGTTCCATTGGATTCAGAATGAGTGTCTTCTTGAGTGAAACCAATGGAAACGAAAATAAATTCAAAACGTCAACAACAAGTCATCCGTAGTTGAGGATGAAACAAAAGAGCTTGCAATCACAAAATATTGAAAAAGTGATCATTTTGTTTTGTACTGGATGCGATATCTATGTAACTCTAGTATCTGTGCTACTATACTTCAGCTTTAAAATGCCATTTCAAACGTGTTAGCATCTTTAATAGAAACATTTTTAATGCTTAGAACGATCGAGCTTAAAAAAAACGAATTTTAAATGTTTCAAATGGGGTAGGGGCATCTCATAAAGTTTGAGCAAAATGAGATGTGCTGGCTTTTTCGAAAGACGTTTTCATTTGGAATGACTCGAAAATGAAATGTTTGAGGCTAAAATTTCTTATCGATCTTTTATTTTTTTCAAAGGAAAAACAAAATATTTTTACTGCCAAACTGAGATTTTCAATGAAGGCCACACAAATGTATTGGTTCATTAACGATTTTTTGAAACATTCCACCACCAATTTTTTGCTATTATAAATAAACTGCATGCTAAGCTTTAAAAATTATATGCCTTAAGGACTATTATGCTGATAGTTTATGTAAAAAAAATTCCTATAACATTACATACCTATTTTCTAAACTTTCTCATTTTTTTTTTGCTAATCAAAAACGAAACCAATTTCTGTAAAGGGGCCCTATTTTATTTTCTGCCCCAGGGCCCTCGCCCATCTAGCTACGCTACTGGCTAAGGATATGAATTTTCCTTGATAAAACTAAAAATCTATTTTTTTTTTCAATATATGTCTTGTTACTTCATATAATTTAGTTAAAAATGTGTGAGCCCTAAGTACAGCTTGTAAGAAAAGACAAATAAAATATATCAAACTTAGATAATAATCATTTCCAAAACCCTTTGATTACACAACTTAACACATTATTTATATTAGAGAGTCTAAGATCAGAAAAGTCTTCACTTAAACCTAATTTAATAACATTATTTATAATCGTAATTAATTAGTTTACAGAATATATTAATTTATTCATTTAAAAAAAAAAACTATTTCATTCTAAATTCGAGTGCAAAGTCTATTTAAGCCAAACGTTAAGCGGTCTAACGTTTGGCAAAGTTCTCATTTAATTGTAGGTTAGTGTGTGTGTTTTTTTTTATTTTTTTTTATTTTTATGTTTTTGCTAAGATCTTTTTTGTTTTTTGGGTTATATCCTTGGTAAGGCAAGTTTACATCTCTCACTCTCACATACACACTGATTACAAAAAATTACCGATTTGGAAAATTGGTTCACTATCACTCGGGGGTGTTTGTTGTTTTTTTTTTGTTGAATGTTTTTTTTTTCAGTTCATTTTCTAAAAACTATGTATTTACAAAAACACAAGGTCATCATCGCCAGACAACACTTGTAGGGGACTACCGACAATCGATAATTTTGAATCAATGTATAAGATCCTGTTCTAGAAACAGTAAGTCCTTCCCGTCGCACACATTTGCACTGCACTATTTACTGACGATGGTTGTTGTCCCGGCTGTTGTTGTGGTGATTGCTGTTGTTGCTGCTGATGTTGGTGATGTTGTTGTTGTTGTTGTTGACTTATGGAAGATTGTTCCTGGGCTTGACTTCGGGGGATCTTTAACGCATGCTGTTGATTTACTAAGGCTAAGGGTGACGGTGAACTCGACGATGACGACGATGAGGTCACTGTTATCGCAGGTATGTCTGACATTTGATTGCAGGTGGATCCGGTTGGTGTCCCTGCTCGACTGCCATTAGAATTATAACCGCCGCCGCCGATGGTACCTGGTGGTGGCATTGGCAGGAGGCTTATGCCTGCAGGTGGACGAACTGCAATGGCCATAGGCAGTGAAGCTTTACGATTAAGTGAGTGTCATCCGTAGAAATATTGATTTTCGGCAGGAGACATGCCGCGATTGAGGTTCCGGGGAATGGTACTATCATAATAGATATTACCACCTCCCATTCCTGGAGGTGGTGATGGATTGCTCATCATACCCATGCTGGTGGGTATCATGGTTCGTCTCAGGGTACCATGTGGATGGGGGCCAGACATAAGCATCGAACCAGGAATGTACGTTTGCCCCGCTGATGTGTGATGGGAAACAGAACTTATAGCCGAAGGCATCATGTGTTGTCCTTGAAAAAAAAAAAATTGAAAAAAATATAAAATTAATCATTAATAAAATTTTAATTTGTACAAAATTGATATGATTATGAAAACATTTACTGAATTGATGGCAATGAGAATGAAACCTTTTTAAAAATAAAGGAGAGAGTCAGTAATTTTATTATTTGTTCCATCAGTTTGCTTAAAAAATTGTATGTTAATCTAATTGACTGCACTTTAATCACTCCCCATTAAATTTAAAGTCAACATTAAAAATGGAACATTTATAATTTTCAAAGAAATTTTGTAAACTTCTCCTTTTTAATGGTGACCTTAAATTTAATGTAGAGTCGAACGAAAATTCTCAATTAAAAAAGGGATACTTTAAATTATAAATAAAATTTTAAAACTTTTAATGGAGGGTGAATAAATTAGGAATATGTTTGTCTAAATCTTCCCACTCTCCTTTAAACTTAAAGTCAACATTTAAAATGGCAAATTTATAAATAAAATCCAATACAAATTTGTAAATGTCATTTTTCTTAATGGAAATGTTAAATAAAAAGAAAATTGAATTTAAAGTTAAGAGCCCAATTTTAAATGGTGATTTTAAATTTTTAAAAATAAATTGAGGGTAAGCCACATTTTATTAATTCTTCATTAAATCTCAATTCGCCATTAACAATGAAAATTTATGAAATTTCATACTAAATTAAATTATAAATATTTGACGACTTTAAATTTAATGAAGAGTTAATAAGTTGGGGCTAAGAAAATTGAATTTAAATCTTCTGGCTCTTTGAATGTAGGTTGCATGAAATTGGTTTGATATACGCATTAGAACAGAAATTTGTCATGAAGCTTACTGATGATTTAGTGAAATTATGTTAATGTTTTGCACAGTCTTTTATATGAATTAAAATTTGCATTAAAGCTCGAACAAAGTATACTTTAAAGGATGAATAATTATTGTTAGTTTAAAATAACGACGATGACAATTCATTAAAGAATTCAGACGAAACGACACTTAATAAAAGCAGATAATAGTTGATTACTCAACTGACTTACCAAGTTTTGTTTTTTATTTTTGTAATAATTGTAATAAGAACTTGAATGCTTAATCTACATGTTTATAAGTAAGGGTATTAACGTTGTGGTCATAGGGGATTTTTTATTTGAAAATTCATATTAAATATGAGTGACTTTGATGGTACCTTCAAAATAAAATAAAACAAATTGAAAATAAAAAATATAAATAACAAATTAATGATTAAATGATAAATTTTCTAATAATCACCTACTTATGTTAAAAAAGATTCTTCTATGTTTTATTATAAATGTGAAAGTAGGTTTGTTTGTGCGATCAATGTTTGTCTGTCAATCACGCTCAAATGGCTGAAAAGATTTTAATGAAATTTTGTGTAGAGGACGAGAATGAGCTGGAATAGGAAAAGGATATACTTTTTTAAAAAGATATGGAATGAAAAAAAAAATTGTGATTACAAATAACTTTATTTTTCAGCAAAAATGACAAAAGCATAAAATTTCAAATTTTTTTAAGAAAAAAATATAAACATGGGGATGAGATATAGATGATATAAAAACAAAAAAACAGGGAAATATTCATTGTTAAGGGTTTTTCAACAGGGACGCTACAAAAGTAGAGCGACAGGGACAGCAAACGACGCCATATTTGTTGATGCTTTTGACATTTCTCTTCAGTAAGGTTTGCCATTTCATGATGGAAAGATATACGAGCCAACAACGAGTCGAAATGATTAAAATTTACTTCCGAAAATTCGGAGTTAGTGGCCTCAACGTTTCATGGAAAAATCATCTTCAGCGATGAGGCTCATTTCTGGCTGAATGGCTTCGCAATAAACAAAATATGCGGTATTGGTCAGGCAGCAATCCACACGTACTCCATGAGTCATCATTGCATCCCGAAAAAAATACGGTTTCGTGTGGTTTATGGGCCGGCGGCGCCACAATCCACACAGCGAATGTCACAATCAATTTATTGGAAACCAAGTTTGGAGAACGTGTTATCTCACGAAATGGTCCAGTCGCTTGGCCACCTCGGTCGTGCGATTTGACGCCGTTAGACTATTTCCTGTGGGGCTACGTCAAGTCTATGGTGTATGCCAACAAGCCAGCGATAATTGATGAACTTCGTACGAATATCGAACGTGAAATTGCAGCAGTATCGGCCGATTTATGCTTGAAAACCGTCGAAAATTGGGTTCAGCGTCTGGACTTCTGCAAGCGTGCCCGTGGTGGCCATGCAAAATAAATCAAGTTCCATATATAATGGCATCGAACGTACTTTCACAGGAATAAAGGTTAGGTTAGGTTAGGTTGAATTGGCTGTCAGTCATGAAAACTGACACACTTAGACCATAAGTTGGCCCATTGTGATACCACAAGAATCTGGGAAGCCTTTTTCCCTACTCGATGAACCATTTGGAGCTTCTTGTGAAGCGTAACAGACTACCTATGTCAACATTTACTAAATCACTAGGATCATTGAAGTAGAAATCTCCAAGATGGAGTCTCCGCCTATGAGATAGAGCAGGACAAGTGCATAGAAGATGAGGAATCGATTCTACCTCTTCCTCGTCCATACAGCTTCTGCAAAAATCGTTAGAGAATACGCCAAGACGCGTTGCGTGCTTGCCTATAAGACAGTGTCCGGTTATGACACCGATCATGGAGCTAATGTGCAATCTGCTTAGAGATATCAAACATTAAGATCGCTTAAAATCCATTACTGGCCAGATTTGTTTTGTTGCCAAGCAAGTGGTGATATTGTTCCACCTAAGGTTTGTCCTCTCTAAAGCATCTTGCTTCAGCATAAGTTTACATGTAGCGATGGGAATACCAATATCTGCCTTACTAGGTAGAAGAGGTAGAGTTGTTCCATATTTAGCGAGTTCGTCGGCCTTACAATTACCTGGAATGTCTCTATGCCCCGGCACCCAACACAGGTGAATGTTAAACTGCTGCGCCATCTCCAGCAGAGATGAACGACAATTTAGGGCTGTTTAAGAGTTAGTAGAGACCGATTCCAGAGATTTGATAGCTGCTTGACTATCCGAGAAGATGCGGATATCTGTAGTTGATAACACGTTTTCTTTCAGCCAAGATAAGGCTTCTTTGATCGCCATAAGTTCCACCTGGAACACGCTACAATGATTAGGAAGACGGAAGGAGAGACTTAATTTTAGTCTTTCTGAGTACACACCATCACCCACCCCATCATCAGTTTTCGATCCGTTGGTGTAAATATGGATTGATTCATCTTCCAAGAGAGCCGTATCCTCCCAGAGAACTCTAGAAGGAATGCTGACTTGAAAGTTTTTGCCAAACTGAAGTTTTGGGATGGTGTTATCAGTGCGACTTGGGATTGATCCGAATGAATTCAGAATGGTGGAATGGCCAAAGTTGTTGTTGGTCCATTGTGAGGAAGCTTTAAGGCGAATGGCTGTATTTGCAGCCACTTGTTTGCTGAAAATATTGAGGGGTGTCGTACGAAGTGCTCCACTTATGCACAAACAAGCAGAGCGTTGGACTTTGCTCAATTTGTCGCAATTTACCGCTTTATCCAGAGCAGTCCACCATACTGTCACTCCGTAAGTGAGGATCGGTCTAATCACCGAAGTATATAGCCAGTGAGTGATTCGAGGTTGAAGGCCCATTTGTTCCCAACGGCTTTTTTGCATGAGAAAAGTGCCACTGTGGCTTTTTTGACTCTTTCTTGTATATTAGGTTTCCAGCTTAACTTTTTGTCCAAAATAAGACCCAAATATTTTGCTTGATCAGTGAATGTTAGTGGAGTACCTTTGATAGAAGGAGGATCAATATGAGGGATTTTATATTTCCTTGAGAATAGAACAAGTTCTGTTTTATGAGGGTTGACACCCAGACCACACCGGTCAGCCCAGTTGGTAAGCTTATTTAAAGCATTTTGTAAGAGTTCTTTTAAGACAGTAGGATGCTTTCCTGATACGGCAATAGCAACATCGTCCGCATATGCAATCACTCTGTAACTCCCCGCTTCCAGGCATGTCCGCAGCTCATTTACTACCAAGTTCCAGAGAAGGGGAGATAGGACACCACCTTGCGGCGTACCTCTACTGACAGACCTTCTAGCGGAAAAGCTGCCCAGTTTTGAATTGATAACCCTGCTAGTCAGCATTTGATTAATCAATTCACTAAGCGTACCATCTACCTTCAGGGATGTCAGAGCAGATGCGATCGCATATGTGTCGACATTGTTAAAAGCGCCCTCTATATCCAAGAAAGCGACCATGGTGTACTCTTTATGATGGAGGGAATATTCTATAGTTCGAACTAGAGTATGTAACGCAGTTTCAACCGATTTCCCTTTGCAATAAGCGTGTTGAGCAGTAGACAAAAGTCGCGTGTCTATGCTTGTTCGCAGGTGGATATCGATCAATCTTTCAAAGATTTTAAGAAGGAATGATGATAGACTAATAGGTCTGAGATCTTTCGGGTTTACTTGGGAGCATTTGCCAGCTTTGGGTATAAACACAACCTTAACTTCTCTCCATAACAGGGGAATGTGGACCAGGTTTAAACAACTAGTTAGTATGGTCTCCAGAATTGGCACAATTAAATCAGAATTCATTTGGAGTTCAGCTGGTACTATGCCGTCGGGTCCTGCAGACTTGTATGGTTTGAAGCTGCGCCCATTGCAGCTTGTCCCTAGTAACCAGACCTTGTGGATATCTTGGTTCATTATCTGACCTATTATGGTCGAAGCTATTTATATTTTTGGAGCTTCCAGGGAAATGAGTATCTAGTAGCAGGTTTAGCGATTCTTCGCAAGAGTTGGTCCATGAGCCATCAGCATTTTCCAAACAGCAAGGCATCACTGGATTTAAAGAGAGGATTTTTCTAAGCCTGGATGCCTCTGAAGTTTTTTCTATTTTTCCACAGAAAATTCTCCAGGAGGATCTTTTAGACTTCCTCAAACACAGGAATAAAGAATTTCATTGATATCCAAATCCGTTTTTGTTTTATTTAAAAAAACTTTTATAGCGCTCTTATTGAAAAACCCGATACTAGTGTTTGACCTCTACGTTGTAAGCTTCCAAAATTATAGGTAAAATAAAAATAATTTTTATTTTTGAAATTCTTTATTTTAAAATTTTCTCCAGTTCTAAAACGAGATCCTAGCCTTATTCCAAAAAAAATAAGGTTGTTAAATGTATTTTAAAAAAGATATCACCTATGAAACTTTTGTTAGAAAATTCAAACTACGGCTCCCCATTTGATTTTCAGTATTCAATGCCTAATATATATATGTTCATGTTAAAATCCACCAAATTTGAGAGCATTCGTGTCACAACTTTTTCTGTTATGTCAAAAATACAGACATGTATACCACAATACCCTAACTTCTTCTTCATATATATCTTTTGAAAAACTATTATGTCCTGACATCTGTTGAGAAAATGTTGTGTCCTTACATAAGCTGATAGGACTCCTGGATACTACATACTTTAGGCGTTGGAAAAAGGTGATCTCCCAGATCCCGCATACTAGCCAAACGTAGCACTAATGTATATTTTCTCCCTGATTTGAGTGATCAATCATATCACCGCCGCTAGGCGCTAAACGGCCAATGGGACCTACTGGCTAAAGTCGTCAAATCTGGGCCATGACCACCTCGGCCCTCTCCCCAGTCATACACATGAGAGACTGAATGAACGGCAGCCAGAAGATATGCCTCATCATTAGTTGCGATGAGAGCTCCCATCACACAGTATGGGGAAGTACTGATATCAATGATAGAGGTGAGTCTCTTTTTGATTTTATTTTAAGTACTAACCTAATAGTAAGAAATGTAGGCAATGTACCTACCTTCATTACTAATAACCGACAAGAAGTATTAGAAATTACTCTTGTCTCAGATACTATTCATCAAAAGATCCCATATTTGAAAGTGTCTGATGAACACTCGTTCTCTGATCACAGATACATTCAGTTCAGTCTTACAAATGAAACTCCTAGCCACTTAGAATTTCGGAACCCTCGGAAAACCGACAGGTTGGTTGCTTTCTTAGATAAAGAAGGTACTTTTAACAAGGTCGAGTCGATGCATCTGCAATCGCATCTGCACTGACATCCCTGAAGGTAGATGGTTCGACTATAAGTGTCAAAAGGTAGTGTCCTATCTCCACTTCTCTGCAACTTGGTGGTAAATGAGCAGGCTTGGAAGCGGAGGGTTACAGTGTGGATTGCCTATGTGGACGATATTTCTATTGCCGTATCAGGAAAGCAGCCTACTACCTTAAAATAACTATTACATTACAAAACGCTTTAAATAGGCTAAGCAATTGGACAGACTAGTGGGGTCTGAGTGTCAACCCTCATAAAACAATACTTGTTTTTTTTTGTCAAGGAAATGTTAAATCCCTCATGTAGATACTTCTTCTATTAAAAGTATGCCATTAACATTCACTGATCAAGCAAAATGTTTGGGTCTTGTTTTAGCTAAAAAGTTAAGCTGAAAACTTAGCATAAAGGGTGATTTTTTTTTAGACGTGTGGTTTTCAATCTAGCAATTTTTTTCGGAGTTGGTCTTTTTTGACAGCTGTCACTTGATTTATGCTCATTTTGGTTTGCCATTTCATAATGAATAGATTTTACTCCTGAACAACGTTTGCAAATCGTGCAAATTTATTACCAAAATAATGGTTTGGTTCGCGCGCTTTGATGAAAAATGAAGCCGGCCATAATAATACAGTCAATGAGGAATGCTATAGAGTCATGATTAATGACTTTTTCGTGTCTGAATTGGAGGATGTTGATGTTGACGAACTTTGGTTCCAACAAGACGGCGCTACATGCCATACAGCCAACGAAAAAATCAACAACGCGTTATTGCTGACATACGGCCCCAATTACTGCAAAAAGTGTTCGAAAATTGTTCATCTCGGCTGGAATTTATTCAAGCCATTAAAATATAATGGCAAACCCTTATCTTTAAAATAAAGCTAAATTCTTGGCCATAGCATTAAATTATATGGGTTTTACTCCTTATTGAAAACCACACGTCTAAGAAAAATACCCTTTACAATAAAGAGCTTAAAGGGCCACAGTGGAACTCTTCTTAATCAAAAATATGCAAAAAAGTCATTTGGAATAAATGGGGCTTCAAAGTTGACCCTCGAATTACTCACTGGCTTATACTTTTCGGTGATTATACCGATTCTCACTTGTAGTGCTGCAGTGTGGTGGACTGCTAGCACTGTACTCATCATCTGAAGGGTAGTCAAAACCTCTTTAGTGCACGCTGTTTATTAAAACAAACTAAGAAACAAAGCAAACGCTCAGTTTCTTTATGTATAAGTGGTGCGCTACGTATACACTTATGACACCCTCTGTTGCTCTCGACATTCTGCTGCATCTGAAGCCCCTCGATATTTTTAGCAAACACGTGCGTGGCTGCAAATACAGCCTTGCGTCTAAAACCTTTCCCACAATGGACTAACAATAATATTGGCCTTTCCATCATTCTAAATTCATTTGGATCACTACCAAGTCATATTGATTACACCATCCCAAAACCACAATTCGTCAAAAACTTTCAAGTCAGCATTCCTTCAAGAATTCTCTGGGAAGAAATGGATATGGAGGGATTCACAAATGGAATACAAAAATTAAATTATAGAACTACAAAAATTACTGTACTAATTTGTAAAATGTTACGTTTTCATCACAATAACACAAAAAGTAACAAACTCGTGTTTTTACTTTTGTACCAAAAAAACAGAAATTAGCGGGTGGTTCTCCTGTGGCAGACAAAATCGACCTTAAAGAAGTTTAGTATTGTCTTCATTTAACTCTTGTGGGTTCTGAGTTATTCGAATGGTCCAACTAGCCCCCTCTATCCTACTTTGTCTTTTTCGGCACTATGGGTTTTTTAGGACTTTGTCTTTTTCGGTATTATGGGTTTTTCTGTACGTTGTCTTTTTCGTTACTTTGGGATTTTCGGTGTTTTGGCCTTTTCGGCACTTTATTGTTTTTAGTACTATGGGTTTTTCGGTATTTTGGATTTTTCGGTACTTTTTATTTTTCGGTACTTTGGGTTCTTAGCTTTAAAATCTTTGATAACTGATATTTTTGGATGATGGTTTCAATCAGTTTAGTTGAGTGTACATATTTAACAAATTTAATTTGAATATACAAAAAGGGGGGGGGGCGTGGAGCTGTTAATTGAAAATTTGAGTATTAAAAACAATATATATCTGAAAACAAGGATTTTGAAATTTTTCAAATAATTTTTAGAAGCAAAATTTTTAAGCTTCAAATTTTTAAAAAGGGGGGCCAATTGAGTTTGCATAAAACTCAAAAACTTGAAAACCAGAAATTTGTTCTATTGTATAGTATTTGAATAAAGGCATTTTTATGCATAGTCTCTGAAAAAAAAATACTTTTTTTTGAGGGTACCTACTAAATCTGATTCTTTTGCTTTCTTTTTTTAGTTTTTAACCGGAAACTGAAAACTGGATGAGTTTCCCTCAACTAAGTTTTCGAGAAAATTGAAATTTGTTAAAACATCTTTTCAATTAAATTTTTAATATTTTGGGTACCGTTGCTCCGCTTAAGGTATGTAAAGTCGAAAGGCAAGCACTTTACATACATCCAGTGTTGCCGCTGAGGAATTTGAAAAAAATAGCATAAAAAAGGGTCACGTGGAAAAAAAAAGTCGCACTAAGAAAATGTATGAGAAATAACAAAAACAATCAGAATATGTTTAAATCGCAAAGAAAGTAAACAATTTTGTATGTAGTTTTCTTTCTTAAGCAATTGACCATAACAAAAAATCATTTCTTATATTCATTCAAATTCTATTCAACTTCACAAACTCATTCGAATCTGTAGTTTTCGTATAAAAATTAAGTCCAAAGATTAATTTGCTTCTTCACAGCCACGGTTTACTTTAAATTGAGTCAGAGTCTAAAACCGTTAACAAATTTTGTTCAAACCTTGTGCATATTTTTTTTAATTTTGAAAAAAAAATCGGTTAACTCGCTTGGGCTCTAGCTTGATGTTAAATGGACATGAATTATCCTTATCATATTTGAACTTTGGAAAATGGCAAAGTAATTACAGAAAAATAAATATTTCAAAAAATAATAATTTTTAACAAATCCAAAATCTGTTTTTTTCAAAATTTTGATATGTAATATTATTAACAACAACAAATTTTATTAAAATCGTAAGAGCCGTTAGTAAGAAAATCAAAGACATTTGTGTTCCCCTTCCACATTTTCAGTTTTGGGGGACGAAATCGTTTTTGAGACAAGAAATTGGGACAATCGCTCCAAAAGGGAGACGTATGGTAACCCTACGTTAGAGCCGTTTTAAGGTATACAAGTTTTCCCATAAAGGTTGTATGGCAAGTACGGTACCGTTATTTTGAACCAAAAGCTCTAAGGAATCACCAAAAAATCTTAACTTCAAAATTTGAAGAAAGCGTTTCAGTGGTTTCAGGTGGAAGTAGAAATAGAAAGACAGAATTATTGTGCCATACACTTGTTTGGGGCTCTCTACATATTAGATTACTATTAGATAACTCCAGTAGCGGATCCAGGATTTCACTGTGGGGGGGGGGGGCTTGGAGTACCCTACGACACATCTCTTAAAAATTCTCAATCATATACGAATACCCAATCTCTCTTAACCAAAATTTTCTTTACTCAGAAAGTAGGCTATTCGGCAGGGTCAAAATTCTTTTTGAAAAATACTGCTTTCTAAATTCTGCTTTTAAAAATTCTGCTTTCTAAATTCAACTTTCAAAATTCTGTTTTTCAAAATTCTCTTACTTGCCTTATCATAAAATAAGGAAAATTTGTTGTATTTGGTTTTAAGACTGCTCTTTTGTCTCAGACAATAATTGTAGCTAAAACCATACATAGCTTACAGTTCCATGCGCAAAAACAACAAAATTTTCTAAACAATTTTCCACCTATTCTGTGCATAATTGTATATGTAATATTCAAGTCGAAAAATGTTAGCCTTGGCCTTGAGTTATAGACTTACCCTTAATTAATAAAAAATAGGCCCAAAAATGCAAACAAATTATTTTTGGATGCAAAAACCATTTGCATACAAAGAATTCTGTGAGGTGAATAAATATTTTTTTACCACCATACACCGGCTTATTGTTTTTTTGTGCATGAAACTGAAAACCAACAACCAAAATAATTTTGTGTTTTCCTTCAATCAAACAGCTAGGCCTTATACAACTTTTGAACTTACAGTTACAGCTTCATTAACCCGTTAAAGTATGAAATAAAGGAAAATATAAGATGTGCGTGGAGGATTAGTTGTTTTATTTTATAAGAATAGGTAATTGCTAAAATTATAATTGGGCATGTGAAAACCACAGAAAAAAGACAAAATGTTTGCGAAGGGTAGTGAAGAAATTGTAGAGTGATTTGCATACAGTTATACATCAGTCAGGTCAACATACACATGAACCACTTGTTGTAGAAAAATATGTGCAGCAATCAAATAACGTAAATAAATGGTGAGCAAAAACTAAATCTCTTCCTGATAATTGTCTAGCAATAAAGTTTAAAAATTACTTTTTGTTTTCCGTTTTTGAAAAAAAGCAGAATGAAATGAATTTTATTGCTTAAAATTTTATAAGATAGAATTCCGAAAAGCAGAATTTTGAAAAGCAGAATTTCAATAGAAAGAATTGAACAAAGTTGAATTTGGAAAACAGAATTTTCGTGCAAAAAACAGAATTTTAAAAAGCATAATTTTGAAACCAGAATTTTGATCCGCTCCCTATTCAGGAGCTGAAGCAAAACAAAATTGTTATAATGCAAAAATATGTGTACCTTTCCTACCCTACATATATAAATTCTGCTTAACTTCATGATTGGATATGAAGCATCTGTTATTGTGCTTCAGCTATTATTTTGAAAAAGGCACTTTAACTATTTTCTCCACAACGACACATCGTACAAAAAAATTGTTATCTTAGGCCGTGTGCCAATTGCGTTAAAATTCTGGTTAAATTTGATCCCAGTTAAATGTTATCCCTTTTTATAGGGGTGAGTAAAATTTAAGGTTTTTGCTGTGTCAATTGGATTAAATGGGATTTTTTTTTTATATTCACTTCCCATTAGTTTTGTTGTTGCATTTTTTTCAGTAATGATAGTTCGCAAACATATCAGTTTGCAAAATGAATGAATCATCTGAAAAAGTATTTTCAATAAATTTTATTGATTCTTTTGCATTATCAAGGATTTATCACAAGTTATTCAAACTTCTTCTTGAGTGCATACTTAAATTTATTATAAGGTCTTTGTCTATATTTCTTAATCCTTTCATTTAATTTTAGTTTTTTTTTCCATTTTTCATCTTTCCCGATAGGATTCATGACTTCTTGATAGCAAAATAAAATATTTATCTACATTCATCTCCCTCAGCAGTTTTTTTATAAGGGTTTACAACAACACAAACAAATCCGGATCGCTTAAGATACGCAGCCGAACGCGCCCATAGACATGTCAAAAATTAACCACCGACTAAAATTTTAACGAGCTCCTGAGCAGGTTAAATTTTGAAGTCTATATTCACCTCAGTAATGTCAAAATTTAGCCATGGGATCAAGTTTAACCAGGATTTTAACGCAATTGGCACACGGCCTTAATAGGAACTTTAAATAAGTTGGTGCCTTTCTTTAAATTGAATATTTTGTTGTCATAAAATTTGTTAACTTGGACAACGGAATTGGTTGTCTAAGATATGATTAACTAGACATTTTGTTTATTTAAATCACAACAAAAACATAAATGTTAAAAAAGGAGCCAAGTTCTTATGTGTACAAGAAACCTGTGTGTAAAAAGTCAGCCAAAAAAAGTAATGAGATCTAAAATATATGCCAAGTTTTAAGTTCATGAAGTTTAATATCAAATATCTTAAGTATAGTAATATCGAAACAATTCCAAATCATGACAGAAATTTGGTAATTAATGATTACTGATTAAAATTTGGTGGGTTCACTGGTCAAGTTTTCATACATTTTAAATTTGTGATTAAGTAAGTATTTAAGAGAAAACTTGCCAAGTAAATCCACCAAATTTTAATCAGTAATCATTAATTACCAAATTTCTGTCATGATTTGGAATTGTTTCGATATTACTGTACTTAAGATATTTGATATTAAACTTCATGAACTTAAAACTTGGCATATATTTTAGATCTCATTACTTTTTTTGGCTGACTTTTTACACACAGGTTTCTTGTACACATAAGAACTTGGCTCCTTTTTTAACATTTATGTTTTTGTTGTGATTTCACTCCTTTTTGCAAAGATTTATTTTGCCAGGTGAAAGTCAAGCCCTACCGCTCTACGAAGTTTCATAATTCTACGACAACCGAAAGTGCTCCATAAAAATAATAGCAATTCTGATAAAGTGGGTGGGTGCCCCCCCCCCCCCCCCTGAATGGACAATTCCAAATTTTCGAAATTTTCGATTTTTTTCCATTCTGAGTACTTCAAGTCCTACCGACCTAACAATTTGCATCGTTCTACAACAATCGGAAGTGCTTCATATAATTTATAAGAATTTTTAAGAATGTGGGTGGATGCCACGCCCCCTGAACTGAAACTTCCAATTTTTCGATTTTTTTTCTTCTAAGTACTTCAAGGCCTACCGACATAAAAATTTCATAGTTCTACAACAATCGGAAGTGCTCCATATAATTTATAAGAATTTTTAATAATGTGGGTGGATACCACGCCCCCTGAATGCAAAATTCCAATTTTTCAATTTTTTTCTTTCTAAGTACCTTAAGTCCTACCGACCTACCTACTTTCATTGTTCTACAGCAATCGGAAGTGCTCCATATAATCTATAAGAATTTTAAAGAATGTGGGTGGATGCCACCCCCCCTTTATGGAAAATTCCAATTTTTCAATTTTTTTCTTTCTAAGTACCTCAAACTCTACCAAATTACCAATTTTTATTGTTCTACAACAACCGGAAAGGCTCCATAGAATTTATAGAATATTTAAGAAAGTGGGTGGATGCCACGCCCCCTGAATGGAAAATTGCAGATTTTCGATTTTTTTCCTTTGTATGTACCACAAGGCCTACCGTTGTGCGAAATTTCAAGTTTCTACGATGTCGGAAAGTGCTCCATAATTTTGATGATCTGTCAGTGAGTCAGTCAGTCAGTGAGTCAGTGAGTCAGTCAGTTACGGTTTTTGCGATTTTTGAAGTCCTATATCTTGGGAACTATTAATGCTAAAGAGTTGAAATTTGGTGAGCCACCTGTGTTTGATCAGTTCAGCAAATACTCTGAATTTGAAGTTTCTGACTTTATTGGTATTGAAGTTAGAGGGGGGTTGAAAATCGCCTGAGTTTGTTCCTGTAAAAAGGGTGTAGTGCCGCGAACTTGGCTGGGCACTACCGTGCCCTTTGATAAAGCATATTTCCAACTAATGAGAACCTTTGAGAAACTTTCTTACAAGAATCCGTCTAAGAAAATCTAATAAATAAGACACTAACTTAAGATCTGTAAGAAAGTTAAATGAAAAAATTGAAACAAAAGAAACATTTCTCACTTATCTAGTTTTTAAAATTTAATCATTATCGAAGAAAATGCTTTAAAGGGGAAAAATAGAAGTAATTAAGTTCCCTATAAAAAAGACAATTGCAAAATGTTTGTAAAGGGTCCGCCAAATAACTTTTTTTTTGTCTGAAAATGCTATACAAAATAACTACTGATTATTTTCTCAAATTTCTTTTTTTATTTGAAAGTTCAATCCTTCCGGTTAATAATGGAAAATAATTTCATTCAAATGGCTGCTTCGCTAAGTGGGCCTGCGATCGACTTAGAGAAGATGCCGATTTTGCCAAAAGAATCATTCTTTCCGATGAAGCTCATTTTGATCTTGGCGGGTATGTAAACAAGCAAAGTTGTCGCATTTAGGGCACAGAAAACCCGCACGCCATTGAAAAGCTGATACACCCAAAACGAGTCACTGTTTGGTGCGGATTTTGGTCCACAGGCATAATTGGGCCATTTTTCTTCGAGTGGCCGTTACAGTCAATGGCGATCGTTATCGGGCCATGTTGAACGAATTTTTGTTCACAAAAATTGAAGAGGAGGATATTGGCAACATTTGGTTTCAACAGGACGGCGCTACGTGCCACACAGCCGAAGCTACACTCCATGTAGTAGTAGCATTTTCAAAAATAAAAGTTATTTGGCGGACCCTTTATTATCTAGAAGCTGTTCCAATAAATAAGTTGAAACGTGTTTTTTTTAATTCACTTTTTGTACATTTAAAGAAAAAAATAATTTTGATGTTCTGCATTCAGTATTCCCTATAAAATGACTTTAGTCCATGTGGATTGGTATTTCGAGCATAAAAGTTCGTATTCGACATTCCGAACATTAACTATTTTAATGTGAATTCCAATCATATTCTTTTGTCAATTGCATTTTTACACTTTGACAAAAATTTGAAAGACATGTGAGCTTTAAGGAGAGCCTTAATTTTTTCAAATAGTTTTTTTTTTGTAGGGGAAAACACAAGAACACGTGGAAAGATACTACTTTGCTTAAATTTATGGAAACAATAGACTTTCGATCCCTTTTTCATCGATTTTCTGCCCTTTAATTTCTATTAGGTCCGTTAGGATCGTGACCAATGAAATCTAGGTAACAATAATAGCATGAAAGTGAACCTCACTAGTTTTAGTTTCACTAAACAGCTTTCATGCTAATTTTCTAGCTCTAACCTGTTATTTTCGTCGGATTTCTTTAATGCTTGGAAAAATACACAGCTATAATGCAAAGTTCCATCAGTCTTATGTTTTTCATCTAATTCCCCTACAGGCTTAGGAAAACGCTTCGTAAAGGTTTAGCCCCAAACCTCAATTTTTCGTTTAATACCATAAGGGCATGGAACGAATAGAGCCTACGAAGATATATTTGATTTTTGTAGTCGTACTTTTTGCATTCAATTCTCTTTGGGCTTTGAAAAAGAACACAGCTTACGTACATAAAATATTGCTCAGCCCCAACAATTCGTTCAATTTCCTTAGGGCTTGGAAAAACACAACTCACATTTAAATTTTGTAGCCACAATCTTATTTTTGTTTGTCTAACTTTCTTCGGAATCAGCCGTGGGGGGGGGGGGGGCTTCAGCCTCTATAGCTCCCCCTCTGAAACCGCCACTGTGCCACCTAAAAACACGGAGAATTGTTTTTTTTATTTTTCCAGGTATACTGCCTCTTGCGAGGAACTGACAAATCCTCCAAGTTGTAAGTTGTACATGTCATGAAAAAGTGCTTCGCATTTAGCCGTTCGGGCTCCGGCTCGGTAAAAAACTGTAGGTCCCCTCAATTCCATGCCAACAAACACGCACACAGGAATGGTTGCGAGTTGTAAGTCACTAGGCCCTGGTTCTCCACGAGCTGTTGCGGCACCCAATTTATTTATTTATTTAGTCATGGTCGCAGGAGGCAATAAAAGGGGTAAAAATGCGACTTAAGTTGCACAGCGGCAACCGTGCATACATACATACATACTTCGTGGGTTCAAAGGATTTTAACTCCATTTTTGCGTTCTCTGTACGGTCATACATATTTTTTTTAATAAACAATTTATAACCTTAAATTTTTGGAAGTATGCTTAAAACATTTTTTGGATGTCGAAAAAAATTTCAAAAGTTCGAATTTCATAAAATGGTAGGTTACCTACAATTTTTTGGAATATCGGCTAAAACTTTTGAAATTTCGAAAAAAGATGCAAAAAAACTTGGAACAATTTTCAAAACAATTAGAACAATCGAAAAACGGTTTTAAGGTCTTAAACTCCCATTTTTGAAAATTTTTCAAACAAAATTTGGAACAAATCGGGAGCATTTTGGAACAACTTTCAAAAATAACAAATTCAAAGAAAAGAGTTTATAACTTTAAACACTCTCTATCAAGATACTCTAAGACAACTTAGACTGAGACAGTGAAACTTGGGACACACTACAAATTGAAGAAACTACATGATGAATCAGTACCTTCGGGTCAGTGTATTAGACTGATGCCCCCTAATCTCTAACATCAAGTTTGTTTGCTATTTACTGTGAAAACATGTCCAGTCATTAGTTTAGTTCCTTGTCATAAAATAGTTTTTTTTGCTAAGGTTTTAGCATTGTAGGTACATGAATATACTTTGACTTTAAGATCTTAAGTTTCCTAGCCCATGTAGCCTTAATATGACGCATCGAGTTTCGAAAAGCAATGTTACTTTTGTGTCATAAACTTTGTCATAACTTTATTATTTCTTTCAAAGTCTCATGAAATTAAAAATTGAAATACATCTCAAAACTACTTGCTCATCCTGAAAAAATCTATAGTGTAAAAAACATCAACTTCTTATTAGAAAAAGTCAACAACCCTATTCAATGATTTTTATGACTAATATCTTTTATTATCGGAATCAATATACAAATTTACTTATCTCCTTATGGGAATTGAGTTTTGATTTAAAATGACAAAAAAAAAAATATCATAAAATTCTTTATGTACTTATACTATTGTTGGTCAAACTTTTTCATCATAATCGAGCAGTGAATATTTTCTGAGTCATTTTTCAGCATTTTATAGGCCTAAAACTTTAACCATTATCTTATCTTACATAAATATATATGAAGTCAATGTAAGAGAAAAGCAAAAGTTTCTGCCTGACGAAATTGTAACATTTTTTATTCATCTTAATCTGTGAACTTGCTCCAGGATAATAAGGTCAACCATTATCAGAAGGATATTTTGTTTTTATAAATCTTCAACTAGAAAACCAAGGAATTTACCATTCAGTTAACACACATGTAGGAGAGTTACTTATCCCAGGGATACTTTAATGCGAGTTTCACAACTTCGACACAGGAGTGTATTATACTGCATAACAACTAAATAAAATATTTAAGGTCATGTTCACATAACCCTACATATAGGAAATCCTTTTAATTGAGCAAATCGAGCTTACACAAAACATCCCCTCGACCGACCATTCTGACCAACGACGCACGACGCCGAAGCACGATTGAACTTTATTTATTCATGATAAAGTCTTCACCATAATGATTTTTTTTCACACAATGTTAAATTTTCAAAAAAATTCCAACCCAACTTCAACTGGCCCTTTGTGATTTTCATGCCGGAATTGGGCCAATTGCAGAATTTACTTGGAAAAGCTAAATTGATTCCGAACCGAATACCTTTTCCACTTGAACTTTTTGATTGATTGAAAACGGTTCAGTTGGTGGCGGCTTTGGTATGGATATGGAGTACCTTATACAACTGCTTAAACAAAGAGATTCGTTCAAAAGAAATTAAAACGCGAGGTAATTCGAGCATAAATTAAATATTTCAAACTAAAAGGTAAAATTAAATTTTCTGCAAAATTGTTTTTTAGTGGAAATGACCTATCCCAGTGTTCACTGTGGTTCTATTGACCTTTTAATGGCTTTCAAATAATAACAGTGAAAGCCCCTTAAATCGATAGTTCCTTTATGGTCGCGAGGTCACTCTTGGCAGCAAATTTTAATGTTACCCCTTCAAGCATCCCCTCATTTCCTCTATTTGGGCTTGCAGGTATTTCAGGGTGGGCATCATAACTGCTTGCATTACCTCCACGATAGTCAACACCGGGTACTGGTCTTGGATTTATGTCATGACTTGTTAAACTTGTCAGTGCGAGAGGAAGGAATCGCAACTAGAGCTGTGTCAATCGTGATTGATTCGGTCTTTGTGACCCGTTCTTCACAAAGAATGATTGATTGCAATCACAGCAGACCGAATCAATCGATCCCAATATCAATCATTTAAGTTTTCAAAGAGCGAGATATGTTTCGTTCATTCCACTCATTCTCAATCAATCCATTTCCACACCAGAATACTGAACGAAACAAAAAACACATACAATCTCAATTTCTATTTACGTGGATGAAAAAACACACCACAGGAACATGAATTGATATACATATCCACATCTACTATTAGCTTAGCTACACTTCATTTCCATTTTATTTCGGGTTTTCTCTTTCTCGTATGTATTTGTGTTCATTTTGTCTTCATTCTTTATGAATTTTGTCTATGTCTCTATCTCTATCGACTATGCGCAATACATGTTTGGTTTTGGAGAATTATTTGATTGAGATAGAGATTGAGATTGAGTTGAACGATATCGTTCATTTCGTTCATATCGTTCATATCGTTCATACGTTCATTTGAGATTGATTGGAATTGAGATCCATTGTGGACCAAGACCAAATCAATCTCATTGGCATTGTGAACGAATAGATCTTTGTTTATAATAAAGATATGATTGAATACAAAAGTGCAGTTCTTTCTTAATTAATCGTATTTTCAATGCATTTGCAATTAGCGAAAAGTATTATAGTAAATAATTATTTTAAGTAGGTAAGCACTTTTTAGCTTTGAAAAAAAGAAGAATTTAGGTGAAAGTTTTTGTTTTGGATTAAGGCCTATTCAAAAAAAAAAATAATGCCCACATGAAAATTTTAAATTATTTTTTCTAAGATATAAATTCTTCCTTTAATAAGGATTGAAAACATACTGTAGCTATGCACATACTTTTGATTTTTTTTTTAATATGCCATAATCAAAGGAATGATTGATAAAATGATTGATTGAAAAGATCGAATCTTTGGTCAAATCAATCATTGATTGATTCGGTCTTTCAAAATGAACGATTGGCACAGCTCTAATCGCAACACCAAATCCATGGCCCTACAGATTGGATTTTAGTGCGTTGACCATACTAAAAAATCGATTGTTATGAGAGAGACGCGAGAGCCCTGGGATAACGACCTCCCTCAAATGGCAACCAGACCCGGAACGAAAATGAACTACGATCTACGCAAGGCATGCACCGAATCTTGGACGTGCGAACTTTCCGAGGTGTAAACGTGGACTCTGACCACTTTGTTGTGATAAAGTTCAGAGCCTAACTGTCCAACGAAAAGAAAGCGAAGACCGTCTAGAGCAGCTATACTCAACCTGCGGCCCGCGGGCCGCATGTGGCCCGTCGAGCTTTTTAAGTGGCCCACCTGGCAAATGTGATTTCATAGAAAAACTGAATACAATAAATCAAATATTACAGGATTACAGCCGTTTGGAAAGAGCGCCTAAATTAATTTGAAAATAACACCCAAAAATTTTGGATGATATTTCTTGATTTCGTTGCCTTCTTTCTTAATATGAAACAATGCCCGAAATAATAAATCAAATTGAAAATATAGCCCAACATAGGAAGCATTTCCAAACAAAGAGTGTTATCAACAAAAAACATCAAATTTGAAAGACAAGTGGAAATAGCTTCATCGACAAAGGAAATGTCGCTTTGTTTTTTCGTTTTCACGAATGACTGAAAGCGTTTTCGTTTGGTCCTCCCGTAGCGTCTGGAAGCTTTTCAAATGCTTCTGAAAAAGTTCATTTGGCACTAGATGACAGATCTTCTTCTGAAAAGAAGAGATCAACGATTCTGGATTTGAGGAGATAATCCAAACCAGAAGCACGCATACATGTGCACAATTGAAACGTCAAAATTGTCAAATGCTATTTGTTATTTAATTTTGGAATTGCCATTGTTCATTTTCATTGTACTAAGATTTGGAGTTAAAAGGTAACAATTATGAAAAAAATGGATAGGCCAAACATTTCATCCTCTTTGTAGGTAAAAAGTTTACTCAAAATAAAAACCCATGGTGGAGACATTCGTTGCTGTTATTGAGGATTATCAATATTAAGAGAACAGCTGTGTGAACGTTTCATCACCCAAATGCAACAACCAAGTGCACAAATACAACCAAATCGTTTGGCATTCTGGAATCTGGATCGACGAGCTCCGGAGGGTTCTTCCGGATTAACAAACGAAAACGCTATGACAAAGCAAATATTTTTGCTAACGTGCTAAAGACAGCTGATTTAACTCAAATCGCAAGTAATTTTGAGAAGTTTGACCGGTTTTGCTTCAAAAGTGAAGACACTAACTAAAAAACAAAAAACAATAAGGCTGTGAAATGAGTGACCACAACATAAATTTTCCTCCTTCTACTTCAGGTAATAGATAATGTTCCTGACACGAAAAATAGTCAGAAATTTGACACTGGATTGCAAAATTAACATATAGGATCTATATACGTTTGGGAACTAGCGTTTTCAATCCTACAAAAAATGTGTAGAGAAATTAACGAATTATGTTAGCATGCTGGATTAAGCCAGATCTTGAAAAAGTGTTCTTAATTTCATAAATCATATTATTTTTTTATTAAAATGAATTCAATATAAATTACTTAACACCTAAGTGCAAAAAATAATTCATGTTGCGGCCCGAGGTAACATAGCTAAAACGTCTTTGTGGCCCTTATGAAAAAAAGGTTGAGTATGGCTGGTCTAGAGGAAGAAATTCAACATTGCATGCCTTAGAACATCTGAGAAAGCCAGAGACTACAGTGAGCAATTGACCGGGAAACTCTCTGCCGTACCCCCAGCCGCAAATGTCAACAACCAATGGAACCAGTATCACGAAATCATTAATGATATAGCCCAGACCACCATAGGCTATCAACCACCCAGAAAAAAGAACCTGTGGTATGATGATGCATTCGCCGTGGTTTGAAGTATGAGACGGAAAATGCACGAATGCAAATGCTGCAACGGAAAACAAGAGGAGGAGTATCATGAAAAGAGAAAAAAAACTCGGTGCAGAAGGAAAAGAGTGTCCGCAGCCTCTCAGCTCGGGGTATCTCGAGGAGTCTAGCATCGTCACCAACACCCACCACTGGTTCTACAAAACAACCAAGCAACTGGGATCTGGTAATTGGACCAGCCACCGAAGCACAAGGATTTGTAGACGTGTTTAAGCAGCATTTTCAGCTACTACTTAGTGGGCACTATGCATAGAGGAGGCGACAGGAGAACAAAGAAGCATTAGACCTGGCAATGAAGATCCAGTCCAGTGCACGCCTAGTACTGAAGAGGTTAAGAAAGCCATCCAGCTTAAGAACAATAAATCCGTCGGATCAGATGGCCTACCTGCAGAACTCTTCAAGTATGGAGGAGATGTCTTGGTAGGGTTCAGACACCAGCTCATCAACCCAGTGTGGGAGGAGGAAAGTATGCTCAATCCATTGTATATCCAATCTATAGTATTCTCATGAAACACGATTTTGTAGGTAGACATTTGGTCGATAGGTTCGCTGTGATCGCCTTACCGAGGTCCCTTAACAAAAATTAGTATGACATTTGGACGCATAGATGGCCACGAGCTTTTTTTCTTCATGAGAATACTATAGAACTTATATACAATGCTCAATCTTAAAAAAAGGCAAACCTATGTCCTGCAAAAACTAGGCATATCCCTACTTAATGTTGGCTTGAAGACGTCCTATGTGAGCGTTTAAGAACTTTCTGCAACACTATGATTGGCACGTATCAGTGTGGCTTCAGGGCAGGCAGATCAAGGATAGACCTAATCTTCACATTGAGGTAAATCCTGGAAAAGACCCACCATCTTTTCATTGACTTCAAAGCCGCATATGAGATAGCATAAGTCGCCAAAAGTTTCAATTGGCTATGTTGGAACTCAGGATCCCGAAAAAAAAACAGATTCAGCTATCCTGCATGCCAGTAGAAAGTACGCGGTGCGACGCACGTGCATATGGGTAACAGATCATCCGAGCTATTCCAGACTTGTACAGGGGCAAAACAAGGAGATCCGCTATCATGTGATTTCTTCAACCTAGTCCTGGAGCATATAGTGCGCAGGAGTGGTGTAAACCTGGAAGGCACTGTCTTCAACAGGTCTTCTCAACTTCTTGGCTATGCGGACGACATCGACATCATACTTGAAGCATTCACAGCTATTGATGAACAGGTGAAACGCGTTGGTCTTGAAGTGAATGAGGACAAAACAAAGTCAACAAAAAAAGCCTCATTTATCAATTGGCAACGACAAAACTTCACTGTTGGTTGGAGTAATTTCGAGTTAGTCAAAGAGCTCACCTACCTTGGAACAAACATCAATTCCACGAACGACACCATAGTGGAAAGTTGACTTGGCGAAACAAATGGGTTCAAAACTCCTTTCTCGACCGACAAAGTGCACGTTATACAAAACGCTAATTTACCAGTTCTACTCTACGAAGCCAAGTGCTGGACGATAAGTAAAAAGGGGGAATTGATACGGGGCACTTTCGAAAGAAAAATTCTTCGGCGGATATTTGGTCCTATATGCGAAGAGGGCGATTGGAGGAAAAGATTTAACCGTCAATTGTACGAGCTCTACCAAGATGTGGATTGAGTCCAAAGAGCCAAAGCACTTCTACTAAGCTAGCTCGGCCACGTCGTCGAGCCAATGGACAACATCGGTCCAGTAAAGTAAATCTTCGAATCCCAGCTCCCAGGTGCTAGACGACCAGGAAGACCCAAACTCTGCTACAGGGACCAGATGGTTACATAGACGCAAGAGTGCTTGGCCTCGACGACGGGTAGTAATGTGCGAGGGACCGCAATTGATGGAGGGCCACAATATCTCTGGCAGAGACCCTCTATGGATAGGAAGCCGGATAAGTAAGTAAGTATGTGTAAGGGTTTTTGGCAAAAGCATCGCCCTGTGTGTTGCTTTTACTCTGTCTTATAGCGGGGTTTCCAGCCACCACCGTGACGTCTGCGATAAAGCTATCCGAGCTTGCAAAATATAGATAGTAATCTTCGAGGAGTGTTTTTTCTCCATCCGGTTCCATCATTGCCATGATCAATTGTAACACCTCACATTTGTAAGCACTTTGACCGTAACATCTTCGTATATTCGATGTTACCTCTACCTTTAGCTTTAGGGAGATTTTACTGTATCCAAGGGATATGGCATCTGAGAAGCAGATCACACACAAAACAATCATGTATGGTTTGATAATAGAAAGGACCCCTTAAATCGGGCTTGGGATTCCAGTCAATTTGTCTTTATCGAATCCACACACTTCCAGCAATGTTTACATTTTCTCAAAAGGCATCTGTTTAATCTTTAGAGAAGGACAATGCATACGGTAACAACGCAGATGTTTTAATGATTACTGTTGGTATAGCAACTTTCAGCTCCTCTGAAAGCAAGTCCAGGGTAACATTTCAGATATGTACCTATGGTGATGTAGCCAAGAATACATTAGGCAGTATAGGATGTGCCAAAATAATCGTTTTTTTTCGGGACTGGTTTCAAAATGTTTGCAGAAAATATAAACTGTCCCGTAAAATTTTAAAATATTTTGTTTGTATTGATATTTAAATGGAGAACACATGGTTGTGCGTTCTAATTTGAATATCTCTTAAATAATAATCTGAAAATGGTTTGGCGTTATAGGAAACGGGAAGTCATTGGTTGGCGTCTATGTGACAATGTCCAGTGTTACTAGATGCAACGAACACTACACGTCAATTGTGCTTATTTTACCTCCACTTGGCAACCATCGGATACTGATCTCGTCCATCCGGACTTGACTTGCTTAAGTAATAAGCGGGAGTCTTGAATAGAAGACAAACATTGCAACACTATCATAATCTTCTGTCGGAAATGACTGGCTGGTATAATTCAGCTGAAATTTTGGACGCATCTATCAGAAGGATGATGTGCGGCGAATCAATTCCACATAGATAATCAACGGTGTCACTTATACCTTGGAAAACAAACACCTTACTTAGCTGGCTTGCTCTTCTAAGGCTTAGCACGGACCTGGTCGTCTAGGGTGTAGGGGTTGTGTAATCGGGTTAACTTCCTTACCACGTGCAAGAATTTCGGCTTTGAGAGATACAAATAAATAAATAAATTGGGTGGTGCAACAGCTCGTGGAGAACCAGGCCCTTGTGACTTACAACTCTCAACCATTCCTGTGTGCGTGTCGGTGCCAGGAATGGAGGGGACCTATAATTTTTTGCCAAGTCCGAACGGCTGTATGAGAAGCACTTATTCATGACAAGTATACTCTTGGAGGTTTTTCCAGTTCCTCGGAAAAAAACATTTGTTTATAGGTGGCAGCGGCTGGGAATCGAACCTGGACCTTTTGCATGACAGCCCAACGCACTAACCATTATGCCACGAGGTACTAAACGTCAACGGATAACGAATTGATAACATATACTTGGAACGTGAAAACCCTTTACACAACAGGTTCAACTCAAAAAATTGAGTCTTTCCTCACGCGGTATATAAGGCAGATACAAAATCCATAAAATGCGATGCAATTACGAAAGACTACACACATAATCATGTCAGCGTGCGGGTGCGTCGTGGAAAATCGGTTAAGAAGCAAATAATCTAATTTAAAGTTTAAACCGATAAGTGATTGCCTGGCTGTGATCCGCATCAAAGCCACTTTCCACGCCCCTCACAATTGAGCTCTTTAAAGGATGAGTTTTATGAACTCTTGGACAAAATATACGGAGCCTGCCTGGAGTATGTACGATGTAAAAATTTTGCACGGGGACTTCAATGCTCAAATTGAAAAAGGATGAGTTGGTACGCGAAGCCTCTACGAAGAAAAAAATGATAACGGCCTGCGACTAATAAACTCTTCAGATGCTCGCAATACTGTGAGAAGTAGCACAAGGTTTCAACGGCTATGAATCCAATAAGCAACCTGGCGCTTCTCCTCAAATGGTCAGTCTGCCAACCAAGTCGAACTTGTTTTAATCGACGAAAGACATGCCTCTAACCAACGTCGTCGTTGAATGGTAGAGGAGGGCAGCGTTACAGGTGGACCTCAACCAACTTGGCGTACAAAACAGGAGACAACCAGTTGGAGACTGAGTCGGCTGGAAGAATCCCTGGTCCACTCCAGACTTTAGCACCACCTTAAGTAAGTAAGTAAGACCTCGTACATCTTAGATGTGTGTACTTTTCAAAGGACAAACATCGACTCTGACAACTTCCTTGTTGAGGCAAGGTTTAGAGCTTGACTGTCAAATGAAAAGAAACTACAAACCACCCTAAAGAAGAAATTTGACGTTGGTCACCATAGCATACCTGAATAAGCCAGAGCATACAGTGAGCATTTGTGTATTAACCCCCCACAGACGCCAATAACCAGGCGATATGCAGAGGCAGTGGAAACCACAATAGGCTACCAACCACCCCTAAAACAGAGCCCGTGTTATGATGATGTACATGGAAATATGCTACAGCGGAGAACAAGCAAGAGAGATGTATCGAGAAAGGAGAAGACAGATTCCTTCCCTACGTTGAAAGATGTGGGCGATTGCAATCTCCCAGCTCAAGGAGATCGCTGAGACTATTGATCGAAATAACACCCGGAAGTTTTACAAAAAGCCAAACAACTGGCTGCTGGCTTTAAAACCGGAATACGGTCTCTTGGAAGAAGCGAAGGAAACCTAATCACCGAAGCACAGGGAATAATTGATGTTTTTCAAGCAGCATTTTCAGCAGCTGCTGAATGGGCATCAGGCAAAGCGAGAAATAGGACAAGAAGCGCACCCAACTCCACTTAATTAAGGCTCATTAAAAAAGCTCAAGAACAGCTAGGCTGCCGCATCTTAAGGTTATCCAGCGGTGCTCTTCAAGCACAGAGGGGATGTGTTGAAAGGGTTCATGCATCAACTAATCAACCAAGATTGGGTGGATGGAAGCATGCCCGATAACTGGTATTTCAGCTCCATAAGGCGCATCTACAAAAAAAGCCGTTCCTATGTCCTGCAAGAAATATCGAAGCATATCCCTGATAAACGTATGTTAATGTGTGAGCATCTTTAGCAGTTAGTTGTTAATAGTATTCGGCAAGTGGCAATATGGCTTCCACTTATGCACTATTCCTTCATCCAGGCGGCAGCGGAAGAATTCTCAAGATGGAATCAACGGTGGCGTCTACAGTTCCAGTTAGGCTGAACTACTTAGTGAACACCTTATACGGGCTAAAACGACATATTCGGAGCTCAGGCCTGTAAGGAGCAGTTAATCCGGCTCCCTGCCCTTGGAGTTATATTGTAAGGGTCTGGTATTCCAGGTTGGGGGTCGTGCCGTCGGGGTGACTTCCCGGCCACGTAAAGCTATCTTAGTTGCGAGGCAACAACAAGCATCGGATACGGACGGATTTACTGTTGACGAACCTAGCAAACGAAATAAGGACAACGAACTTCGGATCTGCACGTGGAATGTTCTGTCTCTCTATAGACCACGTGCAGCCGAACATTTAGCAGAGGCCCTAGACTGCTACAAAGTAGACATCACCGCCATCCAAGAAGTGCGATGGGATGGGCCGGGCAAGAGAAAACTGAAAGACTGCGATATCTACTACGGTGGCTGTTACCGACCACAAGGGCAGCGTCTTTTTGGATGTGGATTTGTTGTAAGAGGCAGACTTAGGCAAGAAGTCTTGAGTTTCAATTATGTAAACGAACGCCTCACGACAATTCGCATCAAGGCTAAGTTCGCCAATATCAGCCTGATATGCGCGCATACCCCTATAGAGGAGAAAGATGACGACACCATGGACGAGGTCTACGAGCTCCTGGACAAGACATATGAGCAATGCCCTAGCTATGACATTAAAATTGTCTTGGGTGATTTTAATGCCAAACTAGGAAGAGAAGACGTCTTTGGTGGCACAACCGGAAGATACAGCCTATACGACACCACCTCCGAAAACGGACTCTGGCTAATCGACTTTGCTGCAGGGCGAAACATTGTGGTAGCTAGTACGCAGTTCCCGCATCTCAATATACATAAGGGGACATGGCAAATTCCTGGTCAATCAACCGCCAACCAAATTGACCACATTGCGATCGACGCAAGGCACTCCTCCAGTATCAAGGATGTCCGAACGTTCCGAGGAGCCAACGTTGACTCGGACCACAACCTCGTTGTAGCCAAGGTAATGCTACGGATATCCAGACCAAAGCCAAACAAACGGAAATACTGTGAGGAAGTTCGACGTCGGACGGCTACAGTCGCAAGAAATCGCAAGGTCCTTTTCCGATCGAGTCTCTCGCGCACTCTCTAACGAGTCCTTTGCCGCCAACTGCATACATCGAGAACCAGTGGAAAAACTGCCAGGAAGCCATCAGAGATGCCGCCTCTGACGTGTTGGGCTTTGCATGACCACCACAGCGAAACCCCTGGTTCGGCGAAGAATGCCGGCAAGTACATGCAGCCAAACAACAGGCATACAAAGCGGCGCTGCATAGAAGGACCAGAGCTGCTCGCGAGCTCTACGAGCAGAAGAGGAGAGAGGAACACAAGCACAAGAAGAAGAAAGAGCATGAGAACCGCGCGATCGAGGAGTTAGAGGGATGCCACTGCAGGAATGAAGTTCGGAAGTTTTACCAAAAAGTAAAAAGAACCTCCCAGGGTTACAAGGCCCGAACCGAAGCCTGCAAGGACGATCAGGGGAGCATCGTGGTGGAATCGCAGTCTGTGCAGAGGATAAGGAAAAATCATTTCTGCAAATTGTATAACGGCGATGACGAACCGAATTCCGCTAACATGCAAATTGCACCATTCAACTTGGACGACGTAGGCCAACAATTCCGTCCACCCGATCTTGACGAAGTGAGGATAGCCATATCTAAACTTAAGTCCAAAAAGCTGCTGGAGCTTGGTAAGGAGTATGCACCAGCTCATCTGTAAAATATGGTCGGAGTAAAGCATGCCCGATGAATGGAACCTCAGCATTGTTTGCCGGATCCTCAAGAAAGGCGATCTTCTGGACTGCACCAACTACAGAGGCATCAGTCTTCTTAATATCACCTACAAGATCTTCTCTACCGTACTTTGTGAACGCCTGAAGCCATTCGTCAACAACCTGATAGGTCCATATCAGTATGGCTTTAGGCCAGGGAAGTCCACCATCGACCAAATATTCGCACTACGGCAGATCTTGGAGAAAACCCAGGAGTTTCAAATCGATACCCACCACGATTTCAAGGCCGCGTATGACAGCATTTATAAAGACGAGCTATATAAAGCAATGTCTAGTTTTGGCATCCCTGCCAAACTCGTCCGTTTGTGCAGGATGACGATGGAGAATGCACGCTGCTCCATCAAGGTCGGCAAAGACCTCACCGACACCTTTGATGTAAAAAAAGGTTTTAGGCAAGGCGACGCGCTGTCAGGCGACTTCTTCAACATCGTTCTTGAAAGAATAGTGCAAAGCTCTCACGTCAACACTAGAGGCACAATCTTTCAAAAGTCCGTCCAATTACTCGCTTACGCTGACGACATTGACATAAAAGGACGAACAATGCGTGATGTCAGTGGTGCTTTTGTGAGCATTGAGAAGGAAGCCAAGAAAATGGGTTAAACGGTGAATGAAAGCAAAACGAATTATATGCTGTCAACAAGAAAGGACACCCAACACCGACGTCTAGGACAGAACGTCACTATAGACAGCTATAATTTTGAGGTGGTCAGAGACTTTGTCTACCTAGGATCAGCTATAAACTCAGCGAACGATACCAGTGCTGAGATCAAACGAAGAATTACTCTTGCCAATCGCTGTTTCTTCGGGCTAAGAAGGCAATTGAGAAGCAAAGCCCTCTCTCGAGCAACTAAACTCTCCCTGTCTAAGACGCTTATCATCCCGGTCCTGATGTATGGTGCAGATGCATGAACACTGCTAACGGTGGATGAGAGCGCGTTAGGCTGTTTCGAGAGGAAAATTCTCCGGGTGATTTTTGGTCCCGTCTGCATAGATGGGGAATGGAGAATAAGATACCAAAACGTACTGTATGGGCTGTACAGCGAAACCGACCTAGCCACAAAAGTGAAAAGCCAACGACTAAGTTGGCTGGGTCACCTAGAGCGAATGGACACCAATGCTCCGGCCCGGAAAGTCTTTAAATCCAACCCCGTGGGACAACGCAGTAGAGGTTGACAGCGTAAAAGGTGGCGCAAGCAAGTGGAAGAGGACCTCAACCAACTTGACGTGCGAAACTGGAGACAGCTAGCTAGCAACATAGCCGGCTGGAAGAAGCTTGTTGGTTGAGGCCCTGGTCCACCCCGGACTGTAGCGCCACCTTAAGTAAGTAAGTAAGTAATGTGGCTTCCGGCCGGGTAGACCGACCATAGACCAAATATTCATTCTCAGGCAAATCTTGGAAAAGAGCAACGAATTTCAAGTCGAGACTCACCACTTATTCATCGACTTCAAGGCCGCAAATGATTGCATTCAACGCCAGGTATTCTATATGGCGATGGTTGAGCTTGGGATCTTAGGAAAACTGATCCAGTTGTGTCGCTTGACACTAGGAAAAGCTCTTGTGAACTATTCCATACATGCACAGAGTTTCAAGAAGGAGATGCGCTATCATGTGATTTATTCTGGAGCAAATAGTACACAGGGCAGGCGTTAACACTGAAGGCAATATTTTCAACAGAACTGTCAAACTATATATTATATTGATATTATCAGCCGCTCCCAACGGGCTGTTATAGAGGCTGCTCCTCACGACAGTTGAGGAACAGGCGAAACTTGTTGGTCTAGAAGAAAACGAAGACAATACCAAATACATGTTAATTAACAATCAAATTTCTTTTAACCGGTGAGGAAAATATATATGTCACTGTTGATAGCAAAAACAAGTAATCAAGGAGTTTATCTACCTGGAAGTAAACACTTTTCCCACGAATTACATATTAGTGGAGATTTAACGCGCAATAAATAAGTTCGAAGCTCCTCAAACTTAAGACGAAGTGGACTGTGCACGCTCTACAAAACCTGTATGGCGCCGAGTCTTGGGCGGAGATTTTTAAAGAATGAAAAATCTATCTCTATTCTATCCACGAAACAATATTTTTACTACCTTCTGTAAGCTTAATTCCCAGAAGTTTTAACTTCAAATAATTAACGTTGAAAAAACTTGAATCCAAAACAAGGTATAGGTAGAGGTACCTACTACAACAGCTATTAATTAAATTATAAATTGCATGAAATGCTCTACGAATTGGTGCAACATTTACTCCTACATAACCAGGAACTTGATATTAAAGCTGTGCATTCCGTGCCAAATAATTATTTCGCTAAAGGAAAGTATAATACCTAGATAACAATAGGTACATATACTATGTATTACACTATATTCTTACATCTTTAGCATGAGCTCTCTTCAAACTTACCCATGGACATTGACCCGCTAACTGGTGGCGGACCTGACACTAGCCCACTATACATGTTTGGTGGTGGTGTGGATTGTCTATTACCCACTGGTCCTGTTGGTCCACCTCCGCCTAGCATCCCACTGTGATGACTTTGCGGCATGAGCATCGTGGTTGCACTTGATGTTGGTGGTGGAGGCATACCACCACCATATCCTGTCGGAGCATATGCTATATAGGTCTTTATGTTGCACAATTCACCATCAGAACATGAAGCAGCAGCAAAAAATATTAACATGATGCCAAAACAAAAGTGGAAGAAAAAAGAAATAGAGACAAAAAAAAATTCAATCAGTATTTTGCTTGATCTATACACACACTGCATAATGCATACATATCCCTTACGAGTAGCGTTATATTTAATAAAAAAAAAAAAAAAAAAACACGTATTTCATTTCGTATACCTCGCTTCGGGATGATAAGTTCGGTACTGGCAAGGCACTTGTCAGATCGATATCACCGTCGATGTCTGAGATGTCATCACCAAACGAGTTAGGAATTTGCGTTTCTCCGGTTGTTGATTGTTGGAATTTTCCGTCACAGTTTTTGCCGCTGTTGCTGCCACTGGAATTGCTATTTTTTCTACTATGACGTCGTTTTTGCATTGCCAATCGCCCAATGACTAGTGTAAGGCATAGCAACACACC
Source organism: Dasysyrphus tricinctus (assembly GCA_963921185.1). Lineage (NCBI taxonomy): Eukaryota > Metazoa > Arthropoda > Insecta > Diptera > Syrphidae > Dasysyrphus > Dasysyrphus tricinctus. The sequence continues at coordinate 227,188,169 of OY992530.1, read as the reverse complement.
AGCTGCTACCGAAATTATGAGGTAGAGGTAAAATTGCTCTTGATTTTCTGAAATAATAAAAAATAAAATTCAAAACAAATTTAAAGAGGGTTGATAATAGTTTTGTTTAATAAAAGGTTCGTTAGCTTTACGTGTTACGATTGTTAGTAAGGTCACAATAATTTTGAAAGTAGATATGAACAAAGTAACCTTTCTAATTCAGTCGACGACAAACATTCAGGCCTAAGTCATTGAAGTGATTTTGTTCAAATTCAGTATTTAAGAACTTGTAGTGTGAAAAATCTTCTGGCCAGAAAATTTTTTTATCCTCCCACATAACTACTTTATAAAAAAAAAGCCCTAATGGTGCCATCACACCGTGCAAGTAAGGTACTCGCAGCAAGCTTAATGATTTTGCATCAAGCTTCAAACTTGCCTGGTGTAACGACCCGAAAAATGCTTTCAAGCAAGTGTTTGCTTCAAGTGATTTGCTTGCTCGCAATGACTTACGCAGGTGCTTGCGCAAGTTCTTATTTATTTCGATTCGCAGCGTATCAAATTTAGGCAGCCTTAGGCATTTTCTTTATTTTTTTTTGAACTTGTTTTGAGCGTATAAATACCGCTTCTAACGAACAGTTTTGAATAAAAAATTTAAAATCTATTGCTTATAAATAATCAAGTTAGGAAACCGTGTACCAAGCTTTTTTTTTTATCCTGTCGCTTGGCCGCCATTTTGAAAAATGATGCCCAACCTGTACTCCGGCCAGAAAACCCTAATCAATTTTTGTAGGGGGATCTTTTTTTTTGCATTTGAAATTTATTTTTGGCATGCTTAAGATGAGGTGAAGTTCAGCCTGGGAATTATTTTCTAATCCTGTCGTTTGGACAACACTTTGAAAATTGGCGCCCAATCTGGGCCAATTAGTAAAATAAAAAGACACTAGAAATTACTTGGAAAATTTCCATAGCTTTAATAAAAATACACACCTATCTTAAAAGATAGGTGTTGAGTAGGCGCACCTTCTGGTAAAATGTCATTGTTGTCACTTTTCGGGAACATACCCTTTTTTATGTCAATGGGCGGAACCGCTACTCTTTTGGAAATTTTTAATATTTTGAAAATGTAAAAAGTATTTAAAATGCCTCCAGATGCCAAACGCGTTTCGGGAAAATAACGGGATACGCCTTTAAAGATGCGTGTTGAGTAATCTCATCTTCGGGTAAGATATTAGGGGCAGTTTTTCAGTACAGGGTTTACACTGAGTTTAATCAGAGTTAGCTAATCCTGAAAGCAAATTAACCCTGAGTTAACTCTGAAACAGTTTTTCTTTCAGTTGAGGATTAACTTTATCTTTCAGCTGTCAAAATTCTAGGGACAACGATGTGCGACACTATTGATATCACCCTTCTACGCCTTTTACACATCGGAGTAGAGATGGCGCCACAACGGAACTGCACTGGCAATAACTTTCAATATCGAAATCGAGATGGCACCACACCTGAAAAAAGCCTCAATTGGTCCCAGAGTTAACTCACCAAATTAGGTGAGTTAACTCGGAGTTAACTTAGGATTTCAATTGACTGAAAAACAAGTTTCTGGAGTTAACTCAGGTTTAACCTCGAGACTAGGATGATCTCGCACTGAAAAACTGGCCCTTAGTGTTTCCACTTTTCGGGAACATTATTTTTTTTGTATTGCAAAAGGGTGGAATCACGATTATTTTGGTTAATTTTAATGACTTCAACACATAAAAGGGGCGGAAACATCTCCAAATACAAAACGTATGCACGGAAAGAATTCTTGGATCAGATCACGAAAAATGAGTTGCAAATTACGAAAAATGAATCCCGATTTATACCTTGGCTCGGGATATCGTAATTTACGACTTCCGCTTTGTTTGTAGTTTTTAATATTTTAAACATAACAAAATTGTGAAAACGCCTTAAGATGCCAAACGCGTATTCGGAAAATAACGGTTGACGTTTTAAAGGATATGTGTTGAGTAGAAGCGCCTTTGGTTAATATTTCGGTTTTACCACTTTAAGGGAACATACTTTTTGTTGATGTCAAATGGTGGAATTTCCACTATTTTGAATTTTTTAATATTATTAACGTGAACAAAATGTGGAAACCCATCCAGACTCCAAACTCGGTTTGGAAAAATTACGGTTGATGACTTATCAAAAGGTAGATGTTTATAGTAGAAGTTGGAGAACATAGTTTTTTGATGGAAAGCGTGGGATTTCCACTTTTTTGGTAATTTTTAATATTTATAACGTGAGGAAAGTTGCGGAAATAGCTCCAGAGAGTTGCAAGTTTTTTCGTGTTCAAAATATTCAAAACTTACAAAAGCATTGGAAATCCCACAGTTTTAATATAAAAATTTTTTTCCCGAAAAGTGGCAACATTGACATTTTTACCGAAGGTGCTCCTGCTCCACACCAACTAGACTAAGGAGCTGGCAGCAAGTTTTGTGGGTGAACGCATAACCAAAATTTGAGTATGAGGATTTATTTGTAGGTGCATGCATCTTGATATCGAAGACCAAAGTATGGCAGAATTGTGTCGCGCCCGTAGAGGGGACGAGGGATTGAAAATGGAGGTTTTTCCATTTGTTGTGTCATTAGTAGGTACAACCACTCCAATAAATTGTTTAAAATATGAGAAATTATGCTCTTGCATTTGTCCTTACTCCTTAGTCCAGAGACTTTATATTTAACGATCCAATTGATAATACTCAAGATATAACCATTTTAGGCACGCCATATCGAGAAGTATTTGGAGATTTGAAAAAAAACTAACCATGTATCACCAAAAAAAAAAGTCTCCAAAATAAGGCTGATAACGTTCGCTTCAGAAGTGCATATCTTTAGTTCGATTAATCGGATAATTAAGACGACTATTGTGGACTAAGGAAAAATGACCGAGCATCATTTCTCATTTTTAATAAATTAATTGAACTGGTTGTACCCATGACACATCAACTGGGAAAACCATTTTTTCAATCTGTCGTCCCCACAACGGGCGCCAAAAAAATCCTGCCAGACCTTTGTATTCAATGTCAAGATGTATGCACCTACAAATCCTCATACTCAGATTTTTGTTATGCGTTCACCCACAAAATTTGCTACCAGCTCTTAGACTATATCCTTTTAGACGTAAACCGTTATTTTCCCAATTCGTGTTTGGCATCTAGAGGCGTTTCCACAACTTTTCAACTTTTTTCATGTTCAAAATATTAAAAACTACCAAAAAAGTGGAAGTCCCAACCTTTGACATAAAAAAAGTATGTTCCTGAAAAGTGGAAATACTGTCACTTTACCCGAATGTGCTTCTACTCAACACCTATCTTTTAAGACATCAACCATTACCTATCTTAGCTAGGGAAATTTTCCAAGTCATTTACGAGTTTCTCTTTATTTTAAAATTTGGCCAAGATGGGCGCCAATTTTCAAAATGGCGTCCCAACGAAACAATTAAAAAATGATTCTCAAGCTGAATTTAATCCTTAGATTGTCAAAAATAATTATAAAATGTAAGAAATAACAACCCCCCCCCCCCCCCATAAAAAGTGCCTGTATTTGGGTTTCCTGACCAGGGTACAGGTTGGGCACCATTTTTCAAAATGGCGGCCAAGCGACAGGATTTCAAAAATGACTTCTAGGCTTAATTTCATCCTTATTACCTCAAAAACAAATTCCAAACATAAAAACAAGTTCCCCGCCAAAAAACGCACGGGATTCGGTTTCCAAACCGGACGAGTATCCTGCATTTAAAAATAATAAATTATGTGGACTTCCTTTTGATTTTTTTACACGCGAATTACGTTCTGGAATAGTCGTATTTTATATTAAGAGAGGTTAAAGGTGTTAGTTTTTTTGGAAATTAGTTCAAAGCTTGAATTTTCTACTATTGAAGAAAAATCTCCATTAATTTCAAGGCTCGAAACTGGTGATTCCAATCAAAGTTTTACTAAAATTAAAAAACTTAAAAAAGTTTGTCCTCTTTTAAATAAAGAACAAAAATGGAAAATCGGCTACAGCGAAACACCGGTTATAACAAACAAATTCTTCAGTCCCATTGAATTCAACGTCAACGTCTACTGTGCGCTCAGAAGGAGCACAAAGCAGAAAAGAAGGTTGGGTGGGATTCGATCCACTAACAGTAGCAGGTTCGAAAGAAGGTCGAGTCTTATCCCAGCTGATAGAGAGCGTCTACTATGCAGTCAGAAGCAAAAAAAACAGTAGAAAAGGTGGTTGGGATTCAGTCCTCACTTCCAGCGCAAGCTGAAAGAAAGTCAAGTCTGGTACCGGCTGGCAGAAAGCGTTTACTATGCAGATGCACTCTGAAGGAATACAGAGCAGAAAAAGGCGAATGGCATTTAGGTTCCGGCTTCCAGCGTCAGGCTGAAAGAAAGTCAAGTCTGGTTCCGTCTCGTAGACAGCGCTAGCGAATACTATGCACTCAGAAGGAGTAAAAAGCAGAAAAGGTGTTTGTGATTCGGTCGCCGCCTCCAGCGGCAAGCTAAAAGAAAGTCAAATCTGGTCCCAGCTGGCAGACACAGCATCTACTATGCACTCAGAAGGAGTACAGAGCAGTAAATGCGGTTGGGGTTCAGTTCCCACTTCTAGCAGCAGATTGAAAGATATGGAAGTTCTGGTACTGGCTGCAGTCAGTGTTTACTATGCACTCAGGAGCAGTACAGAGCAGAACAGTAATTTAGTATAGTGCATTGAGGAGGTGCAATTTGCAATGCTTAGTTACAGCATAAAATATCAACCATAACATGGGTTCCCACATCAGGATTTATTTAGGGACTGGCAAAAAACCTTTGAGAGGGGGGGGGGGACAAATTATGGACTCCGATACAAAAAAGAAAAGTTGTCAAATGTTCAATGTAAAGAAATTAAAAGATGGTGGTATTTTTTGCAAATCATTCGGGTGGTGGTAAATGCTCCCCTTGTCCCCTTTCTAGGCGCTTATGCTTTCAACAACTTCAAAATTAATTAATATAGGTACTCATATTATTATTGAAATAAAAAACGTATTTTGAAAAAATATGTTTTATGTTAGAACCATGTAAAATAGTGGGGACCCTATATCAGGTACAGGTTTATAGACTATTTCCAGAAAAAAACTTGCAGAAAATATTGTAAGACTACAGTGATCTTAAAAACATGAGTTATAAATGGAAAATCGAATTTTATATACTGAGCATTAACCCCAGGCCGAAAAAAATGGAAAACAAAAAAGTTATGAGGGTATAAAAATGCTCTAGGGTTCAAATGTACACAATGAGGGGGTTAAATAATCTAGAAGCCGACACCAGTCCATCGGTACCCCTATCGATGGTCAAGAATCTACCATCTATGGGAACTGACTATAAACGTACTACCACGCTTCTTCCCCCCACGCATTTGAGATGGGGAGGGGTAAACGAAGAATGTGTTCATGATGTGTGATTTTAAGTGTATTGAATCGAACGAGACCCCTCACGTCACCACCCAATACATTGTTCTTCATTTATAAGCCAATAAAAATTGTAAGGTGGCAACCCTCTCCCCAAAATCTGACAGTACTAACAGCGTAGCAACAATTCTTGAAAGTTAACTTCGGAAGTGTAGTATTTGTGTACAAAAACTCAATCCATTGTCCCCTTTCACACGAAGAAACTGAGTTGCCAGCAACTTTCAGTTCCATGATGAGAAGGGCAGGAGGAAAGAGGAGTGAACAAAATCTCCCCGGTCGGTCGAGGATTTGAAGAGATTTTTTGATATTTCCTTTCAAATCTGGGTTAAGCTGTATTCCACCAATAGACTTTCAAGGGAAATTTCAAAAATTGCCTGGAGATTTGTTTCCTCGTGTGAAAGGTACCTACAAGAGATTTTTAAGAAGATTAACGGAAAACGTCAAAAAAATCTCCAGCAACTTGTTTCTTCGTGTGAAAGGGGACATTAGTATGAAATGGAAGGTTGCTGTTACTAACAGACCCGCTCTAGTAGGGTGGTATTCCTTCTTCCCTACATTATGGCAGTGCTGTCACCATTTCCCCACTCCAATATTCTTATCAAAAGCAGAATAAAGTAATTTAACCCTTAATTTTCATTGTTTTAAATATAAACCTTACACAAAAAAACATCAATAACAATTCAAAAACCAACATCCACTAAACATGGGTGGGTATACCGAAATAAAACTTTATTCCATCGCCATTATGTAAATAGTTTCCATTAGCCAATTCGGGTTTTATTCAACTCTATCTCTACCGCATTCAAATAGCTGATAATGAAAAGAGCTTTATACATTCTGGCAAAAGTACAATTTATTAATAAAAACAAAAAAAAAACTAAATAACCTCTAATCAGAACTCGAGGGAAATGCACAAAAACAAACGTAGCCCATTATAGTCACAAACAAAAAGAACCATAGAACTATGTGATACAAATAATTCAACCCAAATTTGGCATGTCTGTAGCTCAAGGGAAAAACATCCCATCATGTTGTACCTATACACAGGCTTCAAAAAATAAAATTAAAAACCAAAAAAAAAAAAACACATTGCAATTTCAAATCTGCAATCAACCTGAAACTGAAACACTCCCTCAGTGTTTTTTGTTGGATTTCAAGTTTTTTTTTTTAAATTTTTTTGTGGATTAACCCGATTGAGTAGGGTTAAAAGAGCATTCCTCGAAATACAAAAATTAACGGATATTCCATTTTGTTCTATTTTTGTTTTTGCTCATTTAGTTTTTGCATATACAAAAAAGGCTCCGAGCGGAGTCATGCATTTGAAAAGCATCCGCTCCGGCATCATCATCCAGAAACATACTTGCATGCAGAAGTGCCATATTACCTAACCTTTTACCCCTTTTCTACATCACCATCAGCGTCATCATAATCTTCAGCATCATTAAGCCATGACGAGGGTTCATTTCAGCTCGCGCGCAATTTACAATTTTACAAATTAACAATTAAACAAGGATTTTTGTTCCCACTACACCCGAAGGCATATAGGATTAGGGATAAGGGCTAAAGTCAGGTAGGTATTGCCTTAGCTCCTGTGCTTACAACTACTCACGAGCACAACTGATTGCTACTTCAGGGAGAATTTTAATTTAGTCAGCACAATTCTGGACTATGGAGCAGCCTACAGACTTAGGTTGTAATTATTATTCTTAACGTTCCTCAGCCTATGGTTGTTTTTCTCCGTTGCCCTCGATACCGGGAATTTCCATATGCCTGGAAAGACTTTCAGTGAGTTAACCTAGTACCCAGAATCAGGATGGGACTATAGAGTATTTGTAACGAGGCTCAAGGCTTTCCTATACGCACTTTTTGTACTATTTTTGGTTGCATCACTTTGCTGTTAAAAACTGTTAACATTTCGGTTTCTTTCCGATTCTAGTTTTAAAATAAGAGGAACTACGCAGTCTCCCAGCTCGAGAAATAAAAGAGACTAGCAAGCAAAAATATACCCGGAGAGGCCACCCGCAGTATTTCCAGAAGCTGCTACAAGGACATAATGAAGAACGAGACATAGGGCTAGAAGCAAACCCAGGCTATAGGGCTAGTTCTAGAACCCAATACATAAAACGGAAGTAGGCGTAGCTATGTCTAAGAAAGGGTGATAATACGGCAAGTTGCGTCATTTCACTCGGATCTCAGAGGATCATTGTGCTCCTCAGGGTGTAAGAGGGGTAGGGAGGGGGTTAAGGTGAAGGTTTAGGTGTGGGTGTGAGGGATTTCCCTGAGTTCTGAATGAATTTTACGATGTTCTTGAGTTGCAAGACGGAGATATCGCTCAGTTCGTCAAAAAAGTATTCCCCTAGGGCTGCTTTTCTGATTATAGCTAGGCTTGGGCATTCACATAGAAAGTGAGGTGAGCCCTCCTCTTGATACTCTCTACATAAGTCCGATGAGCTGATGCCCATTCTGCTCATGTGAGCTCCCATTCCGTTGTGGCCCATTAGAACACCAACTATGAGTGATAATTGAGGCCTTCTTAACTTGAGTAAGTATTCTGTTTCTTTCTTCGAAATATTTGGTCATAGATTCCTTGAAACCCGACAAGTGTCGATGAATGACCATCTGGCATTTGCAGCTTATAAGAAGCTCTGGTGTATTCTACTTTTTACTTGCTCCAGTCGCACGAGCAATGAGGCTTGGATTTGGCCCGGATCAAGACATGATCCGTTTTAAGCCATTTCATCTGTCATTTCGTTCCCGTGAATATCAAAATTTCCTGGGACCAATCTTAGTGTTACTGTGTTCGTTGTACTGAGTAAAGTTAGGTTAGAATGATAATACAGTAAGCCGCATTATCTCACTTGGCTTTCAGTGGATCCATTGCGCTTCCCAGGCTGTAGATGGGTAGAGAGGCCTCCTTGAACCATTCTGAGCTCTAAATGAACTTTAGGATGTTCTTTAGTGGCAATACAGAGATGTCACCCAGCTCGTCGAAGAAGTATTCTCGTAGTGATTCTTTTCTAGTTTAAGATAGGCTGGGGCATTCCCAGAGAAAGTGAGGTGAGCCATCCTCCACCTCTTTATCTTGGCACCCTCTACATAAGTCCGATGAGCTGATGTCCATTCTGCTCTTGTGGGTTCCCATTGAATTGTCGCCCTTTAGGAAACCGACTTTGAGTGATAATTGAGGTAAGTATTCTGTTTTTTTCCTCGAAATATTTGGTCATAGATTCCTTGAAACCCGACAAGTGTCGATGGATGACCATCTGACGTTTGCAGCTTCTAAGAAGCTCTGGTGTATTCAAATTTTTTCTTACTCCAGTCGCACGAGCACCGAGACTTAGATTTTGCTCGGGTCAAGAGATGACCCGGTTTTGGCCAGTTCTTCCGCCATTTCGTTCCCGGCATATCCCTATGTCCTGGGACCCATCTTAGGGTTAATGTGATCGTTGCGCTGAGTTCCGCTCATTGGATTGGATTGAGGAAACGGCTTTAATTGCCGCCTGCTATCTATGAAGATGTCATTATTACTGTTGACTACATCTTATGAGATGAGGTGTTTCGCGGCTTCGCAAACTGCAAGCACTTCCGCTTGAAATACACTGCAAATGTTTGAACGCTTTATAGGTCTATTTATAGGTGGGTTATCTGAGAAGATACCTGACCCAACCCCGTCCAAGGTTTGGAACCGTCAGTAAAGACAGAAACATGATTTTCGTTTATGGCCCTGTTCTCATTCATGATCTCCCTCTTTTTGATATCTATTATGGTTACTGGGTTGAAATCAATGTGCAGTGACACGTAATCTGTTTGAATGTCTATGTCTGTAAAATTCATAATAGTTCTATTACCGTAGAGGCCCCTTTTCTAATTTTTACATTGATGCAGTCTTAAAGCACTTTTGGCCTCCAACTCTTTTATAAACAGATCGAGTGGGGCAAGTGAAAAGAAAGTTTCAAGGGGCGGCCGTTGGTGTAGTCCTAATAGCACTCGTTGATGCCAGTACACGATCAAGAACAACGCCTAGATATTTGGCAGCACCCGAAACCTGTAACGTAACTCCGTTAATGGTTGGTGGGTTTATGTTTAGAAAATTACGTTTCCTTGTTAACAGCACCAATTCCGTCTTCAGTGGGTCAACATTTAGTCCACAACTATTGGCAACATTTTTAAGCTTGTCCAGGAACGTTTGTAAGATCTCACACAGAGTGAAGACAAATTTTCCAGAGGCAATTAACACAACGTCATCGGCATATGCAACGAACTTGATACCACTCAAATTTAGTTTAACTTAGGTCCTGTTGATGATAAGGTGCCAAAAAAAAGGATAAACGGTATTCGACTCTGTGGAGTACCCCTACTTTTCCTAACTCTTAACTGCCTGTCCCCCATTTCTGCATTTACGAGTCTCGTTTAAAGCATGAAATCAATTGGGCGTTAAAAAATACTCTTTAAACATGTGTCATATGCTTATATTATTCCAAGTTAAATATTTTATTTGTTAATCTTTTATATCCGCCCTCCCTAGCACTTTGAAAGTGGCTTTTTAAAAAAACCAAAGTAGGTTTTCAATCAACTCGGGATGTAATGTAGTAGATTGTGAAATTCTGCGTCGACACCATCCTTAAATTTTACTAATACAAATATTTTCTAACTTTTCTTGGCTTTTCAAATTTTGTATCCAAAACGACTTTTTTCTACCCACTTCATGCATGGGGAGGGGTGAGAGAAAATCAATAATGTAGTCCTATGGTTTCAAAGGTGCTGAATCCAACCGGAGTTCTCGGGTCATCGTCCGACCCTTGGCTTTCGATATATTAGCAACATTTCGGAATTGTGGCAACCCTTCTCTTGTCCTTCTGACAGTGTTGCCACCTTGGCAACACTTCTTAAAAGTAAATTTAGGACATGAACTATTATATTCTATCGAACAAAAATTGTCAGTACAGGGAAGATAAGACGTTTGCCTCTCAGTCTGGTTGCATTTGCTTGCATACATCTGTCTCAAGTTAAAGCTCGCACAGGGCTTCCGTAATTTGAATTATAAACTGCCACAAATCGAAGAACAATGTGCATATGGTTACCATGGATACCATTTCAAACATATTAAAAAAAGATCCATTTATATTTTTTTACCACACTACACCTTTTCAAATGGTTTTGATCACGTAACGCTTTGTGAATGTTTCAAAACTTGGCGCAAATAACTTTTTTCTTCTTAAAGACTAAAATCGTACAGATGTTTACTGCATTTTATAGGTTTATTCAGTTATACAAACCAATAATAAGGGGACAATCAAAACGACAACACTTTTGGCTCTCACCTTAATAAATTTTGTTCTCGAAAGTTTCAAAACTGAAAATTCTTTCATAAAAACCTCTGAAAATGCTCTATTGTATTGTTTCGACTTGACAAAGGCAAATCTGTTGGAATGTGAATTTTTTGTATTACTTCACGCAGCAAAGGCAGAAGCGAAAGTGAGTATACGATCAGAATGCTTTCGGCATTGAAAGACGACGGTCATGTCGGAGCGTACGAAATGTTTCAAAGAATTACAACAACAATTCCTGTATCTTAATCAGTGGTTTAGTATCTTTTCAGTGCAGATTTGTTATTTGAGTGTTGTGATTATACATAGGCACCACTGTTTTGAAAAAAGCTGGCCCATAAGCCCTGTACTGACAATTTTTGCTGGAGAGACTATAGTGTACTGAAGCTCAACTCATCAGGTCGAAATGTAAGGTATGCCCTCATATCGTGCACTAACGCCCCTACTATTAGTACGCAAAGAGATATGACTGTATTTCCAAATAAGGGATATAGTACCTAAGGCAGTACGGGATTTATTTATTCTACTTTAGCGTCGAAGTCCTTAACACTCATCTGAAAAATATGGTTGGAGGAAAGCTTGCCCGATGAATGTAGCCTCAGCATTGTTCGCCAGATCCTCAAGAAAGGCGATCCTCTGGAATTCACCAACTACAGAGGCATCAGTGTTATAAACATCGTATACAAGATCTGCTCTGCCGTACTTTGTGAGCGCCTGAAGCCATTCGTCAACAACCTGATAGGTCCATATCAGTGTGGCTTTAGGACAGCGAAGTCCTACATCGGCCAGACATTCGTACTACGGCAGATCTTGGAAAAACCTGGGAGTTTCAAATGGCTTAGGTTCACTTAAACTGATTATGGTTGCCCCTTAATACTTCAGGTTCCACAGACTTCTGTGTGTCCACTGCGGTGTTTTTTGATTATCGCGGAAACGGATTCACACTACGCAAATATTTTTTCTTTTTCTGCGCTCTGTACGTCCACTATATACGTCGGGGAAGAGTCTAAATGGGTAGACCGATATTTTTGCGTCAAATAATTCACATAACGGAAATAGGAATTTTAACGTACCTACATTTTTTTTTGGGAAATATTGTTTTTGGGTAATTTCCAAATATTTCTTTATAATAGTACAGGACCTTCATACATTTTGGTCCTCTTTTCCAGACAAGACGTACGTTTTACAAGTAAACATAATATTTTACAGTCCAGAACTTCAAAAAAAACATATAAATCAACGAGCAAGTTCGTGCGATATATTCATGGACCTTTGTTTTTAAAATTTTATTACACCTTTACATATATTTTCCTGATAAATGGATAAATCACAAACTATATAGTACAGAGGTAGGTGGGTATAGGTTCACATTCTTGAAGTCGGATTTATCTTGAATATGGGAATTTGGGTCGGGAGTAATTTGAAAAAAAAAAAAAAAAACATCACCACAACCGGAAACTCACGTTTAATAAAACTGTACGTCTGCATCCAGTTGACCAAGAATCCAATAACTTCTACTCTTTCTACGTCCGAACAATTTACCATGACTTCTTGACCAAGTTCCTCGTCTCCTTCAGTTTCAGGAAATACTATACACTTACGCTTTTCAAAAAAGTTTTTAACTACCTCCTCTGATGAAATGATGGTTGCTTCATCATCACTTCGTCCGAAGATATCTACATCCGGTGCTTGTGGAATAAGAAAATCTTCATCATATCCAGGATCACTTGGTGTTGCTGGAATGAGTGTATATAAGCATTTGAATGGCTGCCCCTAAAGGCCAAATAGATGTACGGTTGGTTGGAAAAACAAACCAAACTTGTAAGTAAGTATACGAAAAAAAAAACTAAATAACAAGGACATGGAGTGTATTAATATATTCACACACAGCAAAAAAAAAAGGAAAACAGCCCAAGCGAGACACATCATTAAAAAGATCTCCTGTGGAGCAATGACTTTATTATGTCCTCCCACATCAGGATGAGGTACGAAGGCATCAAATGCATCGACAAAAGTAGCAGAAGGCCGGGACAATGTTATATTTTAAAGTTAGAAGGATGATGTTTGATGATATGAATACCTAAGTTAGATGGAAAGTCAAAAGGAGGAGGTGCTCGCTCTGTTGGGGCGCCAGCATTTTAGTAAACAACATTTTTTTTTTTTTGATATGCAAATAAGGAGGCGTAGTAGGTATCCTTGTAGACTATATAGTTGTTCCACGCCCCAGCGGGTGGTGATAATATTCGTCCCAGGCAAACAAAACACCCGCTGGCTGACTGTTCAAGGAGACATTATTCAAATTGAATTCTTTTGGCATGTTAAGATGATCGTAATGTAGATGGCAGCAGTAGTGATGATAATGGTGTTGAGAAGTGGGTGTTCATCATGGAAGGTCATGAACTATTGCAGTGAACAGAATGATAAGAGGTTTTCTCAAGAGTGATAGACGATGGAGCCCGAGGAGGAGGGGGACGGGGCGAAAAAAAACTCATTCAACACACCCAGAAGAACATGCAAATTATTTTGTTTGTATTAGACAAGGCCATTGACTTTTAAGTAAGCTTTTGAGGGTGTGATGGGATTCACTATTATAGCTAACTTCGAAGAACTCTCATAATATCAAAAGCTCGATAGTATAGGTGAAGATATTATTTATGGAATTATGCATTTTATGGGAGTGTCAATTTGGAAATTTTGTAATTAATAAGAAAGCAGCTATTGATAATGGTGTGGTGTGTGTACAATAGTTTCGGAAGTGAAATGATACGTGACTTATGATGTGAGTAAAGGGTTGTTGTAGACAAGACATATATGCGAATATAAGACAAATACAAACTTCATTAGTTTTATTGGACTCACTCTTAGGTAATTAACTAAAATTCATGGACTTGGATGAACTACTCTTTTTAAGTAATTTTTTATATATCAATTCGGGCAAACAACTTAAAGGTTTCTTCTATTTTTCTGTATACTTTTCAAATATTTGGCATTTCGAATAACACACTTTACCAAGCTCCAGTAAACACCGTCTAACTGCTAACTTCACGCTGAAGTGAGCAGGTCAGAACGATTTTTTTTTCAAATTAAGGACTTTGAAATTCGGACCTTGCTCCTAGTCTATTCTTATGTGCGTGAAGTTAGCATCACAATTTTCAATTAAAAAAAAGATTATGCTGTAATGTGCCCCACCTGTTCTGCCATGTTCCATATTGTAAAAAATCGTTCTTAAGCGTGGAGTTCACACCCGCCATTTTATTTTTCAAAAATAAGTTATGCTTTATTATGCTTAACTAGTGCCGTAAATATTTAAAAAAATCACAAATTTGCAAATTTTACGAGTGAATTTTTTTTTTGAAATTTCAACATTTCTTAAAAAACGGAGTAGTGCGTTTTTGTGATTAAAAAATGATGCTAAAAACCAAAGAGATCAAAAAGTCGCGTAATTGCAAACTGGCCGAAAGTAAACTTATGCGAAAAACTGTAACGTAAAGTTTTTTTTCCTGTATTACCTTTGCTCAACTTGTGCCATAAAAAAACAAAAAAAATCGCTAATTTCCCAATTTTACTAATGAATTTTTTAATTTAACATTTTCTTAAAAATGAAAGTTGTATAGTTGTGTTCTCAGTTTCCTCTGCCCCACGTGCCGAAGAGATACAAAAATTGCATCCATATTTGTATATTTTAGGGCAAAAACTAATTTATGATTTTTTTTAACTTTAAATTCTTACTTGAAAAATTAATCGTGCTTTGCATGTTTTGCTCAGTTTGTGCTGACATATTCCGAAGTGATAAAATAATTCCCATCTTTTGCAACTTTTACGAACAAAAAACTAGGTATTTTGCGAAGCATTTAGTTAGCAACGCCTTTTCTGATTTTCAAAAAAAGTTGTGCTGCCTTGTGCCATAGATTTAAAAAAAAAAATCAAAAATTTTCAAATTTTGCGGCTGAAAGTTTTTCAAATTTTGCATATTTGTTAAAAAAAAAAATGCACGACTGGGTCGCACGTACTTGCTCTTATGTTCAAGACACTGCGAGAAAATCGTATATATAAACATGGAAATTATGAGAGAAAAATGTAGAGAAGCATGAAATACGACATTTAAATTAGCTAAAACAACTCTTTGACAGTTTGAGGTGAAAAAAAAGTATGCCATCTAAATTCATGATGGAATATGATTGTATGGGAAAAAAATTTTAAAATCGTTGGAGCGGCTTTTTTTTTAAATTAATTTTTTATATATAAAATTCTTAAAACATTTTTAAGAACAAATTTTGGTATGCAGATTTTTAACTATATTTTTATGTGTATATAAAAACAAAATTTGAAAAAAAATTGTCAACACCGTTTTTGAGATATCGAATTTTCAAAAAAAAAGTTTGAAACTTTTTTTAAAAATCCAAAAAGTTTTTTTTGGAAAATTTTGATATGCAGTATTATTTAATCTTATCTGAAATTTGTATATACAAAAATTTATTTAAACCCGTTAAGCCGATAACGAGAAAACTCAAATAAAAAAAAAAGTTCTATGACAGTTGCTATGTGTAAAATTTTATAATTTTTGATGATAGATCGTACTAATTTTAGTATATGAAAAAAGTTTAATCAAAATCGTAGGAGTCGTTTTCAAGCAAAAAAAATATTTTCCTTTGCGGTTTTTTCACTTTTGTATGGAAGGTACCGTTATTTTTTCATAAATGTAAAATTTTTTCTAAAAATATTTTAGAGTGTAATATAAAGTTTTAAATATCGAGTTTCAAAAAAATCTATGATGCCGTTTTCGAAATATTTGATTTTCCAAAAAAAAATTTGAAATATTTTTTAAAAATCCAAAAAATATTTTTCAAAAATGTTGGTACACAAAACTATTAACATTTTTTAGAAGCTTCTGTATAAAAAAAATAATTGAAATCGGTCATACCGTTTTGAAGAAAATCAAAAATTAAAAAAATGGTTCCTTGGAGGTACATTAATAACCATTTTTGAAAAATGGTTTTCCACCCAAAGAAAGCCTTTACTAAAATAAATTTATTGAATTTTTTTTAAGAAAAGTTGTCGAGCCGTTTTTGAGAAAAATACGATTATGTAAATTTGCCAAAAAAAAATGTATGACAGTACCGTTATTTTTGGTTCTAAAAAAAAAATGAAAAAAAACGTGTCGGCAGAATCACCAAAAACCACTAAGTACCAAGTTTGTAGAAAATCGATCGAGCCGTTTAGGCTGTAGGCGAACAGACAGACAGGCAGACCGGCAGACAGAATTGTGCCACCCACTTTTTGGTGTTCTCTATCATCGTAATACCATGTTTGATTGTTATCTCAAAAATTTTTTTTGCACGAATCCAAAACTTGCCTTACAGTAGGGTTTCCAGAACATCTCTTTTAAAGAGAACATGTTCTCTTTTTTGACTCTGATCTTTCTTATTCTTTCTTTTTTCATCAAATTCTTTTTTTTTACTCTTTTTTATTTTTTACTCTTTTTTATCTCTTTTTTTTCCTAAGTGACCAAAACATTAATTTCACATATTTTTCATTAATGTACTTTTGTATTGTCCCCTAAAATATAAAATAAAGCATTAATACCAGAGAATATCGTACGTTTCACCCTCCAAAACCCATTTGTTAACTATGTTGTATTTTTAATCTCATTTCGTGTCGAAGAATAGATGTGAATTGCAACATCAATAAAACTTGTGCTAAATGAGGAGTTGATTCTATGTGTGCGTTGTGTCACTGGTTTTTACTTCCTTTGCAAATCTAATACATCAGCGGTTCGCTTCAGCTTGTAGGCAAATCAAACTGACAGCTGAGGATTGGCTTCTTTATTTGATATTCTCTGATTAATACACTGACGTAAGAACCTTCCTACTCAGGATCGATGGATGAATTTAGAAAAGAAATAAGTATGGGAACACTTAGACAAAAGTATCGACTACCGAATTTCTTAGAAAGTTTTAAAAGTTTACAAGTTTTTTTCTAAAGAAAATGAAAATTTTAAAAACAAAATATCTGTTCAAAAGTGGGCCAGTTTTTTTTAAGTTTGTTTACAAATCTAGAGTTTTATTCAGAGCTCTTAAGATGTGGCAATCCTTTTTTGTTTTCCTGCGCAAAATAAGAACGTGGAATGTATTTTCTCGTTGATAAGTTCGCAATGGACAAAAGAACGAAATCGTTTAAGAGTAAGATTCTCATAGTTGCCTATAACTTAAAAGATTTTAGCTGTCAAAAGTTTTATGAAACCTTTTTATATGAAAATAAGTATCTTGATCAAATTCGGAGCTCCCAAAAATATTAGAGGAAGAAAATTAATGTCTATTTTGCCTACATTTTACTAAATTTCTATGGTATTTTGAATTCAATTAGGTGTTTATGTATTTAAGTTTTATTAGTTTGAAGCGCAAAAACGTGCTTATAAAATATAGGGATTTATATCACAGATATGTTTTCTTAAAAAAGATATTAAAATAAACTACCTATTACTATTAAAACTGTTGCTTCGTGAGTACCTATAAACAATGTTTGTATACCTAAATATATATGAGTAGATGATAATAAATTTAAAGTAAACTTTTGGTCATATTTATCAATTATTTTGATGATGGTGTGGTGAACGAGGGGGGGATTAACAGTAGAAGTTTGGAGTTTCGAAAATCTCCTCTTTTTTTTCAAACGCGTTATGGACACCCTACCTTACAGTACCTATAATGATAATCGCAAGTAAAAATGTCGAGTTTGTAAGTGTTACTTATTAGCAGCCATTTTGAAAAACGGGTCTTGGTCAATACGGTTGATAGTACAAAAAATATGTTAATACCTTTTTCATTGAAAATTTGACTATCTTTATTCCTGTATACAACATTTTTTTGAATATCTATCCTGTTAGAGTAAAAGCGCCTTAAAGTATGTTTTTTTTTGTTTTTGTCTTAAAACTCATTGACTGTTATGGAAAAAAATGCTCTACAAAGTTGTAGAACATGTTATTTTCAACAATTTTTGTTTTCACATTTTTATTCCACGAAGTATGGTTCAAAAGTTATTGTTCTCTAAAGTCGACATTGCATTTTCACGCTTACAGAACAGAGAGCTGGTGAACATTTTGCTCAGTGCCTTATACCGCTTCAAATTTTGTGGACGTACTGGTAGCATCAGTTCAAACTCCATGGTAGACACCTGGTTCCTGGAAGTGATACCGTGACCAGTTGGCCACCATAATGCACTCTCAAAATACAAAAAAAAAATGAAGTTAACTTATTTTATACCGCTCAGAAGTTAGAGAATACAATACCATTATTCAACAAAAAGAAGAAAAATCACCATTTGGTGGCAGATCCAAGGCGGTCGTTCGGCATAATTGTATCCCTTTATTAACAGAAGAATTTAAACTTTATATATAAAAAAAAAATATAAACAAGAAATTGCGTTTTTTTGAATGATTTAAAATGAAATCTCTTGTTGAAGCACCCTAATAACACAGTTTCATACAAAATGCTTCAAGATGCCAAACGCGTGTTGAGAAAATAAGTTGGATATTTTTTCGTGTTCAAAATACTAAAAATTTCCAAAAAGTGGAAATCCCACCCTGAAATCAAAAAAATTTAGTCTCGAAAAGTGGAAACGCTAATACTTTAACCAAAGCTGTTTCTACTCAACACCTATGGTTTAAGACGTCAAGTGTTATTTTCCCAAACTTTTATCATTTTAATATTTTTAAAATTAAAAATTTCCCAAAACCCGGAAATCCCATTCCTTAACATAAAAAAAAAATCCCGAAAAGTGGCAACTTTTACATACTTATTTGTCGAAGATGCTTCTACTGAAAACCGTTCTTCTTAGACATCAACCGTTATTTATTAAGCGTACTTTTCGTGCCTTGAGGCGTTGGTGTAACTTTCTTCATTTAAAGATATTAATTATTATTATTACCAAAAAAGTGGATTTTTTGACATTGAAAAAAAAGTATGTTCCAAAAAACTGGCAACATTGACTTTTTAAACCAAAAATGGCGCCCAAGCGACAGGATTATAACAATGACTTCCAAGCTAAATTACATTCCTAGCATTTCAAAAATAAACTAAAAGTAAACCGCCCCCCCCCCCCCCCCCATTTAAACCACAAATAGACCAAGAGCCGACAGCAAATTTTGGGAGTGGAGGTATAACCAAAATCAGAGTATGAGGGATTATAGGTACATGTATCGTGATATGGAATATGAAAGTCTGGCAGGTTTTTTTCTCAGCCTTTGGTGGGGGTGGGGGTTTAAAACCCGCTTAGTTTCCTATTTATATGGTAGTGTCATTAACACTTCAATTTACTTTTAAAAAATGGGAAATCATGCTCTGTCATTTTTCTAAGTCCCAACACTTTTATCTTTGTGATCCGATAAATAGAACCCATGATTTAACCTTTTTTAGCAAACCTTATTAGCGTTTTTGTGGAGACTTTATTTGTTGATTTTTTGATTTGCTGAAAATCTCCAAAAAAGGGATGATAAGGTTCACGTAAAATGGTTATATCTTGAGTTCTATTAATCGGACCGTCAAAATTGTAGTGTTTATGCTTAGAAAAAATGACAGGGAATCATATCCGATTTTTCAAAAATAAATTAAAGAGGTTATAACCCTGAAAATAAATCAGGAGATCTAGCACTTTTTAGCCCCTCACCCCTCCCAAAGGCTGAAAACAAAACCTGCCAGACTTTGGTATTTGATATAATGATACATGTACCTATAATCCCTCATACTCCGATTTCGGTTATACCTCCACTCCCAAAATTTTCTGTGGGCTCTTAGACTAAAAGCTTTCGGTTTTCTGACTTGACTACAGATACAGATTCGGTGCCATTTTTCAAAATAGCGTCCAAGTAAAAGGATAACAATAATATGACTCCCTAATTAAATTTCATCGTTTGTGTTCTAGGAAAAAATTCCAATCATAAAAAAGGGGTTCCCACCACGGGATTTAGTTTCCTGGAAGGACTATGTCGGAGAAAAATGTGAGTTTATATGCAAATAATAATGCAAACATTGCTGGGTATAAAAGGGTACACAAAATGTAAGCGAAAATGTTTGTATTAATTAATATCGTTATGAAACATTTTCTCTGGAACTAGATAATGCTAAATAAATATCTTAAACAAACAAAAAAAAAGTCCCAGTCAGCTTCCAAGCTCGTATTTCAATTTTATATTTTTGCAAACATAAATGGCACTTTCTTAGAATAATGCTCAGAATTCTGTATGTAAATTTTTAAAAGGTTTGTAATTGAGAAATTTTATGTTTTAAAATTCTGTTTCTGTTAAATTTTGGTCTGAAAAATATTGAAGAAGTCATTGCTTTGGATTTATGAAGCTTTTTTACAACATTTTGGTTCTTTTCAAATGAATTTTGCTAAATATTTCGAATATACAATTGGACCAGGTTTGTAGGAATATAAGGAGAATTTTAAAGCGGAAATGTTTATGGAATTAGAGATAAGATTATGTTCATACATCATTCTTGTTTAACAACTCACGGAATTATTTTCATACACGATAAAGACTCATTCTTTTAGTTTTAATAACGGGTTAAAATTTTTGATAGAGAAATATTATGTTGTTGAAGGAAAAAGTAAGGTTCAAAAACACAACGACTTACCTTCCAAACTATTATCGTTTCTCGAAAGCAGAGGTGGCATTAACGTACTTGTCGGCATCATGTCACCCGTAAAATCGAATGGAAATGCCGGATTCGGTATTGCTCCCTGTAGCTTTGGTGCCGGTGGTATAGCTTCGGATTCCTTATAGAATTGGTCCTCATCATACAGTTCATCCTGGTCCAAATCAAGTTCTGTCTGTTGTGGCTCATCCGATTCCGGCGCTGTTTCGTATCTATCCTTGAGGACTTTTCGTGGTACTGCAATAGAAAAACATGTTAATTTGCAATTCTCGAAACCATGTCTGTTTCTCTGACAGAACGTTTGTAGTTCTATAACTTACTGCAGGTGTATACAACTTTCAAATACATTTTGGCCTCGCCTTTACACGGTCGACCAAATGTTCCGGCATCGGCTGTGATTGAACATCGTCTCCGGCCGTGGCAGATCTGCATCACTGTCTCCGTCGCGTACGACACCAGACAAGCTGGAGGAAATTAACGCAAAAAAAAAGAGAAGAGAAGGAAAAGAAGAAAAACCCTCCCGCATGAGAATGAAAATTCAAGCAATATTACTGTACGCTGAACGGCCGTTAATTGCCAACTTACTCTGTTTGCTATTGGGGTCCTCGACGGGGTGGTCAGATCCATTGCTGCACTGAACACTTTCTCGTTCCGTACGTCCGAAGCTCGCACTATAAATCGCTATCCGGGAATAAGGATTACACACCAATGGCATGTTGTCATTCTCGCATGCCATTTTGCTGCGGAACTCATCTGAAAAGAGGATACGGAAGCAGTCAGTTTTTCTGAAAGAAGTCTAAAGTGTGTGTGGGTGAGAGTGTGGGTGGAGAAGGCAGCTTCCTTTTTTTTTAATTATTTACAACTACCAATACGCTGGACCTCGCTCGTCGTCGAGATAATTCGATTTCAATGGCAGCAGTGCAGTTCTGCCAATAAAACGATTTGTGGAGGGAAATTGCACGGTTGCACAGAACATTATATCCTTGGCTTACACAAAAGGGCCCAACAGTTCATCCAAACCAATTTGATCTCCCCCGATTGAGAGAGTGCATGTGGCGAAAATGCAGAATCGAAGTAAAGTCGTGTCGCCATCGCATCGTGGTCCTCGTCGTCTCAGGACTCAGACTCAGGCCCGACAACGTTTTTTACAACGGATCATAAAAGTTTATTGAGTTTCGCATTCAAATGGCGCGACATGGTCCTTCCGTTGGCGATGACGATGACGACGACGACGACGCCGACGGTGAACAAGAGGTCGTAGCAGGATACGCAGTATACAGGATGTATCTTCTGTACATGAATATACATGGTTATGCATATTGCTCGATTCACTGAGTAGGTGGCCCACAAAAAGTTGGCTATAGCGCATTCATGCATGCATATATGCATATGCATACATGCACATGTATATTTAAAGTTTTCAGGAAATTGGCAATTTGGAGAGTTTCGCAATAATTTTTCGCATTAACAACATAATCGGGAGGAGTGCGCTGTGGAAAGATATACCTAATAGACAATTTTGGTGGATAAAGAGCTTTCCATTTATGTAGCCCGAGCGCATTAAAGCCTAAGTTTAGTCAGTTCAATAATGGCAAAGACGTGGCATGCATGGTGTTTCGAGTAGTTTTTTTTTTTTCTTCTTTCCAATGCAACTTTAATAAGGAAATTGAATATAATGGGACAGACATGTATGCATACACTAAAAAGAGCTTTGCAGTGTTTGATAGAATAATATGATAATGATGTGGGTCGTATGAAGCAAAGTGAATCAGAAAGTTTTAAATTTCGCAGGTAGATAAATAGTTAAGTGTTGCTAAAGTTACCTACCTTCAAACGCAACTATATACGAACAAATTTGTAGAATGGGAAATCCTACAGAAGTTTGTTTGAAATTAAAATAATATTTTTTGCTTTAAACTTTAATGTTAATCCAGTTCAAAAAATAGTTAGATAATTTCTTATCAAGCTGAAAGGTGAACTTTCCATATAATTAATTATAGCGAAACTTCGGATTTTCATGATGTGATTTTTCGGGGATGCAGTGCCATAAGACCCACGGAATTAACGCCCAGGGATCTTGTAAGCCAAAATAAAAGGAAAAAACAACCACTGCTATTCGATCCTTTTTGATACCTGTAGTACTTCGTGGCATAATAGTTAGTGCGTTGGACTATCATGCTGAAGGTCTG
Organism: Dasysyrphus tricinctus; assembly: GCA_963921185.1. Taxonomy (NCBI): domain Eukaryota; kingdom Metazoa; phylum Arthropoda; class Insecta; order Diptera; family Syrphidae; genus Dasysyrphus; species Dasysyrphus tricinctus. Next base: position 227,165,551 of record OY992530.1, on the reverse strand, counting down.
GGTTCGATTCCCAGCCACTACCGCACCTTAGGCAAGGAATGTTTACATATATCCGAGGTGCTGAATTTTGAGAGGAACTGATAAATTCTCCAAGTGTTTCTGTTGTCATGAATAAGTGCTTCTCATCCAGCCGTTCGGACTCAGATTGTAGGTCCCCCTTCCTATTCAGCTAATGGGTTGATGCCTGAGACATGACAGCCTTCCATTCTCTACGATACCGATAGCACACTGCTTCCAGTTACCTAGACCAAGCTTTCTATAATCCAAGATGGCTTGGTCTCTAAAACCGGAGCGGTCGTTCGGACTTCTTCGTTCTCTCGACCCTGGCGGCAAGGATTCAAAGACTCTTGGCTGGATCATTATTCTCTTTTTGCTCGATGTAGTAGACGTGTTCTGATTTTCTAGTCTAGACTATATCCACGTTTTGATACGGCTCATATAGTTAGCTATTGTATCTTCTCCTCTATTCACCCCCCTCGCACACAAGACCATATATCCATCGAAGAATTTTTCTTTCGAAGGAGCCCAGTATCAGATCTCCCTTTTTGCTTATCGCCCAACTCTCGGCGCAGTGAAATAAAATATTTAAAATGACTGACTGGCTCGCTTGTGTAAACACAATTGTTTTACCGTTATCCTCTAATAAATTGATAATAGCAAATTCAAGGTCAACTTAACTGTCGGTTTCATTCAGCGTTTGTTAGTTAGTCCACATAGTCACGATGTCAGGTGTTATTTCAATAGCTTATTCAGTTTTAGTGGATTTAATTTTAGAAAAAGAAGAATCATTTGAAGTATTTTCAAAAAGACAATATTCACATTTAAGCGAAAAAAAGCCTCAATATATTATTAGTGATTACCAAAAAATTTTTGTATCGAAATTCAATCCGTGATGTATCTTACAAAAAAAAATATTTTTCGTCATAAGTACCATAATTGGTTGGAGGGTACGTTCCAAGTGAAACTGGTAAGTGATGATAGTGCTGACTCTGAGGTATCGTGTACCAGACATAGTGAAAGACTAGTTAAGGACTTTGAACAATGCTGCGATCGCAGTAAGAAGCATAAAATTCGAAAGCTGCAGGACAATATCCCGCAAAGCCTTATAGATGCTGCAGCATCCTCATTTTCAACAAAACCTTTAACTTTTGAAGCTGATGCCGCACTAGCTTTAACAATTCAAGTGAAACTGACAAAAGACCAGTATGAAATTTTGCACAATATCTTTCCTTTCTGCTCATGTTCCTCTCCAAGAGTAAGAGAATTTTACAGAGTGACGAAACACTGAAGACCGTGTATCGAAACCAACAACTAACGTTGCACACAAAATGGGAATGTGATGATGCCAATGGATAAAGCCGGTACATGCAAAGGTATACTGAGTCAAAGGAAGGTATATCTGACGAACATTTATTCCTTACATCAGTCGCGCCTTTAAAACTTATTCACCAATAAAACGAACAAACCGTTTGGAAAAATCATCGACCATCTTCAACCAGATTTTGTCGAGCGCTTCGGTTTTCCTTTTTGAAAGAAACTCCTGAAGTAATAAAAGGCAAACGGGAACGTGTAGAAAGTGAAATACGGAATCTTCAAGATACTGAAATTGATTGCAACGGATCCTCCATCAAAATCAACCATATTTTGTACTTCATCTTGATTGACGGGAAAAACCGCTCAGTTTGCTACAAATATCAATTCCAGTATTAATTGTACAATCTGTGGAGCAAAGCCATCGGATATGAATGATATCTCAGGACCTTAACTTAAATTATAAAATAATGATTCGCTTAAGTTAGGAATGTCCACCTTGTACGCAAGAATCCGTTTTAGGGAGTACATCCTTCACTTGGCCTATAATTTACCTTTTAAGGCTTGGAGAACGTCCCCACTGACTGCCGAAATAAAAAAGGAAACTAAAACCCATATTCAGCATCAGTTTCGAGAAAAATTGGGACTACTGGTTGACTTTGTGAAACAAGGAACAGGAACAACGAACACTGATAACACATCTATACGTTTTTTTGAGAACTATTCTGTGACTGCCAAAATCACAAAAATATATGAAACACTTATAAAATGATTATTTTAGAGGTCATATGTTGTAATTTTTATATCGATCCTGATAAATTTAATGATTACGCCCATCAAACTGCGAAAATGGCTGTTGAGCTATACCTTTGGTATTACTTACCCGCAAGCGTGCACAAAATTCTTATGCACGGTAAGGAAATTATTGAATCTTGTGCTTTACCAATCCAATTGGCTCCTTATCCGAGGAGGCTTAAGAGACATTAATAAGGATTACAGATTCTTCCGGTCCCACAATAGCCGAAAATCATCACGAACAGCCACAAACAAAGATGTTTTTCATATGCTTCTGATTTCATCAGACACTTACAAACTTTTTGATCAGTGAAAAGGCAAAACTTTTGATAAAAATGCCTGACTGAATAATATATGATCACATACAAATTATAGTCTAAGAGCCAACGAAATTAAAAGTCAAGTCACTTGCGTCACATTGTAAGTCATATCAAGAATAGCTTTTCAGGTGTTGAATTGTTTGACAACCTACCTAAACACGTAACGAACAGGTTTAAAATTTGACGTTAATTTGTATATCAATTTATTTCAATTGGTCGGAGAAAAAAAATGAGTTTTGGAAACTTCGCTGCTCTCTATCTTCAACGAGACTAATTACAGAAAGATTGACCTTTGACATTAATTGTTCATAATTGTAAGCTTAGATAATTCTTGTGTGCATCCTTTTTCCCTCTGACGAAGAGGCATTGAAATAAATCGAGATGTAACAAATTAACGTCAAATTTTACACCTCTTCATTACGTTCTTATATAGCGGTTCTTGGTCCAACAACTCAAAACCTTACACAAATGACTTAACTTTTTATGTCGTTGGCTCTCGGTCTATGAAATTACGTAGAAATCAACTGAAATGTATTTAAAATTATTTTTTTTTAAAAGAAGGCGTGGCCGTGGGCGGAAATTACTTGTGTTGGTTTTTCGTCCTAATAACTATCATGCCTAAAATAGGGAATTTTGTCCACTCTCCCATACAAGGTGCCCCACTGTGCGCCGTGAATCCTGAAGATTCCACTCAAAGGATTGCTTTACAATTTCATCTTTTGGTTTCCTCAGTGTGTGACCAATCCATTGCCATATCGAGGTCCAGCTGCTCTTGACTTTTCCTATGCCACAATTCCTCGTTTGATATAATTTGTGACCAGCGAATTTTTAGGATGTGACATAGACAGCGATTTACAAAAGCCTGCAATTTCCTCGTAGCCATCTTTGTCGTTGGTTTTTCACTTATGTGGCTAGGTCAGTGTCGCTGTTGAGCCCGTTCAGTTCGTTATTGTATTTTCTCCATTTCCTATCTATCTATGCAGACGGGACCAAAAATCATCGAGGGAACTACCTATCTCCTCGGTCCCGATCGGATACAGTTCTACTGAAGCGAAGGTGCTCAGCTCCGTCTTGTGCGAGAACGTCTCGACTATAAGGGAGACACCTTTTTACAGTTCTACGGCTGACGTGGTAGATTAACGGAATCGCCACTCTATCCTGGATCAGCCCTCGACTGTCTAAATAGAGTAACGCATCGGGCGCAATAAAGTGCTTAGACGCACACCCTCGTAGTATTCGTTATTGGGGTAATGAGCACCCAAAATTAAGCTGTTGATCGAGGACATCGAGGACATTGCAATGTGACCCCTAATAAGCTTCAGCGAGAAATTATCTGTCCCGTCTATATTGGTGCCGTTGTATAGAACCAGGTCGGAATACTCATGTTTGTACTCCGACTCTTGTGTTCTGTGTAAACAAAGGCAGCGTCTAAGACACTGCCTCTAAAACACCCGTATCTTTTCCATTTGAGATGGGACAACGTTAAACCAAACTAGGCATCCATAGGCAATCATCGGCCGGATGAGGGCCATGTTGCAAATCACCTTCACTCAGCTATCAAGCCGGCTGCTTCAAAACAACCGTTTCATCAGGGCAAAAGCTCCCCTAGCCCTGGTCAGAGCAGCATTTATATGTCTGTCGAAGTACAAACACTGATCCATCCCAGATGCCAAGGCACTTTACTACAATTTTATTGGCCAGTGGATGTCCATTTGGTCCTACGATCACTAGCTTGCACCATTTCTTTTTCGTTTCCCTTGTGGCTCCATGCAACGGAGTCCTAAACAAGATAGTTTCTAATTTCTGAAAGATAATTTTCAACTTCCATGTCATCGCAATATTGCTGAATATTTTCGAAGTCACGCTGCAAAAGGATTCTCCTCGATTTTTGGAGCTGTTCTGTAAGCAATTAGATCTTCGCCATACGAAATTGCCTGAGTTAGACTACTTATCACATCACTGGGTGTTAATGTTGAATAGAATCGGCGAGCTAACCGCTCTCTGCTGAAAACCATTTTTAATATTAATGGTTGTGGTTGAAGTAACATTGCCACTATTGACAAGAAACTTTCTACCATTGAGCATATTATAGAGCATAATTATAACAGTGATTTACTAAGCCAAGTCTGGTCAGCTTTGGATAAAGACCCTCTAACCATATGGTATCGAAGGCCTTCTCCAAATCAACCAGACAGGCACCCCTACACTGCTTCTTAGATTTGTTCCATTGGACATCAGAAACAAGTGTAAGCGCGGCGTAAATGGTGGCATGTCCCGCCTTATAAAACCGAACTGCTTATCCGGTTTGATGTTATTGTCCTCTGCCCACGTAGACAGACCTCTATTGATAACTTTTTTGAATACCTTTCTAATACTCGGAAGAAGGAGTTGTCCTTTCCCTTTTACGACGGGAGAGGATGCACCTCAGCTATCTTCCACCACACTGGATAATACGCACTTTTCAGAGCGTTTTTAAAGACTTTAGCTAGAACTATAATGCTCGGAGGGACACTTAAGTGGTCGGAAGAAAACAAGCGAGTACACGGAAAGCATATGACGCGGCTATAATTGCGGAGTGGAAGGTTTCGTCAAGTTTCGTTCAACTTTGGTTACGGAAGTGAGGTGCGCTCGGGAGCGTTGGATATGCCATCGAGTCCTGCCGACTTCTTCTTCTTCTCTAATGACTCGAAAATGATCTGACGCTCCATCTTCGTGATTAACAGGGAAGTTGGCCCATTTCGCTTGGTGATTATGGCGTTTGCCAAATGATCTTCACTGAACCCGGTGAAAGGAGGTTCTCTGATTGCCATTTTCTTTCTCCTGTAGATCTTCGAAAGTAAAGAGGTCATCGTCCAAGACGGCGGTGTGGCGTTCTCTGGATCAATTCCTGCTATCAGAGGAACGTCTCTATTATCTGTCGTTTATGCTTTAATCCCGATGTACACACGAACGCACAGGCGCAAATACAGACCCCGATGCATGGGATGGTATGGTATGACTGAAAGAACCTTTTTGAACTTTTCGATTAAAGTCCAAGAACAATCTTTGCCCTTAGAGCAAAACTTTGAAAAACATAGTTCCATGCTTCCACATTTAAGCTAATACACAGTTTATTCAGTGTTCGCGTGACCGCACTTAAGAAAAACACCCTTAAATATGGAAATACCCTTCAACCGGGCTGTAAAAGAAAACAAATGTTAAAAGAAGAATTTTTCCGCGTTCGTAACTTCACATGAATCTAACCATATTATATGTACTTTGTCAATGTGTCACCTAATTTTTCATCACTTTTCTGTTATAGGATAAAAAAACCTACAAAGCTGAATTAAAATAAAAGTTTTCATGAGTAGCCAACAATAAAATAGGCGTAATCCTTAGTTTGGAGAAAAAAAAAACGAAAGTTTTATGCGTCACTGATTTTTGGATATCATTCAACCAAAAATAAGCAAGAATATTCTACTAAAATAACCGTAAAAAGGATATAACAAAAATAAACAACAAAGAGAAAACATGATAAAAATATTCAAAGCTAATGTATAGTGCTTGATGTGACCTGTAATTTAGAAGTTTTTCTTATTTCGATAAGGGATAGGTCGGATGTTGATATTCATTCATTACACAATTTCGGAATTCTTATATATAATATGTATATTATTTCTTATCTCATAGGTAATATTGTCGATCCTGATATCTTCAAAGAGGATAATATGTATGTATGTATATACGTTAAGATTACGGCAAAGAAAATTGTTACAGAAAAACAAAGCAACACATTTGCGAAGATGAAAACAAAAAAAAACAAATGGAAAGAAAGGAAATGACAATCGGTCCATTCAATTGTCTGGAAAATTATTCTTATAGGCTGCTCTTGATAACCTTGAGTATAATAAAAGTAACTTGCCAAGGACATTCTACTATGAACATCCCGAGTCAATAGATTAATATTGAATACTAAATAATTTGTTTGTACAATAACGCAATATCATTTCGGATTTTTTTGAGATACAAATTAGGCTCCATGAAATAACTCCCCAAAACTAAATATGAAATAACTCTCCAAAATTTTTATGGAGTTGGGAAGTTTTTTCATATGAAAGAACTCCCAAATACTACAATGTCCCAAAGGTTGTAAAAATTTCTGGTAATTTGTAAAAAACGTACGTAATTCTACCTCGTCTTCGGTTCCAACGCTCGCCTTCAATGATACTCCTGCTGTCAGCTCACTAGAAAAAGCCAATTTGCTTGCAGCAGTGTTCCCAGATTGGTGGTTTTTCCAACCAAAATGGTTGGAAAAAATGCCTTTGGTGGGAAAAATGGTGGGAAAATATTCATAGTGGGATTTATGGTGGGAAAATATTTCAATGGTCTCTTTTTTGGTGGGAAAAACCACAATTCACTATTACCTGCCTATCTTCGAGTTTTATGACATATAATGATCTGGCACTAAAAAACAGAAACTTTCAAAAATAATTTATTTGTGAATAGGTACCACACAAATGAGGTACCAAAAATCAATGAAACCTACTAGCTGACCTTTTATAACCGTTAAGTGACCTTTCAACTGAGATGCCGATTTTTTTTTTTTGTAACTTTGAAACGAAGTTTAACTGAGCAATTTTTGAAAATAGTTGATCTTGTCATGATCTAGTGATCCTTCGGATCGGTATACATTTTTTGTGAATATTCCACAAATGAGGTGGCAAAAATCGTGCATGACCTTAAGAAACTTTAACTCTTGATTACAAGTTTTCTAGGGCTGATTAATTTCTAGGACAAGTTGACTTTCTTCACCAATTACTGACCAATTAGATGACCTACTTTTTTTGCGAATATGAAGTACCAAGAGTGCAGCGCCAAAATTCTTCTTTTTTTATATCTAGGAAATATTTGTAGCAGAAAAGGTTATGGTGGTTTTTTTTTTCCTCCCAGTACAAAAATGGTGGGATTTTTTTTGGAATTTGGTGGGATTCTAGAAATCTCATCTGGCATCACTGGCTTGCAGCACAGTTTGCTGTTAATTCGAAGCTGCCAGAGAGTGTCATGACTCCGCCAGTACTTGAGAGCCGTAATGATTTTATGGGGCAAATCTTCTTTCGCACTTGTACAGTAGCTAGAGTTCTTAAATATCTTGATGTACACAAATCCGCTGGCCTGGATAGTATCCCTCCAATTGTTCTGAAGAGGTGTTCTTCAACGCTGGCAAAGCCACTGCGTAAGCTTTTCCATCTGTCCTACTCTACTGGTCTCTTTCCGAGTGGATGGAAAACAGCATTTGTCCAGCCTGTCCCTAAAAAAGGTGAATCTTCGTCTCCCTCTAACTATCGACCAATTGCACTTACGTCCTTTCTTTCTAAGGTCATGGAAACGCTGATTAATTATCAGCTTAAGAAATGAGAACGGAAGCTTCTTAATAACCGGCAGTACGGCTTTCGTAGCAATAGGTCCACTGGTGATCTGATAGTATATCTCACCGAGCAGTGGAACAAATCTTCACATCGTTTTAGAGAAAGTAAGATTGTTGCACTTGATATTTCAAAAGCGTTTGATAGAGTTTGGCACCAAGCTCTCTTATCGAAAATGCGTGCATTTGGTTTTGATGAATCTCTTCTTCGTTGGATTAGAAATTACCTTTCGGACCGTTCAATACAAGTTGTGCTGGATGGTTTCAAGTCTGATATTAATAAAAATAAATGCTGGTGTGCCCCAGGGCTCCGTTTTGTCTCCGATTCTCTTTCTCATTTTCATAAATGATCTCTTGTCTGAAACTTCTAATCCATTAAACTGGTTTGCTGATGACAGCACCCTCAGCTTTTCATATTCGTTTCTTGATTCACATCCTTGTGCTTCAGATGTGGAACTTGAACGGCAGCGTATGATAAGCTCATTTAATTCTGATCTTGACAGCATTGTTCAGTGGGGAATAAGAAACCGTGTAGAATTTAATGCTTCAAAAACACAATGCTGTTTGCTGTCTCTAAAGCAGAACCCACCCCCAATGCCACTATACATGAGTGGTACTTGCATCGATGAAACTGAACAGCTTTCAGTTCTGGGTATGTGCATCTCAGATCACCTTCTGTGGAATGAACACATATTTAATGTTGCCAAAAACGCTGCGAAGTGTTTAGGTTTTCTTCGAAAATGCAAGAAATTTTTCTCCCCTTCTGATCTGGCTGTAATCTACAAAGCCTTCATTCGTCCAAAGCTTGAATATAGTTCTCATATTTGGGCAGGTGCTGCAATAACTCATTTAAGCCATTTAGATAGACTCTAAAAAAGAGCTCTTAAAATGATAGGTGACTGTAATATAACGGAAACATTCGCATCTCTTGAACACCGTCGTAATGTTTCATGTCTCTCCTTATTCAATCGCTATTTTTATAAACAGTGTTCTAGTGAAATAGCCAGCTGCATTCCTCCCCTAAAACAATTCCACCGTAATACTCGCACTTCCAGGAATGCGCATCAGTTTACTCTTGAGCCCAATTTCGGACGTACTGTAAAGTACAGAGATTCTTTTTTCAGCCGAACATCACGAATGTGGAATGCTTTACCGGGCTCTATTTTTCCCTTCCATTTTGATATTCAGAACTTCAAAACTAATGTGCATCGGTATCTCCTTTCAAATCATTCCCTATTTTCCTAACGCTCGCATTCTGTTCAATCATTTAAAGGGTAGTCACAAGCCCTTTAGTGCGCGTATATTATAAAAAAAGCAATAGACTGCATTCCTGCCTCTAGCAGCGGTGCCCGTAACGTCCATGAGGTGTTTTCTGAATAGCTCATGGATTTTACTCACTCTGAGGAGGGTGCTGTTGGAGCTGGCGATACGATGATGGAGAGATTGCGTCTGTTGAGCAAAATCGTATCCTTAATGACGACGACTACCAATCCTTTGCCAGTTTGGACAGCTCGTACGCAGATGTCCCTGTGGATGAAAACCACAGTCTTGGCAATATCAGAAGCCAAGATTACTTTTACTCCCAATATGGGGTGTGGCGAAAGGCAACCCACCAAAATCTGGGTGAATGTCCCAGGATCCTCCGGGACTGTGTTGGCAAACCTCTTCCAAAAATGCGCTTCAATTTATGGGCCAAGCAGCCTTGGCCCAGTAATGACTAGTATATCCGAAGAAACACAATAAAAGTGGGGATCTGGATCCAGTACCCATGTTCTTTAACTATCGCATCGATAAAATTCGTCGAGAAAAGATGGAAACTGAAACAAGTTGTATGAGTTTTGTTTCATTTTTCACTGTTTCTGAACGAATTTTATCGATTTGATAGTTACAGAACATGGGTCCAGATCTCAAAAAGATAGAAAACGCCAAATGGGCCGTGCATAGGTATAGCCAAGGTGATACCAAGAAGCTTTGTCTCAGGGACTGGAAGGGTCCATCTTACTTAAACCATCAGTTGGTCCATTGTGACAACCACATGAATCTAGGAGACCCTTTTCCTTACTCGGTGAACCATTTGTAGCTTCTTATGAAGCGTAACAGACAGCCTTTGTCTATCTTTATTAGATCACTAGGATCATTGAAGTAAAAATCACCAAGGTGAAGTCTTCGTTTATGTTATAAAGTAGGACACGTGCATAGAAGGTGAGGAATCAATTCTATCTCTTCCTCATCCATACAGCTTCTGCAATAATCTTTAGACAATACGCCAAGACGCGTTTCGTGCTTGCCTATAAGACCGTGTCCCGTTATAACACCAATCAAGGAGGGTCTGAGCTGAGCCCAGAAACTTTTGGCCAAGGCAGGGTACAAGATCAAAATGACAGTTGAATATAAACCAGGCAATGCAATTAAGGACAATTCGGTTGAACAGAGTGCCTCTTCCTCCGAATTGATTGACAGCAAACCCCAATTTAAAGTCCTAATAACTTGAGGGTTGAGCAAGGCTCAGATAGTCAAAGAAAGAGAACGAGGCATAATGACTCGACACCCCCTATCATATCAATAAAACGGGTATACGGTTAAACAGAGCCTTCAGGTGGCCGTTATAGACGGGAGGCTACTGACCAAGTGGAGGTGAAGATCCTGGAGTGCATTAATACCGAGATACTTGCCTCTACCGGTTTTGTGCTTGGATTCGGGCTGTTGTCGACGATTACGGGGTTCAAAATTCTTTCATATAGAGATTAACCCAATGGATCAAAACAAAGATTAGCGAGATGAGTGGGTTACTTAAGGGAGTAACATTAAAAGTTGCTTCGAAAATTGGCCTTGCCACTAGGCCCAAAGTCCGATAACATTTTATTTTTTAATGAAAGGCCTACAGAAGGAAACTATTGAACATGCATGACAGAAATGACGATGGTGAAGTGCGAAAGAAAATGGGTTCCACCCCTGAACTTAGACTCCGCCTACAGGGTAGGTTATTCACCGGGGCTTCAGCCACCAGTTGCTCTTGATGACCTGCTTACAACAACAGGTAAGAACCATTGGGACCTCCTAGTTGGTTGTGACGCTAGTGTTCATAATTTACAATGGGGGATTGAAAACTAACACAAGGGGTGAGTCACTTTACGAATTTATAATTAAGAACTAATATGCTGAAATAGAAAAGAAGTGCTCGATGTGACAGTTTCCACAAACTCTGATTCCATTGTAATCAGTGACTGGAAGTTTTCAAGTAAAGTAACATTCTCAGACCATAGAATGATAACATTCCAATTTGAGTATGATGTAGTAATTCCAAAGCCCTATAGAAACCCCAGCAAACCAAACTGGGATGCCTTCAGTATAAGATTGGCCTCATCGACCCTTGATAAACTGCTGAGAAATTGAAAGACATGTTAAAGAACTTACGTTAGCCATTTAGTACATAATACTTACTAATGTTCCTGCCCAATTGCCAAATGAAAAAGCAAGCTCAACCCTGTATGGTGGTCAAATGAGCTCTCTATCCTGAGCAATAATTCAAGGAGGCTTTTCAATAGAGCAAATTAATGAGCCTGCTGACCTCGCAGTTCCACCGAACTATGCTCAGCTTAGCGAATGCCGTGACACTGGCTACCTTCCTGTTTCAAATATGCAATTGAAGAAGCTCCGCATCCTGACGTACAATGTCAATTCATTGTACAGCCTAGAGAAGAGGACGACAATCAACTTGTAGATGAAGAATAACAACATGGACATCGCACTTATCCATCATTGATAACAAAGTCACCAGACGCAACAATATCGACATGGTCAGCTTCAATACCATTCGGAAGGACAAGCATGAGGGCCGTAGAGGGAAGGCTATCTATCTACAGAAGAAAATTTCCCTCGACACCATCTAAACCATCATCTCAGGTCTCACAACCAGTGAAGCCACCGCAATCACCATACAACTAGAAAAAAAAGACTTTACTATCATCAGCGTGTACTTCAAATGTAAATCCAGAATGAGAAACATTCACAGCGATCTTCACATTCTCAACTGCATCCTTAGACGAAGCACTTTTGGTCTCATCGGTGGTGATTTCAACGCAAGGCATCACCTTTGGCTGGATACTGCTGTCACCAACGAAGGGAAGGCTATTGCTGGCTGGTGGGATACCAACATTGATCAGAACTCAAAGCCCAAACCAATTGACACAGTAAGTGACTGCCTTGAACTGGCTGTTCCAAACGCATTAGATACCAAAAGAAGCTCAAAATGTCAAAGGACAGATATCAGCACCTTCCCCAATATATCCAAAACCTATATGCCCACAGGCAACAACTTAGGAAACGTCTACAAAGGTTTCACCAGCGAGAACTCAACACAACTAACAGACAGTGCAGAGTGAACTTCAGTGTGTCAACATCATGTTCCGGATTCCTTCAAACACCACAACAACAACCAGTTTCAGAAGACACTGCAGTCAATCAAACCTGGACCTGACGCCTTCAAGAACATCAACGGAGTAATCAGCCAAAAATCACCAATGTTTGACACGATCATCACCAACAATGGAGAAGCAACAACGATACAGGGCAAAGTTGAAGCCTTCGCTTCCCACTTCGAAGGAAGCTTCATGCCAAGTCCATCAGATGATCCAGTCTTCCTTGGCAAAATTGGGGCATCTATCCACCTGAAAATTATGCCCAACTTGGATAGAGCAATGTTTAGCGACACCAATCCTGCAAGTGATCCAGTCGACAGTTCAAACTTGAGCACCCCCGAAGAAATAGCTGAGATAATTCGCAATTCCAAACCAAAGAAGTCAGAGGACCGGATGGGGTATCCAGCTTTGTTCTAAAAAGGCTTCCATAAACGGTGATGGTGTTGTAAGCCACCATATATTCAACAACTGCATCAACAACAGTTACTCTCCCCAGAAGTGGAAAATTGCTAAAATCGTGGCTATTCCCAAAAAAAGGGGAAAGGAACATGATCACCAACTACAGGCCGATATCCCTACCTTACAATCTAAGTAAACTCTAGGAAGAGCTGATACTCAGGAAGCTCAAGAAGTTCTGCAGTGAAAACAACATCATCCCAGACATGCAGCTCGGTTTCAGGGAAAAACATTCCACCCTGCATCCACTCCTGTTTCAAGTTTCATCACCACAGAAAAGTCATATCAAAGGTCTACACTCCCCCGGGTTTCCCGATAAAACCTGAAAAGACTCCTGCTCCGAGACCTTAGAATCACTTGTTATACCACTCACTTCCCAGGATGTATTATCGATACATCTTCTGTGGACAGAGCACCCCCAGCACAAGTGCAGATGTAAGCAACCAAATCGTAGACAGTAGGAAGGTGACTTGGGCCATTGACTCCTTCTCAGCATACAAATCTACACGGCCGGATGGAATAATTCCACTGATGCTCCAAAGCTCTAAAGATTTAATAGTTCCAATTCGAGTGCACATCTTTAAAGGAGTTGGAGAGAAGTCAATATCATCTTCATCGCGAAGGCTGACAAGCCCACGCACACTGAACTGAAAGACTACAGGCCTCCTTTCTACTCCAGACTATAGAAAGGCCAATTGAAACCCATATTCGCCTAAAACTGAATGATGGTGTACTCTCGCAGGCCCAACGGGTAAACTTAAAGGGCAAATCTCTTGGGACAGCACACTTCATGAAATGGTCGGCACAATTGAAAATTCAATTCAATTCAAAGAATTTACCCTAGCAACATTCCTGGATATAGAAGGGCCTACAATAATGTTAAAATAGATTCAATTCGACGAGCCCTAAACTCCATCAACACCGATCCGATGGTGATGACCTGGATAGACTGCATGCTTCAAATAAGACTTATAAATGCAGAGCTTGGTGACAGCAAGCTAAAAGCCAGGACGTTTAGAGGTACTTCACAAGGTGGAGTCTTATCTCTTCTGCTCTGGGTTCTCGTAGTTAATCAGATCGAAGCTAGGCTAAGTCCGAGTAGTGCCAAGGTCATTGTATATGCCGATGACATCGTGCTAATGACCACATTAAAGTTGGCAGTGTGACGCAAGGGTGAGTTTATTTTTGGTTTTAAGCATGCTTATGCCCCAAACAAACATATTCAATTATAACAAAAAAAACTTGAACGTAATTGCTTCTTATTAAAAGGTATCTATACATATTATCTAGCTTACAAAACTTAGTCGGGGCCCCTAAGAGTGCCATAAAATTCAAGATGTTCCAAGTCCATAGAAAAGGAAAAGTTAAACGGATTAATAATCAGTAGACTTGCAGTGTATTTTTGTGAAGGTAAAAACCAAACAAAATATTTTCGTCATCTTTGTTCTTATCCTAGGTTTATTTCGTTGTTTTTATAAAAGAATTTGTAAATACCGTTATTATTCTTTTGTTTGTCTTCCCCCATCCCGTCCCTTTTGAAAGGACACAGCAATCAAACGGTTTAACGCTTGAACAGAGAAAGCACAAGAATCTCTCAGTCGATCGGTAGGGGTCGGTCGCGGTCCGTTCTTTGTATTTTTTATTTTTTTTTTTACAAAAAGGAAAGTCCGTTTAAGGTATTGTTGGCTTTTTTATTTAACGAAAAAAAAAATATATATTTAGTACTTCATAACACTTAGTTGTTTGTTTTTGTATTTATTTATTTTTTACCCTTAAAGGGACCGGAAAAGACAAAAAAAAAACAATGAAGAAGTAGGCAGAGCAGAGATGATTTATAAAGTGCGGCAATAGCGTTGTTAAAAAAAAGGACCAAAAAACGTTTATTATGAAGTGAAGAGCAGACAAATTGAAAAGATAAATCAGGACGAAGTCTGGAAAGTGAAAAAGTTTCTCATTCAGGACATGTTTTACGTGGACGAAATTTATGATGCCATCATTTTTGTTGTTGTTTGTTTTTGTTGTTTTCTTTGTCAAAATATTATACAATTCAACTTAGGAGGTGATTGTTTATTTAAGTTCTTAATATTATTTTTTTTTTCTTGTTACAAAAAAGAAACATGGCTCGAAATGAAAAATAAGACAAAATTTATTTCGCAGCAGAAAATGGATTTTTGAAAATGCTATTGAAATGGTTTATTGACCTGATGTAACGAAGCAATGTAGATATCAGATAAAAAAGGTCTGCTATTAAGTTGTTAGCAAATAAAAATTCAAAATAGGCAGCCATATAAACTTCTATTCGATTCAACAATTCAAATATGGGCAGCCATTATATTTACTATACCTTTATTTGATGGGCGTAGATACTGCCATATGATATACAACACAATTCTTCAGGCGATAATTTGCTATTTTCTTATTTTTTTTATAACCTGGGGGAATGTTTCATGACAAAAATCAGGATCATGAGCATATCTCGTATCTAGAGAATCCAATGAACTCCAAATCCAATCCTTGCGGTTTCAACCAAGCTAATTTTTACTTGCGATATACATAGGTAGGTACTATTATGGTAAGTTTTGGATTCATGCACTGAAAAATTCGAGTTATCTAAAAATCAAACATGACATTTCGATGATAGAGAAAACGAAAAAAGTGGGTGGGACAGTTCTGTCTGTCTTTTGAAAAAAAAAAATCGTTTACGGAATATTCGCCAAGTGGCACACCCACTCTTATTATCTTTTTGGTTTCTCCGAAGGGCTACAAGTATCTACAACTATTTTTCTGAATTTTCTTTGTTTTTTTTTAACTTAATAGACTCTCAAATATTCATCCAAATTATTTGAGTCGTTGCCGAGAAATAGAGCAAAATGGAGACTTGCGAGAAATCAACAAAATAAGAAAAATTGGCTTTACAGCTGGCGGACTTCTACAAAAAAAAAACTTCCCAATGCAAAGAACGTCTGAAAATTTCATCCCAATCGGTAGACCGAGAAACTTTAAAAATTTAAGTGAACGGGTCAGAGGGCGGTTTTTACTTTTATAAATTTCGTTCGCTCATACCAAAAAATTTTAAAATTTCATCTCAATCATAAGAGACGTAAATTTTCAAATTTATCTTTCCTGCTCAAACGAACAAGGTCTGAAAATTTCATCGAAATTAATACAACCACTACCGAGAAATCTAAAAATTATAAAAGTGGGCGTGGCACTGGGTGGTTTGAACTAAAACCAATACTTATGGGTTTTCGCTTATAATAATGAACTCGGAAAATTTCATATTAATCGATAGTACCGTATCTGAGAAATCAAAAAAAAAAATAGAAAAGTGGGCGTTGCAGTAGGCGTATTCTACTGAGAATATTTTTTAAATTTAGTTTCTTATTTATTGCGAAACGTTGTTATGGAGTTGAGCTCACTTGAACTTTTAACTTGAATTATAAATATTCAGAGTTTAGAATTATAAGAAAAAAAAAAAAAAAAAATGGTTTCAGGAATAGCAACCCACTACCACGACCACTTTTATTATTTATTGGTTTCTCGAAAATGGCTGTAATGATTCAGATGAAGTTTTCAGGATTTGTTGGTATGAGAAGAAATTTAAACTAAATCGTTATTTGAGCTGAAGCAATTTTATCGATGCGAGAGTTACAGAACGATGTGTACTATTATATTTAAAAAGTCATTATAGTCTAAGAGCCGACAGCTGAGACAGTATGAGATATTATAGGTACATGTATCATGATATCAAATACCAAAGTCTGGCAGGTTTTGTTCTCAGCATTTGGGAGGGGTGGGGGGCTAAAAAGTGCAAGATCCCCTGATTTATTTTCAGGGTTATAACCCCTTTAATTCATTTTTTAAAAATCGGATATGATTCCCTGTCATTTTTTCTAAGCATAAACACCACAATCTTGACGGTCCGATTAATAGAACTCAAGATATAACCATTTTACGTGAACCTTATCATCTTTTTTTTGGAGATTTTCAGGAAATCAAAAAATCAACAAATAAAGTCTCCACAAAAACGCTAATAAGGTTTGCTTTAAAAGGCTACATCATTTGTCCTATTTATCGGATCACCAAGATAAAACTGTTGGGACGTAGGGAAAATGACAGAGTATGATTTCCTATTTTTTAAAAGTAAATTCATGTGTTAATGACCCTACCATATAAATAGGAAACCAATCGGGTTTTAAACCCCCACCCCCACCAAAGGCTGAGAAAAAAACCTGCCAGACTTTCATATTCCATATCACGATACATGTACCTACCTATAATCCCTCATACTCTGATTTTAGTTATACCTCCACTCCCAAAATTTGCTGTCGGCTCTTGGTCTATTAGGTACTTAAAAGGACTGCATTTTTTATAATAGGATTAAAATTTTTGGGTGTGTTTAGAGATAAGGACAGTAATAATAAGTGATTTGAAAATTTTGTATGGAAAAGATCTTAAAAAAGCAGTACTTTGGTCATATTAGCAGTACGGCAGTACGTACATAGTTTCAAAAAGCAGTACAGTACACTAACAAAAAAACAAGAGTTTATTATTAAAAAAAAAGAAAAAATGTGTTGCTCTCAAGTTATAAAATGTTTGAAATTTTAAGTTTGAAGCAAAAATCAAATTTTGTTTCAGTTTTCAATTTAAGTTTTTTAAAGTTGAACAATGATTGGCTCTGGTCCTTAGTTAACATATGTATAAACCCAACCCACAGTGTGTAAGACTGTGATTCTGCGCACCTTCGCAGCGAATCAAATCTGCTAGGATCTGTAAAATATAGTTAGTTCCCGAATACATCATGCGAAAACTGTTGAAGATCCCTTTACAACCGTTGAAATAAAAAAGAAAAATGTAAGAAAGTTTCGAAAAGCCAAAGTTAACCAAGAAGGACAAAGTCTCTTGAAACCCTAGGAACTTCGTTCTTCCTTGAGCGATTTGAATGAAATTTACACAGGTGATAGTGACAATTTTGACAGGTAGTATTATTGAAACATCCTATTTTTATCAAATATTTATTTCTGTTATAAATCTGTCTTAGCTATCACCTGTGTAAATTTAATTGAAATCGTTCAAGGAGGAGAGTACGATAACTTAGGCGCCAATAAATCATGACGGTTTTTTGTAGAACAGTTTAATACAAGCATTTTCTACAATCGGAGGGGTATCAACCCCCCCCATTTGGGCGGGAGGGGCATATTCATAAAAAAAAGTACTTAGAATTTCCCTAAAGTCACCTAAAAACTGAAAATATTTAAATTTGTACAGGTTTTTCTTATCGCATCCACATCTTTCAATATACCTATAATCTTTAAATTAACGGCTTGACAGTTGGGGATGATTCACCAGCTATTTCATCATAAGAAAATTATTCAACTTACTCAAATGTCGCTATTTTCCCCAATTTCAACAAAAATTATTAAAAAACATAAATAGTAGACCAGTGAGTCTGTTTAAGCTTTTTGCTTCTTTTGTGATATACCCAAGAAAAATTATAAAACAATTCTAAAAAAATATACTGGGATTAATTTAAAGGTTTTGGGAAATTTCCGCATCGATTCGGGCTTTACCACGTTAATCATACGGGGAGAAGGTCACGAAACATGGTATTTCGTTTATACATGGTGATTCGTATGAAAGGACAAAAAGCTAGAGCTTGAGGATGGGTTGAGGAAATACAATAAAATGCACGACTGGGTCGCACGTAATTGCTCTTATGTTCAAAAAATTGTATATAAAAACATGGAAATTAGATAGATAGATAGATAGATAGATAAAATCTTTATGAGAGAAAAATATAGAGAAGCATGAAATACGATATTTCAATTAGCTAAAACAACTTCTTTGACAGTTTGAGGACCACGTCGAAGTCAGCCGGCGCACTTTCGATTTTCGCAAAAAAAAAAAATGTTAGGCGATGTATTCCTAATTGCACATTTCAAAAATCAAAAAAATTTTAATTGCACACCTCCTGTTTTTTTTATAAAAATATAAACAAATTCCACTTTGTATGGAACTTTCAAATGCCCATATCTTTGTAACCAAATCGAATATCTAAATGCACAGGGGCTTAAATAATTGCTCATCTTTAAATTTAATTTGCTCACTAAAAATTTTGTTTGTAACATGTTCCGTCAATTAATAAATCAATAATCAAAATTTCGACCAAGTTAATTGTTTAATAATACAAGTAAGTTTTAATAGAAACTAACCATCATAGTCTATAACTATCAATAGCGCAATGGAAGAGTTGCCGGCTGACAACCGGGAGTCACAGGTTCGAGTCCTGTGTGGGTCATGTACCTTTTCTTTTTGCAATTTAATCATTTTATGTTGTACTTTTTAATAGAGAAAGCTAGATGGATGATTTTTAATTACAGTATAGACAAAAGCAAATGTGAAATGTATGCATTATTAAAACCTCAAAAAAAGAAATTTTCGTGTCTCTGTTTCTCGATAGAAACAAATAATTTTGAACCTTAAATATGTTTTTAAAATTATTGACTTCGGGTCGAATTTGCACACCAACCAATTTTTTTGCTCCACCACCCACTTTTTGTAAAATTGATATTCAAAAACATGAAAAAATATACCAAACTGAAGTTTTCCTGCCTCACTAAAACTGTTATATCTCAATGGAAAAAAATAATTTTGAACTTTTAGTAATTTTTTTCAATTATCAACGTCAAGGTCGAATTTGCTCACCTAAAGTTTAATTTTTCCACCACCCTCTTTTTCTGAAATTAATATTGAAAAACATGAAAAAAAACATACCAAAATTAAATTTTCATGCTTCACTAAAACTGTAATATCTTGATGAAAAAGAATAATTTTGAACTTTTAGTAATTTTTTTCAATTATCAACGTCAAGGCCGAATTTGCTCACCTAAAGTTTAATTTTCCCACCACCCTCTTTTTCTGAAATTAATATTGAAAAACATGAAAAAAAACATACCAAAATTAAATTTTCATGCTTCACTAAAACTGTAATATCTCGATGAAAAAAAATAATTTTGAACTTTTAGTAATTTTTTTCAATTATCAACGTCAAGGTCAAATTTGCTCACCTAAAGTTTAATTTTTCCCACCACCCCCTTTTTCTGAAATAAATATTGAAAAACATGAAAAAAAACATACCAAAGTTAGATTTTCATGCTTCACTAAAACTGTAATATCTTGATGAAAAAAAATAATTTTGAACCTTTAGTAATTTTTTTCAATTATCAACGTCAAGGTCAAATTTGCTCACCTAAAGTTTAATTTTTCCCACCACCCCCTTTTTCTGAAATAAATATTGAAAAACATGAAGAAAAACATACCAAAATTAAATTTTCATGCTTCACTAAAACTGTAATATCTCGATGAAAAAAAATAATTTTGAACTTTTAGTAATTTTTTTCAATTATCAACGTCAAGGTCGAATTTGCTCACCTAAAGTTTAATTTTCCCACCACCCTCTTTTTCTGAAATTAATATTGAAAAACATGAAAAAAAACATACCAAAATTAAATTTTCATGCTTCACTAAAACTGTAATATCTTGATGAAAAAGAATAATTTTGAACTTTTAGTAATTTTTTTCAATTATCAACGTCAAGGTCGAATTTGCTCACCTAAAGTTTAATTTTCCCACCACCCTCTTTTTCTGAAATTAATATTGAAAAACATGAAAAAAAACATACCAAAATTAAATTTTCATGCTTCACTAAAACTGTAATATCTCGATGAAAAAAAATAATTTTGAACTTTTAGTAATTTTTTTCAATTATCAACGTCAAGGTCAAATTTGCTCACCTAAAGTTTAATTTTTCCCACCACCCCCTTTTTCTGAAATAAATATTGAAAAACATGAAAAAAAACATACCAAAGTTAGATTTTCATGCTTCACTAAAACTGTAATATCTTGATGAAAAAAAATAATTTTGAACTTTTAGTAATTTTTTTCAATTATCAACGTCAAGGTCGAATTTGCTCACCTAAAGTTTAATTTTTCCCACCACCCCCTTTTTCTGAAATAAATATTGAAAAACATGAAGAAAAACATACCAAAATTAAATTTTCATGCTTCACTAAAACTGTAATATCTCGATGAAAAAAAATAATTTTGAACTTTTAGTAATTTTTTTTCATCGAGATATTACAGTTTTAGTGAAGCATGAAAATTTAATTTTGGTATGTTTTTTTCATGTTTTTCAATATTAATTTCAGAAAAAGGGGGTGGTGGGAAAATTAAACTTTAGGTGAGCAAATTCGACCTTGACGTTGATAATTGAAAAAAATTACTAAAAGTTCAAAATTATTTTTTTTCATCGAGATATTACAGTTTTAGTGAAGCATGAAAATTTAATTTTGGTATGTTTTTTTTCATGTTTTTCAATATTAATTTCAGAAAAAGAGGGTGGTGGGAAAATTAAACTTTAGGTGAGCAAATTCGACCTTGACGTTGATAATTGAAAAAAATTACTAAAAGTTCAAAATTATTTTTTTTCATCAAGATATTACAGTTTTAGTGAAGCATGAAAATTTAATTTTGGTATGTTTTTTTTCATGTTTTTCAATATTTATTTCAGAAAAAGAGGGTGGTGGGAAAAATTAAACTTTAGGTGAGCAAATTCGACCTTGACGTTGATAATTGAAAAAAATTACTAAAAGTTCAAAATTATTTTTTTTCCATTGAGATATAACAGTTTTAGTGAGGCAGGAAAACTTCAGTTTGGTATATTTTTTCATGTTTTTGAATATCAATTTTACAAAAAGTGGGTGGTGGAGCAAAAAAATTGGTTGGTGTGCAAATTCAACCCGAAGTCAATAATTTTAAAAACATATTTAAGGTTCAAAATTATTTATTTCTATCGAGAAATAACACTTTTATTCAGAGACACGAAAATTTCTTTTTTTGAGGTTTTAATAATGCATACATTTCACATTTGCTTTTGTCTATACTGTAATTAAAAATCATCCATCTAGCTTTCTCTATTAAAAAGTACAACATAACAATGATTAGATTGCAAAAAAAAAAAGGTACATGACCCACACAGGACTCGAACCTGTGACTCCCGGTTGTCAGCCGGCAACTCTTCCATTGCGCTATTGATAGTTATAAACTATGATGGTTAGTTTCTATTAAAACTTACTTGTATTATTAAACAATTAACTTGGTCGAAATTTTGATTATTGATTTATTAATTGACGGAACATGTTACAAACAAAATTTTTAGTGAGCAAATTAAATTTAAAGATGAGCAATTATTTAAGCCCCTGTGCATTTAGATATTCGATTTGGTTACAAAGATATGGGCATTTGAAAGTTCCATACAAAGTTGAATTTGTTTATATTTTTATAAAAAAAACAGGAGGTGTGCAATTAAAATTTTTTTGATTTTTGAAATGTGCAATTAGGAATACATCGCCTGATATTTTTTTTTTTTGCGAAAATCGAAAGTGCGCCGGCTGACTTCGACGTGGTAGTTTGAGGTGGATAAAGAGAATGTCATCTTAATTCTTGATTGAATATGGTTGTAAGTATGGAAAAAAAAGTTTAAAATCGTTGGAGCGATAATAAAGGACAAATTTTGGTATGCAAATCTAAAGTATGTATTTATGTGTATATAAAAACAAAATTTGAAAAAAAATTGTCAACCCGTTTTTGAGATATCGAATTTTCAAAAACAAAAAATTGAAACTTTTTTTAAAAATTCAAAAACTTTTTTTTTAAATTTTGATATGTAATATTATTTAATCTTTTCTGAAATTTATATAAAAAAATTAATCTAAATCCGTTAAGCCAATAACGAGAAAATTCAAAATAAAAGAACACGTTCTACGACAGGTACCTACTATTAATAGTTGCTAACTGCAAAATTTTATAATTTTTGGTAGTAGATCGGACTAGTTTTAGTTTTTGAAAAAAACTTAATCAAAATTGTAAGAGTCGTTTTTGAATTAAAAACAATTTTCCTTTTAGGTTTTTTAACTTTTGTATGGAAGGTACCATTTTTTTTCATAAATGTAAATTTTTTTCTGAAAATATTTAAGAAAGTACAGTGCATTCTCGATTATCGCAACTAATTAAAACAAGGGTGGTTGCAATGACCGAGGTTGTGGCAATAACCGAGTAAATATTTTTGTTGGCTCAATTCATTGTCTTCATAGATTTCTTCATTGTTATAATTGGTTTTGAGTACCCAATTTTCCGAAACACACAAACGACTGTTCACTGGACAAAATTCATTAAACTAACAAGAAAATCTTGCATTGTAGGTATAGATACATATCATGTGCGTTCATACAACTTCACCGTATCATCACTCAAAAGTAGCGGTAAAATAACTGCCGAGACAAAATGTAACGCAACTGACAAAAACAAACATAGCCAAGAACCTGCGTAAATAAAGATATGCATATAAAACCAAAAGTTGCACTTATCGAGTCAATTTTTTTTGAAGAGTTGCGATTACTGCGTCAACAATGATATAAATCCAGCTGTTGCGAAAATCGAGGAGTTGCATGAATCGAGAGTTGCGTTAATCGAGAACGTACGGAAGTGGAGAATTATGGGGAAAGCTTTCAGAGTTACTCAATCATCATTTTATCGGTGAAGTTGAATACATGTACCTACTAAAAACTACTTAAATATTCAGTTTCAAAAAAACCGATCACATCGTTTTCGAAATATTTGATTTAAAAAAAAGTATTTGAAGCAGTTTTTAAAAATAAAAAAAAAAAAAAAAATTACCCGATTTGCCATTCCAGCATAGTTGAGGTACATTAGAAATGAAGTAAGCATTTATGTATTTTTAAACTTTGACTAAAGCCAATTTTATTGTTTTGGTATGTATGCATAGCAAATATAAATATTACCAATCGGTATCAATATTTGTTTTCTTTTTATTTTTGCTTTAGGTACATCTTCATCTTCTCTATAATTTGAACCTAAGGTTTTTTGTTTATTCCCTAGAGACGAAATTAATCTTTGTAGCTCCAAAATAAAACGGCACCTGGCATTTTCTTTTTGAAAAGGGCTATTTTTCCCTAAAGATTAGTAGGTATACAAATATTTGTGTGTATAGTCTGCATTTGGATTAAAAAATTAATAAAACCTGCAATTAATTGTAATTAATTATTTTCGACTTACTCATCAAGAACATTTTGATGAAATTCGGTAAAGCTTTTAACAAGTAAGTGGAAATTACCATTTTCTCTAGCTTATTATAACTCATCCTTCATAACCACAAGAGCAAGTTCGAGCGATTTAATCGTCCCTTTTATTTTTTGTTATATTTATTATTTTTAGGTCGCTAGGTATTCATTAGGGGGGTTCACATGGACCAACATATTGTCCAACATTGCCTGACAACCATCGATGTTTGATCATTTAAACGCAAAACCAACCATGTTGTCCAACTTTGTTGTAGGTTTTCAAAATATTTTGAAAACTGTTCCGATTCCATCAAGCAATGTTGTCCAACCATGTTGTTCCATGTGAACCCCCCCATTCAACACATTCAACAAACCATGCGCCAACAGATTAAAGGCAGACAGTTATAAATAACCACAAAAGTAAATGTGAAATCGAACCCAATACTCGTGTTTTTTTGGAAAAGCTATCCGTAGTACAGTAAGATTTTACACGAATAACAAAAACAATATCGGCAGTAAGATCACTGCCGATAAAAGCTAAAGTAGAATCCTACTGCCGATAAAATTTTGACGTTTGTTCGAGTATCGAACTAGACTAAATAAAATTTTTGTGTTTCGTTATTGGTACGATTGATAATTTTTGTGTCTCGAACTCCCGAAGGCTATGTGCGTAGAGTAGAGTTATGTTGAGTGATTTGGCCCTATTTAGATTGTTACTTTTGGTTTCATCATGACGATTTTGTAGTTGAAATCAGTAAAGATAAAATCTTACGCATAAACTCATCCGCATGGGGCACAGTGAGTAATCACAGTCTAAACAGGGTCTTTCATAGGTGCATGGTTGTTAATTAGTTAATTTTGTATACTTTATAGGTGACCATCAAGATATTTTCTGCGAACTGTCAAACGTTAATTCGCAATCCACAACATCAGGGGCCAAGTTCCTCAAGGGTGAATGTGTTTCTGTGTACACATTCTATTCACACCGAAAACAAGTAGTGCGAATAAAGTTGACTGATTGTGCATGCGTTTTCTGTCAAAAACTTAAAACTCACTCTTGCGGAATCGCAAAAATCGATGTGTACACGAATTTTTGTGTACACAGAAAAACTCACTCTTGCGGAATTGGGCCCCAGGACGCATTCCACAAATCAGCGAATGAAAAATTCACTCAAATTTAACTTCACATTTTTTTAGCACCCATTTTACTGGGTTTATATGGTTTATGCCAATTCTCATCTATTGGCAATCAAACAAATTACTCATGCAATTCGCATTTCGCTATTCGCAGCTTTTTAACGTGAGTGATAATAAGTAAAACTTACATGCGAACCCTGATTTATAAGGACCAGTTTGTACAATCGTGGTCCAAGTTTCGATATTCAGCAATTTAAACTCACTGCTTTTGGCGGATAAAAGGCCAGTTGCACAAACATGGTTCAAGCTTTGATCCGTAGTTCAAAGATTTTTACTCACCGGTTTCAGTAGTTTAACTGAGGTTCAAATATGGTTCAAGCTAGTAATTGGTTATTACAACAACTTTGAACTTGAACCATCATTGAAACTCAGTAGATCCACCGAAATCGATGAGTCAAAAATGCTGAACCACGAATCAAATTTTTAACCACGTTAATACAAGTAGAGCTAGCAAGCATATTTAGCTACTGTCAAATACTTGAACTATCGTTGAACCTCAGGTAAACCGCTTAATTTGATGAGCTAAAATTATCAATGGAAAACTAGGTACATACATTAAAAGTAGCAATACAATCGTGTCCTTATTATAATTTTTATTAAATTATCACTAATAACGTCATATACTCCATTTGTAATAAATCCGCTATTGTAATACAATTTTTGAGTAATGACTTTTTTCAAAATTAAATGAGTGCAAATGAAAAAATATCTGATTTCACCTCGCAATCATTTAATTTCGAAAAAAAGTTGACTAAAAAGTCCTCGTGTAATAGCAGACTAAATGACGACTTTTTTACTTTGACCATAGTCTACCAACAAACCCCTACACATTTTTTTTCTATTTTAAAGCTAAAAATCAATTTACGAATCTAAAAATGAAAAACAAAGAAAAAAGGGACACCAAACATTCAATTTAAATCATAGATTATATAAATATATAGTTATATTTCATATTTTACGTCAACAGAAGTTAGCTTTTGTTAATAGTTTTGGTTTATTTCTACTTTAAGCTTTCATAAAAATCACATTTTTGTGTTGCGACAGCTATTCAGGGGTACCATATTTGAAATACAAAAATATAGGTAGCTGCCGATGCGTTTTATTGGGAATTTCTCACTGTACTATATATAAATCCCAAAAAAACACGGGTAATATTATCTATCCCCTCAGTTTACCCCTATGTGGTACTTTTGCGTTTTTTTTTCCTAAATCGTTATGCCTACATATATGTATTCCATATTCGGTATTCATTTTTATATTTTCTTTTCACCACATGCAAATCTGGGTAGCCTACGAACACTTCTCTTTTTTGTTGGTGTCTGCTTTATCATCTTCTTCGTATTTTGTTTCGGCAGACCAGTATGAACAAAGTGAAGCTTGAACGCAATAATTTTGTCTATACCCCTGACGTTTCGCCCTCTTTGTCCATTAGGGGTTTCACATTTTTGGGGTTCTGTTGATTTTTTCACATTGTTAGTATGTATGCCTCCGTTTAAACATTTCTAATGTAAAAATTTCAAAAATGTTGGTACACAGTACTACTTATATTTTTTGACAGCTTTTGTATAAAAAAATATTTAAATCAGTCTTACCGTTTTGAAGAAAATCGAAAATTCAAAAATGGTTCTTTGAGAGGTACAATTAATAACGATTTTATGAAAAAATGGCTTCCCACCCAAAGGAAGCCTTTACTAAAATTAATTTATTGAATATTTTTAACCTCTTCAGGGACGAATTTATCACATGAAAACCAAATTCAGTTAATTTATTTTTACTTTAAGTTTATTGAAATAATATCAAAAACAATTCATTAGTCGAAAAAAAAATATTTTTTTTTTTATTTTTTCACGAAATATAAAATGTACACATATGAGGCCGTTTAGCTTTAATGGATCTCTTCTCACTATGAATGAAAAGATTTCATACATCCTGGGCACACTGGCTCGTAACGTTTGTGGCAAATATAGCGAGTTGTTTTGATGCAATTTTTTGCACGACACCTTAGAGGGCTTTTCAGTTGCTTTTTCTTTGGAAAATGTCCAATGGAGTCTATTCTGATGTATGTAGGAACCTTAGTCCAGCTTTTTACTTTTCAGGAGGTGGCTCCCATGCAGAGCTGGGTCTGCCTAGTTTTTAATTCTGATCATTAATTTGAATTTCTGTGTTAGCCAATGAAGTTTTAAAGTCTTCTCAACGGATATGACTTTGTTTTGCCTTCACGAAGCAAAATCCACGAATTGGCGATTGCTTCGTTCAAAAAATGAAAAGCTATTTTATATTAAATTTTGTTGTTCTGCCTTTTTGCAACTACCTATTTGACCTCCTTTCCAAACATTGCTTTCACGCATAATAGCTTTGGGGCAAATACAAAGAAGAAAATATTATTTATTATGAAGTAAAAAAAAGTACTGCTCAACGATAACCGTACACACATTTAAATAGTGACTTGAAATTAATATAATACGTTTAATGAATACTATATATACTAATTCCCCTGAGTTTTTTTTACAAATAATTTTTTTTCTTCAAATTACACGAATGAGCTTTTCTGTTGGGAGGCCACATTCAAATTGTATTGCTTACTTAATTACCTAGTTGTTAATAAAAACGCTACTAGTGCTACCAAATAATAATTTGTTGTTATTAACCATGAAGGGTTTCTATAGAAACAAACTGTAAGAAAAATTCAAGTTTTTTTTATTTAGAAAAATTGTAAAGAGAGAAAAACCAAACGTACACATATGTGCCAGTATCCTTGAAGAGGTTAAAGAAAATTTGTCCAGCCGTTTCTGAGAAAAATACGATTTTGGTTTTAATTGTATGGCAGATACCGTTATTTTTAGTTCTAAAAAAAAAGAAATAAACGTGTGGGCATAATCACCAAAAATCACTATGTACCAAGTTTGAAGAAAATCGATCCAGCGGTTTAGGCTGTAGACGAACAGACAGACAGATAGAACTGTGCCACCGACTTTTCTGGTATTATATCATCGTAATGTCATGTTTGATTGTCAATTGTCATCTCAAAGTTTTGTTTTAGCATTATAGTACCTATATCGCAAATAAAGGTTGAAAATATCATCTCAGTTGTTAGAGTTGTCCCTGATATATCAAGTATGTATTACGAAAATTGGAAGAGGGCGTGGTAGTAGGCGGAATTTAGTAAAATCTAACACTGAAAATTTTATCTAAATCGCTACAGTCGCTACCGAGAACCATAAAAATAATAAAAAAGGACATGGCAATGGGTGGTTTTAAAATAAAAACAGTTCTTATGTTTTTTGGCTCATAATAACGAACTCTGAAAATGTCATATACATACATCGATAGATCCGTATCTGTAATATCAAAAAATTAGAAAAGTGGGGGTCTACTGAAAAAAAAAATATTTTAGAATCAACAGTTTGTAGTTTAATGCTGCTTAAATAATACTGAAGAAAGTTAATATTTTATTTTAGACCACACAAAATGCAGTTTATAATAAGTGGGATATAAGATAGAGTTGGATTTGGGTTATATTTTTTTCGTCAGTTGGTTGGTTGAATTGAAATGTAACTAGATTGAGGTAAACAATCCAATCAGTATTCAAATTAAGTGATTGTGAGGGAATTTCTAGAGTCATTGTTGTGAGGAGTGGAAATATTCTTGAACGGAGCTACTTCAGGAGTCAAGGCCAGGTGGGCCAGAAAACTCAGGGAAAATTTGATTTAGTTTTGGAGTTTGGAAAAGGTTAAGTATTCTTTTAATTCTTCATTCTTCAAATTCGTTGCTTTTCGCTTGCCAGATTGGGCGAAATCATTTTCCGCTAGGCCTTCATTTTTCTACATTGTTTTCTCGAAAATACGGGAGTCTACAAGCCCATTTTCTTTTTTTTTTCTTTGTTTGGGAATCTTTCCCAAAATCATCTATCTCCGGTATTGCGGTTCTGCTTGGAAGTAAGTAGGTATACATTTTTAGTTTAATAAAGAAAAATTGACGTAAAATAAGTAAAAAATAAATTAGTAAAAATAAAAGAAAATTTTTATATCAAAGAAACGTCTCAGAGTAAGAAGACAAAAAAAGGAAACGCAAAATGCAGGCACCGCCTACGCAGGGACACCAAAATTAATAGTATAGTATTAACAAAGTTAATACTAATTGGAAAGATACATAAGGAAATCTCCGTTGGGGGCCCTCTGTCCGTAGCTGTGTAATCTTTTCCAGGAAATAAATAAATTGAACAACCCCACCAGAATTTGTCCAGCTTACCCTTGCAATATGTCGAAGTTAAACATAACAAACTTTATTCGTCTGCGCCTAGGACACACTCAAAATGGGAAACACCTCCAATATGATGTATATAAAGTTAGCAGGACACTTTTGGAAATTCATGTTAAAAACTATCCTATCATTAGTTGCTAATTAATTGCGAATTAGTTACGCAAAAAAAAAATTAATTGCTTTTTTGGTTTAGGAAAAAATGGGTGTCCTGCTAACTTCATATGAACTTAGCAGGACAACTTTCTCAAAAATAGAGATAATCGAGGTGAAAAAAGTTTATTATTGAGAACTAATTAATTGCGAATTAGTTACGCAAACAAAAATTTTATTGCATTTTTGGTTTGCGAAAAAATGGGTGTCCTGCTAACTTCATATGAACTTAGCAGGACAACTTTCTCAAAAATAAAGATAATCGAGCTGAAAAAAATTGATTATTGAGGGCTAATTAATTGCGAATTAGTTACGCAAAAAATAATTTTATTGCATTTTTGGTTTGCGAAAAAATGGGTGTCCTGCTAAGTTCATATGAAGTTAGCAGGACACCCATTTTTTCGCAAACCAAAAATGCTATAAAATTTTTTTTGCGTAACTAATTCGCAATTAATTAGTTCTTAATTGTCATTTTTTTTCAGCTCGATTATCTTTATTTTTGAGAAAGTTGTCCTGCTAAGTTCATATGAAGTTAGCAGGACACCCATTTTTTCGCAAACCAAAAATGCAATAATTTTTTTTTTGCGTAACTAATTCGCAATTAATTAGCTCTCAATAATCAAATTTTTTCAGCTCGATTATCTTTATTTTTGAAAAAAATGTCCTGCTAAGTTCATATGAAGTTGGCAGGACACCCATTTTCTCGCAAACCAAAAATGCAATAAAATTTTTTTTTGCGTAACTAATTTGCAATTAATTAGCTCTCAATAATAAATTTTTTTCAGCTCGATTATCTTTATTTTTGAGAAAGTTGTCCTGCTAAGTTCATATTTTTCCAAACCAAAAATGCAATAAATTTTTTTTTTGCGTAACTAATTCGCAATTAATTAGTTCTCAAAAACCAACTTTCTTCAAATCATTAATCTTCATTTTTGGGAAAGTTGTCCTGCTAAGTTCACATGAAGTTCGCAATACGCCTATTTTTCACAAACGAACAAAAAAATTTTTTTTTTTTGCGTTACTAATTCGCAATTAATTAGCTCTCAATAATCAAATTTTTTCAGCTCAATTATCTTTATTTTTGAGAAAGTTGTCCTGCTAAGTTCATATGAAGTTAGCAGGACACCCATTTTTTCGCAAACCAAAAATGCTATAATTTTTTTTTTTGCGTAACTAATTCGCAATTAATTAGTTCTCAAAATTATTTTTTTTTTAATCGTTTATACACATTTTTGAGAAAGTTGTCCTGCTAAGTTCATATGAAGTTGGCAGGACACCCATTTTCTCGCAAACCAAAAAAGCAATTAATTTTTTTTTTGCGTAACTAATTCGCAATTAATTAGCAACTAATGATAGGATAGTTTTTAACATGAATTTCCAAAAGTGTCCTGCTAACTTTATATACATTCCAATATGCCCAAAATGCAACAATATCATCACTATTGCTCATCTCCTGAACTCATGCTTTCTTTCGGAAAATCTCCTTCATGACCGCAACCAAGGCCAATACAACATCCTGGAACTCCTTCAAAACCCAAACAAAAACAACATAGATACAATAAACCAACTTCTGCATAAACACAAAATAAAAACATAAATATTATACAAATACCTATAACTACTTTTACACTATAGAAACATAACACATCTAAACAAAAATTATAAATTACCATTTCTTCTTTTTTTATATACGTACATCAATTATTCATTTATCTAAGAACTGAAAGTACTATGATGCTAGCGTTCTTAAAATTTTGTTAATAGTAGATTTAAATTTATTGTTAACTTTTATAAATAAATAAATGAATAAATAAATAAATAAATAAATAAATTGAAATTAAAGGTAAAACATTTTTAATTATGTTCCTTCTTCTAGAGGGTATAGTGTAGTTCAAAGTTCAATATACAAAAGACCTTTCCCAATCCTCATTGAAGTTAAACGTCTTACTTAATTGGAAAATGAAAACAAAAATACTTTCCAATTAATTTGTTTACCTCTCCATCTCCACTCCAGTTTATTTGAAGAAAATTGATATGATTTATTTCGAGTTTAACAGACAAAAAAATCTTATGGATGGTATAGGAACCTGAACCTGTATCTCATTTCATTATTAGAAACGTCTTAAACAATCTTCGTATGAAAGTCTTAATTCAAATAAAGTTTTTGAATTTACCTTTTTTATCCCATTGATGTGTTTTTAAGAACTTTTTAATTGTTCTTAGAAAATGTATTGCTCTTTAGGTATTCTCAATCTTGAACCGGAAATTATGTTGCTTGGGAACACCCAAACTCAAACACAGATATTCAAATTTGTGCTTAACAATGTTGATTTTTGGCAAATATGTAGATATATTCATTAAAATTCGATGTTTTATTTAAAATAACGATGAAGCAGAAGTTTCAAATTAAACTTTCATTTGCAATTTATTTAACTGAAGATTAATATGTAAATTCAAAAACTTCTATACGCCATCATGTCATGTCATAAGCACAATTTTTTTTGTGGTGTGTTTTTACAGTTTATACAAAAAAGTTTGACCTTGTTATTCTTCCTTAACTGCCTGCATACATAATTTTACTATGATGAGGCCCCAGTGTTAATTAATTAAAACTCTTTTCCACCCTCCCTCAATTTAAAACTATGTCTGGTTCATTTATTTAAATATTCAACCAGCTGTGATAGGAAGTTTCAACTTAAATTTATACTCATGGTCATGCCTTTTTTAAAGTTTAATAATTCAAACTTTTATAGTTAAGCCTCCAAGTTCTTTTCTCACTCTATTTGTTTTGTATTATAATTCTTACGTACCGTAGGTATATACCTTACGTACCTACTTTAGTATTTACATCCTTTTTTCCATCTTCACCCATCATCCGGTTAGACCTAAGCCCAGCATCATCTTATACTCTTCTAAATGCTTAACACCTATGCGTTTCTTGTTTTTGTGTATGCGAATTTAAGAGGCTCTTACCCTTTTCAGAGGCCCTTATTTTAATCACACTAGCATTCTCAAAAACTAGGTTACTGCCTATTTAAACCAACCTCGTTTTTTTCTTCTGCAGTTCCAACATCATCATGGCATCGTCGTCGTCGTCGCAGGAAAGGCGCTCCATTTCATATGTAAATACGTCACCTTCCATATTCCTTCAACTTGATGATGATTTATAAAGCCAGCTGCTCCCTTCATCATAACATGTGTGTCACAACACACATCCCATAACCCCCTTTAACTTTTCCATAAATAGGTCAACAAAGTGCCACTTCAATTGAGAATTCTGTCTCTCTGTATATCTCATTCCATCTTTTTATCCTTATAAGTTGTAACCGTTTTCTCACATTATAGAATTCCAAAAATATGAGCTTGGAGGTTACTTCACGCATCCTTGATCATAGCCCTATATATTAAGGTATATGCGACAGGTTTGGTAGATAGTCCTGTCTTAATCGTGTTGTAATATAATTCTCAAAGGACGAAAGATGAAGGAACACATCCATAATAATTTCACTAAGTGTTTCAATAGTATCGGGATTATCTCTTGTACCTTAAGTTTAGAAAAATAAATATAAAAATCTATTTATACAGGATGTTGAAGTTTAAAATCCTTTTAATTCATCTAGGAAATATGAAAGCCTCTACCTACTTGGAGTCTTCTATATACACCAGCCGCGTCGACGAACAGAAGTAATGAGGGGTGATATGTTAGAATTTTCCCTCATTTTGAAATGTTGTGTGAGCCCTTCTGATGTGAACAGGAACGGGATACACTTTGCTGATGGGAAATATTTTTGTATTACCTAGTTCCTCGAAAAAGTTGACTGCTTGTGTGGGGAGGAAATATTCAAACAAAGTTATGTAGTGTGAATGTTGAGAGTCTCATGCTGATTTTTTTAATTCTTCAATTATGAAGGAACTCTCAAACAATTGGGGCATCCAGCCAGGCGCGGATACAGGGGGAGGGCAATGGGTGCAATTGCCCCCCCCTGGGCAAAAACGAACGAAGCATAAAATATGAATTTAATAAAATGTAATCAAAAAAAAGGTTATTTTGTAATACGTTTTTTTCTTGTTAGTCCAGCGTTGCAGCAATGAGTGTTTGTGCGTTGCCGGCTGGCTGACCAGTTCAGTTCCGCTATCGCAAATTGCCTTCAAATCGACTGAGTGGAAAGCTTATAACTTCGGTCTTAGATGTCCGATCTTCAAAATTAAGGTCTTTAATTAAAAGATAGATGTCTGGCTACATTACTGTACCTATAACATTTTATGAGAAAAGTCTATTTATTTCATGCTAGGAATCAGACTGAATCCCAAATCGATTTGATTTTCACTTTTCAAAATGCTGTCAATGAAACATTTCACAATTTGAAATATAATGATTTAAAAAGTTATTGCCCCACCTCCGCTCCAACCCTCCTCTTCAAATTTGTTGGTTTTTATAGTTTAATGTAACGGGAGGGTCGACAGGGGCACTTATCTAAATTATTAAACTTAAAGTTGATTTAAATTTACAAAAGAAATTAAATCTTTAAATTACGTCGAATTAATTAGCTTTTAAAATTTCTAACTTTGCTTCAAATGCTGGTGTCTACAGGATTGAGATATCTAATTATAGTTGAAAAAATAAACTACATTTGTGTATAAAATTTATTGAGAAATACCAAAAAATTTCATACAAAGGGTGAAAGAGTTCTTTTTATGATAAATATTTAAATATGCGTTTCCATTGTGGGAGTACTTTCACAATAGAAAACTCTCGAGAGTGACTCTCGGATATCATTCTTCCCCTCTGGTGAGCTTATTTCATGACTGTGTTTGTGTCCACTTTCGTGTTTTACTCTCGAGAGCTTCTTCAGTGCTGCTCACCGTATTTTTACTCTAAAATGAATATCCACCTTAAGAGTATGCAAATATACC
Source organism: Dasysyrphus tricinctus (assembly GCA_963921185.1). Classification (NCBI taxonomy): domain Eukaryota; kingdom Metazoa; phylum Arthropoda; class Insecta; order Diptera; family Syrphidae; genus Dasysyrphus; species Dasysyrphus tricinctus. The sequence goes on along the minus strand of OY992530.1, from coordinate 227,131,191 downwards.
TGTGTTTCGAGCTCGAGAAGAGTACGAATCCAATGAAGAAGATTGGAGAGAAACCAGGAACGACTACAGCAGTCACTGCCGAAGAGACGTTGGATGGAACTTTTACACTTAAGGATAGGTGTTTTTGGCCGCTTTTGAAAACGTCAAGTCAACGTCAATTCGATTGTCAAATGATCGTCATTTTAGGACGCGAATATTGCTATTGTAATGAACTGCATGAGTCTGGCAACTCTGCAAACGATGGTTTGAGATTTTGAAACATTCTTATTAAAACTCAACGAGGGCTAAATATATTGTAAATGAAATGTACATATAACGAAAGTTAGTCACAATCGAAGGATGAATCGAGGTGGTCTGACAGAAACGTTTAATTTAGAGTTGTTTTTTCTTTGTATTTTCCACTATAATCATTGTGTCTTAATTCAATGTCGGAAAGTTTGGTTTTGTATCGATGGACGAAGGCATCTGAGCTTACGATACAGTTCATCTCGGTTTTGATCCTTCAATTTTCTTGCAAACGCATTTGACGTTCATGAACACGTCCTCCAGCTTCTCAATATTTTTGTTGCCAACTCGATTTTTTACTGCAGAATTTCACCACACATGATGTTTTCGAACATGTCACTTTAACAAACTGCATTATTGAACACAATGCTTATGTATGTGTTTGAGAACATTCCGCAAAATGCATTGTTGATGCTGATGACGTTCTCGAAAATAGCCTTTTACTGGCAAGGTTAGGTTAGGTTGTCCCTGCTGAAGAAGAGGCTGAAAATTTCACTCAAGCTCGAACGTCATTGTGTCTGAATAGCAACATACCACTGTGCCATTATGTTTTCCGAGCATGATTGTGGAGTTTCTCAAATCCAGATGGAACTTAAAAACGCTTTAAAGACACCATTCTATAGCTACAAACTGCAAAACTTCATTTCCCAAAGTTCAATGTACCCGCTGTTCGAGATGCTGTGGCAGTTCGCGACCTTAGGACAACAAGGTTCTAACTAACATTTTTGTCAAAATTGAGTTATATATTGAATCGTACTAAAGCGACTATGCTCTTTCGATTGCCATCATTCATATTGTTCTATCTCTTACCATATCGGAAATAATTGAAGAAAAAGCGGGAAACAAGGTTCTATCTACACTCATTCCATTCCATCGTAAGTTCCCAGGGTTCTAACTTCCCAATAGAACCTTGCGTACTAAAGAAAAATTAATAGAATAGTAGATAGAACCTTGTTACGTTGAAGATAGAACCTTATTGTCCCAAGGCATCCCATTACTAGAATCAAGTGCGGTGTGAAAAATGTATTTAGACCGTGACACAAGGTTCTATCAGCAGTTAAAACTTAGAACCTTTTTGTCCTACGGCCAAGTACCTTAGCGATGAGCAACAAAGTTCTATCGATTTTTTTAAACTTGAATTACTAAATACATTTTCAATAAATTTTAAATCTATCAATAGAAAAAAAACCTGCAAAATTAAAGTATAGGTACATATGCACACGCCTCGATCGAAATAAATGTAAAAAAGTTATACAACGCTGAATATTCAACCTTCGTTTTCTCGAAAGTGATGTGTGTGTACTTAGAACCTTCTTGTCCTAAGGTCGCGAGTTATGAAAGAGTAAATTGTCTTCAAATTTCAAACACATCAACTCGCATTGCTTTGTGTAATCAGGCTTGTAGAGCGGTACGAAATGTACTCAAATTTTCTTTAGATCTCATCAAGATTTTGAAAACTTACGAAAATTGCCCCCCCCTGAGCGAAATCCTGGATCCGCGCCTGCATCCAGCATAGTTCTTACTTGGGATATGCATACACCATGGTGGAAGGGTATATGCAAATACATGAATTATGACAACAAATGGAAATGAGTCCCCAAGAGGTAATGTTTTTATAGAAAAATCCTTCTGTAGCTTCGGTTGCAGTACAGCGATCCTTGTACAGCGATGGTAGATACGAGCAGGTTGAGCGTGAAATGCTTCGCCTAAAGATCAGTATCCAGGGCCTGGGCATAAGCGAAACTAGGTGGAGAGGAAGAGCTGAATACAGATCAGACACTGGACAGACGAGAATGCTGTATTCCGGGGAAGATGAAAGAGAGGGTGGCCAAAGACTGCATGGTGTCGGAATAATGTTGAACGAAGAAGCGAGGCGTAGTTTGATCTCCTGGGCGCCCATTTCTGCGAGATTAATGACAGCAAGGTTTCGTTCAAAAATTCGTAACGTCACAATTATTCAGTGCTACGCCCCCACAAATGAAGCGACCGAGGAAGACAAAACCGCGTTCTACACTCATCTTAACTCGGTTTACAGTAGTGTTCCGAGAGCCGACATCATAGTCGTTATGGGAGACCTTAATGCCCAAGTCGGTTCAGACAATTACGGACTGGAACGCGTGATGAGAAAAAATGGCTTGGGTTCACGGAATGAAAATGGTGACTTGCTTATCAACTTTTGTAACTCAAATCGTCTTGTGATAGGTGGGACTGTATTTAAGCATAAGACGTGCAACAAAATTACCTGGGTGCATCCGGATGGTCAAACCGAAAACCAAATTGATCATATCATGATTCAGCAGCGATGGAGGAAGTCTATGTGTGATGTCCAGAGTATAAGAAATGCCGATGTGGGAAGCGGCCACCATTTGGTTCTGATGAGTCTCAAACTACGAACCGCTGCCGTACAAAAACCAGCGCAGGATACAGCAAGGAGCTCAAAATTCATTACTAATGCTTTAAATGACCCCAACATATGTCGAAACTATGTCACCACCCTTAACGACAGAGCCTCGTCATTAAACGGAATCCAGCATTCAACAATTGATGAGATGTGGGGTGAAATTAAAAGTGTTTTTATGGAGGCTGGATCCGAAACTGTACCCAAGCGAACGAGACGTAAAGGCTCTTGGATATCCCAAGACACCTGGGATAACATCGAACTTCGCAAATCGTTGAAAATTCAAATAAATGCTGAAGCAGATATTCAACGAAAGGCTGACTTGCGAAGAGAGTACCGCATTGCACATAAGATGGTCTATCGTTGTGTGAGACGTGACAAGAGGATGAGTTTAGACGGACTCGCAAATAATGCGGAAATCGCTGCCAGAAGAGGAGATATCCGGGAATTTTACCAAATAGCCAAAGACGTGATCGGGAAAAAAAGCAACACGAATCATCCTGTGATGGATTTGGATGGCACACTTTTGGTATCAATTGAGGATCAGCTTCGTAGATGGAAGGACCATTTTTGTGTCCTGCTAAACGAGGATTCAGTTGAGCAAACGAGATGCGCAGGTCCTATAGGGGTATTGACATCGAACCCCCGTCAGAATAGGAAATCCTTACATCAATAAATCTCCTCAAAAACAACAAGGCAGCTGGACTGGACGGAATTCCAGCTGAATTCCTGAAAGCCGATCCCGTAACAGCGGCTAGTATATTACATCCGTTGATAAAGGGTCCGCCAAATAACTTTTTTTTTTGAAAATGCGATAAAAAAAAAACTACTATTTTCTCAAATTTCTTTTTTTATTTGAAAGTACAATCCTTCGGGTCAATAATGAAAAATAATTTCATTCAAATGATTGTTTCGCTAAGTGGGCCTGCGATCGACTTAGAGAAGATGGCGATTTTGCCAAAAAATCATCTTTTCAGATGAAGCTCATTTTGATCTTGGCGGGTATGTAAACAAGCAAAATTGTCGTATTTGGGGCACAGAAAACCCGCACGCCATTGAAAAGCCGATACACCCAAAACGAGTCACTGTTTGGTGCGGATTTTGGTCCAGACCCAGAGGCATAGTTGGGCCATTTTTCTTCGAGTGGCCGTTACAGTCAATGGCGATCGTTATCGGGCCATGTTGAACGAACTTTTGTTCACAAAAATTGAAGAGGAGGATATTGGCAATATTTGGTTTCAACAGTACGGCGCTACGTGCCACACAGCCGAAGCTACACTCCATGTAGTAGTAGCATTTTCAAAAAAAAAAAAAAGTTATTTGGCGGACCCTTTACAAAGCATTTGGGGAAACGAAAGCTATCCCAGGGATTGGAAGGATGGTGTGATTGTTAAGTTGCCAGAGAAAGGTGACTTAAAGAATTGCAACAATTGGCGTGGTATCACCGTTTTGTCCGTTTTCCCAAAACTAATGGCAACCATCATTCTCAAGCGAATAAAGGATAGAATCGAGTCTACACTCAAGAGGCATCAAGCTGGCTACCGCAGTGGTCGATCGTGTGTCAACCATATCAACACCCTGCGTATCGTCCTCGGGCAGTCGATGGAATTTCAATCACCGCCTTACCTCATGTTCGTGGATTTTGAGAAGGCCTTTGATCGAGTTAACCGAGAATGTATATGGAGATCGTTGCTTGGTAGAGCAATTCCGCCAAAAATTGTTGCCATTATTTGGGAGTCCAACAACAACGCAAGGTGTTTTGTTTTGCACAATGGGCAGCTATTCGACTCTTTCGTAGTGCAACAGGGTGTGAGACAAGCCAGTGTTGGTACAGCTGAGCGACAGGGCATTCAATGGGGACCGTTCGAAAGGCTCAGTCATTTAGACTATGCCGATGACATATGTCTACTGGCAAATAACATCAGTGGGCTGAACGGGATGTGCCAAACACTGCAAGTGAAGGGAGAGTCGAGTGGTCTAAGAATAAATAGCAAAAAGACAAAAATAATGCTCACAGCCCGCTCCACACAGCAGCGTATTATTCTACAGGAGACGCCAGTTGAAGTAGTGGAACAGTTCAACTACCTTGGCAGTATTGTCTCTGCAAACAGTGGATCTGGACGTTAAAAGTAGAATAAATAAAGCTCATGCTGCCTTCGGTACTCTGTCCCCAATCTGGAAATCAAGTCAAATCTCCTTACGCACTAAGTTGAGATTCTTCGAATCCAATGTGAAATCCGTTTTTTTTTTTTTGTGGGTAGGTGCAAAACCTGCATCAGGCTCTATGAGGACCGGAAAACGCGTGCTCATAGAAGTGTGAGATTCTTACTACACTAAAACCACCTCCACTTCCCGATTGCAACTAAGTTGAAACTTATCTAGCAATTTATTTTGAACGAAGTTAAGTAACGTGTTGCAGGTAACTTTCCGGTGAAAGTTTCTGCTTATTCCGCGATTTTAAAGCGGTTTTGTGTTCACCGCACCAAGTCGGAAGGTTTTGTTCTTTGCAGACGGCGTACTAAATTCGACTCGTCAAGAATGTCAATAATCGTTGGATTAGCGTGATCTAATAGCCGATTTCTATATTTTCGCGCGAAACTCTCAATTTCGTCTCGAACCGTAGGAATCCCGAGATCCCTGTGAAGATCTTCGTTTCTTATATACCATGGTGCATTTACAAATGACCTAAGCAATTTATTTTCAAACGTTTGTAAGATATTTAAATTTGTATCGCAGGTACAACCCCAGAGTTGTATACCATAAGTCCAGACAGGTTTAAGTACCTGCCTGTATAAAATCAACTTATTATCAATACTAAGCTTGGAATATTTACCGAGTAGCAAGTTCATATCTCTTAATTTACTTTTTCATTCTTCGCATTTCTTTTTTACGTGCGGCTTCCATTTTAATTTCGCGTCTAGAGTCATTCCCAGATATTTTGCCTCATTCGCAAATGGTACACGACCGGTATTAAGAAAGACGGGCAATCTATTTATTTTGTTATACGTAAAGTCCACGTGGACTGACTTTTGTTCATTGAGCGCTATTCGCCATGTTTTTGTCCACTCATTAACATTATTAAGAGCATTTTGTAATTAAATCGTAGCTTCGTTAATCGTTTTGCCTACTGCTAGTATTGCAGTATCATCAGCAAACGTTGCTACGATAGTGTCTTCTGTTTGAGGTATATCACGTGTAAATAGAAGGTACAGAATTGGACCTAAAACACTACCTAGTGGTACCCCAGCCACTATTTCTTTGAAATTAGAATATTCATTTCCGTGTCTTACACGAAAAAGTCTGTTTTCTAGATATTCGTTTAGAATTTTATAAAGTCCTTCAGGCAGAACTTGTCTTAATTTGAATTTGAGGCCTACGTGCCACACCTTGTCAAACGCTTGCGACACATCCAAAAAGACCGTCGAACAGATTTTCTTTTCTTCAAGAGCTCTCTCAATTACGTCGGTTATCCTATGCACTTGATCAATGGTCGAATGCTTTCTTCTAAATCCGAACTGATGTTCAGGTATTAATTGTTTTTCTTCTATTATCGGCTGCAGGCGAAGGAGTAGTATTCTTTCAAAAACTTTTGATATAACAGGAAGAAGCGAAATCGGTCTGTAAGACTTCTTTTCATGAGATGGTTTGCCAGGCTTCAAAACCATTATGACTTCCGCAACTTTCCATTGGCTCGGAACCTATTCTAACCTAAGGGCGGCATTTATTATATAAAGAAGGTTGATCAAACCTTTACGAGGAAGCATTTTTAGAATTTCTGCCGTGATTAAGTCATAACCTGGAGCATTATTGGACTTAAGCTTCTTTATTTCTCTTTTTAACTCGGCAAGTGTAGCATTTCTTATTATGTAGCTGTCATTTGGTGTTAAATTCATATTAAAATTTTCGTTGAGTACTTGTCCATCGAAAGGCTTAAATGTTTCCTCCAGGTAATCGGCGAATACCATAGCTTTTTCTTTGTCACTTTTAGCCCATTCATTTTGGCCTTTCTTAATAGGAGGCGCTGGAAGCTTTGATCTTTTTGTTACTTTTATAGCTCTCCAAAGTGAGTAGTTAGAATCTTTTCCTGCTGTCAGATTGTCGAGGTAATTTTCAACTTCACCGTTTTTGAAATCTGATATTCTCGTTTTAAGCAAATTACACAATCGATTTAAATTAGCTTTGTGTTGAGGAGCACGGGTTCGCTGCCATTTCTTGCGTGCTTTTCTTTTCTCTTTCACAAAATCTTTTATTTCTTGCGGATATTTTATATCTTTGCGGCGCGGCATTTCCCTTTGATAAGGTGTGTTATTCCATGCGGCCTTTTGTATCATATCAACAAAGGTATCTACTGCGTCTTCATGTTCGAGAGACGTTTGTAATGATATTCTTAATTCAACGCTGTCCTCGATATCTTTCTTAAATCCATCCCAGTTGGTTTTACCGTTTGTTAACCTGGGTGGTTTTTCAATTTTTATAAGACTTTCGCTCGTATTGAGTGTGACGGCAGAATGATCCGAGAAGAGATCAAAGCTCTCTGTAATTTCAACATAGTTAGAGGGTATTCCTTTTACCATAAATAAATCGATTAGGTCAGGTATTTTTGATGGATCAGTTGGCCAGTAAGTTGGCTTTCCAGTTGAATGAAAATCACAATTATTTTCCATTCCTGCCTCATATAGGATTCGACCTTTTTGAGATATGCATCTTGAGGCCCAGAAGGTGTGTTTTGCATTAAAGTCACCACCAAGAATGAAGTTTGGACTTAGTGACTTTATCAGTGTCGTAAATTCACTCTTATCAATTTTGCAACGCGGAGGGCAATATATTGAAGAGACATTGAGAAAAATATTTTTAGTTCTAACCTGAACACTACTCAATTGCATTGATTCCACCTCTATTTTCAAGCCTATTGAGTGTTCAATGCACTCTTTTATATATAACGATGATCCACCTCTTGCTTTGTTTGACGGATGAACAGCGTGGTAGTCATGAAACCCGTGGATTTTAAGATTTGATTAATTTTTTGCATGCGTTTCTGATATCAAACATATGTCGATATCATTTTCCTGCATAAACATCTCTAATTCTCCTAGTTTTTGCCATAATCCGTTGGCATTCCATGTAAGAATTTTAAGTTTTTCCATCATATATTTTTTGAAAGAGGTTTGGGTCGAAAACAATTTTCGAGCTTACTTAACCTATCAAAGATAAGTTTATTTGTTTCACATTGTTCTTCAAGTTTCGAAAGAATTATTGAAAAGACTTTCGAAACCGGATCTGTTTACGTATCATTATTAACGGGTATATTTTTGGCCGCTATTTGGGCATATGTTTCTGTATTACCTTGCTTTGATATTTTGTCCGAAGGTTTTGACACTGTTTTCTTTTCCTGATTTACAGCTTTCCCTGATTTAAAAGTCTTGGGAGTTCCGTTTTTAATTAGCCTTGGTGGTTTTCTTTGCGTTTGGGCAGATTTTGATCTTCGCTTTTGCAATTCTTTAGCTACTTCGCAGCCCCTATAGTTTGCCGGGTGATTTCCATTACAATTGATACACGTTGGTGGACTTTCACTTTTTCCGTTGCAGTCAGCGGTTAGATGCTTTCCGGCACATTTTACACACCTTGGCTCTTTTTTGCAATAGGTTTGGGTGTGATTGAATTCTTGGCAGCGTTTACACTGAGGGACTAATGTGAAATCCGTGCTGTTATATGCTTGTGAAACCTGGAAAGTCACGTCTATCATTTCGAAGAAATTGCAGGCTTTTGTGAATCGCTGTCTTCGCCACATCCTAAAGATTCGCTGGCCACAAATAATATCAAATGAGGAATTGTGGCGCAGGGTAAGTCAAGAGCGGCTGGACGTCGACATAAGAAAGCGTAAATGGCGTTGGATTGGTCACACACTGAGGAAACCAAACGATGAAATTGCAAAGCAGTCCTTTGAATGGAATCCTCAGGGTGCACGGCGGGTTGGAAGACCAAGAACAACATGGAAATCAACTGTCTTAGCGGAAGCAGAATCCCAGAGAAAGACGTGGCCACAGATAAAGTACCTTGCGGCACACCGTGAAGGATGGAGACGTTTTGTTGACGCCCTATGCCCCAGCCGGGGTTACAGGACACGATAATGATGATGCATACATACACAAGTATTTTATTATTACTAGCAAGGTATGCATTCGTAAACAGATTTGCAATCAGTATTTTGATCAAACTGGACATTATGATGAAAAGGAAGACGACGAAGAAAGAAGGTCTTGAGCTTCTGGTCTGTCTGTATAACTCTTAGGCTAGGTCCTATTTTTTTCCATTTTAAATTTTCTCAGTATCGATTACGATTAAAATGATACAAAAAATGTGCTTAAAATTTTTCTGAAAATTCGAAAATTCAAAATCGGTTTGATACCTTTTTTAAATTTAATGGCGTTGGAGGAAAGAGGAGTAAGAAATGTGCTCAGGGGAAGTGTGGGGGAGGTCTACGAAGAAACGATCAAACAAACGTCAGGCTAGAATGTGAGCTGAGAGAAAGATGGTACTGCAAACGAGAAGAAGAGAGAATGTGCAGTATATGAGGGTGAACAAGAGAACATGTAATAGAAAGATGCAGGTCAGGAAAAGATGAACGAAAATCAATAGGGAAAAAAATGAGGGAAATAATTGACGAAAAAGAAAGGGGGCAGAGTGGATAAAGGAACTAGAGGAGGTGAGAAAAGATAAGGCGAGAGAAAGAGGAGGAGAGAAAGCAGAGTAAGCAAACGGGAGCCGTATGTCCCCCATAGACCAGGAAAAATAGCACAAATCGTATGGGGAACCTTGAAAAAATTAATTAATGAAACATTAAAATTGGAATCGACGCAGAATTGCAACCTTTATAACATATCCAAAGTCCCCCAAAATCCCTGCATTGGCTTTTTGTGTAGATGCATTTGAAGAGGTAAAGACGGGGAGAATTTGGAGGTCTATCAAACTAAAATATTTGTTTGGGTTGAACCTAATCATATGATATATGCTATAAGGGTAGTTTTTAACGCTGAATCTAATGAAATCAAATTCAAAATGATACAACCACCCAAAAAGAAGATATAGTCCTTTTTATGCAATGATGACTTTTTTTTAGGTACAACAGGTAAAATATTACCGAAAACCCTTTGAAAATAACGGTATGTTAATGAAACTTGGCATAAATGTCTCATTTGTCATAGGAACTAAGAATCAAGAGAGTCCTTAAAAATATCCATGGTGAAAGGGTGTTTTTTTAAGGGGGAGGGGCAACAAAGAATGTTAACCATAACACCCACGTAAAAACTCTTACACTCATGAAACTCGCCAAAAATATTAAACTCTTCATGGAAACCAAGAATCAAAATAGTCCATACAAATATCTTTGTTCTAATAGTGTTTTTGTGACTGTTAACTTTTGACTTGTTCTACGGAAAATACGATTTCAAAAATTAATTTTTGCTTTAAAAGGCCCATAACTTTGTTAAGGGTGCTTGTATCATTTTAGTTTTGCTTTTATTAGATTCAGCGTTAAAAAATACCTTTAAATCATATACCATAGTTTGTGTATATACTTCAATTACACCAAATCGGAATTTTGGCTCAAATCTTCCAACTTCTTCCCAGATTTTCCCTCTCTTTAATAAAAAAAACCCCAGAACAAATATATTTATGAGGACTATTTTGATTCTTGGTTGCCATGACAAATTATATATTTTTGGCGAATTTCATGAGTGTAAGAGTTTTTTCGTGGGTGTTATGGTTAACATTCTACACTTGCCCTTCCCCCTTAAAAAAACACCCTTTCACCGTGGATATTTTTAGGGACTCTCTTTATTCTTAGTTCCTATGACAAAAGAAACATTCATTCCAAGTTTCATTAACATACCGCTATTTTAAAAGGGTTTTCGGTAATATTTTACCTGTTGTACCTGAAAAAAAAGTCATCATTACATAAAAATTACTATAACTTCTTTTTGGGTGGTTTTATCATTTTGAATTTGGTTTCATTAGATTCAGCATTAAAAACTACCCTTAAAGCATATATCATATGATTAGGTTTAACTCAAACAAATATTTTAGTTTGATAGACCTCCAAATTCTCCCCGTCTGCACCTCTTCAAATGCATCTACATAAAAAGCCAATGCGGGGATTTTGGGGGACTTTGGATATGTTATAAAGGTTGCAATTCTGCGTCGATTCCAATTTTAATATTTCATGAATTAATTTTTTCAACCTCGGAACCCATTTTTCCTGGCCTACCAAGGGATTTAATAAAAATCAATACAATAGCAACATATTTTTTTTATATTTTGTTGATTTTTTGTTTGCAGAGCTGTATCTCTGCGATTATGTTCAAAGGGTAGACATGCAATCAAGAAGACACAACCGTTTTTTTTTCGAAGCGAACCTCTGTCTATCAACTCCTTTTGTCTCCTCCCCGTGGTGAACATCGGGTGCCTAGTACCTTTGACTAAAGATGGGGTTCCAATCCATGTGACCGGTTTTAGGCGGCAGCAAACGAGAGTGGGGGAGGAGCGTTTCCACTTAGGCACTTCCTCTATATCCAGGCGAGAGTGGTAGAATTCTCCAAATGGAATCATCGGTGGCGCCTACAGTTTCAGTTAGGTTGAACTACTTAGTGAACACTTTATACGGGCTACTACGACATATTTGGAGCTCAGGCCTATAAGGTGCGGCTCCCCGCCCTTGGAGTTATATTTAAAGGGTCTGGTCCTCTAGGGGCCGTTGGCATGACTTCCCAGCCACGTAAAGAGATTTTAATAGCGAAATAACAAAAGCCTCGGATACGGACGGATTTATTGTTGACGAACCTAGCAAACGAAATATAGACAACAAACTTCGGTTCACGTGGAATGTTCTGTCTCTCTATAGACCACGTGAAGCCGAACATTTAGCGGAAACCCTAGCCTAGACTACTAAAAAGCAGACATCATCGCCATTCAAGAACTGCAATGGGATGGGCCGGGCAAAAGAAAATTGAAAGACTGCGACATCTGCTACGGTGACTCTTACCGATCACAAGGGCAGCGACTTTTTCGATGTGAATTGTCGTTAGAGGCAGACTTAGGCAAGAATGCTTGAGTTTCAACTATGTGAACGAGCGCCTTACGACAACTCGCAGCAAGGCTAAATTCGCCGACATTAGCGTCATATGCACGCATGCCCCCACGGAAAGATAGCGACATCAAGGATGAGTTCTACGAGCTCCTGGATAAGACATATGGGCAATGCCCTAGCTATGACGTTAAAATTTTCTTGGGTGATCTTAATGCCAAACTAGGAAGAGAAGACGGCTTTGGTGGCACAATTGGAAGATAAAGCCTGCATGACACCACCTACGAGGAGCAAACGTTGACTCCGACCACTGCCTCGTTGTAGCGCCAAGGTAGTGCTGCGATATCCATACCAAAGCCAAAACAAGGAAATACTATGAGGAAGTTCGACGTCGGACGGTAACAGTCGCAAGAAATCGCCAGATCCTTTTCCAATCAACTCTCGCGCCCTCTTTAATAGTCCCATGTCGCCAACTGCAAGTTTCAAAAACCAGTGGAAGAATTGCCAAGAAGCCATCGGAGATGCCGCCTTTGACGTGCTGGGCCTCGCACGACCACTACAGCTAAACCACTGGTTCGACGCAGAATGCCGGCAAGTACATGCAACCAAACAACTGGCATACAAAGCAGCACTGCATAGAAGGACCAGGGCTGCTCGCGAGCCCTACGAGCAGAAGAGAAGCGTGGAACACAAGCTTCTTAGAAGGAAGATGATAGAGCATGAGAAACGCGTGATCGTGAAAATAGAGGGATGCCATTGCAGGAATGAAGTTCGTAAGTTTTACCAAAAAGTAAAAGGAACCTCCCAGGGTTACAAGGCCTGAACCGAAGCCTGCAAGGATATGATCAGGGGAACATCGTGGTAGAATCGTAGTCAGTGCTGAGGATATATGGAAAAATCTATTCTGTAAATTGTATAACTGCGATGGCGAATCGAATTTGGCTACCATGCAGGTTGCTCCATTCAACCTGGACAAAGGTGACGTAGGCCAACAATTACGTCCACCCGATCTCGACGAAGTAATAGCTATATCTTAATGTAGGTCCAATAAATCTGCTGGAGCTGATGGCCTTACGGCTGAGCTATTCAAAGTGGCTGGCAATGAATTTGTTAGGAGTATGCACCAGCTCATCTGCAAAATATGTTCGGAGGCAGCATGCCCTATGAATGGAACCTCAGCATTGTTTGCCCGATCCTCTGGACTGCACCAAATACAGAGGCATAAGTCTTCTTAATATCGCCTACAAGATCTTCTCTGCCGTACTTTGTGAACGCCTGAAGCCATTCGTCAACAACCTGATAGGTCCATGTCAGTGTGGCTTTAGCCCAGGGATGTGTACCATCGACCATATTCGAACTACGGGAGATCTTGGAAAAAATCCAGGAGTTTCAAATCGATACCCACCACTTTCTTATCGATTTAAAGGCCGCGTATGACAGCGTCTATAGAGACGATCTATGTATATAGAGCATTGTCTAGTTTTGGCATCCCTCCCAAACTCGGCCGTTTGTGCAGGATGACGATGGAGAATGCACGCTTCTCCATCAAGGTCGGCAAAGACCTCACTGACACCTTTGATGTCAAAAAAGGTTTTAGGCAAGGCGATGCGACTTCTTCAACATTATTCTTGAAAGATTAGTGCAAAGCTCACACGTCAACACTAGAGGCACAATCTTTCAAAAGTCCGTTCAATTCCTCGCTTCCGCTGACGACATTGACATAATCCGACGAACAAAGCGAGATGTCAGTGGTGCTTTCGTGAGCATTGAGAAAGAAGCCAAGAAGATGGGGTTAACGGTGAATGAAAGCAAAACGAAATTTATATGTTGTCAACAAGAAAAGGCACCCAACATCGACGTTTCGGACAGAACATGAACGTTATTAAAGATAGCTATAATTTTGAGGTGGTACAGAGACTTTGTCTAACTAGGATGCGCTATAAGCTCAGCGAACGATACCAGTGCTGAGATCAAACGAAGAATTACTTAAGTTCTTTGGGCTAAGGAGGCAATAGAGAAGCAAAGCCCTCTCTCGAGCAACTAAACTGTCCCTGTATAAGACAAAAGTGAAAAGCCAACGACTGAGATGGCTGGGTCACCTAGAGCGAATGGACACCAATGCTCCAGCCTGGAAAGTCTTTGAATCCAACCCCATAAGACAGCGCAGTAGAGGTGGACAGCGTAAAAGGTAGCGCACGCAAGTGGAAGATGACCTCAACTAACTTGGCTTTCGAAACTAGAGCCAGCTAGTTAGAAGCTAGAAACCTAGCCGGCTGGAAAAAGCTTGTTGCTTGAAGCCTGGACAGAGTAGCGCCACCTTAAGTAAGTAAGTAAGCACGTCATTCGCATTGTAGGTGCTGCCGCTGGTTTTTAGGATTTTTTTTTTATGTAATATCCCTTCTTCCCGTCTAAACTGTCAAGCCCCTCTCCCATACGATTTTTTTCCTGTCCAACCTCAACCTGAACGCTTTGTATTTTCTTCACACCTTATGCTAAACACTTATATTTAAAAAAAAACTCAAAAATATGTCAAAAATCGGTTAATATTTAAAAGCCGGGTCGAAATACATTGCGTCGGCTTAGAGTTAAAAGCAACTAACTTCTATTTTGCATTTTTACAAAAAAAAAATTAAAAAAAAAGTATTTGAATAAAACTAAAATTACTCAAAGTATTTTTCTACACTCGTTATTTTTTAATTCAGTGAAATTGAAAAGATTTAATAGATTTTTGTATTTTTAAGCAATTATTGAAGTAGTCTATAATCAGCAAAGGAAATGTGGAGTTAGCCATTTTTCACTATAGGCCGACAGTTGCAAACATCGCAAGTAAAAATGATAATCATCCTTGCCATTATTTTTTGTTTTGAAGTAAAAGTTTTTTTTATTTACCAAAACTCCTAAATGGAAACGTGGCTTCCATATACAGTCCTAACAGCTTTTTTTAGAATCTTAAACTTACGAATAGGGATGTATAATTTATGTTGTGATATTTGCATAATTATGTTGTTTTAATTTATCTCCTCACTGAGCATCTCTATTCGTTGAATCTTTTTTAATTTACAAAACGAACTTAAAAGAATTAACAGCACACTATGAAGGTATGTATAGGTAGGTACCTACTTCAAACAAATTTCACATTCATGCGGCTTTTCTGGTAAACTCAAGGAAAACTTTAAGCTAATGCAGTTTATGCAGCCCTTGGCGTAAATGTTGTAAAACAAGAGAATTTGTTTATGCACGTCTATAGAAGGAACAAAAAAAAACATGAATTTCCCTAAAATGGGGGATTTAAAATTCAAGCCCGCATATACCTGCATGGAAATGCAAATGCATAGGTAGCATCAACTCGCATCATATGATAACAAGAACAAGACTACAACATTGAGGTGTTAAAAATGAGTTCCTTTGTTATAGAAAGAGTACTAATAAGAACATCTCTCATTGTGAACTTTTTCAACTCCCTTTCACCTGTTGTCTTTTGTTTAAGCAAATAGAAGCGAGTAGATGATAGTCTTTCTGTTGCAAAGTGGCTCAAAGAATTGGTTCAAAACAAACGACACAAGGACGATATACGAGTATGTATACACAAAACACACATGATGGAGGACATAAAGAATAAGAAAAATTTCCTTAATTACGTCAGCGGGTTGTACTATGTACCTTCACTGCACAAGTTTTAAATTTTGTATTATTTCTTTTGCCTCTCAACATCAGGACATCTGCAGTGGGACTTTAAAAAGGACACAAAAGAAAACATCTTCCCTTATAACAACTACTATATACCTATCCCTAGGTACTGTACCATCATGATGACACTCATCTCTGTATTGCTTGGTTTAGAGGGGTCAGTGGACGGATATTTAGTAGGTATGTTTTAGTTGAAGTATACCTGTACGCTAACACACCTGTTTCCCTATTGTGAGCAGTGCCTTGGGGTGCGGTGGTGTGTGCCCCAAAGTTCAGTGAACAAAATAATAATTTTATTGAAACTTGACGGATTTTAGTTCTGTTCGAGAGAAGCTATGTCAATGTCCTCAGATTTCTTTTTTACTATGTGCTCCTGTTCATGTATGCATGTATGTGTGTAGGTACTTCTAATGACAATTATTAATACTAAGCTTTCTGAAGGACATTGATGCGAGTGGGGCTCTTTTCAATGGTGCAGCAACGATGATGGGCGATGCAGAGTTTTTATCCTGTATTTTCAGTTTGTATACCTAAGCAACGGCAACCTTTGAGGTGGCAAACAAGTCTGTTCCAGCTATTGGGGAGCCCCTCCTAGATTTATCCCGTTTGTCATTCATTCGTGTAGGTCCTGCCTACTGAAGTGTAGGTTAGGTTAGGTTAGGTTAGGAGGGGTGTGCACAGCACAGGGCTGTTGCGTACACGGGGGCCTGTCGGTCCATTGTGATCCCCTTACAATAAGAAAGCAGAGATGCTCCTAAGCTAATGATTCAGATAGACTGGCTCATTTACGAACCAGCCTGTGCTATCTATGAATTTCCTCATATTTACCATTGAGACCTGCGATAGATCGTCCAGTTCTCCAACAAACCTGTTTCCCAAGTAGCGGAGGCGGCTTGTTTGGAGGTTTGGACAATCGCAGAGCAGGTGTTTAATGGTTTCTACTTCTTCAACATCCTGACAGCTCCTACAACAGTCGGGTGCGAGTACACCCAATCTGGTGGCCATTGTGCCAATGGCGCAGTGACCCGTTAGTACACCTATCAAGATTCTAATGTTCTTTTTACTCAGCGATAGAATATACTGAGTTTCCTTTTCATTAATTCTAGGCCATAAACTTCTAGAGATAGCGCAATCGTTCCTGGTAATCCAGGATTTATTGATTTGCTCTTTCATTATTAGGTCCATTTTCGTTTTAATTACGCCGATCGGGATGTCTAGTCCCGTGTCTAATTGGCTACTACTGTTTCCATTTGACAATGACCCCTTCCTTGCCAGTTCATCTGCTATATCATTCCCTTCTATATTGCTATGTCCAGGAACCCAGCAGAGTTTGACTCGGTTAGTGTTGCAAATTTTGTTCAGTATGCCTCGACATTTTGCCACTGTTTTGGATCTTATGGTCTCACTGGCTATTGCTTTGATCGCAGCTTGGCTGTCCACGAAAAAAGTGATCTCCGACGAGATCAGTTTTTTCTTGTGTACCAATTCTGCCGCTTTATGAATAGCATAAATTTCAGCCTGAAAGACACTACACTCATCTGGGAGTTTATATGATTCCCAAATATTAAGGGCCTCACAGAACACCCCCGCACCTGTTCCTTCTTCCATTTTTGACCCGTCAGTATAGAAGGGGATACCCTGTTCACTAATTAGTGAGTTGGGTTCCCATCCATGTCTTTCGGGTATTGAAATAGAGAAGTGTTTGTTAAAATCCATTAAGGGTGGAATATAATCAGTCTTCACATCAAGTCCAGCCACTGTGTCATACCTTCGTAGGATAGACCCATGACCATAGGTGCTGTGCTTCCAAGAGCCCATTTCTTTGAGTCGAAATGCGCTTTTGGCTGCTGTGCATCTAGTGTACTCGTCCAGGGCTGGAAGATTTAGAATAATTTCCAATCCTGCCTGTGGTGTAGACCTCTGTGCCCCCGTTATTCCTATACAGGCTAGTCTCTGTACCTTATTCAGGTTTTTGAGATAGCTTACCTTATCAACAGCCTTCCACCACACTATAGAACCATAGGTAAGAATGGGGCGAACTATCGTCATGTACATCCACTGGATAACTTGCGGTCGCATACCCCAACGTGTACCAAAGGTCTTTTTGCATGTGTAGAAAGCGCATAGTGCTTTTTTCATTCTTTCCTCTGTGTTACGTTTCCATGTTAGCTTGGAATCAAGGATAACTCCAAGATATTTAGCTTCCTTGGAGAGTTTCAGAGGTATGTTATTTAGTCTGGGAGGAGTAAAATCCCCTAATTTCTTTTTATTCGTGAACAGAACTAGTTCGGTTTTTGTAGGGTTAACCCCGAGACCGTTTTGTGCTGCCCAAGAAGATAGTTCTTTAAGTGCGGATTCCATAATATCTTTGATGGTGGTAAGATACTTACCCGATATCAAAATTACTATGTCGTCTGCATAGGCCACAATTTTAATGCCCTTATTTCTAAATCTTGTAAGAATTTTATTAACAACTAGGATCCAAAGGAGAGGCGAAATTACCCCTCCTTGTGGCGTGCCTCTTGTAACTGTTTTCTCAACAATAGTATCCCCAAGTCGCGAGTTTATGATTCTGCCATTGAGCATGGTATAAATCCAGTCTACAATGGCAGGCTCAACTCCAACCTCTTCCAGAGCAGATTTAATGGACTCCGTTTTTACGTTGTTAAACGCTCCCTCAATGTCCAAAAATGCTGCCAGGGTATGCTCTTTGTGCTCGAGACTTTTCTCAATTTGTGAAACGACTTCATGCAACGCGGTCTCCACTGACTTACCTTTAAGGTAAGCGTGTTGGTAGTTGCACAAAATGTTTGGGTTGAGAAGGTCTCTAACATGCAGATCAATAATTCTCTCCAGTGTCTTGAGGAGGAACGAAGAGAGACTTATTGGTCTGTAATCTTTTGCAGTCGAGTGTGTCGGTTTCCCAGCTTTTGGAATAAAGACAACTTTAACCTTTCTCCAGCTGGTAGGGACGTATCTAAGTTTAACACAACTTTTGAAGATTACCCTAAGCCATGGGGTGATTATCTGTAGAGCATGTTGAAGAAATGCCGGAATTATCTCGTCTGGTCCAGCTGATTTAAAGGGTTTGAACGAGTTTATTGCCCACATAATCTTCTGCTCTGTGATAATCTGATCCAATTCTGGTGCTGGTTGTAGAGCTTCTAAGGGGTCTGGTTGTTTATTACCTGAGTCCTCAGGGCTCTTACAGTCAGGAAAATGCGTTTCCATAAAGAGTTCAAGTGTTTCTTGGCTCGAGTTCGACCACGATCCATCGGGATGTTTAATATATCCCGGAATCGCGGGATTATGGGCAAGGACCTTACGAAGTCTCGCTGCCTCACTTGTACTCTCAATGGATTCACAGTGTCTAGCCCATGAATCCTTTTTGGCTCTTCTTAACTCCTTGGTGTATGAGTTAAGTTCAGCTCTATAAGAATTCCAGTCTATATCTAATTTACTCAGTTTGGCTTTATTGAAAGCTTTATACTGAAGTGTATAACAGGATGAAAAAGGATTTGAGTATACGATGTTGGGAGGATTTTTTTTTTTTGGAAAAAGTCGATAAATGGAGTGGGAATTCATATCGTTGGGTGATTGGTTCTGGTGTTGAAATTTTATTAAAAATCGAAAAAAAAAAGATAAACCTAACCCCAGATTTTGTGTTAACACAGTCCGTGCAGGAAGGACATATATGTATGTATGTATGGACATGGAGCAAACAGGACTCAAGGAGAATTTTCCTAAATTATTTCTTGTTTCACACAAGATATACCTACATAAGAGGGTACGTTGTTTGTTTATGTAGGATATTTTTTTTTTTATAATGAAATATATTTTTGGATTTTGTAATAGGTATCTATAGAAAGATGAGGAGATATTGAAAATTTTTAGGCATTGGTATAAGCATACATACTTACTTTCACAAGCTATGAATATGAGTTTGTAATGTACATATAATCGAGAAGCGTTCAAGTTGAAAATGAAAGAAAAACATGTTTGCTTAGTCTACATAAACCTATCCTATTTATGTATGTATGTACAATGTTCATGGGTTTCTATAAAATTACTTGTTTACAAAGCTAAGCGTTAAGCAGATAAGTAAGCATAATATGTAATAATGAGACAGTCAAGAGGTAATGTCATTAATTCGAGAATGGAAGATCCATACATTTTATATATATTTTTTTAATTAATTTACTTTTGAAATGATTTATTATTCTCGGCTCGGTTTCTAGCTAGCTGTCTCCAGCCAAGTTGATTGCGGTCCTCTTCCACTTGCGTGCACCAGTTTTTACGCTGTCCACCTCTACTGCGCTGTCCGACGAAGTTGGATTCATAGACTTTCCAGGACGGAGCATTGATGTCCATTCGCTCTAGATGACCCAGCCATCTCAGTCGTTGGCTTTTCACTTTTGTGACTAAGTCGGTGTCAGTGTAGAGCTCGTACAGTTCGTTGTTGTATCTTCTACTTAATTCCCCATCTATGCAGACGGGACCAAAAATCACCCGGAGAATTTTCGTCTCTAAATAGCCTAACGCGTTCTCTTCCACCGTTAACAGTGTCCATGCCTCTGCACCATACATTAGGACCGGGATAATAAGCGTCTTATACAGGGACAGTTAAGTTGCTCGAGAGAAGGCTTTGCTTCTCAATTGCTTTCTTAGCCCAAAGAAATGCGAAGAAGTCGCATGACAGCGTGTCGCCTTGCATAAGACCTATTTCGACATCATAGGTGACAGTTAGGTCTTTGCCGACCTTGATGGAGCAGCGTGCATTCTTCATCGTTATCCTGCACAAACTGATGAGTTTGGCAGGGATGCCTTAACTGGACATTGCTCTATATAGCTGGTCTCTATAGATGCTATCTACGCGGCCTAAAAATCTATGAAAAGGTGGTGGGTATCGATTTGAAACTCCTGGGTTTTTTCCAAGATCTGCCATAGTGCGAATATTGGGTCGATAGTGGACTCTTCTGGCCTAAGGCCACACTGATATGTATATGGACCTACTAGGTTGTTGACGAATGGCTTCAGGCGTTCCGAAGGTATGTGAGAGAAGATCTTGTATGCGATTCAGTCCAGTGGATCGCCTTTCTTGAGGATCAGGCAAACATTACTGAGGTTCCATTAATCGAGAACACTTTTCTCCGACATGATTTTGTACATGAGCTGGTGCATACTCCTAACCAATTCATCTCCAGCCAGTTTGAATAGCTCAGCCACAAGGCCATCTGCTCCAACAGCTTTTTTGGACTTAAGTTTAGATATAGCTATGTTTACTTTGTGGAGATCGGTTGGACGGAATTGTTGGCCTACTTCGTCCAGGTTGAATGGTGTAATCTCCATGGTAGCGGATCGCTATCGCTGTTATACAATTTGTAGAACTAATTTTACCATATCCTCAACACCGACTGCGATTCTTCCACGATGTTCCCCTGATCATATTTAGAGGCTTCGGTTCGGGCCTTGTAACCCTGGGAGGTTCTGTTTTTACTTTTTGGTAAAACTTACAAACTTCATTCCTGCAATTAAATCCATCTATTTCCTCGATTGCGTGCTCCGCATGCACTTTCTTTTTCCTTCTCAGAAGCTTGTGTTCCTCTCTCCTATTCTGCTCGTAGAACCTCGGGAGCAGCTCTGGTCCTTCTATGCAGCGGCGCTTTGTATGTCTGTTGTTTGGCTGCATGTACTTGCCAGCATTCTTCGTCGAACCAGGGTTTTCGCTGTGGTAGTCATGCGAGTGCCAGCACGGCTGAGGCAGCATCTCTGATTTCTTCCTGACAGTTTTTCCACTGGTTTTTGATACTTGCAGTTGGCAGACTATTTAAGAGGGCCCGAGGGATTTGATCGGAATAGGACCTGGTGATTTCTTGCGACTGTAGTCATTTTGACGTCGAACTTCCTCATAGTATTTCCTTGTTTTGGCTTTGGTATGGATACCATAGCACTACCCTGTCTACAACGAGGTAGTGGTCGGAGTCAACGTTGGCTCCTCGGAACGTTCGGACACCATTGATACTGGAGGAGTGCCTTGCGTCAATCGCAATGTGGTCAATCTTGTTGGCGGTTGATTGACCAGGAATTCGGCATGTCCCCTCGGGTGTATCGAGATGCGGGAACTGCTACTAACTACCACAACGTTTCGCCCCACAGCAAAGTCGATTAGCCTGAGTCCGTTATCGGAGGTGGTGTCGTGCAGGCTGTATCTTCTGATTGTGCCACCAAAGACGTCTTCTCTTCCTAGTGTGGCATTAAAATCACTCAAGACAATTTTGTTGTCATAACTGGAGCATTGCTCATATTTCTTGTCCAGGAGCTCGTAGAACTCGTCCTTGGTGTCGTCATTCTTTTCCTGAGGCTTATGTTGGCGAATTTAGCCTTGATGCGGATTGTCGTGAGGCGCTCGTTCACATAGTTGAAACTCAAGACTTTTTGCCTCGGTTTGCCTCTAACGACGCATCCGCATCCAAAGAGTCGCTGCCCTTGTGGTCGGTAACAGTCACCGCAGTAGATATATGTAGCAGTCATTCAGTTTTCTTGGATAGCGGTGATGTCTGCTATGTAGCAGTCTTTCGCTAAATGTTCTGCTGCACGTTGTCTATAGAGATACAGAACATTACACGTGCAGATCCGAAGTTCGTTGTCCTTATTTCGTTTGTTAGGTTCGTCAACAGTAAATCCATCCGTATCCGAGGCTTATTGTTTCTTCGCAATTCAATAGCTTAACGTGGCCAGGATGTCATCCCGACGGCACGGTCCCCAACCTGGAGAAACAGACCCTTTACAATATTACTCCATATAACTCCAAGAGTGGGGAGCCGGATTAACCGCTCCTTATAGGCCTGAGCTCCGAATATGTCGTAGTAGCCCGTAAGGTGTTCACTAAGTAGTATAACCTAACTGGAACTGTGGGCGCCACCGTTGATTCCATTTGGAGAATTCTTCGCTGCCCCCTGAATTAAGGAGAAGTGCCTCAGTAGGAACACTCCTCCCCCCCCCCCCTCTCTAATTTGCTGCCCCCAAAAACCGTCCAAAGGGATTGGAGCCCCATCTTCAGTTAAAGGTACTAGGCACCCGATGTTTACCTCGGGGAGTTGAGAGTATGAGTTGATAGACAGAGGTTCGCTTCACAAAAAAAGCTTGTGGACGCTTGTGTCCTCTTGAATGTACCGTGTCTAACCTTTGAACATCTTTAAGGACTATCGCAGATTCCAGAAAGCTTACTCTAGATGACTGGACTGGAAACAGCGTGCGTGGGATCGCAGAGGATACAAGGCTGACGAGTCTCAGGCTGCGAGCTCCGACCCTTCGTGGATTAGGAGTCAGATAAGTAAGTAAGTTAGTAAACTATTTGTCACACAAAATGTAAATCATCTATTTAAATAGGTAACTGCTCTACCTGTTGCGTAAATCGTCCTTTTCTCTCTTATCTTCTTCACTTATCCTATATAATTCATCACTCTTAACTTCAACCTTACATATTTCAAATAAATAAATAAATTTTTATTCCTAAATTTCAAAATAAATTAATAACAATAATTTGTCCTTAAGAAATATTTCTCTGAATTTCTTATTTGTAAAACATTACCCAATTATGTTTTTACTGTTGGTGGCGCCTGCAGATTCGATTACGCATTCGATTAAAAATCTCCAACATAATCTAGGTATACCTTATATGTATGTGTATAAATATGTGTTCATATGTATGTACCTACGTTAAATCATTGTTTCCGTTGCGAATGCTCAATTACTGAACGTTATTTATTTTTTCATTGATTTATATCCTTCGTTTTTATTTCTTTTGTTTTTTCTTGTTTAAAGAAAATGTTATTTTTCAATTAAGATATTCGAGTAAGAACATGAAAGGACATATACATTCCACATATTATGTACGAGCATACATGTATGTATGAATGTGTGTAAGTATTTAGAAATTTCATATATGGTTTACCAAAATCCAATAAACTCATATAATACAGCAACAAGGGTAAAAGAAAGATTGTTATACTTACCTTATAAGAAATTGCATACACACTGTTTCTGCTATGTAAGTAAAAAAAAAAAAAAAAATAGGGACTTTATTTCTGGGGACAATATACAAAGATACAAAACTTTGCCAAGACTTTTACTGGTGAAAGATCCTTGGCAAAGTAAAGTGAGTTTACTTGTCTTATCTGATGGGTGCCATTGACGCGCACTTACAAGCAGAACACCCATAGAATTTGATGTTTGCACATATATTGCGAGTGTCCTCATCCTCACATCAAGGACATGGAATTCATATTCTGTTTAAAATATAATATCAGCTTTCATCTCCTCTTTCTCAATATAGATGGATATGTACGACTAAAAGATATACCAACCAAACGCCCAGTATTAAATGTGCAAACATAAATTGAGCTACAATGTTTCCTTTCATTTATTTTTATGCAAATATCCTGTCTGCCACAAGGACAGTATACAAAAAAAATTAAACTGAAAACAAAAAATCTCGGAAATACCGCTTGCCCTCTACATACTCTTTAAAAAATACAAAACATATGATGATACTTACACGGTCGACATTTGTAAGCAATTTCTACAAATTTTCGAATACCGGAGCATGGATCCCCGGAAAGTGATTTGGCGGAAGCAGCAAACTTGCAATGGCGTTTCTTTTGGCACGCATCGACCACTGTCTGCAGAAGGATGTACTGTAATAAAAATAAGAAAAACGTGTTGTAGTCAGCATAGGTATAAATGATTAAATTTCAAAGATTGCGATTGAGAAGTCAAATGTTAGCTACCTAAGTACAATCTGGAGAAATTTAGAAATCTTAAAACAATTTTTTTTCCAAGGGATAATTCTATTGATTCCATTTTCAATAGAATGGCTGTTCCACAAAATTCAATAATTTTTTAAAAATTTTTTGAAGGTATAAAAACAGAAATTCAATGTTGGTAAAATTTGAGCCACAAGGGGAGGGCAAGAGCCAATCTTGGGAGTGCTTTTTTTTCAGAGCAAATACCCAATATCCGTTTTTGTTTGTTCAATTTTTGTGGTGAAGTTTTTTTCGGAATTGTTTTAATAATGATTACACGATTCAATACATAATTTTCTCATTTACAACTCTGTTTGATTAAGAAAGACAAAAATGGAAACAAAGTAATCAGAGGGTGATTCGATAACGGGAAAAGTATTACAGTCTTGTGTGGCAAGTGACATAAGCAGTTGAAAGTAAAAAAATATCCTTTATTTAAAATCAGAAGAACAAAAAATGCACGACTGAACTGCATCACAGGTCACACGTGCTTGCTCTTAAGTTTAATCTGCTTGGAATTTAAGAGATTTAGCTCCGAGTATAACGCTGAGCTGCCAAAAAAGATCCGTATTTCTTTTTTACTTCAGAGCACACAGAACGCTCAAATTTTGTTTCTTTTTTAAATCAGAGCTAGCTCAGAGCACGCTCCATAGCTCAGAAGCTGAGCAAAAGATGATCGCAGCAAAATTCACCTTTTCGTTTTTTTGATTTGAAAAAATAGTTTTTCAAATATAATTGTGATGCTTTTTTGTTTCCAGCTGAGGAAGGTCAACGGGGTCCCAGGGTATAACCGTAGAAAACAGTAAAACTCGGTGTGCTTAAAAGTTCGGAGCTCCATCAGTAAGTATTTACTATAGGTCTCTTAATTTTACTCTTAACAGCGTATTTCATATATTTACAGAGTTCGTGCATATAATAATGCTAACACGGCAAAGCAATTTGAACACAAGATAATGTAGCAAAGAAGCGGTGGTACGAGTTCCCTAGTTTGGCCTGAGCTCAAGATAGCATAGCTTGGGACGTACTCCCCAGTCTTAAAGCGGCGGCAGAACGAAGTTAAATTTGGCAGAGAAGCGGTGGGACGGGTTCCCTAGTCTGACTGGAGCTTGAGACAGCGTAGGTTGGGACGTACTCCCTAGTCTTAAAGCAGCGGCAGAACGAAGTTTTATTCGGTGGAGAAGCGGTGGGACTGGCTCCCTAGTCTGACAAGAGCTTAAGATAGCGTAGGTTTGGATGTACTCCCTAGTTTTAAAGCTGCGGCAGAATGAATTTTATTCCGCGGAGAAGCAGTGGGATGGGTTCCCTAGTCTGACCGGAGCTTAAGACAGCGTAGGCTGAGACGTACTCACTAGTCTTAAAGCGGCAGCAGAGTGAAGTTTGATTCGGTGGAGAAGCGGTGGGACGGGTTATCCCTAGTCTAACCAGAGCTTAAGACAGCGTAGATTGGGACGTACTTCCTAGTCTTAAAGCGGCGGCAGAACAAATCTAGAAAAAGGCGTAGGAGGAGGACGGGGTTAGTTTACGGTGGAAGCCAAAAAGTGTTGAAGCTACTATCTGGTACACTAGATAGCCAACAGTGTGCTTCTTTATTAGTTTTAACTAATTAAAGCGAGATAATTCTGTCCTTAGCACACAAGATTGGTACAATCACTGATAGAAGCCAAGAAGAATTGAAGAATCTGATTTTTGGTGGATTTCCCACCCTTACTAGTCGACTTTGCTGGCTCAACTAAATGTGGACTGTAAGAACCGGGAATGAACTTAATTTGCTGACGTATCCAACCGCCATAAGGTTTCCTCTTTTGAAAATCGCATGGGCGCCTTTAGGTTATGCAACGCTTGGTGGCAATTCGTTGCTGACGTCGTAGCATGCGGCAACATTGTATCCTCTCCTGTACTTCATATGGAGGCTTCCGTAGTATGTAATACTCCTTTATTGTTCCAGCTGGTAAGGTAAGCGTAATGGAATACCTGTCGAACTCTTCAAGTTTGGGAAGATGTCCTGGTCTGTGAGGGGCACGCACCAGCTCATCAACCAAAGGTGGGAGGAGGAATGTATGCCCGATGACTGTTCAAACAGCTCCCTGCAGCTATGCCGCATGACGTTACAAAACACGCGGTGCAACATGCAAATGGGTTACATCTCATCCGAGCTATTCTAGACGCGTACAGTGCTTAGAAAAGGAGATGTGCTATCATGTGATTTCTTCAACCTAGTCCTGGAGCAGAAAGTGTGCAAGAGTGGTGTTAACCTAGAAGGCACTATCTTCAACAGGTCTTCTCAACTGCTAAGCTACGCGGACGACATCGACATCATCGGCCACTCAAAGCGAGCTGTACTAGAAGCATTCAGGCGAAACGCATTGGTCTTGAAGTGAATGAGGACAAACTATGCTATCAACAAACAAAGACTTATTATCTGTTGATTGGGTGTTTTGTACAACAGGCGGGTGTTGTGACTCCTTGAGATACACCTGAGCTAAGAGGCTGTGGATGATCTTTTCTTTCTGCGCAGGTTTTTTTCTCCTTCCATCTCATTTCACGAAAATCCTTTCCTGCTGCTCTTGTTTTCCTTTGCAGCTTTTTCATTCGTGCATTTTCCGTCACCTGCTTCAAAACCGCGCATTCATCATCATACCACGGGTTCTTTTTTCTAGATGATTGATAGCGTATGGTGGTCTCGGCTGTTTCCTTAATGATGTCGCAATACTGGTTCCAGTGGTTGTTGTCACTTGTGGCTGGGGGTCTGGCTTTCTCAGATGTGCTAAGGCATGCAATGTAGAGTTTCTTCCTTTGGGCGGTCTTCGCTACATTTCATTAGATAATCAGGCTCTGAACTTTGTCACAGCAAGAAAAAGGTCAGAGCCCACGTTTGCACATCGGTTGCTGGTTCGACCAGTTGGAGATCACCAGTTTGCCGTATGCATCCTTTGCCTGAGGAACCTAGTGCTACCATATAGCGAGCAGCAGCAAGGTCGAATAGTCGGAAGCCGTTATCTTTTGTTGTTTCGTGGAAGGTGTGCTTAAAACTAATCCGCCAAAGAAATTTTCCTTCCCAGTTTTAGCATTAAAGTCTCCGAGCACGACTTTGACTTTGAACTCCGGACACGCTCCGTCCAGGAGATCGTTAAACTCTTCCTTGGTAGACTCCTCAGTTAGTATCCAAGTGCAATCTTTTATTTTCGTTATTCCGGATCCTATCCATCGTATATCCTGGATCGCGGTAATATCTGCCTTGAAATTACATTAGAAACAATAAAACAACCGCTATCATGTTAGTATAGCATTCGCACATTAAATTAACCAAATCGCAAATAGGTTTAACCTAAACGCAAATAAGTTTCACCCAAGCGCAAATAGATTTAACCCAAATGCAAATAGAATTAACCCAATCGCAATTCGAATTAAACAAAACGCAAATAGAGTTAAACTATTATCAAATTATTTTAACCAAAATGCAAATTGAATAAACCTTAGCTTGATTTACTGTTCCAGGTGTACTTTTTGGGTCTAATGGATTTTGGTACTATCCATAATTGTTAAAGAGCCATTATTAAGGGATTGGCCTTTTATTTTTGGTAAGCCCTTGGAGAAATGCGCAAAACTAGTTGAATTTACAATTGGGGTTTTGTCAAAATTTTATGGTGAAATATTCCTACTGTTATAAGCCTTCCATTTCTTCACCACACAGCTGGAACAACAATTTGAGCCCGGGTTAATTCAATTTGAGTTTTGGTTAAAATGATTTGTTAATAGTTTAACTCTATTTGCGTTTTGTTTAATTCGAATTGCGATTGGGTTAATTCTATTTGCGTTTGGGTTAAATCTGTTTACGCTTGGGTGAAACTTATTTGCGTTTAGGTTAAACCTATTTGCGATTTGGTTAATTTAATGTGCGAATGGTATATATGGGCAGAAAAAATTCAAGTCCGCACGCCTTTTAAGCCTATAAAAAAGAAAAAAAACTTGGGTAGATAAACGCATAGTTGAATCGTTCTTAGGCAGGAAGTTCTCCAAAAGGTAATGGAATGTCTTGTTTTGTTTATTATTATAAGTTTGTGACTGTATTAGTGACTGCTACCATTGCAAAAGAGTTTCCCTCACTTACTTACAGTGGCGCTATAGTCTGGTGTAGACCAGGGCCTTCACCAACAAGCCTCTTCTAGCCAGCTCGGTCCTTGTTTACTGCGCTATCGCACGGGGTTGAATTCAAAGACTTTCCGGACTGGAGAATTGGTGTCGCTTGGTCACTCTAGGTGACCAAGCCACTTTAGAGGTTGGCTTTTCACTTTTGTGGCTTTGTTGGTTTCACTGTAAAGTCCATGGAGTTCGTTATATTGTCTTTTCCATTCCTCCATCTAGACAAACAGGACCAAAAGTCCATGCAGTTCGTTGCATTGTCTTCTCCATTCCTCCATCTAGACAAATGGGACCAACAATCACCCGGAGAACTTTTCTTTCAAAACAGCCTAAGGCGTACTCATCCACTGTTGATAGTTTCCATGCCTCTGCACCATACATCAGGATCGGGATAATAAGCGTCTTATACAGGGACAGTTTAGTTGCTCGAGAGAGGGTTTTGCTTCTAAATTGCCTTCTTACTTGAAAGAAACTGCGATTGGCAAGAGTAGTTCTTTCAAGTATCGTTTGATATCAGCACTTGTATCGTTTGTTGACTTTATAGCGGATCCTAGGTAGACACAGTCTCTGACCACCGCAAAATTATAGCTATCTATAGTGACGTTCTGTCCGACACGTCGATGTTGGGTGCACTTTACTGTCGACAGCATATATTTCGTTTTGCTTTCATTCACCCTTAACCCCGTCTTCTTGGCTCCCTTCTCAATACTCACGAAAGGGCCACTAACATCTTGCTTCGTTCGTCCGATTTTGTCAATGTCATCAGCGTAAGCGAGTAATTGGACGGGCTTTTGAAAGATTGTGCCTCTAGTGTTGACGTGAGAGTTTTGCACTATTCTTTCAAGAACGATGTTGAAGAAGTCGCATGACAGCGCCTAAGCTTGCCTAAAACCTTTTGTGACATCAAATGTATTAATGAGGTATTTGCCGACCTTGATGGAGACCGTGCACTCTAAGTCATCATCCTACACAAACGAACAACTAAGCTCGTCTCAATAGATGCTGCAATACGCCACCTTAAAATCGATGAAAAAGTGGTGGGTATCGATTTGAAACTCCTGGGTTTTTTCCAAGATCCACCGTAGTGCGAATATTTGGTCGATGGTGGACTGTCCTGGCCTAAAGCCACACTAATATGGACCTATCAGGTTGTTGACAAATGGCTTCAGGTTGTTCACAAAGTACGGCAAGGAAGATCTTGTATGCTGTGCAGTTCAAAGGATCACCTTTTTTAGGATCGGGGATAACAATGCTGAGGTTCCATTCATCGGGTATACTTTCCTCCGACCATATTTTGCAGATGAGATAGTGCATCCTCCCAACCAGTTCATCACCAGCCGCTTTGAACATCTCAGCGGTAAGGCCGTCAGCAACTTTATAAGACTTAAGCGTGTATATGTTTGTAGCTATCTTCAGTTCGTCGAGATCGGGTGGATGGAATTATTGGCCTTCGACGTCCAGATTGGATGGAGTGATCTGCATGGTAGTGGAATTCGATTCGTCATCACCGTTATACAAATTTGTAGAAAATAAATTTACCATACCCTCAGTACCGACTGCGATTCTACCACGATTACCAATTATATAGGCGGAACGAAGTTCTTCGGGTCAGCATTCGGTTATGCATTTATATTTTAAGAAGCACTTTTATAAAATTTTGGTTGAAACCATTTTAGCCGTAAATAAAAATCAAATATATCGTTACTACGCCAACAGTAACTCACAGATTTCTTAAAAAGCCAGTTTTTGAGATAAATAAGCTTTTCCCTAATGGTTGTGTGGGAAGTACGGTTATTTTTGGAGCTAAAAAAAAAATGCCTATCTCCTTTAGGGAAAATTATTTTTAGCACCTACAACTTGATGTGATCATTCTTTCCTTCAATTGACATTGTAGTAATTTATTATGCTATAAGTTTCTTAAGGACTTAGCTCAGGATGTTTCTACAAAGAATCTACCCAGCTCTTGACGTAAGAGATTATGAGTTTACTTCAACATTATTCTTCTTTCATTTTTATTTTTAATTCGATATAAATACAATTAACAATTTAAATTACACTACTCATACTCTCAGTGCTCAATGATGGTATTGTCGTCGCACACAGGATATAACGTATAACATACCACTACTGCAATTCCGGTGAAACGGAAATTGAACCATCGCCACATTTGTTGTCGGGACTTCGTTTATTTTTCCTTGCTGGCATTAAGAGAAAAAAAAGCTATGTCTACTGTACCTACCTATATCAAAGTAGGACAAGAACTGTACCACAACGAAAACCAACCAACCTCATTGACAGCTTTGAATGGAGACATAAAAAGTGCATGGGCTTTGGAGCCAAGAGGAGAAGTATTTTTTTTTATTTTCTGATTATTAAATCGTTCCTCCAGTGAAGCTGCTGTCATGGATGTCGGATTTAATAAAAATCGTTCTACACTGCTGGTTCGTTGGTTGACTTAACGTAGCTTGCTAGCAAGTCGAATATATATTTTTTGCTTACCCAGTCCATTTAGCTGTTTTTCTGTTTTCTGTCAATGTTTGGAGGTATATTTTTGATGACAGTTGGGAAAAGCCAAAAATTACGACTTTTTACAATGGAATTCGATGAATTCCTAACGTATCTCCCGGAAATTGGAACTGAATTTAAGTTCCATGAATCAAATAGTCATTGGGCTTTCATAACAAGCTTATGAACATACATTTTGCTGATAGTCGCTATGGAAAATATTTAAAATCAAATATTTATAGCTTATTTCTTTTATTGCTCGAACAAAAATCTATAAATATGAATATTGAGGCTCCGTGGACTTAAACGATTTTCAATATGACTTAAAATATTATAGCAATAACTGATGGTCTGTGCTGGTAATCGCTTCTTATTTTAAGCTTCATAACTACTTATTGATCATTTGAGAAAAGAGATTTGTGATTCTTAAGGGAACTATTTCAATGGACCCTCGTTATAAGTTACTTAATACAAACTATTCCCATCAGCATGCATTGTTTCATCTAAGCTTAATTAGAGATGAAAGTCCACAAAAAGATAACAAATTTTGGATCTGACGAGGAAGTCTTGAGTTTCAACTACAACTCATGAGAATTCGTATCAAGAATAAATTCGCCAATATCAGTCTCATATCCGCGCTTGCCCCCACAGAGGTGAGAGATGATAAAAGGGTTGTACCAGCTCTTGGACAAGACATACATATGAGCAATACCGTTGCTATCACATTAGAACTGATTTTAATGCCAAACTAGGAAAAGAAGATGTGTTTAGTGGGACAATCGGAAGATATAGCCTGCACAAAACCAACTCCGACAACCTTGTGGTAGCTTATACGCAGTTTCCACATCTCGTAGTCCACAAGGGGTTGGACAATCAACCAGTTTGACCATACATTGTGATCGACACAAGACACTTCTCAGGTATCAAGACGGGGGAGCCAATGTTGACTCGGATCAGTTGAAGCCAAGGTATTGCTGCAGATATCCAGACCAATGCCGCCAAAACAGGGAAATACTGTGAGGAAATTTGACGTCAGACGGCTACAGTTGCAAGAGATCGCCAGATCATTTTCCGATCGAGTCTTTCACACCCTCTTAAATAGTTCTATGCGACCAACTGCTAATAGCGAGAACCAGTGCAAGTATTGCCAGGAAGCATCGCAAGACCACCACCATGAAGAAAGCCGGCAAGTAACGGGTGTTTTTTAAGAGGTATATAATTTAAAGTTGGCAACACTATTTTACCTTGCGGCCATTTTGTCAGCTGTCAAGTGATTTATTTTAAGTTTGGTTTGGCATTTCAACATGAACGCCTGAACAACGCTTCCAAATTGTGCAAATTTATTTTGAAAATCATGGTTCTGTTCGGAATACGTATCGCGCGTTTTTGTTTAGCGATGAAGCTCACTTTTGGTTCAATGGATGCGTCAATAAACAAAACTGCCGAATTTGGAGATTGGAGTGATAATAATCCTCATGTGTATGTTGGGACACCGTTACATCCACAAAAACTGACTGATGTGCTTTATGCGTTGGTGGAATAATTGGTCCGTTCTAATTTAAGAACGATGCTGGCCAGAACGTTACAGTCAATGGTGACAGCTATAGAGGCATGCAGACTGGCTTTATGGTTTTTCAATCGAACAACCATGATGTGCAGGAGCTGTGGTTTCAACAAGACGGAGCAACATGCTACACAGCTCGTGCCACAGTTGATTTATTGAAGGAAATGTTTGGCAACCACATAGTTTCACGTTACGGACCCGTTAATTGGCCTCCAAGATCGTGCGTTTTAACGCCGCTTGACTATTTTCTGTGAGGATATGTGAAGTCGCTAGTCTACGCCGATAAGAACGAAAAGATTGACCACTTGGAGGACAACATTCGCCGAGTTATCGATATACGGACACAAATGTTGAAAAAAGTCATCGAAAACTGGCCCTCCAAATTAAAATTAGACTACTTCCAAGCCAGCCGTGGCGGCCATATACCAGAAATTATATTTACATTATAATGTCAGAGGATTATCTTTCGAATAAAGTTATATAATATATATATTTCATGTGAATTAAAATAAAATCATCTTTGTTTTATTCTATCTCAAAGTTTTTAACCCTTAAAAAAACACAAACTGCTGCTCGCGAGCTCTACGAACAGAAGAGGAGAGAGGAACACAAGCTTCTAAGAAAGAAAAAGAAAGAGCAAAGACAATCGAGGAAATAGAGGGATGCCATTCCAAAAATGAAGTTCGGAAGTTTAAAAAAAAAGTCAAAAGAACCTCCCGGGGTTACAAGGCACGAATCGAAGCGTGCAAGGGGGATATACATCGTGGTAGAATCGCAGTCGGTGCTGAGGTTATGGAAAAATCATTTCTGCAAATTGTATACCAACCGAATTCCGCTCCCATGCAGATTGCAGCATTCAACTTGGACGATGTAGGGCAACAATTCCGTCCATACGATCTCGACGAAGTAAAGATAGCTATGTCTAAACTGAAGTCCAATAAAGCCGCTGGAGCTGATGGTCTTGTGGCTGAGCTATTCAAAGCGACTGGCGATGAATTGGTTAGAAGTTTGTGCCAGCTCATCTGCAAAATATGATCGGAGGAAAGCTTGCTCGATGAATGGAACCTCAGTATTGTTTGCCCGATCCTAAAGAAAAGCGATCCTCTAGACTGCAGCAACTACAGAGGCATCAGTCTTCTTAATATTGCCTACAAGATCTTCTCTGCCATACTTTGTGAACGCCTGAAGCCATTCTTCAACAACCTAATAGGTCCATATCTGTGTGGCTTTAGGTCAGGAAAGTCCACCATCGACCAACTATTTGCACTATGGCAGAGCTTGGAAAAAACCAAGGAGTTTTAAATCGGTACCCACCACCTTCTTCATCGTTATCAAGGCCACATGGTATGACAGCATCTCTAGAGACGAGCTATATACATAGATCAATGTCTAGAGCAAGGCGAGGCACTGTCATGTGACTTCTTCAACATCGTTCTTGAAAAAATAGTGCAAAGCTATCACGTCAACACTAGATGCACAATTTTTGAAAAGTCCGTCCAATTACTCGCTTACGCTTACGCCAAAGAAATCGGACGAACAGGAAAAAGCAATCGGAACACTGAACGTCACAATAGGCCGCTATAAATTTGAAGTATTCAAAGACTTTGTGTACCTAAGTTCCGCCATCAACTCAGTGAATAATACCAGTGCTGGAGAACAAACGAAGAACTATATACTTTTTCCAATCACTGCTTCTTTAGTCTTGGAAGGCAATTGAAGAGCAAAGCCCTCTCTTGAGCAATTAAAGTGTCCCTGTATAAGACACATATCATCACGGTCCTGATGCAGACACATAGACACTATTAAAGGAAAATTCTTCGGAATTTTTTGTTTGTCGCGTCTGCATAAATAGTTAATGGAGCAGTACAGTAAAAAACTATACGGGCTGCACAGCGACGTTGACCTCGCAAAGTGAAAAAGCCAACGACTGAAGTGGCTGGGTAACCTATATAGTGCGAATTGACAGCAATGCTCTGGCCCGTAAAGTCTTTATCTCCTACCCCCTGCGACGGCGCAGTAGAGGAGAACAGCATAACAGGTGACACACGCATGTGTGAAAGGACCTCAACCAACTTGTCGTGCGAAACTGGAGATAGATAGCTAAGCACTGAGCCGGCTGGAAGAAGCTTGTTGGTTCAACTATAGCGCAACGAGGAAACATCTTCAGTTTCATATCTCTTTACCTCAATTCTTCCAGGTGTGCATCTGTGTAAGTTGGTAGAGCTCCTCTTCTACTTCATCAACTGAGTCGCGGTCTTCCTCAAATGCATCGTGCCTGGATCCGAAGATCACCAAACCATATTGATCCTTGGGAGAAAGTGGAGGCTGCTTTAAAGAAAATATTTAAAGTCAAAACGAGCATTCGCCCATTCGCCCAAATCATAACCTGAAGCAGAGAGCTCTATAGTCCGGTCAGAAAATAGTATCCCGTATCCCGTATGTTTTTTTTTTTTTGGGGAGGTCATTTTACTTTCGGGTAAAATGTCAACGAGAAAATACTTTTCTTTGTCAAAGGGTTGGACAACCACTTTTTGGCAATTTTTAGTATTTTGAACATGAAAAATGTTGCAATTAAATGCCTCCAGATGCTTAACGCGTGGAAGATAGGTGTGGCGCATGCTCTCTAGAAAAAAGGAAACGAAAGCTCCAATCTAGTAAATTGACAGTCGGTGGCTGTTTGTAAGTGGGTGGAGGACTTCAAAACCATACTGGAAGCTCAATTGCATTGGATTGCCACGTGCGTCATTCAGCGATCGATTACCAACATGTAACTTTTTAAACTAATATACAGGGTGTCCCGGACCTGAGTGGAAGTATTTAAGGGTGTGGTTTTTGGGGTTATTCTAAAAAAAATTGTATGGGGGGGAAGTTGTATCTCCCCTCCCTGAGACAGGGGGGGTATTTTCTGAAACATTGACTTTAAATACAAAAAAAAACATTAAAAATCAACGAAAACACATCTAATAATGTGCTATAATTTTTTTGAAAGCTAATACTTCATTCTTGGTTTTTAAATCAAGTTGTTTAAGCGAATAGTTTTTGAGAAATTAAATTTCAAAGTCAAAATTTAAAAAAAAAATGCGATTTTTTTTTCTCAAGTCGATATTTTTCAAAATTTAACGTAATTAACTGCTTTTTTATGTTCAATATTCAATGCCCTCATTATTTTTTAGTCCATTACCGAAAACCAAATGTAAAAATCTTTCTTAGTTTTTGAGAATTTCTCAAGAGCTGCTGGTTTTTCCGACAGCAAATTTTAGGTCTCCAGCATTCCTACTGTCAGCATCAGCACTCAGACAGAAATGCTTGAAAGTTGTGTCGGAAAACCCTAGTTCTGCACGAGCTATGATAAAACTAATGTATACTCAATTTGATTTTAACGCGGGGCTTAAACAATTCATGCTGTTCCTTAACTACTTTCTGATATCAAATGGACAAAATGTGCAAATCAGCTTACGGGTGGTTTGGTTCATTAGGAGAAGGTTTTCGGCATCTTGAAGCTGAGAAAGATTCTATCTAAAGATAATTGGACTTAGTATGTGCTATGTGTAAAGCACGTTTATATAGCACATTGGAATGTTAGGATGCTCAGAGGCAAATTTCTTAGCGAAAATGTGGGAAATGACTCTCTTAATTTGGCCTGAACCCTATTTTTTACATAGGAGAAAATGTAATAAGAAACAAAATCAAAGAACTAGTGGAGGCTAAGAGATCCAAAAATTAGAAAGAACTCCCATAGCCTAGGCAGGTCAAACTATTACTTGGTAGCTATTACCGAGTACGTTTTACAGACTGCATCAGGCAAAGCAGGAACAATCTGAAAATAATAAAGGGTCTTCTCACTGGCCGCTGTAAATAAGACACTTAAGTATTCTGTGTCTAGTAAGCAGATTTTGCCGCATCCAGGAGGAAAAACATGTATCCATGTATGTGAGGAAAATGCAATGCAACTGTGCATCAGAGGAAGAAAAACCTATGGGACACTGCCAGGAGAGAGTGATCCATCTTTTCTAAAGGCCCTCCAAGCCCAAATACTCAAATTTCTGTGAGAAATAAAATTAGAAGAAGAACTGTTAGACGAGCAATCTCATCCAGCTCTAGGTGGGGGCACAATAGAGCTTATAAAGTTGCAGTGCCACAACTCCAAGAGAACACTTGTTGTCTCATATGGCAAAGAAACTACTATCATCATACGAATTCTTTTGTACCGTGGCCTCGATAAGATTAGGTGATATCGTGATTATTTGAAGTTAAAAATGACCTTTTAGGAATCATAAACTGTTGTTTTTAGGATTCCGTGAGAGAGACTCCTCACGGGAATGCGAGAGAGAACTGGTGTTCCTGGTGGAATAGTGACTCCTGGCAACATACAATTTTTTCAAAATAATATATGGCCGTACCTTAACAAGAACTTTCGATAACGTAATCGAGACTTTTTCCGTAATAAAAAATGGCAATATTTTCAAACTGAAAAATGGACCCAAACTAAATGAAGAAAAAGCCCCAATAGAAAAAGGATAAATTATACATAGAAAGCAGAAACTACATAGTTAGAAATTTACTTATTTCTACGGATTGGGATGTTTTTTTCTCCATAGTTTAGGAACTTTTTACATTTGTTTAGTTGGGGTGAAAGTTCATAATACCGCAAACTTCAATTTTTGTTGATTATTAATTGATAATTGAATGATAATATTTATACAAAATTTTTATACATGCAGACGAGAACATAACGTATACATGCATAGGTATATGAATTATGTTATTCTTTAATGTTTAATCTCTGTTTCAACAAGGTTTTCACCCCAACCAATAATTATTGTCAAATGATTTGAAAGGTCCTCAACTTCTACATCAGCAATGTTTGCCAAAGTTTGATTTAAAATCTCTATTTATGTCCTAAACAAGCAATTAAATAGCAATAGGTAAAGCTGTTATGTAAATAATTTCTGTACAAAGCTTTATCTAAAACTTGTTGTACACAATGTAGATACATTGCTATGCATACATTTCTATTTGTCTACAATGGAAACGTTAATTATTATTTTCAATTCCCTTTTACATGATGGGGTTGAATCTTTACATTTTTAAATTATTTCTGTCAACTCAAATAAAATTAAAACATATTAGTTTAGGAAAAGCAATAGTCGAGAAATAATAGATATCAGTAGGTAAACGCATTAGCGTAGCTAGGGAGGGGGCGAAGGGGGCGGTCGCCCCAGGCGCCAGGAGTTAGGGGCGGCAAATCGGAAATACAAAAATTTTTTTTTGTGAAAATTTTAGTAAATTTTTATCAGAAAACATACAATTTTTATAGTATTCAAATTTGTAGGGGCGGTAAAATCATCCTCGTTGTTCATGAGAAGTTGGAAATAAACAAAAGTTTAATTTTTGTTTAATAAATACCTAATTCAATCAATTTTTATTAAATTGAAATCAAGAGGGGCGCAAATCATCATCGTTGTTTATTACAGAAGTTGGAAATAAACAAAAAAGTACTATTTTTTTAAGTTAAAAATTCTATAACATTTGAATAGGTATATGAAAGTACAATTTTTCATTGTGTTCAAATCACTAGGGGCGGCAGAATCATGACCATTGCTCACTATAGAAGTAGGTAATAAACACAAAAGTTTATTTTTAAATTAACAATTCTTTCAAATTTTGAAACAAAATGATGGCTTTCGTAATGACCATTCTCTTTTGTAGCCTCACATATAGGTACAGTCTGTTAATTCCCTCAATTTAGAGATCAGAGGGGTTGAATTTTCTCAGAAAATTTGAAGTAATGAAGTAATAACTCTGTAGTCAGACTAGCAGTAGTGACTTAGCAGTGCCTTTGACTCTCTCATGGTTCATGATCATTAGATCTGAGAAATATAACCAGTATGCAATTTCTCAGTTTTGCTGTCGAGTACTGACGAAACAATAGGCGTGTCTCACCCAGTGAGCGCTCAATATCAAGTTGACGTAGGCGGAATGTTTTGGTGGAATAAGATTCCCTGTTCAATCGTACTGAAATTATGGAAAAAAATTTTTAACTTTGCTTTAGATATTTAAATGTTAAAGCACAAAACTTTATAAAATGAATGAAAAATACTAAGATCAATTTATTTTTCCTGTTTATCAACATTTAACTACTATTTTGTATTTTTGGTATCATTTTTGTATTTGCCCATCACCGATAAATTGCAATTTGGCTGTCAAATGAACAGTTTTACTGAGAAAGAACATTGAGAAATAAATCCAAAAAAAATTTCGTCTCAGTAATCTTTGAAGAAAATCTCAGAGCTCAGGTGAGATTTTTTTTCCCACTTTAAAAATCTCTGAGCTCTCAGAGATTTTATTTGGTGAGACAAGCCTAATGAACAATTATGAGCTTCACTATTTTTGGACGAAAGGAAACATTAAAAAATTTCAAGTCTCATGTGCCTATTTTATATACAGTCGGTTTAAAGTTAAATCTCAGTAGGTCAGAAACAAATAAAAATCATTCAGCAGATATTGCGGAAAAATGGCGTGTATCAATATTTCGTAGAATGTAATTCCTTGCATTTATAAAAAACTATTTTCAAATTTTGTCTGCAACTTTAAGACCGATGATATGAAGGTATATATCACAAAATTTCTTAATAAAGTATTGTTAGACCGAAGGGGCGGCAAATTATTGTTTTGCCCCGGGCGGCAAATATCCTAGCTACGCCACTGGGTAAACGAATATTACATAATTTTTTATTTGCATGAAATTTATTTAAATATTTTCCAATTATAAATAAAACTTACAAAAAAAAAAATATACATATAACACCATTTATTTTTATTATCTGATCTTTAATAATCAACATTTCATTTAGTCAAATTAAATGCCAGTTGTTTCGCATAACCGCTTTAATTATATTCAGTTGATTCAAACTTTTATATAATAAATAAATGCACAAGGACATTGCACATTATTAATGTATACAGTCCCCACTTTTCAACTGTCAAAAATTCGATTAATATTGTATTGAATCGAATATAATGATTTCGATTGGTTTGTATTTAATTTATTATTATTATTGTACTTTTTTTTTGTTGAAAATATACATACCCGAATGTATAGGTACAGATAAGTAAGGTATTTGAAACTACCCATATAACCACATGTGGCAATACTATTGAGCCTTATTATGGACACACTTCAGCCACTACATCGACCAAGCTTATTCAGCGAGGGCTCACTAAAATCGTATAAAAGTGGAATATTATGCAACTGAATGTGAATGATGGTCAAAAATGCATTAATTTTCTAAATTGAATATTTAAGTTTAAATTCAATCACTGCGGTAAAGTGTGTGTAAGTATGTACCCTGTTTTGCGTAATTTGCATAAGAATGTTGGAGTGAGTTGAGTTCTTTTGTGTTTTTTTTTTTTTTTTGATTTTGTAGCAATTTCAAAAGCCTTATTCTTTAATCAATTACGGCTCCTGACCCGTAAAAAGCTAAAATCTGAGATACCGCAGTCTTCCACCTTTTTCAAACCTGGGCACGCTGCTTCCAATCAAGATTCTAGAGGATCTAGTATCCTAGAACCGGAGGAGGTTCGGTCTTCCATAAGTAGTAGTGGTTTCCTAAGGTAATTCTTCGTCGCATCTCCACTAACTGGCTGAACAGAATGGAGACGGAGCTGCAGCTGGAAGAGCTGTCAAAACATTGACGCAGCCAGACAAGTTGGCCAACTTTTACTTTTTGCTAAAAGCTTTTTTGACGTCTCAAAATTGCGGCGCAATCCAGTATTTTCATGGGGATTGAAGTGAGTTTCAAACTCTTTTCAATCTCTTATAATAGTCCAGTCATATTGTATTTTTACCATGCAAATTGGGGGTAGTTCTGATTTGTTTGTTCCTTTATGTTTTCGGGAGTGCTGAATCTGAGGTTTGCCAACAAAATTTCGTGACGCTTGACGCAACATGGAAAAAAATGCAAAAAATTATGCAAAAATGCATTTTTTGCGAGTTTTTCACTAATGGCTCGAAAACTTTTAATTATTCGAAAATAACATCAAAGTACCTATACAATTGAAAGTATACACAATTTCCAATAAATCCCAATTTAAGGTTTTTTCTGCTACAACCCATTTGGACTCAAGTGCTAGTCGAAAATTTACGTATTTGTACTGTTTTCGAAAATCCACTCGAAAGCTCTTAGAAATTACTTTGTCTGACAAAATTTGAATTTTTGTCTGTAACATGAACCAGAATATATTTGTCTGATGGTCTTTGATACGCTGAGTTCGAATCTGGCCTTGCTCTATCACGTCACGTTTTTGAGATATTTGAATCCAAAAATTTAAAAAAAAAAAATCATTTTTTATACAAATTTTGTTTTGTTTTCTCGTGGTAATTTTAGGTAATAAGACGAAAACC
Organism: Dasysyrphus tricinctus; assembly: GCA_963921185.1. Lineage (NCBI taxonomy): Eukaryota > Metazoa > Arthropoda > Insecta > Diptera > Syrphidae > Dasysyrphus > Dasysyrphus tricinctus. The sequence continues at coordinate 227,090,325 of OY992530.1, read as the reverse complement.
AGCGATTTCTCGAAGACGAATGGCGGTATTTAAAAAAATTTAATAAGAATTTTGAAGTAAAATGTTCATACTTCAGAATGACCATAATATTTTTTTTCGAAAAAAATTACCGCGAGAAAAAAATATAACTTCAAATTTGCATACAAAATGCATTTTTTTTTTAAATCTTTAGATTCGAATATCTCAAAAACGTCAAGTTAGATTTCATTATATGGAGCACTGGGAACTAAATCCGAGGTCAGGTTTGGCTTCACAATTCGATAGGGTATTGGTTCACGAGTCTTAAACCATATTTTTTAATTGTTTGAAGAGATTCTTAGCATTATTTAATTTCACATAGAATAAGTATAGATACTTTTTGTAGATAAAGTTGATTGTTAAAACATAAATAACTCTTTTCCACACCACCCCTGAGGTAGAGTTTATTCACTACAAAAACGTGTTCTGTGGCATTATGCAGCGTTGGCGCGTTATTTTGTATTGCGTTTGCGTTTGTGTTTCCCCAGAAATCCTTATCCACTAGTCATTCAAAATATTTTAGTTGTTGTATTATTTTGAAATTCTTCTTTTCTTTTTGGACGGCTGTATTTTCTTCGTTATCACCATGCTCATCGCTATCTTCGAAGGTGTTGTGAAGTATCACTGAATAGTTTTCACCTTCTTGTTCGTCCTCATCTAATTCAACAGAAATTTCCTGCACGTTATCACAAATCTCCCCTTCACTGTTTTTACAAACAGCTGAGCAGTGAAGACCAGCTTTGCGGCAATCACAAGCTCCTCCACAACTTTTATCTTAAGAAACGTCCGTTGCGAACTTTATAATGGAAAAACTTAAAGACGTTGCGTGCACACACATGCTGATAAGAAAAAGCAAACGCTCATGACGCTTGTCTCACTGCTGGAATATACCGTAGCTTTTCGTCTTTGTCACTTGCTGTGTGATGTAAGAGCTAAATTCTCGGGGCATTCGGGATACCGTTAGGCCGATTTTCTTGTTTCTCTTATATGCATTCGGTTTCGATGCTCTAGGGCTTACAATTACATAAACAAAATTACTCATTCCTGCGTGCAATAAATTCGTTGTAGAGAGCGAGTAAGAACAACAGAGGATATTTTTTAATGATGAACATGATGATAATGACCACCATAGGCCATTGCAAAAAGAGATGAAAACTATCGAAGTATCACAATCACAATATCTAGAATATTTTGAATGACTTATCTCTTGGAGAAACCACACAACAAAATAACGCACCAAGGCTAAAAAACGAATGTGATGCAGGTGTCACAACACTTGCTTTTATGGTAAAAAAAACTTAAACACCATTTCGAAACTCGAAGCATAAATCAGACTCGGTATTATGAGTATTGTATTAAAATTTAAAGAAAATTAATAAATGAAAAAAAACTTTTTCCGTGCGGTTTGCTCGAGCGTATATTCGCTCCAAAGCGAGAACCGTTATTCCAATTAAGAAACTGTAAATGCAAACAATATAGATAATTAAAAGGTCTATAACTTTTAGCATTGTGTTTTTTTATTTGAGTTACAAAAAAAAAATGATGGCAGCTAGAAAAAAAGAAATATTTTTTTTGTTAATGGGCTGTAACTTTTAAACGAGAGAGTTAAGCGAAAAAAGTTATTTAACATATTTTGTAGACAATTTAATTCTCTACAAGTTTGTAGCATTAGATCATAAGATCAAAAATGTGCAAGTTATAAGCAAAAATCAAAATAAACATAAAAAACAAAATGGCGTTCAAACGACTCTAGGTACAGTTCTGAAAAATGTGGTTTTAGACTCGTGAAGCAATTCCCTATCGAATAGTGAAGTCAAACCTGACCTCGAATTAAGTTCCCAGTGAAAGTCTAACTTGACCGTACTATAACGTGCTAGAGCAAAATTTCCCAAACCAAGCTGCTAGGAACATGCAGTAAGGCTCCAAATTTGCAGTTTTTTTTGCATTTCAACAATAGGCTAGCTTCAAAATAAGGGCTTGCAGTTAGCAGGTCACTCAATTACACCCCTATTTGGCGAAATGCAAAATCGCGAATAGGAATGCAAGAAAAATGCAAAAAAAAAACTGCAAATTCCTGCCAAGGTCCCATTTGCGTGGGTGAAAGTTGAACTGATAGCTTCACAGACGTGATGTAAAGGGCTGGCCGCAGTGCCAAGCCAAACTAGAATTTTTTGTTCTGGTATCGTTAAAATCTAAATAAACAGGCTATCTGATCCATATGCCAGCGTAACTGAAATAAAAATTTTCAAGCCCTTGGACCAAAGCAAAAGCAAAAAATTAGTAATATTATTTTTAGAATATTAAAATTTTAGCAATATTTTTGAAAATTAGAATCTTATTTCTTTAAGCCTAGCCACTTACAACTGGTGAACACCCATTTTTATTTCATGTCAACGTAGACCCCCGTAGAATCTCCCGTGGACCCCTGGGGGTCCACCTAGAACACTTTGGGAATCACTGGTCTACCTAAACCGATACCGAACAAGACCGAGACTTTTCTTGGCTCGTGGCCACAGAGCCAATCGTTGAAGCTGTTTAAAAAAAAAATAAAATACACGACTGGATCGCGCACGTACTTGCTCTTATGTTCAAGTTGTGTGGGACTTAAGAACTTTAAAAAATATTCAAGTTATTATAGAAAAAGTATAAAAAGCATTTAAATCGTTCTTTTAATTGTATAAACAGTCTGATAAATAACTTAGAGCTAAAAAAAAGTATGCCATCTGATTACTTGAAAAAATATGAATATATGCAAAAAAAAAATTTCAAATCGTTGGAGCCGTTTTCTTAAAAATTAATTTTTTATATATAAAATTTTTGTAACATTTTTCAAAAAAAAATTTGGTATTCCAATTTTGAGTATATATTAATATACATTTAAAACTGAAATTTCAAAATAATTCATTAACCCGTTTTTGAATCTTTTTTTTAAAAATCCAAAATTAATTTTTTCAAAAATTTTTGGTATGCAGTATTATTTATATTCTAACAAAGCTTCTGCACAAAAAATTTCATTGAAATCGGATGAGCCGTTAATGAGAAAATCAAAAATCAAAAAAACCGTTATATGGCAGGTACCGTTAATAAATGTTTTTGGTGATTTTTTTCTTACTAAAAGGTATATCATATCTACAATAATACACTGATTTTTTTTTATCAAAATCGTTGGAGCCGTTCTTGAGATAAATAAGCTTTTCCTTAACGGTTGTATGGCAAGTACCGTTATTTTTTGAGCTAAAAAAAAAAATTCAATTTCCCCTCTGGAGAGTTACAAAAAAACCTTAATTTCAAAATTTGAAGAAAATCGCTTCAGTGGTTTAGGCTGTAGGTTGAGGTACGGACAGACAGACAGACAGACAGAATTTTGCCACCCACTTTTTTCGTGTTCTCTATCATCGTAATGTCATGTTTGATTGTTATCTCGAAATTTTTTTCTGCACGAATCCAAAACTTGCCCTATAGTACCTATATCGCAAGTAAAAAGTGTTTTACGTATAAAATTTTCTATCGAACTGTGAACTTACCCAAACAAAATACATACGTTTTATATTCACAACGATACTGACTTGGTTTTGCGTAAGAAAATGCGTTTGGCATTTGTGTTTGCTATAGCATAGAATAGTCTCATTCAGCTGTTTTTTTTTTGGAAACTGTAACTGAAGCGGAATAAAAATACAAATTTTACACCACAGACGATAAGACCAAGGACATGTAACCAAGTCTTGGATTTTTTTTTGCGACTGAGACCAGACAGAAACCAGACGAGCCTGATACCGATACCGATACTGATACTGATACTGATACTGATACCGATACCTATACCGATACCGGTACCGATACCGATACCAATACCGATACCGCGATACCGATACCGATACTGATACCGATACCGATACCGATACCAATACCGATACCGATACCGATACCGAGACCTCTTTATACGAGACCGAGACGAGACTCACTTATACGAGACCGATACTAAATTTTTTGGACTTTAAAGATACCGAGACAATACTTAAGAAAGTATCGTTTGGTTTGGTATCGTGGCCAGCCCTAGAACTCCCTAACTTATTCGAAGTGGCGATGGCCAGATTCTTGTTGATAGAAAATGCTTTATTTGTATCATTTTCATGGCCTAGTAATTGAACAGACCTGTGGAACATAGTGCCCTCTGCTCCACAACAAGATTGAAGAATGACATGACAGACAGCGTTTTTCTACGATCCTGAGTTCGGTCATCGCTGAAAGGGGTTCCTGGGGTCCAATGTTGGTTCTGTGAAAAAGGGAATCATCATCATCATCAAAAACTTTCATATGAATAATTTGCTGTCACACCGTCATTTGGAATATCCAAAATAAAAGCGTGAATACGAACAAACAATGACAAATTCAATCATATCTCTTTCTCTGTCAAATCCATAAAGCAAAAAGTGTTCCTATCTCATGCATTTCTCTGTTCTCTTAAAGACACAAGCAAATTGAGAGAATCACACAATTTTCAAAAGAAAAAGTAAGGTGGTTCGCGCATCGATAATATAGTTTTCATTCATAGACCTGAATCGCTTATTTGTGGAAATGGAAAAAGTGAAAGCAATGCTTGGCAGCGAATGTGAAAACGATTTATTCGATTCACTTTTTCACTGAACCAGAATTGGCCCCCTGGTTATGAATGCTATGTATCTACATATTAGGCTTGTTTCAGACATATGCGGGTTCATTCGGTTCGGTCTGCATTCGGTTCGTTTTCGGTTTCAGTTTTGAGCTTTCACACATACAGGGTTCCTATAAGGTTTTTTTTTTCAAATATCAATTTTTAATTCCCAAAATATCAACAAACTTCAGCACTAGTTGTCAATCCCAAATAAAAACAAACAAAAAACCTTATAGAACCGAATACATATGTGTGAACGCTACGATTAGTTTGTGAGCCCTAGACCCGAATACAAGTAGTTTTGAAACCGAATGAAACCGATCCGTGTCGAGAGGATGTTCGATGCTTTTCGGTTTCTGTTAGGTTTTAATTCGGTTCACACTTATCAGGTCCGAAACCAAAAACGGACCGAATTAATACCGAACCGAATGAAACCGAATGTGTGTGAAACAAGCTTTATAAGGGTTTTGAAGTCGATGGAAAGGTGGTGAAATTCGATTTGAATTTCGTTTGCCTATTTCAGGTTTCGCTTTAGAGTGAAGTAAGGTCGCATCACCTCACTCGGATTTCAATGGATCCATTGTGCTCCCCTGAGTGTAGGTGAGGAAGGTATAAGGAGAGGGAAGGAAATGGATTATTGCAAGTTTATAGGTATGGGGGGCCTCCCTGAACCATCCTGAGTTCTGAGCGAATTTAAGGATGTTTCTTAGTGGCAAAAACGAGACGTTCGCCCAGGTCGTCGAAAAAGTATTCTCCGAGGGCTGCTTTCCTAGTTCTGGCTAGCCTGGGGCATTCACAGAGGAAGTGAATTGAGCCCTCCTTTGCCTCTTCATCCTGACACCCTCTACATAAGTCAGATGAGCCGATGCCCATTCTGCTTTAGGCCTCGGCCACGCAGTAAGCGGCTGAGCGGCTAAGCGGCTGAGCGGCAAGCGGCTGAGTGGCAGCTCTAAGCGACGTATGGCCAGGCACTGAGCGACTGCTTTTGAGCGATTAGTAGTTAAAATGCCGTTGTCAAGAACAGTTCGCCGTATTTTACTGTCGGAAAATCGTTTGTATGTGTACAAATTACTTAAACGTATACAAAAAAGAAGACGATTTGGTGTTCATCCGATTAACCAATTAAGATCGGAGTTTGGAGAATTTCACCAACTTCCTTATATAGTTTCTCAGTAATATTTTTATTTTTAAAATTGGCATTTCTATCTTGCCATAAATCTGGTCGAGATTGCACACACGAAATTAACAACTCAATGTTTACTTTGGCCATCTTTACTTCTTGCCGCTCAGAACATTACTAAAAATTAAAACAGGTTTGGTTGCTGAGCGGCGACGCTTAGCCGCTCAGAATTTTGTTTCGCCGCTCGCTCATAGCGTGGCCGCTTCTATGTGATTTCATATGTTTTATATTTTTTTTCCGCTCAGCCGCTCAGCCGCTTACTGCGTGGCCGCGGCCTAAGTGGGTTCCCATTGTGTTGTGACCTGTTAGGATTCCAACCAATAGGGATAGTTGAGGCCTGCTTAGCTTGAGTAAATACTCAGTTTTTTTCTTTGAAATATCCGGCCATAAGTTTCTCGAAATACGACAGGTATCAATTGTTGACCATCTGTCGTTGGCAACTTTGAGGAAATTCTGGCAAATTCTTCTTTTTTCTTGTTCTAGTGGCATAAGAACAGAGCAGTCGGTTTGGCTCGGATCAAAAGATGACCCGGTTTTGGCCAATTCATCTGCCATTTCGTTCCCGTATATGTCACGATGTCCTGGGGCCCATCGAAGGGTGGCTGTATTTGATTCGCAGAGTAATTTCAACTCATCACGACAACGAACCACCAGTTTTGACTTTGTCACAACTGAGGTAATGGCTTTGATTGCCGCCTGGCTATCAATAAAAATGTCAATATTTTTACTAACCAGCTCACACGTGTAAAGGCTCTTTGCAGCCTCACAAGCTGCGAGCACTTCCGCTTGGAAGACATTGTAGAAATCTGGAAGCCTTATTTTTCTGTCTAAGGGTGGGTTAGCTGAAAAAATGCCTGACCCTACCCCTTCGTTAGTTTTGGAGCCATCCGTGAAGACCGAAACATGATTATTGTTTATGACCCGGTTTTTCGTCCAGAGTGTCCTTGTGGGAATATCTGTTAGGGCTACCGGATTAAAATCAATGTGCGGTAATGTGTAGTCTGTCTGAATGTTTATGTCGGTATATCTCATGATAGTTCTATGACCGTAAAAGCCCCTTCTCCAATTATTGCATTGTTGAAGTCGCAGAGCACTTTTGGCCGCCATCTCTTTCGTAAAAAGATCGAGTGGGGCTAGGTAGAGGAATGTTTCTAGGGCTGCAGTTGGTGTAGTTTTTTTTGTCCGATGGAAATCTTACAGCACTAAAACCACCGGTGACTCAGGACCAATAAATGAAAGATCGAGATCATCAGCTCATATCTAAATTTCAATTTGAAGGTCACGATGTAGATCGCTTTTTCTTATATAGGTACCAAGGGGCAGTAATTGTTTCACGAAGGACCTTGCTTTGGGATTTTTGTAAGGGTTAAACATTTCTTTTCTTTGTACAGCGCCATAGTTGAATGCCATTATGTCAAAACGGGTTTCAATACTAGCTTATGTAACATGAGTTTGTTCTGGATAGATAGGTCAGAGTTATTTCCTAGTTACCAGTACGTTTTTCTGTACTTCATGTTTAGTTCTTCTCTTTTTTTTTTGATGTACTCTTTGAATTTAGGTTATGCATCCAAATTCATACCAAGTTATTTGGCGGTATTGCAGTAAGGAACTGCTGTACTGTTTATAAAAATTGGAACATTGTCTATGTTTTTGTTTGTAAAGGCTTCATGCGTCGATTTTGTTTTGCTACGCCTTTTCTGCGTTCAATCACTAACTTTATATCAACCGCATTTTGCAGTTTTGGTGTAGCCTTCGTAACGGAATTATCTGGCACCAATATTGCAGTATCACCAGCAAAAGTGGCCATGATAGCGCTGATGTCCAATGGAATATTACTTGTACCTATATAACAGATACAGGGTTGGTCCTAGGACACTTCCTTGTGGTTCACCGGCTTATAATTTCTTCAGTTCGAGTAATTTGTGTCGTACCATACTCTTAAGATTCGGTTCGTAACGTAGGATTTCAGTATTTCGTAGGAGGTACCTACTGCGTGGGAAGGTCCCTATGCAGTTTGTACTCAAGTTCCAAGTGCCAAACCTTTTCAAAGGCTTGAGCAACATCTAAGAATATAGCCGAGCATATTTGTTTTTTTTTCAAGTGCCTTTTCCACAACATCCGTAATTCTATGTATATATGTTATCTATCGTGGAATATTTATTTCTAAAACCAACCTGATGGCTCGGAATTATTCTTCTTTCTTCAATTATTTGTGCTAAGACTTTTCAGGAGCGGTTTTTGGAAAACTTTGGCCATCAATCTGATCTTAATTGACTGGCGATGAATTGGTTAGGAGTAAACATCAGGTCATCTACAAAATATGGATGAATGGAACCTTAGTATTGTTTACTTTATCCAGGAGAAAGTTTACCCTCTAGACTGCACCAACTACAGGGGCATCAGTCTCCTTAATATCGCATACAAATTCTTTTCTGCCGTACTTTGTGAACGCCTGAAGCCATTCATCAGCAACCTGACAGGTCTATATCAGTGTTGCCTTAAACCAGGAAAGTCCACTATCGACGAAATGCTAGCACTACGACAGATCTTGGAAAAAACCCAGGAGCTTTAAATCGGTATTGACCACCTCTTCATCGATTTCAAGGCCGCGTATGACAGCACCTATAGAGACGAGTCTAGTTTTGGCCCTCCGAAACTAGCCCTCGTCCGTTTGTACAAGATGACGATGGAGAATGCAATCTACTCCACCAAGGTCAGCAAAGCCCTCACCGATACCTTTGGACAAGGTGACCGACGCGCTGTCATGTGACTTCTTCAAAACCGTTCTTGGAGGAATGAAAAATTCTCTCTTCAATACTAGAGGCACAACACAATCTTTCAAAAATACGTCCAATTATTCGCTTACGCCGAAGATATTGACATATTCGGACGAAGAAAGCGTGACGCCAGTGATGGTGTTTTCGTAAATATTGAGGAGGAAGCCAAGAGATGGGTCACGATGAATGAAGGCAAGACGAAGTATATGCCGTCAAAAAGAAAGAACATCCAATACCAACTGACGTCTCGGACAGATCGTTACGATAGAAAGCTATAATTTTGAGTTGGTCAGAGACTTTGTCTACCTTGCATCCGCTATCAACTCAGCGAATGATACCAGTTTTGAGATCAAACGAAGAACTACTCTTGCCAATCGCTGTTTCTTTGAGCTATGAATGCAATCCAGAAGCAAAGCCCCTCTCTCGAGAAACTTATGTGTCCCTGTATAAGACGCTTTATCATTCCGGTCCTGGTGTATGCTGCAGAGGCATGGACACTGTTAACGGTGGATGAGAACAAGTTAGGCTGTTTTGAGAGGAAAATTCTCCGCGGTGATTTTTGGTCCCGTTCCCGTCTGAATAGATGGAGAATGGAGAAGAAGATACAACAACGAACTGTATGGGCTGTATAGCGATACCGACCTAGCCACAAGAGTGAAAAGCCAACGACTGAGCCAACTTTAACGTGTCAAACTCCGCGTATAGAGAATGGATCACTTTTTAACACATTATAGACGCACACGTCTGATAGAACGGCTTACTTCTGTCAGTATACACTTCGTGGTTCAAAACGCTTATATCCTCCTTTTTCCCTCGCGTTTAAAAACTGTCACAAAAATGTTTAAGTTCTTATTTTTAACTTAAAACAATATTTTAGCTTCTTCTCTGTTTTGTTTTTTTTTTAAATTTTATTTTAATCTCACAGAAGCAATGATAATGTGAACCAAAATTGTTTTTAGTTCCCATTGAAGTTGATTATTCAATAAAATTTTAATATTAATGAAAGTTATAACCACCAAAAAAACTAAAAAAAAATATAAAAATATAACTACATTAAATAAAAAATAAAATATGCCTGGCAGAGCTTTAACACATGATTTGACTGAATAGTGTGTCGTGTTAAAGTTTATTTAGCTCCCTATAGATTCGGAACGTTCAAATGTTTGTCATGGAATAAATTTGCCATTCGTGATAATAAATCAATTTTTTTTTGTTGTTTAACTAACATTCAGTTGCACGCAGTGCATTCTTAGTTCAGCTTTTGGTTGGGCGAAATTATTGTACAACGACAAACCACCACCGTACCTAGTATATGTAGATGCAGAATTTGCATTTTTTGTGCAAATTTCCAAACAATTTTTTTTATTTTTTTTTTTATTTCTGTATCCGAATGCATTGATTTGTTGCATGAAAAATAAATTGTGTCCTGAAATAATAGTAGAGTTTTTGGTCAAATGGACATTCGAAAAATACAATTTATGGGGGTAATTTTATGTATAGAAATATGTATTGCAAAACGTGTAGTTAGCAGGTAAATTACGCGAAAAATGTCCCGTTCAATGATTGAAATGATTTTTTCTGTTAAATTATTATTTTTAAAAAAATATACATGCAAGTTGTTTATATGTAAAAATATTTATATATTTTTTTTGTCAATGAACGTTTTTGGGGAAATATTTGTTTATTATTCAATTTTTTTTTCAATGTATTCATTGGTGAGTTGTAATAAAAATAACCAAGAATCACACAGCTGGAATATTGTCATGCTTCTTTGTTGTTATTAAATTACCAGAATATAGAGAAACAAAAAATAAATTTGCTGGTGGGTATTTTTTTCTTCATTAAAGTCAGTTGTAGCTACATTTTATTTAAATTTAGAAAATGAGGAACATGAACTGATACAAAATATAAAATACATATTTAAAACTGGCGTTCAATTAGTTTCTCTAGCTGTGTAAGCATAAAATTAAAACAAAAAATAGGAAATCACTAGAGTTATGCAGTATATTTCATTTGAGTGAGCGATCAATTTAGTTCAATTCATGCTAGACGCTACTGAACTAGTTCGTTCATTTTATTTCAATTTAGTTCAATTCATAGAAGATAAGAAACAAGAAAATTCAATTACGAATTACAAAAACCTACAAAGTTTTATATAACTTTCAGTTGTGAAATTGCAAAGCAAAATGAAGATGATTTTTTGTTTAAATAATTTTGTACTCAATTTTATTAACCAGACTTTGAGCAAATTGGTCTAATCGCAAATCTTTCTTTGTCTTTTTAATTTTGGAACAACAATTATTGACAGTTCCTCTAAATCAGGGCTACCAACTTTGGAAAAGTCTAGACCCGGAGGTTTTCCAAAATCTATTTCGTTCATTCCCTCTCACATTATCATGAAGCAAACATTTTATTTTTTTTTCTTGAGCATCATTCATTCCAATAGCTACTAAATAAAAAAAGATTTTGGGTCCATTTTTCAAAAATGAGTTAAGGAGGCAGTTAAGGACTCAGAGGCAGTTAAGGACTCAGAACCAATTTTTCTCACAATTGCTCAACTTGGGGCAAACTGTGGACTTGACCAACTTGAGACTTGACTCGGGAGTTGAAATTCAAGTTGAAATTTCTTTTTATCACAAATTTTCTAAAAAATCAATTTCCAATTTCCGATTTGAAAAAAATATCCCTGGGATATCTTCCAGAGGTGCATGCAAATCATGGACTCCGACAGGAAAAAGACAAGTATTTGCAAAAAGTCCACCGTAGAAATTTTCAAAATATGTTGGTAGCAGAGGCGGTGGCTTTAAGGGGCGCCGCAGCGCCTCGAGAGGTCTTTGCGTTTCAAAGCTTGCGTCAACCAAACCTCATTAATCAAATTGGGTTTTTTTAATTTCAAAAGATTTCCACACAGTCCGAGTGAATATGAGAGCAGTCATTTCCAACCTTATGAACTTTATGAAAAATTGCAAACTTTTGCTGGAAATAAACCCAATTTGATTACAGACGTTAAGCAGTTGCAGTGTTGCCCCATTAAAAGCTAACGAGGTATAGGACTCTCTTATAATGGCAACAATTTTTGGGGGAATTCCTCTACCAAGAAGTGGTCGCCATATACATTCACGGTTTACTCGGTCAAAGGCCTTCTCAAAATCCACAAACATGAGGTAAAGCGGTGATTGAAACTCCGCAGACTGCTCAAGAACGATACGCAGAGTGTTGTCGACACAAGACCACCCACTGTGGAAACCAGCTTGATGCCTCTTGAGTGTAGACTCGATTCTAACCTTCATTCGCTCCAGAACGATGGTTGCCATTAGTTTTGGAAAAACGGAAAAAGCTGTAATACCTCGCCAATTGTTGCAATTCTTAAGATCACCTTTCTTTGGCAACTAAACAATTACACCATCCTTCCAGTCGCTGGGATAGATTTCGTTTTCCACACTACTTGTATCAACGGGTGCAGAATACTAGCCGTTCTGACAGGGTCAGCTTTCAGGAACTCGGCTGGTATACCGTCAAGTCCAGCTGCTTTGTTGTTTTTGAGAAGATTTATCGAAGATTGAATTTCCAGTACTGTAGGGGGTTCGATGTCAATACCCCTATATGATCTACGCATCTCGTTAAGCTGGGGCACTTCAGCACTCTGCTCGACAGAATCCTCATTAAGCAAGGCACAAAAGCGATCCTTCCACCTGCGCAACTGATCCTCGATTGATACCAAAAGTGTACCATCCACATCCATTACAGGATGATTGGTGTTGCTTTTCTTCCCGACAACTTTCTTGGATATTTGGTACAATTCCCTCATATCTCCTCTTCTTGCAGCGTTTTCCGCATTTTCTGCGAGACCGTCTAACCTCACTCTCTTGTCACGTTTCACACAGCGATAGACTATCTTATGTGCTAAGCGATACTCTCTTCCCAATTCAGCCTTTCGTTGAGCATCCGCTTCGGCATTTATTTGCATCTTCAACGATTTGCGAAGCTCGATTTTATCCCAGGTGTCTTGGGATATCCAAGAGTCTCTAACTCTCGACTGCTTGGGTACAGTTTCGGATCCAACATCCATAAAAACGCTTTTTATATCACCCCACATCTCATCAATTGTTGAATGTTGTATTCCGTTTAATGACGAAGCTCTGTCGTTAAGGTTGGTGACATAGTTACGACCTATGTTGGGAGCACTTAAAGCATTTGTTTTGAACTTCGAATTCCTTGCTGCACCCTGTGATTGACGTTGTACAGCTGCAGTTCGTAGCTTGAGACTCATGAGAACCAAATGGTGGTCGCTTCCCATGTCGGCACTTCTAATGCTTCGAACATCGCACATTGACTTCCTCCATCGCTGCTGAATCATGATGTGGTCAATTTGGTTTTCAGTTTGACCATACGGATGTACCCAGGTGATTTTGTGAAACTGATATCAAGTTCGAATCATTGTGAAAAATCATTATAAATAGATGTATCACAAGTCTGCTTTATAACTGAATACATTTTGTCATATGCGATATTGGAAACGACTAAATACCAATGTTCCCATGGGCTGATTTTGGCTAATTTTGGATATGTCTTAAGTACCAGTGGTCTGAGTATTTTCGCACAAAATTTTCTTTTGTTACAATTTGTCCGGGGTCAAACCGTATAGATTTACTTGACTATACATAGAAAAAAAAAATATTAAAATTATTGAAATCAAAGAACAAGCAATGATTTGTTTTTTTAGAAATAAAATTTGGGATGGGGATACCTTTGTATCCACACTTTCCCATTTTTGAAATATTCAAATATTGAGGGCTTGTTTCACATTCTCTGATTAAAGTTTCAATTTAACTACTTTGACCTTATACGCCTAACTAGTAATTAAAGTTCTGAGTTTTTGAATGGCCAGATGAAGTTTTGATTAGCTAATTTAAACGGCAATTAAAACATTCAAAGCTGTAAGTGCGACTGTTTAAACAGATAAATGTGATGGTTTGCACTTTTACTGAATGTGTATGAAACAGAAGAGGACGAATTTGATATTTGTTTGCATGGTGTGATGTAATTTTAGAGTTAAAATAAAAGGGATATTCACGGCCGGAGACAAAATAGCTGAGCATACTTGCAACAAAGTGCAATAAGTTCGTGCACTTACTTTTGCTATTAGGGACCTCAAAATTTGAGTTCCAGAGTATCTACGAACAAAAAGACGATTTGAGATCTACTTTTGTAACTGCAAAAAAACGCGAAAAAAAATTGCTGCTTTAAGGTCCTTCATATGCATATCTTTACACATTCTGGGAGCCAACTTCTGTCGTTTAAGTTATGTACCTATATTATAAGTAACCTAAAAGTCTTAAAATTACCAACAAACAAGAAACAAAAAATCATATTTTCAATGATGTTTATTAGTGGTCTTGCGACCACTCAGGCATCCTTAGTAACCATATTTATAATCAATGAGTCGTGGTCGTCAAGGTGTGTTGAATTAATAAGAATAACAAATTAGAACTTTATTTACACATTGTGAAACAAAACCCTGATAGCCGATTTCACGAAAGGCTTTTAATTATTTAAAAAGCCATTTAGCCTTTAAATGATGTTTTTGGTTTCACAAAATGCTTTTATATTTAAGAAGATTTTCAATGCCCTTGTAAACTAAAAGCTCGTTTTTGTCTCATTAAATTTTAAGTCTTTTTTGTTAAGCCATTCCAGTCAACAACAGCTGATATTTTGCTGTCAGAATAATTGTCCCTCATCCATAATGCTTTTTCACTTTTTCTCATAGACTTCGCATGTGCGAGGGAAACAACCTTTTTTTTTTAATCCAGGGATGTGAGCAAACTCAGTCAAATTAAAATATCTCTTTTTTACATTGGTGAAACTGAAAAATTATAAATAACTGATAAAATTTAGAAGGAGTTTAGATAAAAGTAATTTTAGTATTTGTTTATAAAATTGGCCATGAATCTTAAAAAAAATATTATTTTTTTACAATTTTGTTTTCAAAGCTTTATATTAATTATATTTTAAAAGAAATTCTGCATACAAATTGCGATTAAAATTGTCAGAGCTGACACTGAGATACCTAAAAAAAAGCTGATCGTTAAAGTTTGTATGGCAAGTAGGTGCCGTTATTTTTTAATTTAAATAAATCCAATTTCTACCTCTTGGGAACTACCAAAAAACCTAAGGTTCAATATTTGAGCACGAGAACTTCCGTGATTAAGGCAGTTGGCAAGCAGACAGGCAGACGGAATTGACACCACTATTTTCGTTTGACTAAAATCTCGAATTGTTTTTTTTTCATAATCCCAAACCCAATCCCAATATACTTGCTTTATATCAAAAGGGGTGTTCACGTGGATCAACATACATGACAAACATCGCTTGATGGAAAAACCATACAAAATGGTGTGACATGCGGTTGTTTTAAGTGTTCAAATGCCACGAGCATGTTGTCAAGCACACTGGATCATGTCAACACCCCCAAATGAAAGTTTTTCCTAATGATGCCTATACCGCTATTCCTTGTTAAGCTTTGCCACTTGTTAGCCTTAATCATCAAGATATATTTCATAAATTTTTTTGTTTGTGAATAACAAATCCTACATTATAAGAATTATCTGAGATGTTGAAAATTTTCTATCACAAGTTTCTTTCCCAAACGAAATACATTAATTATAGAATTCGTATTTCAATACTTTTATCTTTAAAATAGCAACAGCAAAGGAAAACAATTTGTAGCCATTAAAGGCATTTAAAAACCTAAAGCATGCCATTGTAAGTGGTCCCATTGTTTATAAATAACTGTTTTCTATTTTGGGTCAAATTTTTAGAAAATGACCCCCCCCCCCGCCTGAACGGGGGGAAATAGACACCCCCTCCCATACGATTTTTTTTCGTCTGAATCTTATCTATAAGTTTAGATTTTTTTTCACGTGTTATAAGAATCACCCTAACCACATTATTTGAACCTTGAAGTGAAAAAAGGGAGACCAGGGGGGTGAAATAAAAATCTGAACAAATTAGGGAAATTGTTTTTCAATGTTTTGAATCGAATGAGAGCTATCCAAGACAACGTCCAATTTAAGGACCACCCTTATATACATATGTACATACATAGGTATATAGTTAAAGTTATAAGGGATTTCCATAAGAAGTTCTGACCGTTTCGTTCCTCTGAGCTCCTCTTCAAGAAGTTCACTGGCTAATCTTTTCGGAAAAAAAGATTAAATACATATTTTCAACAGTAAGATTAGCACTTTTTCTATTTTTTTTTTTGTTTCATTAAAAGGTGAGATCTCAAGCGAAAGATGCTCTAGCTTGGGAGATTCGATTCATTATCTAAATATCAATATTTATATCCATTGAAATGACAAAGTGTAGTGAACTGATTAAAGTCAAAGCTAGAGCCAACAAAAGATTAAATCTTTCCGGTGACTTACACAAACAGTCAGGTAGAGTTGAAACACAAAAGCCTTCACAAGTCGCGATAAAATGATTTTTCGTTTAATTAAAATTTCTCTCACTCCCCCACAAACACCCATACAATGCCACTTCTATAAATCACGCTTAAATGCAAGTGCTTAATCAAATCGACCACATTAATTAGCACTGAGTGCAAATTTACGTTTTGTCCATGAGATCCAGGTCCTCCCTCACTGCATATGCTTATCGACTTGAATATACTTTTTTTTTGTGAACTTAATGGTTTAAACGGATCTGTGTCGAAAGGGTGGCCTATCTACCCTAGTTGAAAAGTAAAATGTTCTTGTTTGGACTGTAAAAATGAAAAATTGCTGGCTTTCTTTTCATTAAACTACCCATTTATTGCCTCTATTTTTATTTGCGTTATTATGGCTCCATGGTTGCCGTTGGAGTCATGAACCATTACAATGGGGAATGGCCCAGTCCAACACCACTTTAAAATCTACCTAAATAATATTTTTTCTTTTATTCAATACGATTTTAGCTGGCAAATAAAAAAAATGTAAGTTTTCAAATTAATACGTAAAAAACATAAATAGCTAAAAACTTCCTGTGCCAGTAGGAAATTTCCAAAAATTTACAACTGAAGAAGTAGGTGGGTTTTTTTCTCTAGAAAAAGGAGCTGCACCTCGGAATTTCCCATAAATAAATCAAATAAATTGGGTGGCGCAACAGCTCGTTGGGAACCAGGGCCTAGTG
The DNA here is from genome assembly GCA_963921185.1 of Dasysyrphus tricinctus. Lineage (NCBI taxonomy): Eukaryota > Metazoa > Arthropoda > Insecta > Diptera > Syrphidae > Dasysyrphus > Dasysyrphus tricinctus. The sequence continues at coordinate 227,073,530 of OY992530.1, read as the reverse complement.
ACTTTCAACTCTCAACCATTCCTGTGTGCGTGTTGTTGGCAGGAATGGAGGGGACCTACAGTTTTTTGCCGAGTCCGAACGGCTAAATGAGCAGCACTTGTTCATGACAGGTATACTCTTGGAGGATTTGCAAGGAATTTCCTATGGAATCATAATATAATGAATTCAATACAAGCTTGTCATTGGAAGAACGTTTCTACACATTTCTTACTTAGTTATTTAAGGTGACGCTACAGTTCGGGCTGGACCAGGGCCTCAACCAACAAGCTTCTTCCACCCACCTCGGTCTCTAGCCAGCTATCTCCAGTTTTGCAGCCAAGAAGTTTGAGGTCCTCTTCCACTTGTGCGCGCCACCTGTTACTAGGTTTTAATGCTTAATCTATTGCACCGTCCCACGGGGCAAGATTCAAAGACTTTCTGAGCAAGACCATAAATGTCTATTCGCTCTAGGTGACTCAGACTCAGCCACCTCTGTCGTTGGCTTTGCACTTTTGTTGCTATGTCGGTTTCATTGTACAGCCAGTACAGTTCGTTTTTGTATTTTCTTCTCAATTACCCATCTATGCAGACGGGATCAAAAATCACCCGAAGAATTTTCCTCTCATAACAGACTAAGGCGTTCTCATCCAAAGTTCATAGCAGCCGATGCCTCTGCACCATACATCAGGACACCTTAGTTGCATGAGAGAGGGCCTTCTTAGCCCAAAGAGCAGCGATTGGCAGGAGTAATTCTTACCTTTTGCGGAGCCAAGGTACACAAAGTCTTTGACCACCTACGTGCATCATCCAGGTTAAATCGCCGCTATACAATTTTCAGAGATGATTTTTCCGTAACCACGATGTTCCCTTGATCATCCGTGCAGGCTTCGATTCGAGAATGGTAACCTTGGGAGGTTCTTCTTAGCGTTAGGTAAAACTTCCAAACTTCATTCCTGCTATAATAGCATCCTTTTATTTCTTCTTTCACAGACTCTTCATATTCCTTCTTTTCTTTCTGAAAAGCCGGTGTTCCTCTAGCTTCTCTTCAGCTCGTAAAGCTCACGAGCAGCTGTTCTTCTTTGCGGAACCGTTTTGTATGCTTGTTGTTTCTTGTTTGGCTGAGTGTACTTGCCAGCGTTTTTCGTGTGGCTGTCGTGAAAGGCCCTGCATGTCAAAGGCGGCATCTCTTATGGCTTTCTGGCAATCCTTTCACTGGTTCTCTATGCTTGAAGTAGGTGGCATAGTAAATTTATATAAGATGAAGCGAGATACTCGATCGGAAAAGGCCCTGAAGATTTCTTACAACTGTAGCCGTCCGACGTTGAATTTCTTCACAGTATTTCACAATGTTTCGTCCCGCAGCAAAGTCGATTAACCTGAGTCCGTTAACGGAGGAGGTGTCGTGCAGGCTTTATCTTCAGATTTTGCCACCAAAGACATCTTCTAAACTTCTCTTCCTAGTTTGGCAATAAAATCACCCAAGACAAAAATTTTAATAGCTAGGGCATTGATCATATGTCTTGTCCAGGAGCCCATAGAACTCATCCTTTGTGTCATCATCTTCCTCCTCCCCAACCAGGAGGACCAGACCCTTTTAATTTAACTTTAAGGGCGGGGAGCCAGATTAAAAGGTTGAGCACACAATACGTCGAAGTAGCCCGTAGAAGGTGTTCATTAAGTGGTTCAGCCTGACTAGATCGCGAATCCATCTGGGGAATTCTTTAGCTGCCGCACCGCCTTGATGAAAAGAGAAGTGACGTATAGGAAACACTTCTGTTGGTCTCTGTCTTCAAGACTGTTGGTGACACCGTTGACTCTCTATGTTGAATTCATCCGCTGCACTCTACCATTCTTCCAAGACTGCGGGCAATTTGAACAATGTACAGCCTGTCATTCAGGACAGAAGATTCAACACTCACGCGAATAAAGGTAGAACTATAATAGTCGGAAGGGCACTGAAGCTAATGTCAAAAACCAACGAAAGTAGCTTTCCGTACCGAAAAAAGGGGAACACACCCATAATGTAACTATCATCTTTCTGTTTTTGGCATTCCTATTTCACCAAATGTCAGTTTTACTTAAGTGAGGTGCGCTCGGGAGCGCACCTCACTTCCGTAACCAAAGTTGAACGAAACTTGACGAAACGCTCCACTTCGCAATTATAGTCGCGTCAAATGCTTTCCGTGTATTCGCTTGTTTTCTTCCGACCACTTAAGTGCCCCTGCGAGCATTATAGTTCTAGCTTAAGTTAAGCACGTCAAGTCACGATGGATGAGACCAATATCAGATGGTTATGGTTACCACGTGGAAGAGGTTAAAGAAGTACAAAGACGTGTGGTATCGATTATAGCACTTGACGACGTGCCATGTTGACCGCTGCCAACAACACCGAACTATTTTTATACATTTATGAACTTGCGAATAGTTTTTTAGTCCAGGAATAACTTCATCTTTCAGTTGTCGGAAATCTATTTAAATCGATGTGTGGCTCTATCTTTATCACCATTTTATCGCCTTTTACTATTAAAAGTGAGATGGTGACACAATGAGATTACACTCTCCAAAGATTTCAATAGAGCTAGAGTCTGCGTATCGCATGAAGATAAGAAAAATTCACCATAGCATGCGACTTGATAAGCGAAACTAAATAAACTCATTGGCAACAGACAGAAGCAGAAGAGGCCGCAAGTAGGTATGATAGTAGGATCATCTACAAAATTACCTAAGGGCTTACAGGTATCCAAAGCTCCCTCGTAAGAGACATAGATGGGTCACTGCTAGTTCCGGATGAGGACCAGCTCAGAAGGTCGAAGGAGCACTTTTCTGCGGGCTTAAACTGCGTTTTCAATAGTAAAGTCAACCCATCACCCAATGATCCATCCGTAGTAACAAATGCCGAATACACACCGCCTCTCCCAGTAGGGGTAGGGAAGAAATCTTAACCGCTATCAGAGCACTGAAGAAGAACAACAAAGCGGTTGTCTTGACGGCATTCCCACAGAGCTCTTACGAGCAGCGTCAACAACATCGAGTGATGTTCTCATTAAAAGAGCTTGGGAAACAGAGAGTTTTCTTGAAGAGTGGAAAAAAGGAATGATTGTCAAGCTACCAAACAAAGGAGAATTTACGCAGTGGGAAAACAGGAGAGGAGTTGCGTGCTGCCTGATGTAGAGAAAGTAATAGAAAAAATCGTTCTGGAGAGAATAAAAGACCACCTCGAAGACACGCTTGACGCCACGCAAGCAGGTTTCAGTACACTGGATCTTCATGTGTGGACCACATCAAACACCTTGCGGATCATCATGGAACAGTGCATTGAATATCGATCACCACTTCACCTGCTGTTCATCGACTTCGAAAAGGCGTTCGACAGTGTCAATAGAGAATTTATCTGGCTTGCTTTGTGCAGGAGGGGCAGCCCGTATAAACTGATTGCTATTATTAAGACTACATGTGGTTGATCCAAATGTCACGTTCTGCCTAGAGGAAGGTTGACCAATACTGTTTCTGTTGTGATAGGTGATGTGCCGCATGCAGCTCTGTCGGCTGAAAATGGAGGAATTCAGTGGAATCTGCAATCATTCCTCAAACATCTGGACTACGTGGACAACGTATACTAACTCTCTCATAGGATCATGGATCTCCATTAAATGACAACAAGGGTGGAGAGAGAAGCTGAAACCGTTGGACTTAAGATAAATACGGCAAAAACAAAAAGGATCAGCCTTGAAAATTCCTCATTTACCCAATTAGATATTTCTGGGCAACCAGTAGAGATGGTGGGGAGTTTCAATATTTTAGAAGTATTGTCTCTACTAATAACGGGATCAACCTTGATATAATCAGCCGAATCGGGAAAGCAATGGCTGCATTCGGAATGCTGTCCAAAATATGAAGAAACAACTCTTTAAGCCTAAAGACCAAGCTATGACTGTATCGCTCCAATATTGAATCCGTGCTTCTTTATGGGTGCAGCACTTGGGAAATATCGCCCGCTGTCACAAGAAAGCTGCAAACGTTTGTGCTATCTGCGAAAGATCTAGAGGATTTTCTGGTCTAACCGTATCTCCAATGATGAACTTCATGCGAGGGCAGATCAGGATCCCATCGACTCTATAATACGAAAACTTAAGTGGTAGTCGATTCGGCATAAGCTTAAAAAAGGTCACGAGTGCATTGCGAGTCAAGCGATGCAATGGAACCCCCCTCACGCAGCGAAATAGACGAGTGGGCTGACGCAGAAGTACTTGGCGAAAAACAGTCGAAGATGAATCAGCAGTTGGAAGAGTTGGAGAGAGCTTAGGTACATCTCCGGAAACCGTTCACGATGGTGCGTAGGAGTAGTGAAGGCCATATGCCCTGCAAGGGGAACCCCACGGACGTAACAGATTTGAGGTCCTTAGTAAGTAAAGTAAGGATTTAAATAAATTAAATAGAGATGGCGCCACAGTAAAAATTACCCTCAGTTTGATCCCTGAATTAACTTACCAAATTTTGTTGGTTAATTGATTCGGAGTAAACTTGAGGATTCAAATTGACTGAAAAACACGTTTCTGAAGTTAATCGAGCTTAAACCAAACAAATTTTTTCCGAAAATCTTTTGAAAATGATTATAGGTGTTCCTTGATAGAACTCAGAGCGAAAGATCAGAAGAGACCATAAAAACAATAAAATTTCATTAAAAAAATTGCATTTTCCATTCCCTTTTCCTTGATGAGCACCTAAGTATCCTTGATATTTTAATAGACTCTCTTCATTCTTCATTCTCAGATTGAATTAAACAATTTAAGCTAGAAATTTTTGTTGTATTATTTTACCTTTAGATTCGTATGCTAATGTAACTTAAATTAAACTGAGTCTCTTGCTGAGTAATATCTACCGGCAATGTAATGAAATCTACAATTCATACATAGATAACCACATAAGTTTTTAACATCGTTAAATCATGTTTTAATCATATTATTATATAAAAATCCTGCCAGTGGAAATAATTTACACTCCTGAGTAAAATTCCGACAACCGGTAACCGGCACAGTCGGTCTATCAAAGGAATGATTTGTGGATTCAGAACTGTGTTCCGGTTAAAACCCAGAATTTCATTTCATTTCGTTTTTGTTGATTTCTTTTATTTTTCTCGTAAAAATATTTTCCTTTCTGGAAAATTCTTGCTCCACTCACTTCCATCCCACCTGTCTCGTTCGTCGACAATTGATGGTGGAGAGAGCAGGTTTTTATTTCCGCTTTCCTTTTTACCTGTCATCGTCGGTATAGGAATTTACGACGACGTGCGAACATTTGTCTATAGACACCCTCTATACCATACCTTCATACCTTCTGCCTCATGCTCGTTGTAACTGCAACAGAACCATCAGGACCAGGTCAACATCCTTTTGCGGAGGGCATGAAAAATTAATGAACTCAAACGAACTCACACACAAGAGAATCACTCTCAGAGGATGATGACGGTGTCCTGGTCCTGGTATGGATGGACCCAGGAGGTATATGTAGGTCTATAAAGATGATGGGCAGAATATTCTATGGAAAAACAGGTAACCCATCAACCTTATGAGGGTTGATACGGTGGGCGGGAGTGTTGAATATTGGCCTTTTAATTTGATGCTGGTAAATTTGATTAAAAGCCAGCACAGCAGTGGCGTCAACAGCCGCCACAAAGGATATTTACAGATGTTTGTCAGGTGTTTCCTGCCTCTGCAAGTAGAGCATTTTTCAATTAGGTTTTTGGTTATATGGCTGCAAGGGTAGGTAATTATTGCTACATTCAAAATTTATGACAACGAAACGTTTGATTGAAAAAAACTCATGGCGGGAGAGAGAGAGATATTGAAGATAACTTTAATCTATCAATTGGGAGATTTAAAGTTCAAAAAGGATTGATTGCTCATAGCACGACTTTGGGTATGAAATTGAATTATTCTATAGACACACAGGGTATATCGTATACCAAATAAACTTTCATTATTGATTTTTTATGATTCAATTTTCAATATGGTTTCGATTTTTGAAACACATGTTTAATTCAGTCTCCTTGCAAAATCTGAAAGGAGGATAACTTTCGAAACAATTTGCTACGCATATTATAATATTTGAGAGAACAGAAAACTTTCAGTTGGCAATGTAAGTGAAACTAGAAAGAAACAGTCAAGTAGAAAATTGTATTGAATAAATTTGTTAATGGGTTGTTTTCTAAGATGTTGCAATAACGACCATTTTTCTTATAATACACAAATCACATGTAGATATGTACCTATGTTCCTCTAAAAAAAATATACTCGATTGGATTGTACGATCTGGTTTAAGGCTATATTGAAACTAGGCAATTATATACCTAGCTATAAAGTAGCTCAAAAACAGCAAGGCCGCTGGATCTGATGGTTTAACAGCGGAGCTCTTCAACCACCGAGAGGATGTGTTCATATGTAGCATCCACAAAAAAAGTAGTGTCTAAGAGAATAGAGAATAATGGTCAGTGCGAAGGTCTGGGTTCAATTCCCAGCCACTGCCACCTAAAAAAAAACTGAAATGTTTTTCCCAAGGTACTGCCTCAAATCTTCTACGAGTATATTTGTCATAAAATAAGTGCTTCTCATATAGCCGTAGGTATCCTCCATTCCTGTCAGCAACACGCCCGCAAGAATGGATGACAGTTGTAATTCACTAGGACCTGGGTTTCCACGAGCAGTTGCGCCACCAAATTTATTGAATCTATGTCCTGCAAGAACAATGGGCATATCCCTGATAAACGTCGCATACAAGATCCTATCCAAAGGTTTCTATGTGAGTGTCTTTAAGTCGTTCTGCAACATTATAATCGGCAAGTAACACTGTTGCTTCTGGCCAGTCAGATCGACCATAGACCAAATATTCACTCTCAGGAAAGTCCTAGAAAAGATCAACGATTTTCATGTTGAGGCTCACCATTCATTCATCGACTTCAAAGTCGCATATGATGGCATTCATCGTCAGGAGCTCTTTATGGTGATGGCTGGAATTGGGGATCCCGGAGAATTGATCCAGTTGTTTCACGTGCCATTAGAAAAAACGCGATACAATGTGCAACCTGAGAAAAGCTCTTCCGCGGTATTCCAAACTTACACAGGCAGGGTTTCAGCAAGGAGATGCGTTGTGATTTCTTCAACTAGTTTCTGGAAAAAAATAGCTGATAGGCTGTTATAGGGGCCTTCAAGGCAATTGAAGAAACATGCAACACTTTTTGGTCTTGAACTAAACAAGAATAAGACCAACCAAATACATGCTATCAACAAACAAAGGGTAGACACGGTGCATTCAAGAGGACACAAGCGTCCACAAGCTTTCTAACAAGCGAGCCTCTGTCTATCAACTCCTATTGTCTCACCTCCCCGTGGTGAACATCGAGTGCTTAGTACCTTTAAGTGAAGATGGGGTTCCAATCCCTGTGAAAGGTTGGGAGTCTTGCCGTCAGGGTGATTTCCCGGCCACGTAAAGAGATACGGATGGATTAACTGTTGACGAACCTAGCAAACGAAGTAAGGACAGCTAACTTCAGATCTACACGTGGGATGTTCAGCACGTAACTTGATACAATCGAGTATAGTCTGTTCCTTATTTACTTCAAACGGATAAAAACATTTGACTGAGCCAAATATTAGGAACAACCTATTCTCGATTGTTTCGACTAAACTCGAACGAACGAAGTTACGTGCTATACCCCCAGACATCACCGCCATCCAAGAAGTGCGATGGGATGGCCCGGGTAAACGAAAACTGGAAAACAGCAATATCTACTTCGGTGACTGTTACCGACCAGCGTCGTTAGAGGCAAGAAGTGTTGAGTTTTCCACTATGTGAACGAGCACCTCACGACAATTTGCATCAAGGCATCAAATGCGCACATGCCTCCACAGAGGAGAAAGATAAAGACACCAAGGATGAGTTCTCCGAGCTCCCAGACAAGACATATGAGCAATGCCCTAGCTATGACATTAAAATTGTCTTGGGTGATTTTAATGCCAGGCTAGGAAAAGAAGACGTCTTTGGTGGCACGATCGGAGGATATAGCCTGCACGACGCACGCCACCTCCAATATCAGACTCAGGCTAAACCGACTTTGCTGCCGGGTGAAACGTTGTGGCAGCTAGTAGGTACGCAGTTCCCGCATCTCGATATACATAAGGGAACATAGCGAATTCCTGGTCAATCAACCACCAACCAGATTGACCACATTGCGATCGACGCAAGGCACTCTTCCAGAATCAAGGATGTCCAAAAGTTCGGAAAAGCCAACGTTGACTTGGACCTCGTTGTAGCCAATATAACTACGGATAACTACGTGCTGGCAATCGCACGACCACCACAGCGTAAACCCTGATTCGACAAAGAATGCTGGCAAGTACATGCTGCAAAACATACGGCATACAAAGCGCCGCTGCAAAGAAGGACCAGAGCTGCTCCCGAGGTTCTACGAGCAGAATAGGAGAGAGGGACACAAGCTTCTTAAGAGGAAAAAGAAAAAGCATGAGAAGCACGTGATCGAGTAAATACAGGGATGCCAGAGCAGGAATGAAGTTCGGAAGTTTTACCAAAAAGCAAAAAGAACCTCCCAGGCCCGAACCGAAGCCTGCCAGGACTATTAGGGGAACATCGTGGTAGAATCACAGTTGGTGCTGAGGATGTGGTAAAATAATTTCTGTAAATTGTAGCAATCTGCCACCATGGAGATTGCACCATTCAACCTGGACGAAGTAGGCCAACAATTCCGTCCACCTGATCTCCAATAAAGTCCAAAGCTGCCCGAGCAGATGGCCTTGTGGCTGAGCTGTTCAAACTGCCTGGCGATGAATTGGTTAGGAGTATGCACCAGCTCATTCGCAAAATATGGTCGGAGGAAAGCATCCCCGACGAAAGGAACCTCAGCATTGTTTGCCCGATCCTCAAGAAAGGTGATCCTCTGGACTGCACCAACTACAGAGGCATAAGTCTTCTTAGTACCGCCTACAAGATCTTCTTTGCCGTACTTTGTGAACGCCTGAAGCCATTCGTCAACAACCTGATAAGTCCACCATCGACCAAATATTCGCACTACGGCAGATCTTGGAAAAATCCAGGAGTTTCAAATCGATACCCACCACCTTTTCATCGATTTTAAGGCTGCGTATGACAACGTCTAAAGAGACGAGCTATATAGAGCAATGTCTAGTTTTTGCATCCCAAGCTCGTACATTTGTGCAGGATGACGATGGAGAGTGCACGCTTCTCCATCAAGGTCGGCAATGACCTCACCGAAACCTTTGATATCAAAAAAGGCTTAAGACTTCTTCAACATCGTTCTTGAAAAAATAGTGTAAGCTACTCACGTCAACACTAGATGCACAATCTTTCAAAACTACGTCCAATTACTTGCTTACGCTGACGACATTGATGTCATCGGACGAAAAAACCGAGATTTCAGTGGTGCTTTCGTGAGTATTAAGAAGAAGGCCAAGAAGATGGGGTTAGCGGTGAATGAAAGCAAAAAGAAATATATGCTGTCAACAAGAAAGGACACCCAACATCGGCGTCTCAGACAGAACGTCACTTTATAGACAGCTATAACTTTGAGGTGTTCAGAGACTTTGTCTACCTAGGATCCGCTATAAAAAGCCCTCTCTCGAGCAACTAAACTGTCTCTGTGAGAGGAAAATTCTCCGGGTGATTTTTGGTCCCGTTTGCATAGATGGATAATGGAGAAAAAGATACAATAACGAACTGTACGGGCTGTACAGCGACACCAACCTAGCCACAAAAGTGAAAAGCCAACGACTGAGATGGCCAGGTCACTCAGAGCGAATGGACACCAATGCTCCGGCCCGGAAAGTCTTTGAGCCCAAACGCGTAGGACAGCGCAGTAGAGGTAGACAGCTTAAAAGGTGGCACACGCAAGTGGAAGAGGTCCTCAACCAACTTGGATTGCTAAACTGGAGACAGCTAGCTAGAAACCGAGCCGGCTGGAAGAAGGTTGTAGGTTCCTCTGACCGGTAAGGCCAAAGGGAAAAATTTCAACTAATATCACATTGGTCAATAACTTATCTTTATATAGGTAATTTATTTGTTCATACAAATGTGATAGCAAAATTCGACGGAATTATTTAAATTTCGAGACACATTACCTAATTGAAATAATATCATTCCATAACATTTCTCAGAAATAAAGCTTGAAGTGGAAGCTCGAAGTTATATTTAAGTTTACGCTTCCCAGAATTTAATTTACTAGGACCACAGTTAAGAAAACTGAAACCAACACAAGTATAGTATCCGCATAGCAAACAGTTTGTTTTTTGGTATTTTATAATTAAGGAAGTCATCCAGCACCAGCTGCAATTCCTAACCTGGTTCCCACCGAGTGCAATAAGTTAAGTTGTATACAAATACTTACTTGTATTTTTCTGTCGAAATACATGATTTGCCGCCCCCCCCTGGCAAAAATCCTGCGCCTTTGAAAGCTTAACATTTTGCTAAGTGAATTGCAGATACGAGATTTTGATTTTTCGGCGTCGATATGGAGAGGAATGTGTAATATTGATTGCACTTGCTCATTCTGTATGATGTATCTTCTCGCCTACTTACACACAAATGCCATGCAGCATAAGTCGGTTTTGGTTCAGCTTATTCACTTTTAAACTCTTACCAAAGTGCTTGTATCGATGACTCTTTATAAAGGAGTCTGTAAGGATGCACGCATCATCGTCAACATGATTTTCCAAGCTAACTGTTCACATAATCTCATCCTTATTTTCCTATACTTAAGTAGTTATCATTGCTTTAAGATCTTCAATATTGAGAGTGATGGGATGATTGTATAGTCGGTATAGAGACGATGAAATTCATGCAAAGGATATCATTGTGATTTCGAATATTCACATTAAGTCACGTTCGTTCCAAATCGTTTAGCGGCAGTTGCTTGAACTACATACACAGACAGTAGACACAAACACAAATGTGAATAACAGTGACATAATCCAAGAGCACCTTTTCAAATTTCGTTTAGAATCTATTTTTTTGTCAGATAGGTAGGTAGGTATGGTATGGATACTTGTGATATGTTAATCGACAAAAGAATATTGAAAGAGTATAAAAACAGTTGCAGCAACGATGAGTATATTGTTTCCTTGATCGAAGACAGAATGCATATTATAGTATAGAAGAATGGCAATGCATTGAAGTGACAGGAATAATAAAGTGCAAGGAACTTCCTCCACAGAGTATTCAAAGGCGTAAAAAAACAATATAAAGGTGGATTCGAGCTTACAAGGGCCGTGGGAACAAAAGCCCCATCACTTTTGTTTGGAATATTAAAAATTATTGAAAACGACAAAAACTAATCTTAAAATTAATGGCACAAAATTATAGTGAAGTTAACACTATACTAAAACAACTTTAGTGTAACACAAGGTGAAAATGGCGTTTTCTTAAATGATAGACGATGTCGAACCAACTTTATGATTAAACACTTGCATTAAAGTTAAAATCACTAAAGTCTGATTTTAATTTTTTAGTATCACACTAGCTCAAATGACGTCTGTCGCCCGAACTGTCATTGACTTAGGCAAGTTCAACTTCCATTTTGTTTAGAAAATGGTCTTAGCGCGACACTAACTAGCATGTGTCTATAATTCAGGAAAATTTAGAGAACTGCATTAAAGTTAAACAATTGTTAACTAGTATCACGCTAAGGCTCTTTAAATAGGCTGTCTATAATTTTGCGCCAATGATTTTAATATCCAAATTAAAGGAGCCAACAATTATGGAAAGCATCAAAGTGTCTTAAAAGACTCCATCAGACTTAAAACCAGTTTTTTCATTTAAAAAATCTTGGAGATGAAAATACCCCAAATCATAAATGATGCCCACGAATGAGTAAGTAAGAACTACTTATTCGTTACTTAAAAACATTGGAAACGCAAATTCGAAGAAAAAAAACAGCTCAAAGCTCGCATTGCAGCAACTCCAGCAGCAGGGAGAAACAAGCTAGAGTCTGCGTATCGAATGAAGATGAGAGAAGTTCACCGTAGCGTGCGACGTGATAAGCGTAACTATATCAACGCATTGATAACAGAAGCAGAAGAGGAAGTAGGTGTGACAGTAGCTCCGTCTACAGAACTACGAAAGAGCTTACAAGTGTCCAAAGCTTTTAACAACACCTAGTAAAGGATATAGCCTGATCACTGCTAGTTTCAGGTGAGGACCAGCTTTAAAGGTGGAACGAACACTTTTCTGCGGTTTTAAATCGAGTTTTTACCAGCGAAGTCAATCCAACACACACTGACCCGTCCGTAGTAACAAATGCTCGAATACGCACTGAATCCCCCAGTAGAGAAGAAATCATAACTGCAATCAGGGCACATAAGAACAACAAAGCGGTTTGACTTGATGGTATTCCCGCAGAGCTCTTACGAGCAGCGCAAACAACATTGAGTGACCTCCTGCACCTACTCATTGAGAGAGCTTGGGAAGCAGAAAGCTTTCCTGAGGATTGGAAAAAGGGAACGATGATTGTCAGGCTACAAAAGAAAGGAGACCTTACGCAGTGCGAAAACTCGAGAGGAATTTGCGTGCTGCCTGCTGTAGCCAAAGTGATAGCAAAAATCGTCCTGGAGCGAATAAAAGACCACCTCGAAGATATCCTTGACGTGGACCACATCAACACCTTGCGGATCATCGAACACTGCGTTTAATATCTCGATCACCACTCCATCTGCTGTTCATCGACTTCGAAAAGGTGTTTGGTTTGACAGTGTCAACAGATAATTCATCTGGCTTACTTTGCGCAGGAGATGCATCCCTGATATATTGATTGTTATTATTAAGGCTACATAAAATGATGGATCCAAATGTCAGTTTTTGCATAAGGAAAAGTTATCGGAGTTTGAAATCCAAAGTGGGGTTAGACAGGGTTGTATACAGTCACCAATACTGCTCCTGTTGTTAATAAGTGATGTGCTGCATGCAGCTTTGTCGACTCCCAATGGAGGAATTCAGTGGAGTCTGCAATCACACCTCAAACATCTGTACTACGCGGGCGATGAGCGACGTATGCTTACTATTTCATAGGATCATGGATCTCCATCAAATGACAACAAGGTTGCAGAAAGAAGCTTAAATTGTTGGGCTCAAGATCAATACGGCAAAAACAAAAATTATCAGCCTTGGAGCTTCCAACCTCCACAACCAGCAGAGATGGTAGAGAGTTTTCAATATCTTGGAGGTATTGTGTCTACTGATGGAGGGATCGACCTAGATATAATCAGCCAAATCAGGAAAGCAAAGTCTGCGTTTAGAATGCTGTCCAAAATATGGAAAAACAACTCTATACGAGTATTCCACTCCAATGTGGAATCCGTGCTTCCTTATGGGTGCAGCACTTGGAGAGTAATAAACGCTGTCACAAGAAAGCTACAAACGTTCGTGAATAGATATCTGCGAAATATCCTGAGGATTTTCTGGTCTAAGCCTATCTCCAATGATGAATTTCATGCGAGGACAGGTCAGGAAACCATCGGCTCTGTAATACGAAATCATAAGTTGTAGTGGATTGGACATACGCTTCTAAAAGGTCAAGGGTACACTGCGAGTCAATTGATGCAATGGAACCCTCTCACGGAGTGAGGTAGAGGAGTGGGTCGACCTAGAAGTACTTGGCGAAGAACGGTCGAAGAAGAATCAGCACAACTGTAGAAGAGTTGGAGAGAGCTGAGGTACATCTCCAGAAACCGTACACGATGGCGCGTAGGATTAGTGGAGGCCCTATGCCCCGCAAGGTGAACCTCACGGACGTAAAATGTCCGGGGACCTAATTAAGTAAGTAATTACTTAAATGCTTTAAACAGCTGCTTTGATTTGCTGTAAACTCTGGTAGGATTTCCCAACTTTAACCTTTCAGTTTGTTGATAGAAGCGACGAATATGGACCTTCCTTTGTCACGCTCAAAGAGGTAAGTATAGGCATGAGTGTAAACATAAGTTAAAAAAAATAAAAAATAAATTGGGTGGCGCAACAGCTCGAGGAGAACCAGGGCCTAGTGACTTACAACTCACAACCATTCCTGTGTGCGTGTTTGTTGGACAGGAATGGAGGGGACCTACAGTTTTTTGCCGAGTCCGAACGGCTAAATGAGAAGCACTTTTTCATGACAAGTATACTCTTGGAGGATTTGTCAGTTCCTCGCAAGAGGCAGTACCTCGAATAAAACATTTCTGTTTTTAGGTGGCACGGCTGGGAATCGAACCCACACCTTCGGCATGACAGTCCTACGCACTAACCATCAAGCCACGAGGTACTACACATAAGTTAATCTATCAAAAAATCACCAGGGTACGATCTAAATGACTGCTTAGGTTTTGAAAGTAATGCCTTCAATAGCCTTCAAAATTGTGAACTAAACCTGAAAACTTCAACTTAGCCTTTAAAAAAACTAAGATACACATGTGACACATAATTAGAAAGCAGCAGAAGTCATTGTTAAACCTAAACAAGATAAGGCCACCAATACCTTCCAGTCATTGCAGATTTCGACAAACTGCTCTTAGGAAGGCTTAGCAAAATAGGAGAAGAAAGAAATATCAGATTGGATTTAATGTTGATCGAGTTGTTGTTCAAAAGTAATATTATATCAGGCGTGTTTTGTTGACCTTCTTGATGTGAACATTAAGAAATACTTCACATTGAGGCAAATTTTTCAATGTTAATTCCAACAACAACAAGTTAACTTCACATTTGAGCTCCAGTAACTCTATGGCTGAATGTGGAACGTATCTTAATGTTCACATTAAGGGGGTCAACAAAACATGCCTATTGACAATTCAATTCAATATTTGTATAACAAATCCAGCCCTGTATCACATCAAAATGTAAGCAAATTGAAAGATATTGAATAAGTGTGTTTTTTTGTGCACTCTTTTTACAAGTTTCGCTTAAGCATCAATTTCACATCATGAAAACAATATTAAAAGAGGAAACAAAGGGATATTGTGTGCTTTTGTTTTTTGCCTTAAATTTAAATAATAATATGCATTAGTTTTAGTAATTTCTTTTGGAATTTTATAAGAGGACCATGGTAGTACATAATAGAACTTTTTTTTTTGAACTTGACTTTCTTACGAAGTAGAATGTGATATAAATATTAAAATGTTGTACATTTTGAATATACTTGAAAATGTGGGGTATGGTATAAAGGAACAATTATTAACAAGGGTTTTTATTACTGAATATGTTTGTTTGGGGTATAAAGCATGCTTCTTAAGACCAAAAATTCTACTCAATTCACCGTAGCGATTCTGAGCGAATGGTTACACTGGTCACTTTTCAATATTTTTTGGTAGAACTTATGGCAACTTAGCCGAGTGTGACAATTCAACTCTTAAAGCTTTGTGTTCAAAATTGTTCCAGAATGATGTTTTCAAAAACTTTATTACAAAAAAAAATAGGAGGAAGAGCTAACATCATTGTGATCATTATCTCAGAAACGGAATGTTGCATTTAGTAGCATTTTTGATTTTAAAGCTTAGTACGCTGCTGATGCGAAACGAAAAATCCCATACAAAAATGACACAACGAAATCATAAACGAAAAATTTAGTATCACTTTTCGTTCTGCAGTACGCTCTGTTCGATGAACGAAATTGATAAATTGTTGCATATTTTTTGTAGAAGTCTACACTCTTTTTTCGCACACAATTAATTACCCAGGCCATTTATTTTGTGATTTGTGTTTTTTCGTGCTTAATTTTGTTAATTTTCTTTTTTGTCATTATAGCGTGGCTGCGTGTGTTTTTGTTTTCATCTGCATTTTTTTTTTTTTTTTTTGAATTGGTGGAACTGATAATGAACATTTTTCGCTGTGTTTTCGTAAGCATTTCGTTGTTTTGTTGGAGACCAACTAAAAATTTCGTTTCACATCAGCTGTGTACTAGGCTTAATGATGAAATTTATTCCGGAAGTCATTTTTGTAATACATACTGTCGCTTGGCCGCCATTTTGAAAAATGGCGCCCAACCTGTACTCCTATCAGGAAACCCAAATCGGGACACTGTTTGTTGATTTTTACATTTGAAATTTATTTTTGACATGCTAAGGATGAAGCTAAGCTTGGGAATCATTTTTACTTGCGATTATAGGTACTATAAGGCAAGTTTTGGATTCGTGCAAAAAAAAAATTTTGAGATAACAATCAAACATGATATTACGATGATAGAGAACACCAAAAAAGTGGGTGGCACAATTCTGTCTGTCTGTCTGTCTGTTCGTCTACTGCCTAAAGGGCTCGATCTATTTTCTTCAAACTTGGTACATAGTGGTTTTTGGTGATTCTGCCGACACAAATTTTTTTCATTTTTATTTTAGAACCAAAAATAACGATACCTGCCATACATTTCTTTTTGGCAAATTTACATAATCGTATTTTTTCCTCAAAAACGGCTTGACAACTTTTCTTAAAAAAAATTCAATAAATTTATTTTAATAAAGGCTTTCTTTGGGTGGAAAACCATTTTTCAAAAATGGTTATTAATGGTACCTCCCAAGGAACCATTTTTTTAATTTTTGATTTTCTTCAAAATGGTATGACCGATTTCAATTATTTTTTTTATACAGAACTTCCAAAAAATGTTAATAGATTTGTGTACCAACATTTTTGAAAAAATATTTTTTTGGATTTAAAAAAAAAATTCAAAATTTTTTTGGAAAATCAAATATTGCGAAAACGGCATCATAGATTTTTTTGAAACTCGATATTTAAGACTTTTTTAGTACTCTCTAAAATATTTTTAGAACAAATTTTACATTTATGAAAAAATAACGGTACCTTCCATACAAAAGTGAAAAAACCACAAAGGAAAATATTTTTTGCTTGAAAACGACTCCTACGATTTTGATTAAACTTTTTACATATTATACTAAAATTAGTACGATCTACCATCAAAAATTATAAAATTTTACACATAGCAACTATTAGTAGTACCTGTCATAGAACGTATTTTTTTATTTTGAGTTTTCTCGTTACCAGCTTAGCGGATTTAAATGAATTTTTTTATTTACAAATTTCAGATAAGATTAAATAATATTGCATATCAAAATTTTCCAAAAAAAAGTTTTTGGATTTTTAAAAAAAGTTTCAAACTTTTTTTTTGAAAATTCGATATCTCAAAAACGGGTTGACAATTTTTTTCAAATTTTGTTTTTATATACACATAAATATATAGTTTAAATCTGCATACCAAAATTTGTTCTTAAAAATGTTTTAAGAATTTTATATATAAAAAATTAATTTAAAAGAAAACCGCTCCAACGATTTTAAATTTTTTTTCCCATACAATCATATTCCATCATGAATCAAGATGGCATACATTTTTTTCACCTCAAACTGTCAAAAGAGTTGTTTTAGCTAGTTTAAATGTCGTATTTCATGCTTCTCTACATTTTTCTCTCATGGAAATTAATGTTTGTATATATACAATTTTCTTAAACTCGCTGTGTCTTGAACATAAGAGTACGTGCGACCCAGTCGTGCATTTTATTTAATCGTTTGAACACCATTTTGAAAATTGGCGCCCAATCTGGGCCAAATGGTACTTTTGGTGGACATAACTTTGTTTGATGTCAAAGCGTGGAATTTCCATTTTTTGGTAGTTTTTAATATAGGTCAGAAAAGTTGCGAAGATAGCTCCACATACCAAACGTATGTTGGGAAAAAAAGTTGCAAGGTTTTTCGTGTTCCAAATGTTCAAAATTTACAAAAACATGGAAGTCCCACCCTTATAGTATTAAAAAAGCATGTTCCCGAGATGTCAGAGTATATTTTCCCAAAACACGTTTGGATCTAGAGGCGTTTTCATAATTTTTTTCATTTTCATAATATTAAAAACTACCAAAAAAGTGTAAGGTCCAACCTTTAACATAAAAAAAGTATGTTTCCAAAATGTGGCAACGCTGACATTCTACCCATAGGTGCATATACTTAAAATGTATCCTTTATTAAGGCATCAACCTTTGTTTTTCCAAGACACGTTTGATGTCCAGAGGTGCTTCCGCAACTTTTTTCATGTTAAAAACAACCAAAAAATGGGGAAATCCCACATTTTGAATTAAAACAAAAAGTATATTCCTTAAAAGTGGCAACATTAAAATTTAAACAAAAGTTGCATTTACTCAATGTCTTTTTTTTTCAAAATACAAATTTTTATTTCGGATAACACGCTTTTTTCGTCTAGAGGCGTTCCCGTACCTTTTTTCATGTTTTAAATGTTAAAAATGATCACCCGCCAAATCTTTCCTATGTTCCTACTCTTTCTAACTAGTGCCGTGCATTTCAGGTTGCATTTAAAAGACCTTAGGTCTTACGGGCATATAGTTACAATTATTATTATTAAAAAAAAATAAAAAAAAGTATGTTCCCGAAAAGTGTGTACCCGAAACTGCGTCACTCTACTCACCTATCTTTTAAGACATCAACCGTTATGTTAGCCATGGAAATTTTCCAAGCAATTTATGAGTTTCTCTTTATTTTACCATGAGTAGGCGCCAATTTTCAAAATGACGTCCAAGCGACAGGACTACAAAAATTGACTCCGAAGCTAAATTTCATCCTTAGCATGTCAAAAATAAATTTCAAGTGTAAAAACAAGATCTCCCCCCATCAAGTGCCAGGATTTGGGTTTCCTGGCTGGAGAACAGGTTTGGCGCCATTTTTCGAAATGGCGCCCAAGCAACAGGAAAATAAAATGACTTTCCGGCTAAATTTCATCATTATCATATTAAAAACAAATTCTAAACATTAAAAAAGGTCCCCGCCAAAAAACGCACAGGATTCGGTTTCCCGGACTCATGTTGTTGATTTAAAGTCCTATTTATGTTCGAATAGGTTCGCTCGAAAAGCTAACCTTGAATTCTATTAAGAGTATCTTTTAAATTAAAGTATACAGAGTGTGGACTCGGGGACAACAACAAACCATTATTTCCAGTTTTTACCGAATGAATTGAAGTGGTTGTACCTCTGATTAGAAAAAAAAACACAGTTTTTGTCACCCTATTGTTTGTAACACAACCTCAAAAATTGCGAATAAAACGTGTTATGATTTCATTTTATAACGGGAATATCACGAAAACTCGAGTCGATGATGGTGAAAATGGATGACAAATTTGAGCTCAGCGCCCATTGGTATGCTTTAATTTTGTCACTTCTTGTCAAAAAGTGCAAGTGATGGGCATCGCTAAGGCCCTGCTTTAAAGCTAAGCTTTTTAAAGATACCATCATTTTGTAAGCACCTCAACTACATCCAGAGCAATTATAGACCAGGAAAAATAGCACAAATCGTATGGGGAACCTTGAAAAAATTAATTCATGAAATATTAAAATTGGAATCGACGGAGAATTGCAACCTCTATAACATATCCAAAGTCCACTAAAATCCCCGCATTGGCTTTTTGTGTAGATGCATTTGAAGACGTGCAGATTGGGAGAATTTGGAGGTCTATCTAACTAAAATATATGTTTTGGTACAACTTTATGATATGACACAAGCTTTAAGGGTAGTTTTTAACGCTGAATCTAATGAAACCTAATTCAAAATGATACAACTACCCAAAAAAAAGTTATAGTCCTTTTTATTTAATGATGACTTTTTTTCAGGTACAACAGGTAAAATATTACCGAAAACCCTTTGTAAATAAAGGTATGTTAATGAAACTTGCAATAAATGTTCCATTTGTCATACGAACTAAGAATCAAGACAGTCCCTAAAAATACTCATGGTGAAAGGGTGTTTTTTTTAAAGGGGGAGGGGCAAGTGTAGAATGTTGACCACTACACCCACGAAAAAACTCTTACACTCATAAAACTCGCCAAAAATATTAAATTTGTCATGGCAACCAAGAATCAATATAATCCACATAAATATATTTGTTCTGGGGGTTTTTTTTATTGAAGAGAGGAAAATCTGGGAAGAAGTTGGAAGATTTGAGCCAAAATCCCGATTCGGTCTAATTGAGGTATATACACAAAGTGTGGCATATGATTTAAGGGTATTTTTTAACGCTGAATCTAATAAAAGCAAAACTAAAATGATACAAGCTCCCTTAACAAAGTTATGGTCCTTTTCAAGCAAAAATCAATTTTTGAAATCGTATTTTCCGTAGAACAGGTCTAAATGTAACCGTCTCAAAAGCACTATTAGACCAAAGATATTTGAACGGACTATTTATATTCTTGGTTGCCATGACAAATTTAATATTTTTGGCGAGTTTCATGAGACTAAGAGTTTTTTCGTGGGTGTTATGGTCAACATTCTGCACTTTCCCCTCCCCTTTAAAAAAAAACACCCTTTCACCATGGATATTTTTAGGGACTGTCTTGATTCTTAGTTCGTATGACAAATGGAACATTTATTGCAAGTTTCATTAACATACCTTTATTTACAAAGGGTTTTCGGTAATATTTTTCCTGTTGTACCTGAAAAAAAATCATCATTAAATAAAAAGGGACTATAACTTTTTTTGGGTAGTTGTATCATTTTGAATTTGGTTTCATTAGATTCAGCGTCTAGATTCGAGTCTACGAATGAAGCTGCTAGGCTCAGGAAAGTCATGTCTAAAGTACCCATTCCCCCGGGATTTCTAAAAAGACCGGATAACACCTGGGCGGACTCCTGCTCTGAAACTTTAGAGTCACTTATAAGCACTCACTTCCCAGGATGTACTAGCAGTACATCTTCTGTGGACAGAGGGCCCAACATAAGTGAAATCTATGATATAGGTAAACAAATCGTAGACAGTAGGAAGGTGGCTTGGGCCATTGACTCCTTCTCAGCATACAAGTCTGCAGGGCCTGATGGAATCATTCCAATGATGCTCCAAAGCTCTAAAGATATAATTGTTCCGATTCTAGTGGATATCTATATAGGTTGTCTAAACATCACCTATATCCCCACTAGATGGAGAGAAGTCAATGTCATCTTCATTCCAAAAGCTGGCAAGCCCACCCATACCGAACCGAAGGACTTCAGACCTATTAGCCTTTCCTCCTTTCTCCTGAAGACCTTAGAAAGGTTAATTGACACTCATATTCGCCTAAAACTGAATAATGGTGTGCTCTCACAGACCCAACATGCGTACTTGAAGGGCAAATCTGTTGAGACAGCACTCCATGAAGTGGTCGGCACAGTTGAAAAATCAATCCACTTCAAGGAATTCACTTTAGCAGCATTCCTTGACATAGAAGGGGCCTTTAATAATGTTGATAACTATGCTATTCGACAAGCCCTAAACTCTGTCAGCGTCGATCCATCACTGATAAACTGGATTGTTTTCATGCTTCAAACGAGAATCATAAATGCAGAAATGGGTGACAGCAAAATAAGAGTTAGGACGAGTAGGGGCACTCCACAGGGTGGAGTACTTTCTCCTTTGCTTTGGCTCCTTGTCGTCAACCAGATCTTGGTCAAACTAAATCTGGGTGGCATCAAGGTAGTCGCATACGCCGATGACATTGTGTTATTGGCCTCTGGAAAATTTGCTCCCACTCTGTGCGAGCTCTTACAAACGTCCCTTGACAAGCTCAAAAACTGGGCCAGTAATTGTGGCCTTAATATTAACCCACTGAAGACAGAACTGGTGCTGTTTACAAGGAAACGTAATATTCCAAACATAAACCCGCCAACCATTAACGGAATACCGTTACAGGTTTCGGGTACTGTCAAATATCTTGGCATTGTTCTCGATCGTAAACTAAACTGGAAAGAAAATATTAAAGAAAGAGAAAGAAAAGCCTCAATAGCTTTCTACACTTGTAGCAGAATTTGGGTAAAAGATGGGGTCCCAGCCCCAGAACCATCCAATGGATGTACACAGCCATTATAAGGCCAATTCTAACGTACGCATGCATGGTCTGGTGGCCAGCCTTAGATAAGGAAACCAATCTAAGAACCATGACTAAAATTCAAAGACTAGCATGTATTGGCACAACCAGTGCTATCAGAACCACACCAACGGCCGCCCTTGGAACTTTCCTTTCACTTGCCCCACTCGATCTGTATACGAAAGGAGTGGCGGCCAAAAGTGCTTTAAGACTTGTTCAATGTAAAAATTGGAAAAAGGGCCTCTACGGTCACAGAACCATAATGAATTTTATAGACACAGACATTCCAACAGACTACGTTTCACCGCACATAGATTTCAACCCAGTAACCATAACAGATATCCCTACCAGGGAACTCTGGAATGAAAACAGGGTCATAAATGCAAATCATGTTTCGGTCTTCACTGACGGTTCCAAAACCTCGGAGGGAGTTGGGTCAGGCATCTACTCAGATAACCCACCCATAAAGCTTCCAAACTTTTGCAGTGTTTTCCAAGCAGAAGTGCTGGCAGTTTGCGAAGCCGCGAAACATCTTTCCTCAGTCAGTGAATTAGGCAACAACAATATTGACATTTTTATAGACAGCCAGGCGGCAATTAAAGCCATTTCCTCAATCACCACAAAGTCCAAACTGGTCGATCGCTGTCGGAATGAGCTAAGAGTACTCAATGCAACGAAGAAAGTTACCCTTAGATGGGTCCCAGGACATAAGGATATTCATGGGAACGAAATTTCAGATGAACTGGCCAAAAACGGGTCATTTCTTGATCCGAGCCAAATCGAAGCCTCTGTGCTCATGCCACTGGAGCAAGAAAAAGGTAGAATACACCAGAGTTTCTTGGAAGCTGCAAATGTCAGATGGTCATCCATCGACACTTGTCGGGTTTCAAGGAATCTATGGCCAAATATTTCAAGGAAAAAAACGGATTACTTACTTAAGCTAAGCAGGCCTCAATTATGTCTCATGGTTGGCGTCCTTACGGGCCACAACTCAATGGGAACCCACATGCACAGAATGGGCATCAGCTCATCGGACCTATGTAGAGGGTGTCATGATGAAGAGGCAGAGGAGGGCTCCCCCCACTTCGTTTGCGAATTCCCTGGCCTAGCTAGAACTAGAAAAGAAGCCCTTGGAGAATACTTCTTCGACGAACTGGGCGACATCTCTGTCTTGCCACTAAAGAACATCCTGAAATTCATTCAGAACTCAGGATGGTTCAGGGAGGCCCCCCAAACCTAAAACTTCTCCTTAACTCCCTCCCTATCCCTCCTAACTAACCACCTATACCCTGGGGAGCACAATGGATCCACCGAGATCCGAATGAGATGGTGCGGCTTGCCGCATTATCACCCCTTACAACCTAACCTAACCTATGCTGCCCGGTGGTTACAACCTGAAACCACCTCATCAAACATTTTTCTCTCGGCCCCAGTAGTTTTAATTAGGAACCACCTTATCAACTGTTTCTCTACAAAATAAGAAGAAATAATTATTTGAGAAACAAAGGATTAAAGAGTTCATCTATCTTGGAATAAACAATATCTCCATCAATAACACCTTAGTGGAAATCAGACGGGTTTGGAGTAAAATATGGGTTCAAACTTCCTTAGACAATTCTGTTAAAAAAAGGATTTAGGATCCAAGTAGTATAGTTACAAAATACTTTCTTAATCAATTAATTCTACTCAATCATTATTAAGTATTTAGCATAAATCAAAAATAAACTCTATCAATTCTTTAATACAAAGAGTTTATAAGTATGAAGGAGGGCTGTACGTACAGCTAAATCCAAATTCCTTAAAGCTACAATAATATTCAACCTTAATATCCTTTTGCATACTTTAACCCATTATTCAAGGCTAATTACAGCTTTCAATTTATAACTAATTATCCTTGTAAACAATCTCTTTTTGAATTCGAATGGATGCATCCATGTAAAACTAATTATCCTCCCGAAGAATCATTACCTTATCAGCTTTATAAAAGTTTTTTCTTTTTTTTTCAAACAAACAAAAAAGTTAAAGAAAAAATGTGATTCCGATTAAATGCCGACACAGAGCAATGTTGTTGTCATGGGTAAGTTTATATAGGCCCCTTCTGACTTTCAGCTCAGCTAACCATTCATTATATTGGAAATGAGATGAGATTCCCTTGTTTTTTAATTAATATTCCCTGTAGATGAAGTAAATTACGTGCACGTGACTGAATTTGAAAATTCAACCGATAGCTAATTTATAAAAGTTTTAGGTTCACCTGTCAAAAGTATGTTCTGTATCTTTGAATAAAATAAGATAATGTAGGTTTGTACCTACGTAGGATCTAGCGCACCATCATCATAACGAAATAAAACCATTATTTTTATACATGGTTTCCTATTTGAAAGAAAATAAATACACCTCTACCTACACATGTGAAGAAAAATGGTTGCATTTATAACAAACGTGAATATACCGAGAGCAAGATTAAAGATAAGTAAAAGATACATATATGTAGATACTTGTACAACACATATACATACATGACTAAACAATATCCTTGCTTCTATATCATGGAAGTGGGATATACACTAGTCAAAAAAATAAAGGAACAAGATTCTTTTTCAATTTTTTTTAGTGTTTTTGAAGAGCTGTATCTTTGTGATAAGTGGTCGTATTGAGTTGAAACAAACAGCATTCTACAGCTTTATAATTTTAGTTTTGAGATTTATTTGCAAATAATTTTTCTTACTGCACCATTATTTTTCTAACAAAAACTAAACAAAAATTAAAAAATGTTCCAAAAAAATATAAACAATTTATTTTAGATTTGTTTGTAAAAAAGTAGTTTTTAATTAATTTCTAGTCAAAAAAATATTATTTTTTCAACTAGCACACACTCAAGGGATTATGAATACTCTTATAATGTGACGATGTAACACAGCGCGAGCGTTAAGGAAATAGGAGATGTCGATGAACGTTGATCTTGAATACTTGTACATCACAATGAAATGGAAAAATCGATTAAGCAAAGCATTCCACATCCGAGTAGTACGGCTAGAGAAAGGACCTCTATATTTGACAGCACATCCGAGGTTTGGCTCAAAGGTAAACTGATGAGAATTCATAGCTTGACGAGTATAACGGCGAAATTGCTTCAGAGGGGGAATGCCACTGAGCATTGATGGTAGAAAAAACGATAGAGCATTGTGAGACAGGAGACATTACGACGACGGACGGTGTTCTAGAGAAACAAAAGTTTCAATACTTTTTGAATCACCTATAAGTTTAAGGGCAATGTTCAGGATTCTTTCCAATAAGCTCAAATGTGTAATAGGGGCATCCGCCCAGACATGAGAGTTGTACTCAAGTTTTGGGTGGATGTACGCTTTATAGATGGTAGCCAGATGAGAAGGGGAAACAAAACTTCTTGCATCTTTTAAGAAAACCTAAGCATTTTGATGTATTTTTCGCAAGAGCCAAAATATGATCATTCCATAAGAGATGATCTGTAAGGCACATACCGATCAAGGAAAGCTTTTGGTTACTACGATGTGAGTGCCATTCATGGATAGTGACATGGGTGGTATATTTCGCTTAACCGACAGAAGACAGCTCTTTGTTTTCGAAGCATTAAATTCCACCACGGTTGTAGAGACTCTTGGATATCCCAAGACACCTGGGATAAGATCGAACTTCGCAAATCGTTGAAAATTCAAATAAATGCCGAAGCAGATATTCAACGAAAGGCTGACTTGCGAAGAGAGTACCGCATTGCACATAAGATGGTCTATCGCTGTGTGAGACGTGACAAGAGGGTGAGGTTAGATGGACTCGCAGATAATGCGGAAATCGCTGCCAGATGAGGAGATATCCGGGAATTGTACCAAATAGCCAAAGACGTGATCGGCAAAAAAAGCAACATGAATCATCCTGTAATGGATAAGGATGGCACACTTTTGGTATCAATTGAGGATCAGCTTCGTAGATGGAAGGACCATTTTTGTGCCCTGCTAAATGAGGATTCAGTTGAGCAGAGTGCTGAAGTGCCCCAACTAAACGAGATGCGCAGGTCCTATAGGGGTATTGACATCGAACCCCCGTCAGAATCGGAAATCCTTACATCAATAAATCTCCTCAAAAACAACAAGGCAGCTGGACTGGACGGAATACCAGCTGAATTCCTGAAAGCCGATCCCGTAGCAGCGGCTAGTATTTTACATCCGTTGATACAAAGCATTTCCCTTCCAGGGATTGGAAGGATGTGTGATTGTTAAGTTGCCAAAGAAAGGTGACTTAAAGAATTGCAACAATTGGCGTGGTATCACCGTTTTGTCCGTTTTCCCAAAACTAATGGCAACAATCATACTCGAGCGAATAAAGGATAGAATCGAGTCTACACTCAAGAGGCATCAAGCTGGCTTCCGCAGTGGTCGATCGTGTGTCGACCATATCAACACCCTGCGTATCGTCCTCGAGCAGTCGATGGAATATCAATCACCGCTTTACCTCATGTTCGTGGATTTTGAAAAGGCCTTTGATCGAGTTAACCGAGAATGTATATGGAGATCGTTGCTTGGTAGAGGAATTCCACCAAAAATTGTTGCCATTATTAAAGAGTCCTACAACAACGCGAGGTGTTTTGTTTTGCACAATGGGCAGCTATCCGACTCCTTCGTAGTGCAACAGGGTGTGAGACAAGGGGATGTTCTATCGCCAATTCTCTTCCTGCTGGCGATGGATGACGTATTGACGGCCAGTGTTGGTACAGTGCGACAGGGCATTCAATGGAGACCGTTCGAAAGGCTCAGTCATTTAGACTATGCCGATGACATATGTCTGCTGGAAAATAACATCAGTGGGCTGAACGGGATGTGCCAAACACTGCAAGTGAAGGGAGAGTCGAGTGGTCTAAGAATAAATAGCAAAAAGACAAAAATAATGCTCACAGGCCACTCCACACAGCAGCGTATTATTCTTCAGGAGACGCCAGTTTAAGAAGTGGAACAGTTCAACTACCGTGGCAGTATTGTTTCTGCAAACGGTAGTTTAGATCTGGACGTTATAAGTAGAATAAATAAAGCTCGTGCTGCCTTCGGTACTCTGTCCCCAATTTGCAAATCCAGTCAAATCTCCTTACGCACTAAGTTGAGATTTTTCGAATCCAATGTCAAATCCGTGCTGTCATATGCTTGTGAAACCTGGAAAGTCACGTCTATCATTTCGAAGAAATTGCAGGCTTTTGTGAATGGCTGTCTTCGCCACATCCTAAAGATTCGCTGGCCACAAATAATATCAAATGAGGAATTGTGGCGCAGGACAAGTCAAGAGCGGCTGGAGGTCGACATAAGAAAACGTAAATGGCGTTGGATTGGTCACACTGAGGAAACCAAACGATGAAATTGCAAAGCAGTCCTTTGAATGGAATCCTTAGAACTAATAAGGATATACAAAATACAATCTGAACTAGCGGATTTGTGAATTTCAAGATCTTTCATTAAGGACTCTTGCGACTGCTCGAGTGCGAAAAAATATTTGTCCTATAGCTGCATTTACGCGCTCAAGTACATGAGGAGTCGGATTTAGCAGCAAAAAGTGTGGCAGACAAATTTGCTTTTCCTTGCGAGCTAACCACAGGAGTGTTATTGTGAACGAGTGTTGGAACCGATGACGAAGAAGAGTTTGTAATATTTCTTACAAAAATGACCAAAAGTTTTTACTGCCTTTTGGTCAATGTAGTATTTTTTGCCTTACATTTTGGTCGTGTAAAAACTTTGTTCTTTGAACATTAGCATTACAGGTATTCCGGACTTGTCTGTATTTTTCGGTTTTCCTCAGTGGGTTTTTTTTAAGCATCGGAAACTTAATTCTCTCAACGGTTCTCTTTGAGATTTTTTCTTTAACTGGATTGGTGGAGCATGAGAAATTTGCTGATAAGATACAGTGGTCTGACGTGTCTAGAGGTGCTAAGAGGTTAATTGTATATTTATCAGGATCTGATGTAAGGAAAAGATCAAGTATGTTGGCGGAATGACCTTCAACGACAGGTTATCGTGTTGGCTGCTTCACAAGCTGAGTTAAATGGTTTTAACTCGGAAAATATCTCTACATATCTTCCCTCGGGTGTACTCTATCCAGAATTTTGAAGCCAAGAAGAATTATGGAAATTGAAATCACCCGTAATAATGATTTTAGTGCGGAGAAAATGGGTACAAATTCTTAATATGGAATCTGAAAGTGAATCGAATTCCTTGGAAGTCGAATTGCTGTCTAAATTAGGGCTTCTGTAGATGAAACACGCATGGCAGATGATGTGCTTGGTAACAGTTATTTTAAGACGCATAAAATTTAAGTTCGTGTTAGAACAGTGGCCGTATTGAGGCTGAAGCTTGTAAGCGACTTCATTCCCGACGCTTACCGCTTACGGTGATACCACGGTGGGAGTAAAATAGTGGCAATAAATTATAATCCTGTAGGCTTAATTCTGAGATGTCAGTATTTTCTCCTGCATGGATCTCACTCAAAGCCAAAATAGCTGACTTGTTCTTGGCAGAGTGAACGTGTGCAGCAAGAAAATTCTTCCTTAAGCCAAAAATGTTGCTATATAGTCCACTCGAAAATTACCCATCACGATAAGACACTAACATACAAAATACAACGAAAACAGGAATATTGATGTTCTATAAACTCAAGAAATCTGCATACCAATGCAAGTCATGCCAATCGAGGTGGTAATTTAATTGAATGGGGCATTGATGTCTTTGCCAAGTGAAATTGAGATACAACTTTTACCGAAAATTACTTTAAGAGAGCACCAAGTTGAGGTTTTTCAGCAGAAATTATCTTTGGAATTAGCCCAAGTTCGTCTTGATCTTGAAGAACCCATTAAATTGGATGTGCTTGATGAAATTATTGCCAAAGCTGCTCCGAAAAATAACCAAAGAAGACACAGCGTTCCCAAAAACAAATGGTTTGGTCATGAATGTGAAAAGGCTAGAGAGAAGGCGTTCAGGTTGCTTAAATTATTTCGTAAATTCAACACGGATGTATTCAAGAAACTGTACTTGACAGCCAATAAAGATTTCAAACGAACTTGCTTGGTGTCAAAGAAAAATTATTTTGCCCAGCTAGTCCAGGAAGCTTCAAACGAAAACAATGCTAAAAGTTTTTGGAAAGCCATACGAGGAATAACTGGAAGATCATTTACAATCGGAGTTGGCTTACACCCTAATATCCTTAAGGAGCATTTCTGCAAACTTCTTAACCCAGTTAACAACGGCCCAGTTTTGCAATACGCCAGCCCTTTTATAGAAAATGTCTATCTGGACCGCGACATAAGTTTGAATGAAGTCAAAGAAGCTATAGCAAAATCCAAGTTAAACAAAGCGCCAGGGGAAAACAGAATACCTTTAGAGTTCTATAAAAGTTTAACTGAAGAGGCTTTAATAATGTTGACTTCTACGTTCAACCAAATATTTAACTTAAATATTTTACTGCAAGGTTTCCGCAAAGCAATTCTTTTTCCACTTCATAAAAAGGGTGACATTAATGCAGCCCAGAATTATAGAGGTATTTCGTTCTTGAACTGCTCATTAAAGATTTTCTCTTCCGTTCTGTACGCTAGACTAATATCATGGGTTGGAGATGCGAACTTAATTAGTGACTTTCAAGCTGGATTTAAGCAAAATCATTCAACAATTGACCAAATTTTCATCCTTATGAATATTGCACAATCATTTCAGGATCAAAAAAAGAAACTTTATACTTTTTACGTAGATTTTAAAGCAGCGTTTGATTCTATCGATAGAAGGTCGCTATTTTACAAATTGTCAATGATTGGAATTTCAACGAAGATGCTTAGTATTCTCAAACTCTTGTATTTGGAAACAGAATCAGCGGTGTGGAATGGAAAAAATATGTCGGAATGGTTTTCAACAACAATGGGTGTAAAACAGGGGTGCGTTTCGAGTACTCCTTTGTTTATTATATTTCTCGAAGACCTGCACGAAGTGCTTTGCGGTGGAATTTGGTTTGCTGGAAGGAGGATTAGAGTACTTATGTATGCGGATGATATAGTCCTGTTATCGGACTCACCTCAATGACTTAGTCGCATGATTTTGGACCTAGAAGATTACTGTGCGAAATGGAATCTGAGTGTCAATTTAAGTAAGTCAAAAATAATGATATTCAGAAAGGAAGGAGGACGCTACGCCCGAAATGAAAGATGGAATTTCGCTGGTGAAGAAATTGAAATCGTTAAGGAGTACGAGTATCTCGGAATGAAAATATCGTCTAACCTTAGTATGAAGAGTCATCTTGGCAACAAGCTTCAATTAGCAAAAACAGCACTTAATAGCACATGGAGATCCTGTATCAGTTCAAGTACACTCAGTTTTAGTGCCAAGTATAAACTATTTGAGGCAACTTCGAAATCAGTTTTGTTTTATGCAGCGCAAGTCTGGGGATACGAACAAAGTGAAGAAGTTGAAAAACTGCTAAGATTTTTTCTGAAAAGATTATTTAAACTGCCGTCTAACTCTTCTTACTATATGCTTTTGCTGGAAACAGGAATGTCACCTCTTTTTATCGCAACGCTGAAGCTTCATTTCGATTTCGTTGTTAAAGCAATGTCTCATCCTGCGAACCGCCTGACAAAGCTTATTGTAATGCATGCTATCGCGTCGAAATCTTTATTTTTCAAGAAGTGGCAGCTTTTGGCAAGTAGGTTCGACCTGCATCTTAATGTTTCCGTTGATAATTTCAATGATTGGAGTGAGCAGTTGTATTCATTTATAAGGAGATTGGACGAGAAACTTAGAGAGGAGATTAAAGAGCAGGCGCAGTCGTCACTTTACAGACAATATTACTGCACACTTAACTACGACTTAGCTGAATGCAACTATTTCCGGGATGAAAACAGCTCCTTTGTTATCTCAACCATCTTTAAAGCCAGAGGGGAACTGCTTAATTTGAATTTTAAGCCACACAGGGAGGATCTTCCATTATATTGCTCTTTATGCAACCTAGGAGCTCGGGAGGACGTATTTCATTTTATAGCAATATGCCCTATGCTTAGAGAGATCAGAAGAGTTTTCTTTGACTGCACAAAGCTCACACTGGAGAGAACATTGGATATTCTGAACGGAAGTGAAGGCTGGGAACTCTTACCGCATTTTGCAAGGAAGCCGCCAGCTACAGGGCCAAAATAATAGCGGAAGAATTTTAACTCGCTGCCTACTTTATTAATATTGAAGAATCGTAACTTATTTCCTCTATTATAAAAAAAAAATCCTAGCCCATGTATTCAATAGTAACTTTTCTTTTTAATTTTGTTTCTTTAAAAAAAGCATAATATTTTGAATTTATTATTTAATTGCCATCTGAGGTGACGGCCAAGGCCATACCTTCATAAAATTGTTTGTTAATTAACTACTGTTAACTTTGTAATTATCATTACTTTTAAAGAAATAAAACAATCCATCTAATCTAATCTAAAAAAAATGCATGTCATGCATTCAAAATTTGCAAAGAAACAAAAGATTAACCCAAATACCACAAAAAGCCGTTTGTAGTACTTTTTTAAAACTAACTGTGAAGGTTGAAACAAAAATTATTTTTACAAAATCTTAGAAAAAATCTTGTAGAAAACTTATTCAAATGTCCAAAATTGTCCTCGAATTTCTTATGAAGTCCTTATTTGCTGAGATATTAGTAATCAAAGAGATACAAATATTTTTTTCATTTTAAGTTAGATAAACCATGCAAACAAATTTGTTCTTCATTTAGTCCAGTCAATTTGTGCTCATAAAGGTTCTTTGCGAGCAAATTGTGGGGTAGTTTTGATTTTTTCCCTCCCCTATGTTTTCGGGCGTGCTGAATCCGAATCTGAGGTTTGCCTACAAACATAGAAAAAACCAAAAAAAAATATGCAAAATTGCATTTTTTGGGAGTTTTTCACAAATGGTTCGAAAACTACCAATTATTTGAAAATTACATCAAAGTATAACCATTGAAAGTATACACAGTTTCCAATAAATCTCTAATTAAGGTTTTTTTTCTGCGACAACCCAGTTGGACTCAAGCGCTTGTCAAAAATTGACGTATTTTTACTGTTTTCGAAAATCCAGTCATTTCTTGCAATATAGCAATAACGGTGCTTCAAGAAAAATTATTTGCAGTCAAATCTCAAAATAAAAACCATAAAGCTGCTTTTATTTAAACTCAATACGACCACTCATCACAAAGATGCATCTTAAAAAAAAAAAAAACACTTAAAAAAAGTTGAAAAAAATCTTGTTGCTTTAATTTTTTTGACTAGTGTATTTTTTATACACAAAACAAAAAATATGGGTTGGAAAGGTAATCTGTGGAAAAATGACAATAAACCAGAAAACATATTCAATCTTCGTGAGAGGGCAGTTAAAAAGCAAAAGTAATCAAATCATTAAACGAATGTGATCTTAACTTTTGTGAAGTTGACATTTTTTATTTTAGTCAGAAATCTTAATATTTTATATGCATATTTATATGTAGTGTAAATGACCTGCCACATGAGTGTGCAAAAATGTCATGAATGCCTTATGATATATCATATGTAACTTGTTGGAAAATGATTACCATTTTAACAATGCCTACAACTTTCTACCTTTTTTTGTAAAATTTTAGCGTTTATAATAAATCGCTCCTTGTATGTGAACAAGAAAGGCTGAGTTATGAAAATGTAGAACTGTGTGTATCTTATGACCAATTATTAAGTGGGGTCATAAAGAATCGAAACTATATTTTTCGAGATTCTATGCGTTGGGCGCCATTTTCAATTTAAGGTAAATCGGTTAAATATCTTCAACTCAAGGCAATATGCAACCAGAGGATGTCTCTGGAAAATACCACGAATTTTTATTATGTTGTTATGTACTTATTGATTTTTTTTTTAATGTTTCCTGGACAAAAACCCTATGGGTGCAATACTTAAGACTACAAATGCATTGAACAAAAATTGAAAAGGAAGTTTAACATTTAAGACAGGGTAAAAACAAATCACTCTTTTATTTTTGTTAGTTCAAAAGTACATTTCAACTTTGATTTATTAGTAAACTTATTAGGTACAGGTATTTATGTGTCCTCTTTGTTGTTGGCAAAATTTCAAATAAAATTTCTTTTCCAACAAAACGCCTCCTGTCGCAACTTTTCAGAATCATTATATGTACCTAAGTTAATGCTTCTCCTTAATTGAGTTCTCAAATCTCAATTAAGTAGATATTAAACGATTCAAATTGAATTTAAAGTGTTTTATTTTGAGAAATAAATAATAATTCGTTGAGATTGATTACAGAGAAAATGTTTTAGAGCCTTGGAAACACAACAAGGGTATTCATGCAAAGGATAGCAAGGTCGTCGTATTAATAAATAAATAAAACTTTACTATGTTTACGACGGCGACGGCTTTTTGTCATTATATGAATAGATACCCTCAATTAAATATTAATATACATTATAAAGTCCAGTGAATAGAGGTAGACATAGGGAGGTTACCCTAAAAAAGGTCGGGTAGTTCTAAATTGAATTGGTTTTCCTGACCACTTTTTCGAATTGTGCTGTTTTTTACCTAAAAACGGCCGTGGGGTCTCAAAATTCCATTTTGGAAAATGTCCCAGAAGAAAAATTTCGTCTTTCTAAACGCTTTACAAAATCCACCATACCCATTTTGAATATAAAAAATAAAAAGAATTTCGACGCCCCTAATGTACAAATTATGGTGGTCCTTATTTAAAAAAATTTTGAGTTTTTTTTGTGTTCATTGACATTTCTTAAAATACTACCCTATTTTTTCTTTTTTTAATTTTTTAAACCACGTTAACACGTGCCTCACTGAGCTTAAAGTTAACCTTCCTGTGAGAGTAAAGGCCTATTTAAATCCTTTTTCGGTTCCTAAAACAACGGTTATTACTACACAACCGTTAGTAAAAAGCATATTAGCCTCAAAAACGGCTCAAACAATTTTGATAAAAATTCTAAAAATGTTTGTATAACTACTTGAATATTTTTAAAAATTCTTAATTTGCAAGCAATTTGTACTTTTTGAGGAAGCACGTGCGACCCAGTCGTGCCTTTCATTTTTTTTTCTAAGCAAGCTTAAGGTAACTGATTTGATAATGCACTTCATTAATCCTGTAAATCAAACTTTTAATAGTCCCCGGTTTTGGTCAGTTTTATGAAAAATCACACTCAAATTTTCAAACTAATTGCGGCATGTGTTAATATATAAATACAATCCGATTACCCTCAAATTTTCTTTGTACACGTTTTTAATGTAGAAGAACAAAACAAAATGGTGCTCAGTAAAAACAAATAATTTTTTCCTCCATACAAATAAGGACCACCCTAATATACATACAAAAACAACTATTCGCAAAGTTACATAACCTCAAAAATGGCGAAAAAGGTGTTTTTTTGCACTTTCTAATAGGCCAGGAAAAATGGGTTCCGAGGTTGAAAAAATTAATTCATGAAATATTAAAATTGGAATCGACGGAGAATTGCAACCTCTATAACATATCCAAATTCCCCCACAATCCCCGCATTGGCTTTTTGTGTAGATGCATTTGAAGAGGTGCAGACGTGGAGAACTTGGAGGTCTATCAAACTAAAATATTTGTTTTGGTACAACCTAACCATATGATACATAATTTAAAGGTAGTTTTTAACGCAGAATCTAATGAAACCAAATTCAAAATGATACAACCACCCAAAAAAAAGTTAAAGTCCTTTTTACGTAATGATGACTTTTTTTCAGGTACAACAGGTAAAATATTATCGAAAACCTTTTGAAAATAAAGGTATGTTAATGAAATCTGGAGTGAATGTTCAATTTGTCATACGAACTAAGAATCAAGACAGTCCCCAAACATATCCATGGTGAAAGGGTGTTTTTTTAAGGGGGATGGGCAAGTGTAGAATGTTTACCATAACACCCACGGAAAAACTCTTACACCCTTGAAACTCGCCAAAAATATTGAATTTGTCATGGCAACTAAGAATCCAAATAGTCCATACAAATATCTATTGTCTAATAGTGTTTTTGTGGCGGTTAAATTTTGACTTGTTCTACGAAAAATACGATTTCAGAAATTGATTTTTGCTTGAAAAGGGCCATAACTTTGTTAAGGGTGCTTGTATCATTTTGGTTTTGCTTTTAATATCAGAGTTAAAAAATACCCTTAAATCATATACCACACTTACAGCCCTATTAATAAAAATTGCTCATATATCTTCTAATTCACAAATTAACTAAAGCGTCAATCAGAAGTTAGTTCACGAATTAAAATTTTAAATCAATAAAAATATAAACTGCTAATCCACGTTAAGTTCAAAAACTTAACGAAAATCTACTACAATCAACAAGAACTCTGCTCTTTCCAAAGACTATTTATGGAACTGCACATAAACTTTCTCAATAAATGTGAACTTTCGCACATACACTCTCTCATTTGAGGCTGTAGATAGCATGTGTGTCAAAAGCATCTCTTTCCTTTTATCTCTAGTTTTTGGCAACAATGACAGAGGTATTTTTAACTTAATTACTCGTTTAATGTACCTACCTTGGTGAGTTAGTTTAATGCCATGAATTTTGATTTATTGATATAATTTGACACTTAACTCACTGATCAAAGATAATTTGTGTTTCATTTGCGTTTATGAATACCGGTGTTAGTGTATATACCTCAATTACATCAAATCGGAATTTTGGCTCAAATCTTTCAACTTCTTCCCAGATTTTCCCTCTCTTTAATAAAAAATCCCCCAGAACAAATATATTTATGTGGACTATATTTATTCTATGGTTGCCATGACAAATTTAATATTTTTGGAGAGTTTCATGAGTATAAGAGTTTTTTCGTGGGTGTTATGGTAAACATTCTACACTTGCCCATCCCCCTTAAAAAAACACTCTTTCCCCATGGATATTTTTGGGGACTGTCTTTTTTTTATAATAAGCGCGCACTAAAGGGCTTGTGACTACCCTTATGATTAAACACAGTGCGAGCGTTAGGAAAAAAGGGAAGGATTCAAGAGGAGATGCCGATGCACATTGGTTTTGTAGTTCTGAATATCAAAATAGGAGGGAAATACAGAGTCAGGTAAAGCATTCCACATTCGGGTAGTGCGACTAATAAAAGAATCTCTATACTTTACAGTACGTCCGAAATTGGGCTCAAGGGTAAACTGATGTGCATTCCTAGAAGTACGAGTATTACGGCGGAATTGTTTAATGGGAGGAATGCAACTGGCTATTTCACTAGAACATTGTTTGTAAAAATATCGATAAAATAACGAAAGGCACGAAACATTCCGACGGTGTTCGAGAGATGCAAATGTTTCTGTTATAGCTCTATCACCTATCAATTTTAAAGCTCTATTTTGAACTCTATCCAAGAGACTTAAATGTGTTTTGGGAGCACCCGCCCAAATATGCGAGTTTTACTCAAGCTTTGGACGAATGAAGGCTTTATAGATTACAGCCAGATCAGAAGGGGAGAAAAATTTCTTGCATCTACGAAGAAAACCTAGACATTTCGCAGCATTTTTGGCGACGTCAAATATGTGATCATTCCACAGAAGGTGGTCTGTGATGCACATACCCAGGACTGAAAGTTTTTCGGTTTCCTCGATGCAAGTGCCACTCATGGATAGTGGCATAGGGGGTGGGTTTCGCTTTAACGACAGAAGACAGCATTGAGTTTTCGAAGCATTAAATTCTACACGGTTTTTTGTTCCCCATTGGACAATGCTGTCGAGATCAGAATTTAATGAACTTATTATACGCTGCCGTTCAAGTTCCACATCCGAAGAACAAGGAAGTGAATCTTGAAACGAATATGAAAAGCTGAGGGTACTGTCGTCTGCGAAACAATTTAATGGATTGGAAGTTTCAGACAAGAGATCATTAATGAAAATGAGAAAGAGAGTCGGAGACAAAACGGAGCCCTGGGGCACACCAGCATTTATTTTATGAATATCAGACTTGTAACCATCCAATACAACTTGTATTGAACGGTCCGAAAGGTTATTTCCAATCCAATGAAGAAGAGATTCATCGATACCAAATGCACGCATTTTCGATAAGAGAGCTTGATGCCAAACTCGTATCAAACGCTTTTGAAATTTCAAGCGCAATAATCTTACTTTCTCCAAAACGATGTAAAGATTTGTTCCACTGCTCGGTGAGATATACCATCAGATCACCAGTGGACCTATTGCTACGAAAGCCGTACTGCCGGTCATTAAGAAGCTTCCGTTCTTCAAGATATTTCTTGAGCTGATGATTAATCAGCGTTTCCATGACCTTGGCAAGAAGGGACGTAAGTGCAATTGGACGGTAGTTGGAGGGAGAAGAAGATTCGCCTTTTTTAGGGACAGGCTGGACAAATGCTGTTTTCCATCCACTTGGAAAGAGACCAGTACTATAGGACAGATGGAAAAGCTTACGCAGTGGCTTTGCCAGCTTTGAAGAACACCTCTTCAGAACAATGGGAGGAATACTATCCGGGCCAGCGGATTTGTGTACATCAAGATCTTTTAAAACTCTTGCTACTGCACGAGTGCGAAAGAAGATTTGTCTCATAAAATCATTGGCGCTCTCAAGTACAGGCGGAGTCATGACACTCTCTGGCAGCGTCGAATTAACAGCAAACTGTGCTGCAAGCAAATTTGCTTTTTCTTTTGAGCTAACATAGGGAATGTCATTGAAGACGAGCGTTGGAACCGTTACGAGCGTCGTAATAGTACGTAATTTAAAGATGAGAATTGAATCACAACAAAAACATAAATGTTAAAAAAAGAGTCAAGTTCTTATATGTATACAAGAAACCTGTACGTAAAAAGTCAGCCAAAAAAAGTAATGAGATCTAAAATATATGCCAAGTTTTAAGTTCATAAAGCTCAATATCAAATATCTTAAGTAGTGAAATATCAAAGCAATCCAAATCATGACAGAAATTTGGTATTTAATGATTACTAATTAAAATATGGTGGGTTCACTGGTAAAGTTTTCATACATTTTAAAATTGTGATTAAGTAAGTAATTAAGAGAAAACTTGCCTTGCTGCTTAGAAGAGTTTTTAATAATGTGGGTGGATGCCACGCCCCCTGAATGGAAAATTCCAATTTTTCATTTTTTTTCTTTCTAAGTACTTCAAGCCCTACCGACTTACCAAGTTTCATCGTTCTATACAACAATCGGAAGTGCTCCATATAATTTATAAGGATTTTTAAGAATGTGGGTGGATGCCACGCCCCCTGAATGGAAAATTCCAATATTTCAATTTTTTTCTTTCTAAATACTTCAAGCCCTACCGACTTACCAATTTGTCTAGTTCTACAACAATCAGAAGTGCTCCATATAATTTATACAAAAATTTAAGAATATGGGTGTATGCCACGCCCCCTGAATGGAAAATTCCAATTTTTAATTTTTTTTCTTTCTAAGTACTTGAAGTCCTACCGACCTACCAATTTTCATTGTTCTACAACAATCAGAAGTGCTCCATATAATTTATAAGAGTTTTTAATAATGTGGGTGGATGCCACGCCCCTTGAAGGGAAAATTCCAATTTTTCAATTTTTTTCATTCTAAATACATCAAGCCCTACTGACCTACCAATTTGTCTCGTTCTACAACAATCAGAAGTGCTCCATATAATTTATAAACAAATTTAAGAATATGGGTGTATGCCACGCCCCCTGAATGGAAAATTCCAATTTTTAAATTTTTTTCTTTCTAAGTACTTGAAGCCCTACCGACCTACCAATTTTCATTGTTCTACAGCAATCAGAAGTGCTCCATATAATTTATAAGAATTTTTAATAATGTGGGTGGATGCCACGCCCCCTGAATGGAAAATTTTAATTTTTCAATTATTTTCTTTCTAAGTACTTCAAGCCCAACCGACTTTCCAATTTTCATCGTTCTACAACAATCGCAAGTGCTGCATATAACTTATAAGGATTTTAAAGAATGTGGGCGGTGCCACGCCCCCTGAATGAAAATTCCAATTTTTCATTTTTTTTTTCTTTCTAAGTACTTCAAGCCCTACAGATCCACCAATTTTCATTGTTCTACAACAATCAGAAGTGCTCCATATAAATTATAAGATTTTTTAACAAAGTGGGTGGATGGCACGCCCCCTGGATAGAAAATAGCATATTTTCGATTTTTTCCCTTGTATGCACCACAAGGTCTACCGTTGTGCGATATTTCAAGTTTCTGCAATGTCTGGAAGTGCTCCATAATTTTGATGATCTGTCAGTGAGTCAGTGAGTCAGTCAGTCAGTTACGGTTTTTGCGATTTTTGAAGTCCTATATCTCGGAAATTACTAATGTTAAAGAGTTGAAATTTGGTGAGCCACCTGTGTTTGATCAGCTCAGCAAATACTGCGAATTTGAAGTTTCTGACTTTATTGGTACTGAAGTTAGAGGGGGGTTGAAAATCGCCTGAGTTTGTTCCTGTAAAAAGGGTGTAGTGCCGCGAACTTGGCTGGGCACTACCGTGCCCTTTGATAATGACGTACTTGGGATTTCAATGGAGGAAAATTCATTTAATTCGGTGACAAGGAAGAACAAATTTTCCAATTTGGAAAAACCAAGGCCCAATATAATATACCATGAAACTGATTTTTGTGTACATATTTCGGACGAGATCTATTAATACATATTTCACTTTTATTTCGATTTAACTTCACATGCATGATGCACGAGTATCTACATATAAACTAAGTCTTAACTAACTAATGTATTAACGGGTCATTGCGCCATTGGCACAATGGCCACCAGACTGGGTGTATTCGCACCTGACTTCTGTAGGAGCTGTCAGGA
This sequence comes from Dasysyrphus tricinctus, assembly GCA_963921185.1. NCBI lineage: Eukaryota > Metazoa > Arthropoda > Insecta > Diptera > Syrphidae > Dasysyrphus > Dasysyrphus tricinctus. The sequence continues at coordinate 227,033,824 of OY992530.1, read as the reverse complement.
TGTAGAAGAAATAGAAACCATGAAACACCTGCTCTGCGATTGTCCAAACCTCCAAACAAATCGCCTTCGTTACTTCGGAAACAGGTTTGTTGGAGAACTGGACGATCTAGCGCAGGTCTCAATGGCAAATATGAGGAAATTCATAGAGAGCACAGGCTGATTTGCAAATAAGCCACTCTACTTGAATAATTAGTTTAGGAGCATCTCTGCTTTCTTTTCGTAAGGGGATCACAATGGACCAATAGGCCCCCGTGTACGCAACACCCTTTGTGCTGTGCACACCCCTCCTAACCTAAGCTAACCTAACCTAAGTCTTAACTCATTCCAAGATTGGTAGATATTGGTACAGTAGATAAACGAAATGTTTAAGATGGATTCAAAATAAGAAAAATTGTATGAGATGTACGAAATAAATCTTGATTAGGGGACAGCAAGAGTTAAAATTTCTGATTTTAAAGGAGGGTCCACACTATGCCGATCAACATTATTGGTTAATATTGTTGATCAACATGATAGTGTCTACTCAGTGATGCCAGATGAGATTTCTAGAATACCACTAAATTCCAAAAAAAATCCCACCATTTTTGTACTGGAAGGAAAAAAAAACCACCATAACCTTTTCTGCTACAAATATTATATGTATTTAAAAAGAGAAGAATGTGGGCTCTGCACTCTTGATACTTCATATTCGCAAAAACAGTATGTCATCTAATTGGTCAGTAATTGGTGAAGAAAGTTAACTTGTCACGCACGATTTTTGCCACCTCATTTGTGGAATATTCACAAAAGATGTATACCGATCCGAAAGATCACTAGATCATAATAAGATCAACTATTTTCAATAATTGGTCAGCCAAAGTTTTTCTTATGAATTTTTAAAGTTCGTTTCAAGGTTACAAAAAAAATGTTGGCATCTCACTTGAAAGGTCACTTACCGGTCATAAAAGGTCAGCTAGTAAGTTTCAGTAATTGGTCAGCCCTTGATTTGATGAATTTTGAGAATTTTTTTAATTTTTCAAGGTCAGTGATTTGGTACCTCATTTGTGTGGTATTCACAAAAAAAAATATTTTTAAAGTTTCTGTTTCTTTGTGCCAAATCATTGTAGGTCATAAAATTCGAAGATAGGCAGGTATAGTGAATTGTAGTTTTTCCCACCAAAAAAGAGACCATTGAAATATTTTCCCACCATAAATCCCACTATAAATATTTTCCCACCATTTTTCCCACCAAAGGCAATTTTTCCAACCATTTTGGTTGGAAAAACCACCAATCTGGGAACACTGTGTCTACTTCAAAAACTTTTGTAGCAACAATTTGTGTGGATTGGAATTTTTTGATCGATGCGTCAGGATCCAACCGAAGGGTTTAACGTTCGAATCCTGAGGGTACCCAACTTTTTAAATGTTTTTTTTGTGAACGATAAAGTTAAAACGATATTATTAACATTAATCACTTATTCACAACAAATATTGCATTTTGCATCTAATATACATAAATAGAATAATTACGCACAGAACCAATAAATTATGTTCATGAATTTAGAACCCTATTAATGTTTTTAATAAAATGGAATTTGTTTAACAACTTTGTCGATTGCTATTTGCTATCCATTTGAAATATTCATTGAATCGGGTCAGTATATGTTGATTGGCATTGTCGATCAACACGTCTACACTAACTCAACACTGTTGATCAACAATGTTGATCTACACAATTCAACATAATGTGGACGCGGCTTAAGATTCCTTTTTTCGTTCATTTTGTCTTTCGTCTTTTTGACCAGATACGAATGGCATACCTTTGTGATTAAAGGGTTCACCAATTTTTAAAATTGGTACCTTTTTTAAAGTCAAATTCGAAATTCAACAAAGAAAAAGTTAATGTTTCCTGATTTTGCCTGGGCGGAATTATAGTATACGTATACCAGTGACGAAGCGTCCATATATTGAGTGGAATGAGTGCTTCCGTAAGACAGTTCGCAAAATGCTCAAAGCAAAGAATTTTAATATTCGAAAATTCAAATTGTAGATACATTAAATACATTTACATCATTGACCTATTATTATAGTATGTCAACGATTTACATTTTCTTGATATCTAATATTAATAAATTATCTCTTATATTAATTAATTAATTATGTCCCAATATTAGGTTTTACATATCACGGGAAATGATTATTATCTTTTAATAAAATCACTCACGAGAACAACGCTTAACTGGCCGAACAGAATGGTGTAGTTGTAGTTGTCGCGTGTAGCACTGTCAAAGTAGAAAGATACAAAGATAGTATACAGTGCCACAATGAGAAGCTGTAAATGTAGCAAGGAATGTATGGTGTAGCAGAAGTTAAACTAAATTCAACTCTTGCTACCAGCTACAGCTACGTTCATTCTGTTCAAGGGGTAAATCCGCACATCATCTAACCAAACCCACAAATTTCCATTATACGCCAAGCCAAGCCATTTGAGAATGCGTAACATCACTCCATTCTCCATTATAAAATACTATACGAGAGTTTTTGCTCTAGAATGCGCAACAGCTTGGCATTCTCTGATTTTACCTTCTTAACTCAAATTCCGTCCAAAATTCAAAGTAAAATTTGATGATTTCTTTCTGTTTGCCCAACGTGTGAAGAATGAGTTGAGTGAATTCATTATGAAAATTCAATAGCAAAACTAAAGAAGTATTGAGTCGTTTCCTGCCGCACATTCCTATTGAAAAAGGGGTAGTTTTAGTTTTATACTTTGGATCTTCGGTGTTGTGATTGTGTGTGTGTGAATGCAAATCGTATATAGTGTTTCATCCATAAGAAATGCATTGATTGGTGTTTTTTTTTTTCGATTTGATTAGGTTTTTTGGGCGAATTGTTTTGTTTGTGATTGCTTTGGCGTTTTGCTTAATGCTTATGAGTACCTGCAAATGCATAGCAAAGAGTGTTTCAAATTAATTATTTCGGCTAGAGGAAATACATTTTTTATACTCTTTATAATATTATTAGGCGCAAAAAAGCGGTATGATATAAATTCTAAATTAAAGGACTTTTATTTTTTGAGTTTTAAGTTGTGTGCTTCCGCTTCCGAAAAAGTCACGCCTCGTGCCTGACGTATACCTACATATGATATACTAAATCATGATGTATCGAATAAAAAATACTTGCGAACCTTCAAAAGCATCGAGTAAAAATTATGGAAAAACGTATGTGTATGTTACTTGTGAAGTTAATCTTTGCATTAGTAATATTTTCAATCCACCGTCTTATGAACATTTTTAAGAGATCATACAAAATCCAATTTATGACTTCCTTAACGCCCTAGAGCCTAGACTATGACTTACGAACAACTGTTCTTTTTTTTTAGTCTTAGTAGGTATTATTTCTCTCCAATACACCTCTTACAAGTGGGCGCGGTAAAAACTTTGTACTCTATGTACATTTTTTCAGATTAAAAAAAAAAAAAAATCAGATTAAAAAAAAGAAATTTTGTCAAAAACGCCCTCAGAAGCGGGCGGGGCAAACATTTTGCATCATGTTTTGTTCTTAACCTGTTATTAAGGCAATTCATTTGGTTTCATAGAAATTAGCCAAAAAAGAATGGTTTTGCCTAAATCGCCCCCAAAAGAGGACGTGAAAAAAGTTTTATAGAGTTTTTTTGTAATTACAATATCTACAACTTCTCTTAAAAAACACACCCCTCAATTACATCAGCTTTCGCCGATAAGATGACCTATTTTAAAAGGTGGGCGTGTCAGTGGGCGGAAATTGTCTCTGATGATGTCTTACTATATCCCTTATCATTCTATAGTTTATACTTCAAAGCGAATTGAAATCAAATTTAAAATGAAACATCAATAACACTGGTCTGCAACGAAAATCGCCTTTAAACCAAAATATACTTTTCTAAAGGATTTTGGTATGCTGAATCCGAATCTGAAGTCAAAATTACTCTAGCACGTCACGTTTTTGACATATTCCAATTCAAACATGTCGAAACCCCGTTTTTTTAGTACTTTTGACGTCGAATTTCTTCACCGATAGAAACTTTTTTTAAAAACTAATAACAGGAATTGAAAGAACTATATTTCATCTATCTAAATCATTTTAAATCTTTTTAAAATTCGTTTTCTTCCCAAAGATATTGTCATTTCAAGTAAATCATCCAAAAACTACTTAGCTCTTATAGACTCTTAAGTGCAACATGTCACTGAAAATTCATTTTTTGGACTCCCACTTAGATTTTTTCCCCCGGTATAGTTTCAGATGAACATGGTGAAATGTTTCATCAAGACATGATGCACATAGAACGAAGATATAACGGGAAATGGTCAGAAGCAATGCTGGTAGATTTTTGCTGATCAATTTTTCGTCAGACAATGAAAAATATGAAACGAAAAAAAGATACAAAATAATATGTTTAAAGAAAAAAGTTAAAGTTATTGTTTATTTGGATTTTTTGAGCTTATTTTATTTTTAAAACTACTTTTTTTAGGTGTAATTTGGTAGAATCGGTGTGTTTTTTATATTTTAAAATATTTTACCAGTTTTTATACAGAGCACTCAGTGAAATATACTAATATAATGGGAAAAAAGTGTTCGGGATTTTAAAACGCTTTGTTGTTTCTTTTTTAAAAGTCTTTGATTAATATTTTTTTGATATAGTCTAGTTTATGAAAATCAAATATAGGGAAATTCTATTATTTCCCAAAAAAATATGTTTTTTACAGCGTTAATCATAAAAACTACGAAATTCCGAAATTTCTGTTGTTTTTTTTAAATAACGGTTTAAAATATGGGTGAACAATGATGGATGGTGACAAATCTGGTTTCATGTGAAAGCTAATATTATGTGGAGTAAGTCCTCCAAATTTGAGCAGATTAGGCACAATAGTTTCTTGTTTTTACCAGGTCAACCAAGTCTAAGAGGGCTCTTTTTTACAAATCAGTCATATTTTTCAAAAATCAATTTAAAAAAAAACTGGACGTGATAGAATTTTTCTGAAACCAGATTTAGATTCAAAAAAGTCAAATCTGTCATAATTTCAAAGAATTACTTGAAGGCGAAAAAAAAAGTTGATTTTTGCAGACCAGTGTAATTAATGAACCAAAGGGTTTTCAAAAAAAATAGTTTTCGTCATAATATTTGGTTACAAAAAAGCCCATTGAGTTGCATTTGTTTCGAGACAAATTTGTTCCTCCTTGTCACCAAAATAATTGCATTTAATTTTTGACAGTTTTTCACGCGTAGGAAAAAAGTATTTTTTTCTATGAAAACTACACTTCGCATGGATGCATAAACCAGGCTTAATCGGATAGCTGCTTCAGATTTTATAGATTTAAGAACGCATCTCCATCCCTTGACTCGGAACATTCCTCCCCTTAAACAATTCCACGTTAATATTCCAGGAATGCACATCAGTTTTCCCATGACCCATGAGTCCAATTTTGGACGTATTGTTAAGTAAAGAGGTTCTTTTTCTAGCCGACAAGTTTAATCCTTTTTCAACGTTCTCAATAAGCTTAAATTTTGTAATAAAGTTATCTTTAAACTAAGACATGGTAGCGTAGATTTTCCTAACAATGGTTACACCCACTTCCAGTCCCAGTTTTCTAACATTTGATTTATCCTCTATCATAATTTCAACTTTCAGTGCTTGGGCACAACCAAAACAATGTGGAATTTACTGTTAAGTTAATTAGAAATCGTAATTTTTGATTGTGTTCTAGAATTTTTTGAAAAACTTAATTTAAGGCTGTGTTTGTTGTTATTATAAATTAAAAGCAGTGAATATTTAAAAACGTGTAAGAGTATAAAATTGAAAAATATAGGGTGATTTTTTAAGAGGTTTAGAAATTAAAAAAAAAAAAAAAACACAAAAAATTCGAAAAAATGAATGAAATATTTATTTGAATCGATAGTTTGAACCTTGCAATTTAATGTTTAAAGATAATTTCATGCAAATGTTGACCGCGGCTGCGTCTCAGGTAGCCCATCCGCTGAGTCCAATTTTGGCATACTCTTTCACACATATCGGCCGGTATCTCACGAATGAATGCATGGATGTTGGCTTCCAGTGCGTCAATCGAAGCGGGCTTGTCCCTATAGACATTAGCCTTGACATACCCCCACAAAAAATAATCTAATGGTGTGAAATCGCACGATCTAGGCGGCCAATTGACCGGCCCGAAACGTGAAATTAACTGTTCACCAAACTCGCCTCGCAATTGCGCCATTGTTTCGCGTGCTGTGTGGCATGTGGCACCGTCTTGTTGAAACCACATATCATGCAAGTCAAGAACTTCCATTTCGGGCAAAAAAAAGTTTGTTATCATCGCTCGGTAGCGTTCACCATTGACATTAACGCTGCGATTCGCATCATCTTTGAAGAAATATGGCCCAATAATGCCGCCGGCCCATAAACCGCACCAAACAGTGGCTTTTTCGGGATGCATTGGTAGCTGTTGCAATGCTTCTGGCTGATCTTCACTCCAAATGCGGCAGTTATGCTTATTTACGTACCCATTCAACCAAAAATGAGCCTCATCGCTGAACACAATTTTTCGATAAAAAAGCGGATCGAATTTTGATAGTAAAATTCAATAATTTGCAAGCGTTGTTCATTTGTAAGACGATCCATGGTTAAATTGCAAACCAAACTGAAGCTGTTTGACAGTGACACAAGGTACTAAACACACGTCAGCTGTCAAAACCAGTGTTGCCAAAACCAAACCAGCTAAAAAATCACCCGTTATTTCTTCATTGCGTTCTTTTTAAATAGAAATGTGATATTACTAAAATGAAATCAACGAATAAAAAAAGAAATGACTCATCAGTTAGCGAATAATTCTGGTGTAGCCACAAAAGAAAATGTAAAATATAAAAATAATTAAATCTATATATTTATGTAAAGCTTGCGGGTATTTATGGAAGTAAAGAAAAGAACAAAGAATCAAATTTAAAGTTATGGCATTACAAGGGAAGAAAGAAAAGCAAACAATGAATTGACAAAAAAAAACAAGAGGAAAATAAATTCGTGAATTATTTGCCTCTATATTTTTCTTATTGGATGAAGGATATGGACATGGAGGCTTTAGAAAAATACCATCAAATAAATAATTGTTGGTGTCGCAAGAGAGGGAAAATGAAAAAGAAATACGTATACGTAAAGGCTTTTAGAAAAGAAAGTTATATTTTGTGCGATTTGAATCCAATACCAGTGAATTTTATGAAGGGGCTTTCAATAGGGATTCAGCGGCCATGCTTAAACAATACTTTGCCTAATTTATTTTGAATGGTTTTGTGAAGGTGAAAGCCTTGGACAACATTCGCAAGTCATCGAAATTTTATTTTTAAAATCAGTTCCACACTCGAAATAAATGTCCACGCATTAGGCAGTTTTCGCGTTGTAACTCTACAAAAAAACTTTTTGACCCTGTGCCAAAACCAGCTGCGTGAAAAAAATAGAAAAAAGTAAAAAGGGATTTAAGGGCAAATCGTTGAAACTTGGATATTTTCAAAACAGGGTGTTTCGAAAATATGTCAATATTTTGCAACTTCTTCTGTAAGCCGCTAATAGAAGAGAAACGATTAATACCTGAACATCAGTTCGGATTTAGAAGCAAGTATACAACAATTGGTCAAGTGCATAGAATAACTGACGTAATTGAGAGCGCTCTTGAAGAAAAGAAAATTTGTTCGACGGTCTTTTTGGATGTGTCGCAAGGTGTGGCACGAAGGCCTCAAATTCAAATTACGACAAGTTCTGCCTGAAGGACTTTATAAAATTTTTAACGAATATCTAGAAAACAGACTTTTTCGTGTAAGACACGGAAATGAATATTCTAATTTCAAAGAAATAGTGGCTGGGGTACCACAAGGTAGTGTTTTAGGTCCAGTTCTTTACCTTCTATTTACACGTCATATATCTCAAACAGAAGAGGCTATCGTAGCAACGTTTGCTGATGATACTGCAATACTAGAAGTAGGCAAAACGATTAACGAAGCTACGATTAAATTACAAAATGCTCTTAATAATGTTAATGAGTGGACAAAAACATGGCGAATAGCGCTCAATGAACAAAAGTCAGTCCACGTGGACTTAACGTAAACAAAAATAAATAGATTGCCCGTCTTTCTTAATACCGGTCGTGTACCATTTGCGAATGAGGCAAAATATCTGGGAATGACTCTAGACGCGAAATTAAAATGGAAGCCGCACGTAAAAAAGAAATGCGAAGAATTAAAAAGTAAATTAAGAGATATGAACTGGCTACTCGGTAAATATTCTTAGCTTAGTATTGATAGTAAAATGATTTTATACAGGCAGGTACTTAAACCTGTCTGGACTTACGGTATACAACTCTGGGGTTGTACCTGGGATACAAATTTAAATAACTTACAAACGGTTGAAAATAAATTACTTAGGTCATTTGTAAATGCACCATGGTAGATATATAAGAAACGAAGATCTTCACAGGGATCTCAGGATTCCTACGGTTTGAGACGAAATAAAGAGTTTCACGCGAAAACATAGAAATCGGCTATTAGATCACGCTAACCAAACGATTATTGACATTCTTGACGAGTCGAGTTTAGTACGCGCGCCGTCTGCGAAGAACAAAACCTTCCAACTTGGTGCGGTGAACACAAAACCGCTTTAAAATCGCAGAATAAGCAGAAACTTTTACCGGAAAGTTACCTGCAACACGTTGCTTAACTTCGTTAAAAATAAATTGCTAGATAAGCTTCAACTTAGTTCTAGTCGGGAAGTAGAGGTGGTTTTAGTGTAGTAAGAATCGCACACTTCTACGAGCACACACTTTTCGGTCCTCATAGAGCCTGATGCAGGTTTTGCACCTACCCACGAAAAAAAAAAATAAGAAGATAGCTGAAACACCATAGGTTATCATATTCCTATTCCTAGGAAAAAAAACCCGTGGTGTGATTATGAATGTGCGTTATTGAAGCAGTGGTGGTTGGATGTTGTAGGAACTGGGGGCCTCGAGCTGTATCTTTTCCTACACATCAAGTGCTTACCATACCTCCAAGTTGGTAGCCGCCGGATACTGGTCTTGGCTTTATGCCAGGACTTGCTAAACTTGTAAGTGCGAATGTTGATCAAGGAAAGAATTGCAACATTAAACCCATGGCCCTACAGATTGGAGGTTAGTGCGTTGGGCTAACGACCCGACCACAGTAAAAAAAAACAATTGTTATGAGAGAGACGCGTGAAGCCTCGGATAACGACCCCCCTCAAATGGCAACCAGACCCGGAACGAAAATGGACTATGATCTACGAGTATGCACCTGGAATGTAAGGACACTCTACACACCAGGTGCTACTCAAAAACTTGAATCTGTCCTCTCGCGGTACAAGGCAGACATTACCGCGATCCAGGAGATACGATGGATAGGATCAGGTATAACGAAAAGAAAAGATTGCGACATTTATTACAGCTGTCACCAAAGACTGCACATGCTAGGATGCGGATTCGTCGTGGGAAATCGACTCAGATCGAAAGTCATCGATTTTAAACCGATAAGCGATCGCCTGGCTGTGATCCGCATCAAAGCTACCTCCCAAAACATCAGCCTAATATGTGCACACGCCCCTACCGATGAAGCTGAGGAGTCTCACAAGGAGGAGTTTTACGACCTCCTGGACGGAGCCTACGGAGCCTGTCTGGAGTACGATGTCAAAGTCGTGCTCGGAGACTTCAATGCTAAAGTCGGAAAGGAAAACATCTTTGGCGGATTAGTTGGAAAGCACAGCCTCCACGAAACGACAACAGACAACGGCTTCCGACTAATCGACTTTGCTGCAGCTCGTAATACGGTGATAAGTAGCACTAGGTTCCCCAGGCGAAGGATACACACAGCAACCTGGCGATCTCCAGATGGTCGAACGGCCAACCAAATCGACCACGTGCTAATTGGCGCAAGGTACGCATCGAACATCTTGGACGTGCGAACTTTCCGAGGTGCAAACGTGGACTCTGACCACTTTCTTGTTGTGACAAAGATCAGAGCCCGACTGTCCAACGAAAAGAAAACGAAGACCGCCCAAAGAAAGAAGTTCAACATCGCATGCCTTAGCACATCTGAGAAAGCCAGAGACTACAGTGAGCAATTGACCGGGAAACTCTCGGCCGTACACCCAGCCACAGGCGTCAACAACCAGTGGAACCAGTATCGCGACATTATTAAGGAGACAACCGAGACCACCATAGGCTATCAACCACCCAGAAAAAAGAACCCGTGGTATGATGATGAATGCGCGGTATTGAAGCAGGAGACGGAAAATGCACGAATGCAAATGCTGCAACGGAAAACAAGAGCAGCAAGAGAGGAGTACCGTGAAAAGAGAAGGAAAGAGAAAAAACCCTGCGTAGAAAGAAAAGAGCATCCGCAGCCTCTCAGCTCAAGTATCTCGAAGAGTCCAGTACCGCCACCAACACCCGCCGGTTCTACAAAACAGCCAAGCAACTGGCATCTGGTTATAGGACTGGCACGCAAGCTCTTCGAAACAGCGAATGGAACCTAGTCACCGAAGCACAGGGAATTGTAGACGTGTTTAAGCAGCATTTCCAGCAGCTGCTTAATGGGCATTATGTAGAGGAGGCAATAGAGGAACAAAGAAGCATTAGACCAGTCAATGAAGATCCAGTCCCAGCACCCAGTACTGAAGAGGTTAAGAAAGCCATCCACAAGCTTAAGAACAACAAATCCGCCGGCTCGGATGGCCTACCAGCGGAACTCTTCAAGTATGGAGGAGATGTTCTGGTAGGGTGCATGCACCAGCTCATCAACCAAGTTTGGGAGGAGGAAAGTATGCCCGACGACTGGTCAAATAGCTCCATATGCCCAATCTACAAAAAAGGCGATCCTATGTCCTGCAAGAACTACAGAGGCATATCCCTGCTTAATGTTGCCTACAAGATCCTATCTAACGTACTATGTGAGCGTCTAAAACCTTTCTGCAACACTATGATCGGCACGTACCAGTGTGGCTTCAGGCCAGGCAGATCAACGATAGACCAAATCTTCACATTGAGGCAAATCCTGGAAAGGACCAACGAATTTCAAGTCGAGACCCACCACCTATTCATCGACTTCAAAGCCGCATATGATAGCATAAGTCGCCAAGAGCTTCTATTGGCGATGTCGGAACTCGGGATCCCGAAAAAACTGATCCAGCTATGCCGCATGACGTTACAAAATACGCGGTGCAACGTGCAAATGGGTAACAGCTCATCCGAGTTATTCCAGACGTGTACAGGGTTCAGACAAGGAGATGCGCTATCATGTGATTTCTTCAACCTAGTCCTGGAGCAGATAGTGCGCAAGAGTGGTGTTAACATGGAAGGCACTATCTTTAACAGGTCTTCTCAACCGCTTGGTTATGCGGACGACATCGACATCATCGGCCGTTCCAACAGAGCTGTACTTGAAGCATTCACAGCTATTGATGAACAGGCGAAACGCGTTGGTCTTGAAGTGAATGAGGACAAAACAAAGTATATGCTATCAACAAACAAAGCCTCATCTGTCCATCGCCTAGGACAAAACGTCACTGTTGGTAGCAGTGGTGTTAATAAAACATCGATTGTTGGAGTTTTCGATAGTATCGATTGTTTAAGAAAAAACATTCGATTAATCGATACCCAGTCGATAGTTTTTACCAATAATAATAATAAATAAAACCAACAAAAAAAATAAAATTTTAAAACCAATTTTCAAATTAAAAAGAAATCAAATTTTTCAAACATTCTTATATGAAAAAATGTTAATATATGTACATTCTAGGTGTATTTTTTAAGGTGAAAATCTTGTAAAATTCCACAATTTGGTCTCAGAAACCAAAAGAGAAAAAAACAAGTTCTTGTTTTTCTTCTGTCAATTTTTTTTTATATGAACTTTGACAGAATTTTTGACTAACATGCGCATAAATGCACATAAATTCAAAGTAAAGGAACAGACCTATTGATGCGGGACTTTCACTATTGGGCTTTTGCAAAAACTATATTTGTCTCTTCTCTTTCATATTTTTACATTTCACAGAAAAAAAAGAAGACGAAAAATTCACAGTTGTATCTCAACAGGCCAAAAAAAAAAGAATTTAAGTATTGTCTGCGTTTTTTGATAAAAATAAATGATTTTAAAAGTAATGAATAGTTAAATAAGTATATTAAAACCATAATTCAGAAAGTTTTTGTTGGAAAACAGTCGTGATCTATAAAAATACATGATTTACAATTCACGACTTTGTTTACCTTTTATCGCAGTTCACTAACAGCTGTGAATTTTGTTTTTGATTCTTCTTTCTTCGCCAAGTTCATGACTTTTTTCTTTTGGGTTTCTTCTTTGCTCCGTGTTCAACAACCAACTGAACTTAAGCTCAGCTAAGATTTTTGTTATTTAAGGATAATTTTGAGTTGATAACTCATTTCTGGGCAGTTATTTTGTCCCCAACCACAAAAACTTATCAACTGGACAGACTATCGATGTTTTCTTCAAGCTATCGATAGTCCCGATAGTTCAAAATAATCGATTAATCGATTAAACTATCGATGTTTTATTAACACTAGGTAGCAGTAATTTCGAGGTAGTCAAAGAGTTCACCTACCTCGGAACAAATATCAATTCCACGAACGACACCTCAGTGGAAAACCGACGAAGAACTACCCTAGCCACCGCTGCTACTTCGGTTTGGCCAAACAAATAGGTTCAGAACTATTTTCTCGAAAGACAAAGTGCACGCTATATAAAACGCTTCTTTTACTAAATCTACTCTACGGTACTGAGTGCTGGACGATAAGTAAAAAGGGGAAATGATACTGGGCACTTTCGAGAGAAAAATTCTTCAGCCGATATTTGGTTTTATATGCGAAGAGGGAGAATGGAGGAGAAGATTCAATCGTGAATCGTACGAGCTGTACCAGGATGTGGATGTGGTCCAGAGAGCCAAAACACGTCAACACTACACTGGCTCGGCCACATCAAGCGAATGGACAACAACGCTCCAGCCAAAAAAATCTTCGAATCCCATTCCCCAGGTTCGAGACGACCAGGAAGACCGCACCACCGCTACTTGGACCAGGCGGATACAGACGCAAGAGTGCTTGGTCTCGACGACGAGCGCGCGAGGGATGGAATCACGTTAACTTTACTACTAACTTACTTATCCAGCTCCTGATCCATGAAGGGTCTCTCGTCTCTGCCTGAGATATTGCGGTTTTCCGCATATATATATAAATAAAGTGTGGCCAGGTTTTTGTTTTCACGCCATATTTTCCGCAACTAATTAAAATATACGTGATTATCCTTTGTGGGGAATCCATTAGACTTAAAACTTATTGTTGGGGAATTCAAAAATTATTTTTAACCAAAAGTTAAAAATTGCCATGCTAACTTTAGGTATAGGGGAGAGGGAGGCAAGAAAGACTACTTAAGCTTTCTTTCTTCGTTAATATTTCTTAAAATCAAATCAAGTTTTTCGGAAATAATAGCTCGAACCTTAAGCTTTATCATAACAAAGGATCATAAGGGTTTGAGAGACATATACAAAGCCAGAACAAAAAATATAACACTATCTCGAAAGTCCGTTTTGCCCCAATAGCGGGGCAAAAGCGACCTTTGAATGGGGTAAGATGGACATTAATTTTTTGTACCGAGGATTCGAAGAAAAATATGAAAAACAACATTACAATATTATTTTGTACGTTACTGAAACTATACAAAATAACTAAATACCTCCTGCAACGTATAAAATGTAAGTCAATTGATATCTATCTCATAATGATAGGGGAGAGTGGGTATGTACGGGACACAGAAGGAATGAGACACAAGCATTTGCCTCAACGTGGTATCCTTTTTTTCGTTTCTGTTGATCACAAATTTGTTCTAAAGTCTGTATCTACCCGTCAACGAAGCAGATCTTGTGCGCGGTTGAATTTACGCAGTGGAGAGCAAAAAAAGCTAATTTTACCATAAAAAGTAAAATCATTGGATAAACTTTGAGTGAAAAAAAAAAATAATAAATTAGTGAATTTATTGTGAAAAGAGCGAATTAAATAGCAATTCACTTTTATTACGAATTTTGTTAAGTACGTGCCATTTTTTAAGTGATATTATGTTTTATCTTTTTAAGGTGTCCTACAGGATGAGTGGGACACTCTTATGCGGAAGGAATGGGACACTATCCCACTCCTCCTGCATCAAATTTATTCCAAAGATTTTAAAGCGGAATACTACCAAGTAAAGAGCCACTGAAACTCAAATTCATGCAGCCATAAAAAAGTGACCAATGGAGCATCTATACCAGTGTTTCCAAACATGGGGCAAACGTCCCCCAGAGGAAGGGGAAAATTTTACATTCAGATGCATTATATTAGACCCTTTTAAGATATCGAAATTAAATGAATACGAAGGAGACAAAATAATCTTATTTTCGAACTCATTTAATTTCGAAATGATTCCGGCCTAAATTTTCCCATACTAAGGATGTTAAAGGGTCTCTCCGAAAAATAAATTAAAGCTAGTGCCAAATGTGAACGCTGTTTTGTGAGAACATAAAAGAGACTATTGGCCCAATTCAGCAAGCATTAGTAAAGAAACGCACTTGCAATTTTTTTCGGCCGATTATTCAGTCCCATTTGTATTTTAATGTCCCATTCCACCACCTAGCTGTCCCATTCCTCCTGCTTTCAGGATATAAAGGTGGTGCATTAAATGAATTTTAGCTTTTATTGTGGTAAACTTTTGGTTTTAGTGTTTTGAATATGGTGCCACAATATTCTAATATCTTAAGAAAACTGTTTTGTGCAGATATGATTTAAAAGTTGCCAGTAATTGAAATTATACTGAAAAATGTTCCATACATACCCACTCTCCCCTATATGAAAACAAAGGCAGAAGCAATAAGCAAATGACAGAAAAAAACATAAAAAAAACAGAGAAAACTGTAACTAAAACTATATATGACAACATAAAAAATATATTGACTGAAAACTACATTTTAAAGTTAAAAAGTCTATAAAAAGCAAATTTTTGCTCCCTTGAACGTCGTGGGGCAAAATGGACTGGTAGTTCGTTTTGCCCCATGACGTTCTGGGCCTTTTTTTCCCGGAAGGAGTTTTTTTTACAATATCATTATAGAAGTGTTCAAAGATTATTTTAGTACATTTGATAAAAACAAATAAAAGCAGATACTTGGGTTAACCAAAAATTGTGGTTGCAAAATAACCTGGAGTTTGAAAGTCTTTTAAAAAGTTTATGTTTTTTTTAGAAAACTGTCTGTTTTCATTGTTTCATGATTCACACTGGACCCAACTTCATTCTATCTATGAAACTAAGGGGTGCGTTCGCAAAGTAGGTCTTAATGAGTTCTCATCATTAAAAATAAGATTGAGTTACAAACTAAGCCCAAAATCAGCTTGGACCTTCTTGCCCCGGGGTCCGTTTTCCCCCTCTGTCCCCTACATACAATTTACGAGATTGCCGTTAGTGGACAAAGCATTAGAGTGGCAATTTTTTATTTTCGCGGTATATTTATGGCAGCGTATTTAAAGACTGAAAGTTAAAATATGTCATGCTATCTCTACACCTAAATTTAACGAGATTGCCCTTTGTGGGGAAACCACTAGAATGGCAATTTTTTCGGTTTTCACGGTATATTTACGGCAGTTAATTGGCAGTAAATGGCGTTTTCAAAAACTATTTTTTTGAATGTTGTCAAACTAGCTTTATACAAAAATTTTACGAGATTACCCTTTGTGGACAAACGGTTAGAGCGGAATCTTTTTTACGGCAATTAATGGACGCTTAATGGCGTGTTTAAAAATTATATTTTACCGCAATTACTAGCATATTCAAAAATATTTGTTTTGAAAGTTATCATGCTAACTTTAGGCAGCTGCCAAAATCCACTTGTCAAATAACAATAAACCAGAACTTTAAATAAACATTTTAAAACAAACCTAAAATCTTAAATCTTTAACAGAGAAATTACAAGCAAGCCCACGCAACCTAGTCACCAGGTTAACTTCCTTCAACAAAATACTTTATAGGCAAAATCATTGGTACAAAACTTTAAGAAGCAAGAAAAAGAAGCAACGTCTGAATAAACTTTAGGTAAATGTAGGTTAGGTATAGGTAGGCATCCGCATATATCCATCATTGCCACACAGTTTCAGGATTTTGACTGATTCGATTTGTTATTTGTGGATTGAGGGTTGGTAAATGCCTTATCACAGTCACTGCGTAGTATTTAATGCCTTTTCTCCAGATGGCGCACACAAGGACAAGCAAAATTTTTTGGATATTGGAAGCTACAAAGTGTGAAGTTAAATTGAGTGCTCTTCGAAGTCACAGGATCATGTACCTTCTGTGAATTATTGTTTGTGGTCGTGATTTGATAATCTGCAGAAGGACGAAAACGAATAAGGTTATGGATTGTAGAGTCTATGGCCTATATTGAGTGTAAGTATAAGGCAAAGATGGAGGATTATACTATTGCCTTCATTTGTATATGTCTTCTTGCAGTAAATTCAACCCGAATTTTCGAAAAAAAATAAAAGATAAGGATGAAATTTAAAATCCAACCCGAATTTGAAAAAAAAAAAAAACAAATGAAAGATAAGGTGGAAAGTTTTTGATATTGTAGAAAACTTAAGAAACAAAAAAAAAACATTACTTTGTAAATACCATTTATCACAATTGTCAGTGTGATAAATTTAGTTCCCTATCTAACCTAGGTACCTGCAAATGTAAGTCAAGCAATGTCAAGAAGGGCACAATAAAGAATGAGAGAATTTGTGTTATCCTTTTTTATACAGATACATAATTTCGGTTATGATTGATTAACAGAATTTGGGAACGTCAAATGCTGTTTTGGTTGTTTTTGGAAGAACAACAACAGCGTTAAAATTTAATAACATCAAACCGAAGGTCCCTTCTTTTTCTCCATATTTCACATTAGGTTTGTAATGCGATACCCGCTAATCCCAAATTCCCCTGCTTACCTGCAATCCACTGACAGTACACGTTTCTGCTGGTTTTACTTCAATTTCTGTTCCGCTATGCACAACTCCATCGGATCTCGTAGTAGTGTCCTCCTCCGAAATAGGTGGACACAAGCTATGGTCACTCAAATCTAAAAAAAAAAACAAACAAATTGAAATGCCAAAAAAAAAACGTATTTGTATACAGAAATGTAGAACAACATTTGAGGAAGGATATTTTAGGCTTCCCCAAGGACGCACTCGCGAAAACAATATACAACTCACCTCCAGCACGGCCATATTGGGCCAGCTCAATTGATATGCTAGTACCTCTCGGACAGCTCAATGATAATTGTTCTGAATCACAACCAGCCCGCTGATAGGTTCGTAAAGTTGCCGCCAACAATGCTGTAGGTACATATATGTATGTTGGTTGGTTGTTATTTTTTGTTGCGTTGGGAAATTCAACAGAAATTCCACATTTTAAGTTTAGTTTTCAGTGCCAAAAATTTCATTTTCACAGGTGGTATATAGTTAGAGGAAAATAGCGGTGTACAGTACATCCATGGCAGATTATTATGATGTGTTGTCATACAGAAACGTAGAATGTAGATTGATATCGAAAAAGAGAAAAAAAGATAAAAAAAAATTGTAAATGAAAAGAAAATATTTTATTTGTGTCAAGTTTTTTATGAACATTGTTTTGTTTAAAGTTTAAACGTTTAAAGTAGGTATAATTTTTATTTCAAGTTTTAATTTGTATCGTCCTTTTTTGGGAAACAAAAGGACACCATAAGGATTTGTTTTTGAAAGGAAATGCGGGCTTCATTTTTTCAAAAAAAGATTTCTTTTTACCTAAATAAGATGAAATATTTTAATTCAATGTCATTAAGATAATGAGAGAAGTAGGTATTCAAACATTTTTACTGTTCGAACATTAGAAAAAACAAAAAGAAACATTAATAAACATTATG
The DNA here is from genome assembly GCA_963921185.1 of Dasysyrphus tricinctus. NCBI lineage: Eukaryota > Metazoa > Arthropoda > Insecta > Diptera > Syrphidae > Dasysyrphus > Dasysyrphus tricinctus. The sequence goes on along the minus strand of OY992530.1, from coordinate 227,015,855 downwards.
TAGATAAGGTACCTAGTGAGAACTTATAAACACGGAGTACATAAACATATGGGCTCATTAGATAACCGAGAGGAATGTTTGTATTAAGTACATATAATAAATATATCATGAGTCCTACATAGAATCTGTACTTATCACTGATAACCCACACGTTTTTAGTAAATGCATGCATAGAATATTCATATTTATTCGTTGAATGCATAGACCCTGTACTATAGATATACTTGTCCAATTTATATTTGCAGTACAAGCCTTATGGGAGGGCAGAAAATCGCTACCCAAGCGATTTAGCCTTAATTTAAAAAATTGCCAATGAAATAAGAAACAGAATTGCTTTGTTACATTGAAATTGTTTGTGTAATCTTAATTGAATCTATCCCACTATGGACTATGACCTATCTGCTCCCCACCTGAAATAGCCCAGTCGGGATAAACATTTGAAATAGAAAAAATTTTATCGTACATTTTTCTTTCACAATTCGTTAGAGGGGGTCATTAGGAGCCTATGTGTAGTTTTTCGGGCAAATTGCCCTGGAGCTTAAGCCGCCATCTTGGATTTCAGGAAAAATAACGTTTTACTCAATAACTCCTACATTTTTCAGTTTTGACAAAAAAGGTTGAATTAAAACTGAAAGTTAGTTTAATTTTACTGTATAGAATCTGAAGTGTTAAAAAAGTAATGCATAGGCGACCGCAAATTGGGGGCAAAAGGGTCACTTATCACCCACTGGCTGGCCTTAGACTATACTACTCTAGCAGGAGATTTTTATTGTTTTATTGAGGAATTTTGAAAATACAAGAATTCTCTTGTGTTTTTCTATCGGGGGGGGGGGGGGGGGGGGGGGGCAGGGGCATAGGTCCCGATGTACGTTCTTTCCATATTCAAAATGTTAACCTGGTATTAAATTTGTTTGTGTTGAAACATTGAAGTGGATATCAATCCCTTTTTTCCATATACCTCTTTTCCGTACCACCATAGAGGTACAGTAATAGGGGCGTTTTTTTTTTTGTGACGTGGTTTCCCCTGTAGGCCTAGTCCACACATATACATAACTTCTTATAAGTAATTTTATTCATATTTTAATTTTTTTTCTGTGAAGGCAACATAAAATTGACATCTTCGACTTCATTATCATCTAAGATATCAAATGTTTCTTCTTCTGTATTGTTGCTGTGTAAATCGGAATCGGCAGAGTTTTTAAAGTCGACTGCATTCTCAAAAATAGAATATGGAAGGTTAATTCCATCAGGACGAAAGTCAGACGAAGGCAAACAATAGGCTCCGATAGAAAGGGATACAAAATACCTACTTGTATTTCTCAAAGCTCCCAAATTAAAATATGAAAATTGGCAAGAGTACGATAACTTAGGCGCCAAGAAATAATAACGGTTTTTTAGAACAGTTTAATACAAGCATTTATTTACTATTTCTTTTTGATTTAAAGCTCTCGACAGTAACACCTCAAAGTTAGATCACCGCAAATACTGCTTTGTAATTATTTCTAGTAGAAAGAACTAAAATAAAAATCTAATAAAAAGTAGGTTTGGAAATTTTCTCAAAAACTAGAAGACATAAAACTATCAGTCTTCAGTTTTTGATTAAGACTTAATTAGAGACACGAATTTAAAGAAAAAGTAATATATAATTTCAAAAATTTGAAAAATTGTGTTTTATGTTTTTTTTTTCCCTTTGCCTTTATATTGAAGACTTAATAAAAGAATTGCCGTGTGGTATAACAATCGATGGGTTTCTGATAAAAATACTGATGTACGCAGACGATCTAGTCCTCTTAGCTGAATCACCAGAGTCCCTTCAGCTAATGATAAACAAATTACGAGATTACTGTTTGAAGTGGAACCTAATTGTTAATCTCAACAAATCAAAAACAATGGTGTTTCGGAGAGGTACAGGACGACTTGCTGCTAAAGAAAAATGGTATTATGGAGCAGAGCCTATCGAAACTGTACTTGGAAAAGCACTAAGTCAAAAAACTTTCCTCTTCCAAAAATGCGATTGGGACGGTGTGGAAAAATATTTATGGAAACAAAGACCTATCATTAAGCGCAAAATATAAAGTCTTTCTGGCAACGTCCGAGTCAATAATGCTTTATGCTGCGGAATCATGGGGCTGGAATCAATCTGAAACCACGGAAAAACTCTTGAGGTTCTTTCTAAAGCGACAATTTCGACTACCAGACACAACACCAAACTACATGCTACTCATCGAAACTGGATTATCGCCACTGTATCTTTCATCTCTAAAACTTCGCTTCAATTACATTTTAAAACTCATGTATAGTCACGAAAATAAAGTCGCCAGAAAGATTGCAGTCTCCATAATTAGATCGCAAAGCTTATGGTTTGAGGAATGGAAGAACTTAGCAAACTACTGTGAACTCTCTTTCAATCTTAGTTTGGATAATCTGGCAGACTGGAGGCCATTTCTTAACATCCTACTTGAAAATCTCCATTCCAAAACAAGAGAGGAAAATATAGCGCGAGCCAAAAGTTCACAACATAGAGTATTCTATCCTGAACTCCAGCACAATTTAGGAGAATCCAACTACTTCAACGACAGCCTTAATAAAGAAACGATATCATTCATATTCCGTGCAAGAGGAGAACTATTGCCTTTACATTACATACCACATCGCAACGACTTACCACTTAACTGCTCTTTATGCAACACCAACGAAAGGGAAAACATACTACATTTCATCGCAAGGTGCCCAATTCTAGCCGAGATACGGCGTCTAATATGGCAACAGAATTATTTGGAACAAACGGACCTCATAGAATTACTAAACGGGATGGATTGGAAAAAACTATCGCAATATATAAAAATAGCACTTACAATATATTGTGTGGATCAAAATCAAAACCCATTTTATCCACTTTTAGAGATTTTGAGTAAATCGAGAAAAACTTCTATCTCCTAAAAGAAACATTTTGTATAACTTTTTTGTTTGCAGGACTGTTGTAATTGGGATTCTCCACAGTTTAAGTGTAGAAATCGAGATCAGAGGCTTTTAGTTTTTGAGTTGTAGCTAAAAGAAATATGGATATAATGGGTTTTGAAAATTACCTCTGGATTTTAGACTAAAATAAAAGAGTGCAGCAATTGAAAACTTGAAAAACTTAATTTTAAGAGGCTTCAATATTATTTTTTTATTTAAGTAGTAAAAAGTAGAACAAAGGTTCTGTGGGTGAGTGTACAGAATTTTCAATTTGTTTAAACGCGAATTCCATTAAAAATTGGTTGAGGTTCACAAGTAGGATCTTCAGTGCCCAGTATGTGCCCTAAACCACTAAACTCTTCGATGTTTTTGTAGAACTTAAGTTTTTCGATGGACCTCCAATCTTCTCCATAGTGTTTGCTTAGCAAATCAAAGACATCTCTCAGCTTTTCCTCTTTAAGCTGCACTCCCACTTCTATGTTTAGTGGCTCCATCCTTGAAACTTGTTTATGTTTTTTATAACCGATTAAGGAGCTCCTATGTCGGATAAGTAGTATGGTTCACCACGGACTAAAATGGCTCCACTTTTGTCTCGTGTTAAAATGAATCTCTTAGATTCATTAAATTTGAAATGCCAGGTGCCAGTTGGGCGAATGTACTCCATCGTGGAAGTTTTCCAGTCGAATACCGGACAGCTTTCATCTCCTAAATGAATAACAGTGGCACAGTTTTGGTGAATTTCATGGTATTCTTTTGGAGTAATGATTGTCTGCTTTTGTTTGACCTTAAAATATTACCAATTTAAAAACATTTAAAAAAAACATTTAAAATTATAAAATTACATGCTTTTCAACAAGGGCAAAAGTTATTTCTAGAGTTTCTAGAGTTTCCACATTTCGTGGAGCTTTTTTAAAAAGCCAATAAGTAGTCATACAAATCATGGCAAAGTCTTTTTTTTGGCCACCGCATCCATCGCAGACCAAGCGTACTGTTTTAGCATGGCTCACATTAAGGCTGCACAAACGGTTAAAAACTGCAGAAGCTATCTGATTAGATCCTTGTGCAAACTCATTTTTGGTCCACGTGAGGAAAAACACATTTTCTCTACTCAAGGAGGCCCTTGAACTTCCCACAACAACTCCAAAGTTGTAAATGTAAAACTGGCGGGAATAGTAGGCAGCTTGATCTGGTACCTTGGGCAAAACAATGTTTTTTTGGCAGTCGAATGAGATGGTAACAAGGTCATCCCTTTCTTCCTTTAATATGGTAAAGAAAGTTTTAGCTCTTCTCTTATGTATCAGCTTCTCAACCATCTTTCCATCTAATCCATACCATGGATAAAAGGGTTTTTGAATTTCAAGTCTATAACAAAATGTATTTTGAATTGGATATAATGGATTTTGATGCGAACAAAAAATATGGATATAATGGATTTTGAAACAAAAACTCAAGTGGATAAAATGGATTTTGAAATTAACTACAGATTTTGTGGTCTGATTTCTATGGCATAACATGAGATTTGGAATTCAAACTTTGGCCCAGCATATGTGTTTGAATGATACCAACAAAACCTCATACCTAAGTCATTTTTGTTTAAAAGTGGATATAATGGGTTTTGATTTTGATCAACACTATAGAAAGCAAATAATAAGAGAAGACTTTTAATTTAAATTTCTACCTGAGCACCATTAATTTACAAACTCGAAAATGTATTAATAAATGTATTAATCATCTGGCTGACGGCCCTTCTGGCCATGCCAAAAAGATTTATGTTTAAAATAAACTGTTTTTGTAAATACTATTTTGTAAATACTATTTTTTGTGAATTAATAAATCAAATCTAATCTAAAAAAATATAATCTGTTTTTTTTCGCAAATCTTGGATTTAAAATTCGTTTTTCCAAAAGCTATGCATAGATTTCACTTGATTTAAAAACTAGCTAATAGAAAAGAGTTTGGCTTTAAAAAAAGTATAATACTTAGTTGTAAGTATATAACCATTATTTATTAATATTTTTTTCCGTTTGTAGTACTTTTTTATGAACTCGCCCCTCCTGCCCAAACGGGGTGAGATAGTAAAAAATGCTTGTATTAAACTGTTCTACAAAAAATCGTTACCGTTTCTTGGTGCCTTAGTAATCGTACTCTCCCCTTAAAATGTACTGGAAGGGCATTCCAGAGCCAGACAGGGGGTGGTAAGTGCCCCTCTTACCCCCAACTTGCGTACGCATATGTTAAATTTGAACACAATCAAATTTACTTTCAGTTATGCTTTATTTCTTCTATCAAAAGTGAAAAATGTAGGAGTTATTCAGGAAAAAGCTATATTTTGCTAAATCCAAGATGGCGGCTAGAGCTCCAGGACAATTTTCCCGAAAAACTACACCTAGGCTGCTATTAACCCCCTTTAATGAATTGTGAAAGAAAAATGCACGATAAAATTTTTTCCATTTCAGGCAAAATTTTTGTACATAGCGACTGGACTAAAAGGAGACTGATGTGTAGAGATCAAATGAAGAATTATGGCTGATTTACAATGCCGCGTTGGGCGCAGGGTTGTCAGATGTGGCGATTTGTCGCCAAACAGGCGATATGAATTTTGATTTGGCGACACGAAAATCGGTTTGGCGATGTACCTTAAAAAAGGCGATATTTTTAGGTTTTGGCGATTTAATTTTTTTGAATCAAAGTAGTACTAGAAGTAGTAATTTTTTATTAAGGTTTCTTTTGATATTACATTAAACTTCTTATAACTACATTGACCACTTAATATTATGAATTGCCGACTTTGAATTGGCCAGGCTTCACAATTAATATTTTCATTGTTTTAACAGATTTCAGTAATTTTAATAAAATTGAATCTGAGTAACATTTATGTATAGAGTCCACTCAATGGGAAATATACTTTTTGAATTAAAGTCCTAATATCTTCGGTCAAAAGGCAAAACTCAGGAAGTACACAAAAATATACTAAAGAAAGTGAGAATGAAATTCATTTTTTAATCCAAGAGGTCTCATTTTGCTAGGTATTTACTAACACATTGAAATATATTCCCAGGAACTATATTTCAAAATTTGCGGAACGTGACTTCAGCTTCAAAAAATTCTTTTCAACCTAATTTCAAAAGTATACTTTGATAAATTGTGAGTAGTTTTACCTATAGACCAGGAAAAATAGCACAAATCGTATGGGGAACCTTGAACAAATTAATTCATGAAATATTAAAATTGGAATCGACGCAGAATTGAAACCTCTATAACATATTCAAAGTCCCCCAAAATCCCCGCATTGGCTTTTTGTGTAGATGCATTTGAAGAGATGCAGACGTGGAGAACTTGGAGGTCTGTCAAACTAAAATATTTGTTTTGGTACAACCTAACCATATGATACATAATTTAAGGGTAGTTTTAAACGCTGAATCTAATGAAACCAAATTCAAAATGATACAACCACCCAAACAAAAAGTTATAGTCCTTTTTACGTAATGATGACTTTTTTTCAGGTACAACAGGTAAAATATTATCGAAAACCCTTTGAAAATGAAGGTATGTTAATGAAATTTGGAGTGAATGTTCCATTTGTCAAACGAACTAAGAATCAAGACAGTTCCCAAAAATATCCATGGTGAAAGGGTGTTTTTTTAAGGGGGATGGGCAAGTGAAGAATGTTTACCATAACACCCACGAAAAAACTCTTACACTCATGAAACTCGCCAAAAATATTAAATTTGTCATGGCAACCAAGAATAAATATAGTCCACATAAATATATATGTTCTGGGGGATTTTTTATTAAAGAGAGGGAAAATCTGGGAAGAAGTTGAAAGATTTGAGCCAAAATTCCGATTTGGTGTAATTGAGGTATATACACTAAGTATGGTATATGATTTAAGGCTATTTTTTAACGCCGAATCTAATAAAAGCAAAACCAAAATGATACAAGCACCCTTAACAAAGTTATGGTCCTTTTCAAGCAAAAATCAATTTTTGAAATCGTATTTTCCGTAGAACAGGTCAAAATGTAACTGTCACAAAAACACTATTAGACAAAAGATATTTGTATGGACTATTTGGATTCTTGGTTGCCATGACAAATTCAATATCTTTGGCGAGTTTCATGGGTGTAAGAGTTTTTCCGTGGGTGTTATGGTAAACATTCTACACTTGCCCATCCCCCTTAAAAAAACACCCTTTCACCATGGATATTTTTGGGAACTGTCTTGATTCTTAATTCGTATAACAAATGGAACATTCACTCCAAATTTCATTAACATACCTTCATTTTCAAAGGGTTTTCGATAATATTTTACCTGTTGTACCTGAAAAAAGTCATCATTACGTAAAAAGGACTATAACTTTTTGTTTGGGTGGTTGTATCATTTTGAATTTGGTTTCATTAGATTCAGCGTTTAAAACTACCCTTAAATTATGTATCATATGGTTAGGTTATACCAAAACAAATATTTTAGTTTGATAGACCTCCAAGTTCTCCACGTCTGCACCTCTTCAAATGCATTTACACAAAAAGCCAATGCGGGGATTTTGGGGGACTTTGGATATGTTATAGAGGTTGCAATTCTGCGTCGATTCCAATTTTAATATTTCATGAATTAATATTTTCAACCTCGGAACCCATTTTTCCTGGCCTACTAGTAACCGACGATATTGTTTCTTTTTATCTGATCTTCACTTAAACCTTGTAGCTTTTCTATTGGTGTTTGCTAAAATTTAGGCATCAAAATATCGACTAAATCTAATTGCACTCAAAACTGAACATCGCTTTTTTTTCCACCACTCAAATAATTTTATAACATTTTTGTGATTTTTGGATTTGGTCATTTATAAAGTGGAATATTTTAAAATTTGGCGATTTTTTGGCGATTCCGCTTTTTTAAACCTGACAACCCTGGTGGGCGTTGCGTTGAAAGATTTGCCTGTCAACGCAAAAGTTCAGGCATAGGAATATCTGTTTAGTGTTTACAATGACGCGTTGAGCATTATGTTACGATTTTGCATCCATTAGTAGGTACACAAACCAACGTAACGTAAGCGGCTGCAACGCGAAAGTAGAGATTATTCAACTTTTGCGTGCGTTTTGACATTTCGATTTCAATTTAGGTATGTGGCCATCTTGTGTTGAAAAAAGTTTGAATTTTTGTTTGCTCGATTTATCTTGACGCGGCCGTAGCGGTTGCTAAATGAGCCGGTTATTTTGAAAGTGGTCTAAGTCCACTTATTTCAAATTCGAGATATTTAAAGGTTTGCGTTTGACTTAATTCAAAAATATGGGAAAGAGCTAATATAAAAGTGAAGTATTTTTTTTCATCTTAATATATTTAATTTACTTACTTACTTAAGGTGGCGCTACAGTCCGGGGTGGACCAGGGCCTCAACCAACAAGCTTCTTCCAGCCGGCTCGGTTTCTAGCTAGCTGTCTCCAGTTTCGCACGCCAAGTTGGTTGAGGTCCTCTTCCACTTGCGTGCGCCACCTTTTACGCTGCCCACCTCTACTGCGTTGTCCCACGGGGTTGGATTCAAAGACTTTCCGGGCCGGAGCATTGGTGTCTCAGTCGTTGGCTTTCCACTTTTGTGGCTAGGTCGGTGTCGCTGTACAGCCCATACAGTTCGTTTGTTGTATCTTCTTCTCCATTCCCCATCTATGCAGACGGGACCAAAAATCACCCGGAGAATTTTCCTCTCAAAACAGCCTAACGCGTTCTCATCCACTGTTAGCAGTGTCCATGCCTCTGCACCATACATCAGGACCGGGATGATAAGCGTCTTATACAGGGACAGTTTAGTTGCTCGAGAGAGGGCTTTGCTTCTCAATTGCCTTCTTAGCCCAAAGAAACGGCGATTGGCAAGAGTAATTCTTCGTTTGATCTCAGCGCTGGTGTCGTTCGCTGAGTTTATAGCGGATCCTAGGTAGACAAAGTCTCTCACCACCTCAAAGTTATAGCTGTCTATAGTGACGTTCTGTCCGAGACGTCGGTGTTGGGTGTCCTTTCTTGTGGACAGCATATATTTTGTTTTGCTTTCATTCACCGTTAACCCCATCTTCTTGACTTCCTTCTCAATGCTCACAAAAGCACCACTGACATCACGCTTTGTTCGTCCGATTATGTCAATGTCGTCAGCGTAAGCGAGTAATTGGACGGACTTTTGAAAAATTGTGCCTCTGGTGTTGACGTGAGAGTTTTGCACTATTCTTTCAAGAACGATGTTGAAGAAGTCGCATGACAGCGCGTCGCCTTGCCTAAAACCTTTTTTGACATCAAAGGTGTCGGTGAGGTCTTTGCCGACCTTGATGGAGCAGCGTGCATTCTCCATCGTCATCCTGCACAAACGGACGAGTTTGGCAGGGATGCCAAAACTAGACATTGCTCTATATAGCTCGTCTCTATAGATGCTGTCATACGCGGCCTTGAAATCGATAAAAAGGTGGTGGGTATCGATTTGGAACTCCTGGGTTTTCTCCAAGATCTGCCGTAGTGCGAATATTTGGTCGATGGTGGACTTCCCTGGCCTAAAGCCACACTGATATGGACCTATCAGGTTGTTGACGAATGGCTTCAGGCGTTCACAAAGTACGGCAGAGAAGATCTTGTAGGCGATATTAAGAAGACTGATGCCTCTGTAGTTGGTGCAGTCCAGAGGATCGCCTTTCTTGAGGATCGGGCAAACAATACTGAGGTTCCATTCATCGGGCATGCTTTCTTCCGACCATATTTTACAGATGAGCTGGTGCATACTCCTAACCAATTCATCGCCAGCCGCTTTGAATAGCTCAGCCGCAAGGCCATCAGCTCCAGCAGCTTTATTGGACTTAAGTTTAGATATGGCTATCCTCACTTCGTCAAGATCGGGTGGACGGAATTGTTGGCCTACGTCGTCCAGGTTGAATGGTGCAATTTGCATGGTAGCGGAATTCGGTTCGTCATCGCCGTTATACAATTTGCAGAAATGATTTTTCCATATCCTCAGCACCGACTGCGTTTCCACCACGATGTTCCCCTGATCGTCCTTGCAGGCTTCGGTTCGGGGTTTGTAACCTTGGGAGGTTCTTTTTACTTTTTGGTAAAACTTCCGAACTTCATTCCTGCAGTGGCATCCCTCTAATTCCTCGATCGCGCGCTTCTCATGCTCTTTCTTTTTCTTTCTGAGAAGCTTGTGTTCCTCTTTCCTCTTCTGCTCGTAGAGCTCGCGAGCAGCTCTGGTCCTTCTATGCAGCGCCGCTTTGTATGCCTGTTGTTTGGCTGCATGTACTTGCCGGCATTCCTCGTCGAACCAGGGGTTTCGCTGTGGTGGTCGTGCGAAGCCCAGCACGTCAGAGGCGGCATCTCTGATGGCTTCCTGGCAGTTTTTCCACTGGTTCTCGATGTTTGCAGTTGGCGGCAAAGGACTAGTTAAGAGGGCGCGAGAGACTCGATCGGAAAAGGACCTGGCGATTTCTTGCGACTGTAGCCGTCCGACGTTGAACTTCCTGACAGTATTTCCCTGTTTTGGCTTTGGTCTGGATATCCGTAGCATTACCTTTGCTACAACGAGGTAGTGGTCCGAGTCAACGTTGGCTCCTCGGAACGTTCGGACATCCTTGATACTGGAGGAGTGCCTTGCGTCGATCGCAATGTGGTCAATTTGGTTGGCGGTTGATTGACCAGGAATTCGCCATGTCCCCTTATGAATATCGAGATGCGGGAACTGCGTACTAGCTACCACAACGTTTCGCCCCGCAGCAAAGTCGATTAGCCTGAGTCCGTTATCGGAGGTGGTGTCGTGCAGGCTGTATCTTCCGATTGTGCCACCAAAGACGTCTTCTCTTCCTAGTTTGGCATTAAAATCACCCAAGACAATTTTAATGTCATAGCTAGGGCATTGCTCATATGTCTTGTCCAGGAGCTCGTAGAACTCGTCCTTGGTGTCGTCATCTTTCTCCTCTGTGGGGGCATGCGCGCATATCAGGCTGATGTTGGCGAATTTAGCCTTGATGCGAATTGTCGTGAGGCGCTCGTTCACATAATTGAAACTCCCCAAGGGGCACAGATTTGAATTTTGCAACAAGAAATTCCAAATATGGTTTCACAAGAATAACTCCGAAGTTTTCTTAAAACATCTTTGTTTCCCTGAAGTTTTTGTGAAGTTATTGAATGCTCTCATTGTATTTAAAATTAATTTAGTTCCAACTTTGTTATATTCAGGTCACTGTTCTTATTTAGTGAGACTAAAAATAAATAGGCGTGGCTTAAAAGTAACTGAGTAGTTATCCATTGTGTTTCAATGTAACCTAATTTAAATTAGCCGTTCTTAAAAACAAAATAGAAACTGTTTTGCGACTTTGATCTTTTGCAACTTAGAAATAATTCTTAAGTGCCTAATTGATTATGATTCAGTAAAACTAATATATAACACTTTTGTAACAAAGTAAAAAAGTGACAGAAATAACAAATAAATCTTGAATACAACTACATTGTAACTTGGTGTCAGATTCTTCAATAACAACTAACATATATTAGGGTGCCTATTTCTCAACATATTTTTTAATGGCAGACATATGAATGTCCTTAAAAAATATTTTACTAACAAAATTGTGTCCGATATGTCATTAATCCATACAATTTTGTATAGGTAATGTTGTTTTCACGTTTTATTTTTTTTTTTACTACTGCAGCTATTCTTAGTTTTTTCTGTTTATATTTCTTCTTTTATCCCTTAAAATCCTCCACTCAAAAACTTATAAACAATAATATTATATAAAATACTATGACTTTTAATTCAACGATGATGGGAAATAATTTGTTTGGTCAAATGTTTTTGGTCACTAAATTTTATTTTACCTTTAATAAATTATTTTGGAAAATTACAGACACCCTAATGTAGGTTTCATGTTAAAAGGTATCTTTTTGTTTGGTTTTCACAAAATAAGGTTTGCTGATAATTTATTTTCAATTTATGTTTGCTTTTTAAACCAAATGAAACCTAAATAAGCTCAAACATACACAAAAACTTGAATATCTGAATAAAAAAAATTCGCAAGCATATTGAAAACAAAATGGCAAAAACAAACCTAATTGCAACATGAAATACCTACATGCAGACGGTCACAAAACTGTTTTCAATTTCTTGAGCTATTGAAGGGTTCGCATGCAACTCTAGTGTGACAACTGTTTCTGTCACTTTTGTTGTTACTGAGCAGTCACTGTGTGAAAGCATGTTGTTTCAAAGAAAGTGCGTTCTTTTTCCTCATTAAAGCCAACTTTATTGCTAACGTTCAGCGTTCATTTTTTTCAAAATATTATTGCTTGGATCTGGAATTTATTTGGAATTTTTATTTGTGTAATTATTTTCAATTTAGTATTTTCTGTTGTCGATTTTCATTTTTGAAATATCTTTCTGATATTTTTTGATTAAAATTTATATTTGTATCTATAAATAGCTCGACTTGACAAATTTTAATACAATGGAAATTTTGTCCATCATTAAATAAAAAACGGGGAGTTATTTTGCTTAATAAATCAATTTCTTAAAAAAATATTGATAAGGGGAATTTAATTTGTTAATTATTGTATGAATAATACTTAAGTACTAATTGTATGAATATTTGAGTACTTAAACCAACTCAAAATCATAGCGAATCATTTGCAACGATACAAATAATGCATATATACCACGCTAAATAACAAAGAAAGAATTACGTCAGTGCACAACAAGTTCTTTGTTTGACAAATTAAAAATAGCTAAGATTTGTTAAGAAAAAGAACGCTCCATTAATGTTTTGTTCGTAAATGTTTCAAACACGTTTGTGAAACTCCTTTAGTACTAACCTCAATAATAGTTTCTTAAAAGTTTCATAAGGATCATTGTTGACAGAGAAAAAGAGTGAGGGTGAAAAAGTCTTATTAAACTAAATAAACAAGTGAAATAAAAACTAGTATGGTGAATAATTGAAATAGTTTATTAAACGAAATATAAAATATGATGCGGTGCGACGTCAAGTCCTTTAAAAATACCTTTAATAACGAGTGTACAAATATTTCATTTCATAACCTAATTTAGTCTGATATTTCCACATAAAGTAATGTGAAGTGATGTTTTTTAGGTAAATAAATTACCGTAGACTACTTTTAAATTGATATGTTATGGCATTTTCATTTCAAAAAAGCAAATTTGATGTAAACAAAAATATACTTTAATCGAGTGTTTTAGTTGTGATTCATCTGTCATGTCATGTGAAATTCTCGCCCAGGGACGAATTAGTTTTTGTTGGTAATGGCAAGGCGCTCAAATCCATTTAGCAACCATAATACAAAGTTAATTTTCAACGTTTTAAATAAATTATTTTTAGATGTCTATCTATCTTGTCGGTTTTGTATCTTCGCCAAGAAGTGTTCAATAGCTAAAAAGCACTCTACGATAATGTATTTAGGTACCTAAGAAACATCATCTCACATAACTTTAAGAAAAATATGAGAAAAAACTTACCTGTGAAATGAAAAATTTGTACACCGTATTAAAGGCGTGTTGATAGGATTTAATGCAGGATTGCATGTACTTTTATATATATTTTTCAAATAAAGTTTTGCAAGTAATTGTATTTACTTTAATTTCACTTTTTTATTTCGTTTGATAAGTTTTTTCACTAATTTAACAGTTTAAAATCTCTGTACGGCAAGACGGAAGCATGACAATATTTGCTTCCTTTGGGCACCCCAACAGATAAAAGTCTTTCCTTTTGGTGCATTTTTATCTTTGCATTTTTCAAGTGGAGACAGAAATGTGTTAAAAAAGCATGGCTAGTTAGGCTTAAATTTACACTTCAAAATCATGAGTACTGGCACAAATGATTATTTTGTGTTAAAAATAAATTAATAATGATATTGTCTACTGTCGTCATTGACATCAATATCCTGTACCTGAACAATTTCATTAAATCCGACCCTGAACTGGACTAAAAGATCAGTTGCTATGGGGTTATAGAAAGGAAACTTTGTCTCAGCCATATTTTTTCTGAAATAAATGTTTCTGTCTTAAAAAAAAAACAAGAAATAAGATCTTTTATACTTTTTTATTGATTTAATATATTTAAACTATGATTTTTCATCTTCAAAACTTATAAAATTTCACAATATTTCAATATTTGATAATAATCCACAAAAAAAAATCTTAAAAAAAAAAGAACAGCACCAATTTTTTAACAAAATACTTAAAATTTAATCAATTAAGTTTTGAAGGGGGTAGCAATGAATATTAATTGATTCAACTGCGAGCGTTTTGAAAATTAAATATTTAGAGACTTGAAAATTAATTATTTAATATAACCTGTTTCAATTAATTGATAAAAGAGGGAAAAAACAGTTGTCACATCACAAATGTCTGACTGTATTTTTAGTTACATATTTTAATAAGAAATACATTTCAGAAACTGATAAATAATTACTTGAAACAAGTTACATATGTATGTCAAACAACTTAAAATATAGTTACGAAAAACTTTTCAATAACTATTCGGTAGGTTTCAGTTCAGTCTTTGTACACTCCCCAAAGACTAATTGATATGTTGCTATTAATTCAACAAGAACTTGACTGTAACCTTTCAAACTTGTTGCAATCCAGTTTAAAGAAACTTATTTTAAACGATCTACATTGATTACACAAGTGTTACGTGTAACTACATAGTAACTTGAATTAAGTTGCACAATAGGACAACCCCTGCGCTTTTTTGGTTACAGTGGTGTTCCTGTGACTAGTTCTTTTTAAACAAATGCGACCGTTATTTTGTTACTCAGAAGTCACCACAACCTATCACAAACTTAGCGTGCCCCTTGGGTCAAGACCTCTTGCCTCAGTCTGAATCTAACAACAAATCCACATCCAAAAAGACGCTGCCCTTGTGGTCGGTAACAGTCACCGTAGTATATATCGCAGTCTTTCAGTTTTCTTTTGCCCGGCCCATCCCATCGCACTTCTTGGATGGCGGTGATGTCTGCTTTGTAGCAGTCTAGGGCCTCCGCTAAATGTTCGGCTGCACGTGGTCTATAGAGAGACAGAACATTCCACGTGCAGATCCGAAGTTCGTTGTCCTTATTTCGTTTGCTAGGTTCGTCAACAGTAAATCCGTCCGTATCCGAGGCTTGTTGATGCTTCGCAACTAAAATAGCTTTACGTGGCCGGGAAGTTACCCCGACGGCAGGACCCCCAACCTGGAGGACCAGACCCTATATATATAACTCCAAGGGCGGGGAGCCGGATTAACCGCTCCTTATAGGCCTGAGCTCCGAATATGTCGTAGTAGCCCGTATAAGGTGTTCACTAAGTAGTTCAGCCTAACTGGAACTGTAGACGCCACCGTTGATTCCATCTTGAGAATTCTTCCGCTGCCGCCTGGATGAAGGAGAAGTGCCTTAGTGGGAACACTCATCCCCCCCTCTCTCGTTTGCTGCCCCCTAAAACCGTCCACAGGGATTGGAACCCCATCTTCAGTTAAAGGTACTAGGCACCCGATGTTCACCACTTGGAGGTGAGAGTAGGAGTTGATAGACAGAGGTTCGCTTTGAAAAAAAGCTTGTGGACGCTTGTGTCCTCTTGAATGCACCGTGTCTACCCTTTGAACATTAATTTAATTTACTTACCCAATAAGAAAAAAAAATATTGTTGAACAAAAACCATTTTTTTACAGTTATAAATGGACTTAAACCATTTTCAAAATAAATGAAATGGTCTTTTGATTTATTCAAATTGTGTCAAGTCCTCTATAAAGTTAAAAAAAAAAATAAAAAAACGAAAGAGTGAGTTTTTATATATAATAAGTAGATATTGTATACATTAAACATAATACACATACATATATACACTGCCGGACAAAATTAGAGGAACACAGGTAAAAAGTAAAAAAGTTGGTTTATTTTCATTTTATCTTTATTTCTTTAATGAAGATTTATGTATGTCTTGATGAGTTAAGAATCGTTTGAAATGGTTACAATTATTGTGCTTCTTGTTTTCCTTAAAAACACAAAAGTCTAGGTATGTTTCTGAGAAAATGGATTAAAAAAATTTCAAGTATTCCTTTAAAGCTCAGTAGAAATGAGGATGGTTTAGTACTTGGTTTTCCCTCTCTTCTTGCTCTAAGGACAAAAAAAAGTCTCTTTGGTATACTTCTAATAACATTTTCGATGTTTTCCTAGGTTATTTGGCCCCACGCTTCAAGCAATGCACTTTTCAGCTCCCTCAAACTTCATGGACTTTTCTTATTCAATTGTCTACCAAAAGCATGTTCTAGACATGTTCATTAGAACCTAGATCAGGAGAACATACTGGGCCAGTCTAGGGTGTTCAGGTGGGCCTTTTGAAGATACCCCGAAGCTCTGTTCGCAGTTTGGGGACGAGAGTTATCGTGCATGAAGATGACATTTTTGGTGATTCCTTGAGCAAATTGTACAACAATTGGGTTGCCAAACATATGCCACCCCAGAAAATTTTGCTCTTTATCGCTTAACGTTTCAAAAATAATGGATCGTGATACATTTAGCGTTAAGGCCAATTTATGGTACGAATTTTTATTTTTGATCAAAAACATTGTATAGGTTATGTGAACTTCACTTTAGTCTGGAATTCTTACTTAAACTAAACACTTTTACCATAAGCAATATTCCAGCAACACTTTTATTAGAAACGGATGAAAACCCGGAAGAACAGAATAGAATAAGAATGCTAAGAGAGTAATTATGGTACATACGTACCTGATTTAGTAAGTCCATTTTATCTTTGTATTTTACTGTAGGAATGGGTTGAACTTGTTCGCTTTTTAACATTTAATCAATTTTAAAATTTTAAAATGGGACTTAAACCATTTTCAAAATAAATTTTTTGTCGTTTTTTTAACTGAACAATTTTTGACTCACAAAATCTAAATGATTTCAAATAAAAACAAGTGGTTTTTTTTATTAAAATAAAAGATTACGTTGTTTTTAGATGACTCAATCAATTATCTCGATTTTTTTGGAAAATGGACTTAGACCACTTTCAAAATAAACGGCTCAAATGTAACGTACGCATCGCGAACGCGAACGCGTCATTGTAAATCAGCCATTAATCTTTGCCAACTGCTGTTTCTTTCCGCAAAGAAGGTATTTCTATCGCAATAATCCATAACAGCATAAGTCAACTTTCGATTCTTTTCAGGAGAAGCATTTGAAGTTTTTGTCATCAGCTGAAGCACTTTTATAGACAAAAAAATATTTATGATACAAAATAAAATGTTCTTTGTTTTAAAGCTTAAATTTTTTTTTTCTTTTTTTTCTACTGTGATTTAGAGCGAAAAACCAACTTGTGTTGTTTTGCCTTTATCATATCACTTTATTACTAATTTAAGTCGTCTAATGTCGTTATTCCTTACAAAGAAAAAGATTGTAAAATATTCGAATAATAAATTAACTTGTGATGTTTTGCCTTTTTAACAACAATTGGAATTAATTCGTCAAGTGTACTTACGTTTTAATTCTTTAACGGCATTTAAATAAATTGTAAAGAAACATTTCTTCAAGTAAAATTATCCAATGATTTTCTGACTTACGATAATAATTATTCAAAAAAAGCTCTTAAGGTGGAGAACCAGGGCCTAGTGACTTACAACTCTCAACCATTCCTGTGTGTGCGTGTTGTTGGCAGGAATGGAGGGGACCTACAGTTTTTTGCCGAGTCCGAACGGCTAAATGAGCAGAACTTAGATATTCATGACAAGTATAATACTCCTGGAGGATTTGTCAGTTCCTCGCATGAGGCAGTACCTCGGATAAAACATTTCTGTTTTTAGTTGGCACGGCTGGGAATCGAACCCACACCTCCGGCTCGGCATGACAGTCTTACGCACTAACCATCATGCCACGAGGTACTACAATTCAATAAAAAACTATATTAATTTATTTACGGACACACATATTTTTATATTATACAAAAATAGATTATTTTAAAAAGGGTTTTGAAAACAGATATTCATTTTAATTTAGGTTTAAAAAATAAAATAATAATTATTATATTACTGTATTATAAAGTTTTTTAAATTATGTACTAAGAATTTATTTTAATCATTTTCTTCGTCGCTGCTTAAAATATCAGGATGACTTTCGTGCTCAGCACTAGGTCCTTCAATAATTTCCTTATAAAAATTATGAAATTCAGGAGAAATAAAATCTAGCAAAAATAGCAGATTTTTTTCTTTCGAAATCTCAGGCGCTTTTTTAATAACAATTAAGTCAGTATTATTTACTGACGCGTTGCGTTGAACGCGTTATACCCGCGTTTGCAAATGTTTACTTCCTTAAATGGCTAAACTTCATTTAAACTGTATTTGTAGTAAATAGTACCGAAATTTGTGTTACTATAACGCATCCATCTAAAATCGTGTCACTTTTCACCATCAGTGTTTACCTTCCGCCAAGTAAATTTTTCCTTTGCAAGATCAGCAAAATCATGGAATTGTTCGTTCTGCATTTCCACTATGTGGAAAGGATTTAAATTTCTTACTGACGCAAGCAAGTTCATCCAATCCCTTAAATGGTGTATTTTGGCACTTGTGTGTTTTTTCTTTCTTTCAATGACCGATTGATCGACATCGCACTCTAAATGAGTGGGGCCTGGTTCTAAAAACTTATGGTTTATGGTCAATTGTCAAAAAACTGGAATTTCTTTCTAGAGCTGCCATAAACATAACACTCACGTGTGAATTCTTACTCTGTCCACCACAAGAATCGCTATATAAAATCAGATTGCTGACATTGATTGGAATATTTAAAAGAGGTTCGTATAAGCAAGATGAAATTTATTTTCCCCCTCTTTTTGCTGTACCTTCATGCCACATATAACAGAAGGTTTTAGGTCTGTTCCTTGCCGACTTTCAAACAGTTTGAAACCGCCAGATTTAGTCCGAAGTCGTTCCACACTTGAAAAATTGTATTGGTCCGCACCAAATCTGGCGGTCTGAAACTGTTTGGGACTAAACCAAGGAACAGGGTTTTTATTTGTTGCAAGATCATGCACTGTTAGATTGTATGTCCAGAGCTGACGCTTATAAAAAGTAATGTTTGATCTTAAGAAAGGTGTGGGGAGGCATTTCTGCAAATCTAAAGCATATACTTTTGTGTTTGGGTTTTCCCTGGCCAAAACTTTGTCTTGTTTCTTGCAGCTATATGCCCCATCAGCTTTTTTTGATGAACCGTTTGCCGATCCATTAGTCTGTTCTTTTCTTCAGGGGTCTGGGCAATCGATAGTAGGATATTTATCGAAAATTCCACTGGAATCCAGCTTAGGACTCATTATTTTTACATTAAGCTGGAGTGTCCACTTCTGAACCTGAACAATAAAGCTCGAACATCTTTGTTAGAGTAAGGCCAGGCTGCAAATATTTCTTGGTCGTGTCGCGCCTTCAGTAATGGCTCTCATAAGCTGGAAATCTATTTATTTGATTTCTTATCTCATCAAGTTTACTCAACGGCAGTTTATTAGAAGGTGTTGATGAACCTGTTTTGTCCAGCAAATCTAGACCATCCGATTAAATGTTTTTTGCAATTGCGCTTGTAATAAATGAATTTGTTTCATCGAAACAATCTAAGAAGCATTTTTTGCAAACTTTTCTTTTTTCTTTTGCAAATTCAATTGAATAATCAATAGAAATTTGATTTGAATTTTTATAAACAGTGTTTGGTTTATTGGCTTTCTTTGAGGCCTTATCTCTTACGGTGATCATTGAGTTCATGAACAGAACTCGTACGTTGTAGCTCCCAAGCACCCAGTATTTTTCAAAAAAGAGTTTTTGTTTTTCCTTGGACATTTTTTCCTTGCATTCGTTTCGACATGAAGACAAGAATTTTAGTTTTCTTCTTCCGACAGCTTTTCCGGCTTTTGACTTATAAGGCAAGCCCTTATTTCGTTGGCGATGTCGTATTTTTTTAGAATTTTTATTATCATGACATTCCTTGTCAATATTGTCAATATCTGAAGGCGGATGTGATGGAAATTCAAGTTCAATAAGTCTGGAACAACTCTATTGACAGTAGTTATTCCTAGCTGCTTGGGTTTATCGGGAACTGACGGCGAGGGGACAAAGTAGTGATAAACAGGTTCATTGACAGTTTCATTGGCAGTTGCGTCTCGAAGGCATTCATCAAGAAGAGCGTTTTCAAACTTATGAGTAACCGAAATTAAAACTACATAATTAAAATTATTATAGTAATAAAAAGAAGAAATACAAATAAAAAAGGAATGCAATATTTGGCACTTCGGAGATGAGATTTGGGGAAAAAAAAGTGTTCAAAAGTTGCGTGTATCTATTAACATCCAGTAGATTTATTATCTGAATACAAATATTTTGAACTAAGATAATATTATATATTGTATCCCTTGAGAAATATGTTATTCTAAGGCTTTGCTTCACAATGTTTTATAAGTTTCAGTTAAGATATTTAGAACCTATTTGACAGAAAATAAAAACAAATTATTATTTTGATAAAAAACCAATGCTACTACCGGCTATTTAAACTGGAACTCATTAGAAACATTATGAAACAAATACTTAGGCGCCAGTTATAGCTATCATTGAAACTCGTCATTGAAAATTTTAATGATTGATTTTGAGACGTTTAAGAAGTAAAATCAGTTATTATTTTGATGGACAAATAAAACTTAAGACTTATTTAATATTTTTATCAAAGAAAATATTCAAATAGGCCCATTTTTCTACATAAAAATACTTTTCTTATTTCAATGATTGAACTACCCTACCAATGGTCATTGAAACCTACGAGGTAGATCCTGGAGGTGCGTTTTTGTACGTGGTATCTAAAGGTATAATTCACAGTGATTTTCTAAATCACAACTACTCAGTCCTCGGTCTTTTTGATTGACCACGCTGCGGCTCAGCATCTGGTTGACTTTGTATATTAAATACTTGAGGGAGAACCGGAGAAGAAAGTGGTGTCATTGTCGGTGGTTCATCTTCAAAATAATTTTTCTCAATTAATTTCGACAGCTCCATTATGTTGCTGCAAGTCTCCCCAGAACAATAGAAGCACACTGGAGAAAATTTCAGGCCTGCTTTTCGACATCCACACATCGCTCAATAGCTTCCTTTGCATCTACAGAAAATTAATTTTAGAAGCTCAGGGGTGCTGGGGCTTTGAGCTCTGCACTGGCATCAATATTTGTCCACATTTTTGCATGCCCAGTCTTCAGGATCGTTATAATTACCAAGCCACGACTGGACCTGATGGTAGACTCGGAAGATGTGGAAGCGGGCTGTATCTTTTGTTGGAGGAAGTGAAGATAAATTAAATGTTGTTTTTGTCACTGACTTGGCGAATTGTTTACATATTAGGCTGTCAAGAGAATTATCATCTTTATTACCAACAAACAAAGAGATTAAAAACGTTCACCAATGACAGTTAGTAAAGCAGAGTAAACTCTTTTGTTGAGGAAGAACGCCGTTGTTGCATCATTGATAACACAGGTTTACAAATATGGGTTAACTTTTCGACACGTGAAAGTAAGAGTCGTTCTAAGGGTAAATTTCTGCGCTGAACTCAAAACCGTTGTCCGTTTTTCAACTCCCCAAAAATGGCGAAAAAACCTTTCTTTTGCACTTTCAAACGGTAATATCTTGAAAACCAGAAAACGGATTTGAGTTAAGTACGAAAAACTACCTTTAGATCAACTCTTACTTAGTCATGTCGAAAACTTTATAAACCTGTGTAGTTGAAAAGTTTATCATACAAACAAAAAATGAAAAAATGATTAAAAATTATAACAAATCATTAATATTTAAGAGTATGTATAGTTATGAATACTGAAGAGTATTCGTTCCGCAGCGCTGTAAGACCTTAACTAATGAATATATTTTAAAAAGTTAATAATGAAAATTATTCCATAAAACACCATCTATAAAAATGGTCTAATATCATTTTCTTGTAAAATGATGAAATGAAATAAAGTTATATCGACCAATAGAAATTTTTTTCTCAAACGTTCATGGATTTTCGCTTATAACTTTTTTATTTTTGGTTCTACGATAAAACGTCACTTGACAAAAGTTGTAGATAATCTTATTTGCAACAAAAATTGTTAACTATTTTTTTGTGAGACCTATAGTTTGTCAGATAAACCATAAAAACCATTTGAACCCCTTTTTCCAAGATGGCGGCCGCGGGACAAAGGTTGCAACCCCACAAACTTGGATTTAACTTTAAACTGACCCCCCCTCCCCCTTGGTATCTGGAAAAGAAAATTGCATCCTCTGACAAATGCATGCTAAGTCCGAAAAATTGTAACATTTCAATGGACTAATAGGATCTTTAATATAATAACACTTTTTATATTTAACACAATTTTTTACAGGTAATTTACAAAAGGAACGAGTATTAATGTTTATTATTATTTCCAACAACTCACTTCAACAATTTCAAACTTTTTAGGAAAATCACACACGATCGTTCACCGTCCGGAATAAAATCTTATACAAATACAGCACCTTTAGCAGCGGATATTTGCTTAGGGAATAAACGAATAAGTGCAGTTATTTCATACAAAATGTTTGAAACGAATAGCGTATGGTGTAGCGTATGGTGTGGACACCGATGCAGCAGCCCGACCGACGAGTCTTCGAATCTTCTCTCTAATGGTCTGCGCAGCTGAGGAAGGCCCCAACTTAGGTGGCGCACGCAAGTGGAGAACGACCTCAACCAACTTCGAGTGTGTAACTGGAGGCAGCTAGCTAGGGACCGAGCTGGCTGGAGGGGCTTGTTGGTTGAGGCCGTAGCCCACCCTGGACTATGAGCGCCATCTAAAGTAAAGTAAGTAAAGTATGTTTCCATTTTAATACATATATGTATATATAAATTACAATAATAATAAACTTAATAGTCATTTAACCTTTAAACATCACTTGAAACAAGTGACGGGTATGGACCACTAAGCAAAGACTACGCGGCTTTTTTAAGAACTTCAAAATTTGACTTTTGAACCTCATGCCTGCGGTGGCTTAAAGAATCGTTTGAAACGCTTGGACTTAAGAAGATTGATAAATTTAAAAATAATTTAACGCAGAGTGAAATATAGTTCCCATTAAATTAGTATGGGAAAAAGAAGGTCCAAATAAGCCTCATACAGTGGTTTGGAAAGATAATATTTTCAATAAAAAGTCAAAGTTTGTGTCAATGAATGTTGTTTAAGCTGTAGCAAGCAAAAATGGAGTTCATCTTTATAATTTAAATACCTAACATCGATGCATAAACCCCAATGTGTTAGTTTTACAGAAAAGTAAAACAAAACACTAGAAATTTAATTTTAATTTTTTTTTTATATTTTTTATTCTGAAATTCACTAAACAAAAATTGAACTAGGTACTTCTGTTTGTGTTTATTTTTATTTATCCATTCCTTATAACTCTATTATTTCCGTATTATAACATTTAATTTACGCTTTCTTCCAAAAAGATAATAGAGTCTCTCATCTCAATGACAGTAAGCTTAAGATTAAAATGGAAGATTGCAGAAGGATTCCTTTTATTTCTATTTCCGGGTTTTATTTTTTTTATAGCATAGTACAGCTCTCTACCCACTTAGATGTCACCCACTGACTGAATGTTGTGTAATTTTTGTGATTAGTTCCATCTTACTGATCTTCGTCTTCAAGGAATCCCAAGTGCAGATATTTGGGATTACTGCAGTTGTATCTTTTCTTAAAACTTTTTTTTGTCTTTATTCTTTGTATGTTTAATTCCATTATCCTAATGTTTCTGTCATGGTAGTTGTTTACTTTTTCGTTTTCTTTCAATTAAACACTTGCAGTTGAATAACTTTGAGATAGTTTTTCCTTAAGAATAAAAAAAAACTTAAGTAATACAAAAATGTATATAGATATAGACATTCTGTTGATGGCATACATAAAGAAGGGTAAATTCAGAGTAAGTACCTATATTCAGCAGGATATCCTGCAAAAAATAAGATTTCACAAAGAGTATCTATTATTGCAAGCAAAGAAATCCAAGCAGTACAGGATTTTGCAAAGTTTAAACCTTTTACAATAATGTATGTAGTAATGGGCCCGTGTAAGTTTTGAAAGGTATAAAATGTTATCCATCTTAAAAGAAGATGCACATTTTCTTCTTTCTGTAGGAGCTATCACAAATTCCTATTTAAAATGAATTAACTTTTTATTTTATTTTTATTTTTAATTAATTAAAACTATTTTATATTTAAATCAAAAAAATCTACTTTGCTGTAAATGTAATCCAATAAGTTAAGTTTTGTTGTTTCCGTGGAATTTAATAACATTTTGCTCGGAAATTGATTTGACGTTGTATACAAAAATATCAAGTAGGTATCACTGTGTAGCAAAATTTCAAAATAATATTCGTCTTTTATCCTTGCCTATGCTTTTGCAATGTTTATGGTTTGTACAAGTCACGTAATTTCAAAAAATTCAAGCGACATATTGTCAAAATTTTTCCATTGCCTGCACTTTCATCACAAAACCAAATAAGTGCAGTGCTGAATTTACGCTACTGACAATATTTCATTATTTCAGCCATTTTTTGCATTGCGATTACAATGTTTTGTGAAAAAAAAAGAAGTATTGTCGTTTTGTCGCTCAATAAATTCACCCCAACGAACTTTAAATTGCAGCATAAGGCTAAAAGCACATCGGATCAGTTACAGCTGTTTTGATTGATGATATAAGGCAAGAACACTTGTTATTATAGTTTGGGTGCGAGCATAAGCTTTAGTTAAAACATTTACAAAACTACAGGGTCGGACAAGCTTAACGATGGCTATGGTAGGAAAGTGCTATTCAGGAAGCATTTTTAGCTATAAATGTGGTATAAAATAAAAGTTAAGACTGTGCTCTACACGATACATACTTGTGATAGCCATAACCACGTAATAGGACAGGGGAGAGAGGAGTATCGAGCAAGGAGACGAGAGGAAAATATGACCCTGGGTGGAAAGAAGAGAGCATACACAGACTCCCAGCTCATGCAGATCCAAAAGTCTTGCAATCAAAACAAAACCCCACAGTTAAGCCAAGCAACTGGCTACTAGCTTTAAAACCGGAACGCATGCCCTTCGAAATAGTGAAGGTAACTTAGTCGTACCGAAGCGCAGGGAATAGTAGATGTATTCAAGCAGCATTTCCAGCAGCTGCTAAATGGGCGTCAGGTAGAGTGAGAAATAGGACAAGATGAGAACCCAACTCAAGTACCACCACCCCAGTATAGAAGAGTCAGACTTAACTTTAAAAAAGCTCAAGAACAACAAGGCCCATCGGTGTGATAGTCCACAGGCGAGCATTTCACGGAGGGAATATGTTGAAAGGATGCATGCATCAACTCATCAACCAAGTTTTAGTAGAAGGAAGCATGCCCGATGACTTTTCTATCAGCTCCATTTATCTCATATCGACAAAAAAGGCGATCCTATGTCCTTGAAGAACTATGGAGGGATATCCCTGAAAAACTTTGCATACAAGATGCTACTGTTTGGCTTTTTAAGCCTTTCTACAACACTAAAATCGGCAAGTACCAGTGTGGCTTTCGGCCAGACAGACTGACCACAGACCAAATATTCACTCCCAGGCAAATTTTGGAAAAGACCAATGAATTGCAAGCCGAGACTCATCATCATCTATTCATCGACTTCGGATGAATTTCAAGGAAGCCATTAGAGATCGCACGACCACCACAGCGAAACCCCTGTTTCGATGAAGAATGCCGGCAAGTACATGCAGCCAAACAACAGGCATACAAAGCGGTGCGCGCTGCATAGAAGGACCACAGCTGCTCGAGCAGAAGAGGAGAGAGGAATACATGCTTCTAAGAAGGAAAAAGAAAGAACATGAGAAGGTTGCGATCGAGGAAAGAGAGGGATGCCATTGTACAAATGAAGTTCGGAAGTATAACCAAAAAGTAAAAAGAACATCCCAGGGTTACTAGGCCCGAACCAAAGCCTGCAAGGATGATCAGGATATGAAAAAATTATTTCTGCAAATTGTATAATGGCAATGATGAACCTGCTACCACGCAGATTGCACCATTCAACCTGGGCTCCGACGTAGGCCAACAATTCCTCCCACCTGATCTAGACGAAGTTCAGATAGCTATGAGTACCTCGTAGCATAATGGTTAGTGCAGTGGACTGCCATGCCAAATGTGTAGGCTCGACTCCCAGCCGTGCCACCTAAAAATAGAAATGTTTTATCCGAGGTACTGCCTCTTGTGAGGAACTGAAAAATCCTCAAAGAGTATGTATATATGTCATGAATAAGGGCTTCTCATTTAGCCGTTCGGACTCGACAAAAAACCGTAGGTTTCCTCCATTCCTGCCAACAACACGCACACAGGAATGGTTGAGAGTTGTAAGTCACTAGGCCCTGGTTCTCCACGAGCTGTTGGGCCACCCAATTTATGTAAAAAGCTAGCTATATCTTAACTTAAGTCCAATTAAGCTGCCGGAGCTGATGGCCTTTTGGCTGGGCTATTCAAAGTGGTTGACGATGAGTTGGTTAGGAGTATGCACCAGTTCATCTCCAAAATATGGTCGGACGAAGGCCTGCCCTATGAATTGTACCTCAGCGTTGTTTGCCAGATCCTCAAGAAAGTCGATCCTCTGGACTGCACCAACTACAGAGGCATCAGTCTTCATAATATCGCCTACATGTTTGTTAACGCCTGAAGCCATTCGTCAACAACTTGATGGGTCCATATCAGTGTGGCCTGATGCCAGGGAAGTCCACCATCGATCAAATATTCGAACTACGGCAGATCTTGGATAAAACCCAGGCGTTTCAAATCGATACACACCACCTTTTCATCAGTTTCAAGACCGCGTCTGACAGCATCTTTAGGAACGAGCTATATAGAGCAATGTCTAGTTTCGGCATTCCTCCCAAACTCGTCCGTTTGTGCAGGATGAGAATGAAAATGCACGCTGCTCCATCAAGGTCGGCAAAGTCCTCACCGAAACCTTTGATGTAAAAAAAGACTTTAGGCAAGGCGACGTGCTGTCATGCAACTTCTTCAACATCGTTCTTGAAAGAACAGTGCAAAGGTCTCACGTCAACACTAGAGGCACAATTTTTCAAAAGTCCGTCCAATTACTTGCTTATGCTGAGGACATTGATATAATCAGACGAACGAAGCGTGATGTCAGTGATGCTTTCATGAGTACTGAAAAGGAAACCAAGA
This sequence comes from Dasysyrphus tricinctus, assembly GCA_963921185.1. Classification (NCBI taxonomy): domain Eukaryota; kingdom Metazoa; phylum Arthropoda; class Insecta; order Diptera; family Syrphidae; genus Dasysyrphus; species Dasysyrphus tricinctus. Next base: position 226,988,675 of record OY992530.1, on the reverse strand, counting down.
AGATGGCGTTAACGGTGAATGAAAGCAAAACGAAATATATGCTGTCAATAAAAAAGGACACCCGACATCGATGTCTTGGACAGAACGTTACTAAAGACGGCTTTAATTTTGAGGTGGTCAGAGTCTTTTTTTACCTAGGATCCGGTATAAACTCAGCGAACGATGCCAGCGCTGAGATCAAACGAGGGATTATCTTGCCAATCACTGATTCTTTGGGCTAAGAAGGCAATGATAAGCAAAGCCACCTCTCGAGCAACTGAACTGTCCCTGTATAAGACGCTTATCATCCCGGTCCTGATGTATAGTGCAGAGGCATGGACACTGTTAACGTTGGATGAGAACGTGTTAGGCTGTTTTGAGAGGAAAATTCTCCCGGTGAATTTCGGTTCCGTCTGCACAGATTGGGAATGGAGAAGGGGATACAACAACGAACTGTACGGGCTGTACCGCGACACCAACCTAGCCACAAAAGTGAAAAGCCAACGACTGAGACTGCTGGGTCACCTAAAGTGAATGGACATCAATGCTCCGGCCCAGAAATTCTTTGAATCCAACCCCGTGGGACAGCGCAGTGGAGGTGGACAGCGCGAAAGGTGGCACAAGCAAGTGGAACAGGACCGCAAGCAACTTGGCTTGCGAAACTGCAGATAGCTAGCTGGAAACCGAGCCGGGGAAGAAGCTTGTTGGTTGAGGCCCTGGTCTACCCCGGACTGTAGCGCCACGTTAGGTAAGTAAGACCTTTTATGAATAGTTTTACTAACCTTTTATATGGCTTACTTTGTTAAGGAATATCCCACAAATGAAGGCTTGCTGCAACGCCTTAAACAGTTGCAAGCTTGTCTAATTGATACAGGACCGACACTGATCAAATCACGAAACTCAAATGCAAAATGCAGGTAGCATATCAAAGTTAATATACAAAAAGTTTTAAGTATTTTTCTTCGCAGCTCACCGTTACCATTTTTAAAATAAAGAAAATTTCAACTCAGTAATATAAATTAGTTGTAGCTATTTACTTCCTTATCCTTATTCCTTATAGTCTTCTCCATTTCTGAACTCATAAATTACTGTGCTATAGTGTGTTTGTTAAGAATCTTTATGTTTTTCAAATAAATATTCGTCATTCTTCTCTATCCTTCCTCCAACGAACGCTTGAAAGAGCTAAATTAAATAAAGTTGCTGAAGAAATAACAAAAATCAAGGACACAAAGATTTTTGTGAGTACAAAACTCCCTTTCGTTAGCCTATTTTTTCGTTTTGTTTTTGCTTTAAAGCCTTTTGTCCTTATTTTATAATTTTCTGCTGTTGTTGGTTCTTCTTTGTAAAATACAATGAAAACAATTTGTTTTAAGAGAACAATAACAACAACAACAACGAAAAATACGCAAAAAGGACTATAGTGATGTATTTGTTTGTATAACCATGGAGTAAACAGCACTGTCTAGTGTATAGCTCTATACCTATATTTTGTTATTGTAACTTTGTGACTTTAGTGTTTTAAAGCGAAGAAGTAAGCACGTATAGAGGGCGATAAAAGGGTATGAGCGATAAGAAGATCTTATATTATTATTATTATTTTATTTTTTTTGTCTTATAAGGATTTTTGATGGGAATCTCGTTTAAGGATAATTTTCCGCAAGGATAATTCAAGGAAAATGCGCGTATACAAATCGATTGTGAATAACATAAATAAACAAAAGCAAACAACAATATGTACAAAATGTGGTAATTCGTATTTTGATGTATTAAGGTTATTTTGGAGGTCAGTGAAGAAGAAATAATTATATGAGAAATGGTTCAAAAGTTAATTTATGTAGATATACATAATATGAAACACAAAGTAATACAAATGTACCTAAATATAGAATGGGTAAGGAACTGCGTATCGATTGGATATTGTGGGAAAAAGATAAAAATAATATTTTGTTGAGAATATTAGAGATATAGATACATATCCAATCATACAATGTGGTTTGCCTCTTGTTTTTTGGGAGGGGTAAGTCGTTCCAACACAATCACCAGAGACTCCAATCAAAAATGACATTATTGATAAATTTATTGTAATCTTACTTCTTAGTACAGACATATACTTACAGGGTGTTTTCATTGTCATGTTTTTAGGAAAAAATGGTGTAAGAAAAGAGTGTCTTATAGTGGACGCAACATGTATTAACATGATGTTCAAAAGGTAGACACAGTGAATTCAAGAGGACATAAGCGTCCACAAGATTTTTTCTACAAGCGAACCTCTGCCTATCAACTCCTAACTCCTACCCTCACCTCCCCGTTGTGAACATCGGGTGCCTAGTATCTTTAACCGAATATGGGGTTCCAATCCCTGTGGACGGTTTTAGGCAGTGGCAACCGAGAGATGGGGGAGGAGTGTTCCCACCAAGACACTTCTCCTTTATCCAGGTGGCAGCGGAAGAATTCTCCAGATTACTACTTAGTGAACACATTATATGGGCTACTGCGACATATTCGTAGCTCAGGCCTATTAGGAGCAGTTCATGCGTCTCCCCACCCTTGGAGTTATATTAAGGGTCTGGTCCTCCAGGTTGGGGATTGTGCGTCGGGGTTAGTTATCTACAATGGAAAAATAAACTGGTTCCGAAATAACCACAAGCCTCGGATAGGGATGGTTTTAATGTTGACGACCCTAGCAAACGAAACAGGGGCATTAAATTTCGGAATTGCACGTTGAATTTCTGCATCTTAAATAGATCACGTGCAGCCGAACATTTAGTGGAGACCCTGCATAGGCTAATCCTTTGAACAGAATGAATGTAGGTGCAGCTGGTAGCAAAAGTTGAATTTTGTTTAACTTCTGCTGCACCATACATTTCTTGCTACATTTACAGTTTCACATTGTGGCACAATGCACTATTTTTGTACCTTTCTACTTTGACAGTGTTACACGCCACGACTACAGCTACACCATTCTGTTCGGCCAGTAAAGGCTGATGTAATAGCCATCCATGAGGTGCGCTGTAATGGAAGTGGCATACGAAAGATGAAATCGTGTGACATCTACTTCGGTGAGTGCTGCAAGGAGCAGGGTCAGCGGCTTTTTGGTTGTGGTTTTGTGGTGAGTGAAAGACTAAGGCAAAGTAGTTTAAGGCTTCAATCATGTAAGCGAATACCTGGTCACAATCCGCATCAAAGAAAAATTCAAAAACGTTATGTTGCGTTGGTATGTGCCCACGCCCCAATGAAAGAAAAAGATGACTCAACCAAGGAGAATTCTACGAACTCCTCGAGAGTACGTATGATAGGTGCCTCAAGCACAACGTCAAGACTATTCTTGGCGACTTCAACATAAAAATCGAATAAGTGGGCATTTTGGTTCGATAGTCAGAGGACACAGCCTATTTACATGACAACACTTCTGGTAACGGACTCAGGCTGATTGACTTTGCGGGGGCGTTATGTCACCAGGTCCTTTTCCAGTCGAGTCTTTCGCACACTCGTAAATAATCCTATGCCACCAACTGAAAGCATCGAAAACCAGTGGAAGCACTGCCAGGAAGGCATCTGAGATACCACCTCTGACGTGCTGGGCCTCGCACGACCACCACAGCGAATCCCTTAGTTCGACGAAGAATTCCGACAAGTACATACAGCCAAACAACAGGCATATAAAGTGTCGCTGCATATAGAATGACCAGAGCTGCTCGTGAGCTCTACAAGCATAAGGAGAGAGAGGAACACAAGCTTGTTAGAAGGAAAAAGAGAGAGCATGGGAAGCACGTGATCGAGGAAATAGAGGAATGCCATTGCAGGAAAGAAGTTCAGAAGTTTTTCAAAAAAGTTTATTAAAGATCCTCCCATGGTTACAAGGCCCGAACTGAACACTGCACGGATGATCGGGGGAACATCGTGTAAGAATCGCGCAGTCGGTGCTGAGAATATGGTAAAATCATTGCTGCAAGTGTGTAACGGCGATGACGAACCGAATTCCGCTACCATGTAGAAGTAGATCAACAATTCTGTCCACCCGATCTCGACGAAGTAAAGGTAGCTATATCTTAACTTAAGTCCAATAAAGCTGCTGGAGCTGAGCGGCTGGCGGTGAATTGATTAGGATTACGCACCAGCTCATCTGCAAAATATGGTCGGAGGAAAGGATGCCCGCATTGTTTGCCCGATCCTCAGGATATGCGATCCTCTGGACTGTACTAATTACAGAGGCATAAGTCTTCTTACTATCGCCTACAAGATCTTCTCTGCCGTACTTCGTCAACAACCTGATATGTCCATATCAGTGTGGCCTTAGGCCAGGGAGGTCCACCATCGACCAAATATTCGCACAACGGCAGATCTAGGAAGAAACCCAGGAGTTTCAAATCAATACCCACCACCTTTTCATCGATTTCAACGCCGCGTATGACAGCATCTATAGATAGGCAAGCTATATAGAGCAATATCTAGTTCTTTCATCTCTGCCAAACTCATCCGATTGTGCTGGATGACAATGGAGAATGCACGCTGCTCCATCAAGGTCGGCAAAGACCTCACCGACACCTTTGGTGTCAAAAAAGGTTTTAGGTAAGGCAACGGGCTGTCATGCGACTTCTTCAACATAGTTCTTGAAAGAATAGTGCAAAACTCTCACGTCAACACTAGAGGCACAATCTTTCACAAATCCGTCCAATTACTCCCTTACGCTGACGCATATTGACATAATCGGGCGAACAAAGCGTGATGTTAGTGGTGCTTTTGTGAGTATTGAGAAGGAAGCCAAGAAGATGGGGCTAACGGTGATTGAAAGCAAAACGAAATATATTCTGTCAATCAAAAAAGACACCCAATATCGACGTCTCGGACAGAACGTCACTATAGCCAGCTATAGTTTTGAGGTGGGTAGAGACTTTGACTACAGTCTACCTAGGATCCGCTATAAACTTGGAGAACGATACCAGTGGTACGCTTATTATCCGAGTCCTGATGTATGGTGCAAAGGCATGGACACTCGTTAACGGTGGATGACTTAGGCTGTTTTGAGAGGAAAATTCTCCCAGTGATTTTTGGTCCATCTGCATTGATGGGGAATGGAGAAGAAGATACAACAAGGAACTACACGGGCTGCATAGCGACACCGACCTAGTCACAAAAGTGAAAAGCCAACCACTGAGATAGATGGGCCACCCAGAGCGAATGGACAGCAATGCTCTTTGAATTCAACCCCGTGAAATAGCACGGTAGAGGTGGACAGCGTAAAAGTTGGCCCACGCAAGTGTAAAAGGGCCTCATCCAACTTGGCTTGCGAGAATGGAGACAGCTATCTAGCAACCGAGCCGGCTGGAAGAAGCTTGTTGGTTGATACCCTGGGCCACCCGGACTGTAGCGCCACCTAAAGTAAGTAAATAATGTCATCATAGGAAACAATCGATTCTCACATTTCAATGCACACAAGGAGACTCGGCGGTCTCTGGATCAAACGAAACGTTAAGTCCGCCACACTGCAAAGATGCCATCAGGAGTGCTGCCACAAATGCGCTAGGTCTCACTACGCCACCACAACGAAACCCCTGGTTCGATGAAGAATGCAGGCTGGCGCATGCAACAAAGAATGAGGCCTTTCAATCCATGCTGCATACCAGAATTGCTGAGAGAGCAAACCCGGGAGCTCTTCGGCAGAAACAAGGGGAGGAATGCCAACTTCTCAGGAGAAAAAAGAAAGAAAATGCGAAGCGGGTGCTCGAGTCTATTGCAGACTGTATGGGCACTTTCAAACACCTCGCAAGTTCTACTGACCAGAACGAAAGCCTGTCGAGATGAGAGTAAGAATATGGTGGTAGACACGCAGTTGGTGCTAAGGATCTGGAAATAACAATTTTCTAGACTGATAAACGGCAAAAATGGCCAAAAATCCGCTGTTAGACAGAACATTCCATTTAACTTTGACAATAATGGTCAAAATTTCCGTCCACCCGACCAAAATGAGGTGCGGTTACGGTTAGCGATAGCCAAGCTTAAAGTGTACAAGGCTGGTGGTGCCTGCCAGCCGAGCTATTCAAAGCAGGGGGAGATGACTTGGTAGAGTATACTGCAACTGCAACTTATTTCCAAAATTTGGTTGGATGCAAGTATGCCCTTGGTATAGAGTGCCCCATCCACAAGAAAGGAAATGCTTTGACCTGTGCCATTTTCAAAGACATATGTAATTCTCCTCAATGTAAAATCTTGTAATCTGTACTGTGTTATCTCTTAAAACCCTTTTTCAACGGCTCGGCAAATCAGCCGTCGTCGATCAAGTGTTCACAATCCGACAGATTTTGGAAGAAAAAACAAAGGGTTTCAAATCCATAGACACCAACCTTTTATCGATTTCAAAGTCGCATTTATAATAGCGTAGATAGAGAAGAACTATACAGAGCCGTGCCGCATCTTGGCATCCCTGTCAAACTCGTCCGCTTATGCAGGATGAAGATGGAGAAATCTAAGTTGGTAAGAAAACAACCTTATGTGTCGAGAAAGGTTTGAGGCAAGGAAACGTGTTATCATGGAACCTGTTTAACATCGTTCTTAACGCAGTAGTACGCAACTCGCAAGTCAGCAACAGGGAAACTATTTTACAAAAAAAAGATGATATCGATATAATTGGGAGAACGAAGCTAACTATAACCGGCGCGTTTGCAAGTTTTTCGGAGGTGACGAAAATGGTTTTGGCTATTAATGAGGACAAGATGTAGTAAATGCTATCATCGAGAAAGGAATCTCAACATCGTCGACTCGGGCAAAACGTCACGATGGATAGGTACAACTTCAAAGTCGTCAAGGACTTTTTCTACCTGGGCCCCGCTATTACATCGCAAAATGGCATCAGTGCAGAGATCAAACGAACAATTACACTTGCCAACCGTTGTTTCATCGAGACTCAGAAGGCATTTGATTAGCAAAGCCTCCTCTCAAAGAGCCAAGAAGACCATATATAAGACCATTACCCTCATCATCCCTGTCCTGCTGTATGGGGCAGAAACATGGACCCTTTCAAAAACGGATGAGAATCTGCTTGGGTGCTTTGAAAGGAAAATTCTTCGGTCCAGTCGGTATCGATGGAGTCTGGAGGAGAAGATTTAACAACAAGCTTAACGGACCTCACAGCGACGTTGACCAGGTCAGAAAGGCTGAAAATACATCGGCTGAGATGGGATATGTGGAGCGTATGGACACCAACGCACCAGCCCGATGAGTCTTCAAATCTATCCCTGATGGTCTGCGCAGCAAAGAAAGACCCCAACTGTAAGTCACGCACTCAAGTGGAGAACGACCTCTACCAACTTGGAGTATGCGTAACTGGAGCAAGCTAGCTAGGAAACGATCAGACTGGAGGGGTTGTTGGTTGAGGCCGTAGTCCAAGCTGGACTGTGAGCACCATCTTAAGTAAAGTAAAGTATATTGAGTGCAATACACGACTAAGTATTGAAAATAAATATTACACTTTTAATAGCACCTCCCATAGAAACAGGTTAAAATACATTTTTTCTCGGTAAAAATTACAAATAAATTGTTTCCGCTCTGGATACAAAAGTGCTTCACACATAAGAAAGTCGCCGTGGATCACCCTTTACTTAAAGCATCTTGATTAAATTTTAAACAATATTTAAAGATGTTAAAGAGCTCTGAAAAAGAACCTTCAAAGGAATTTTCTCAAGCATCCAATAATAGAGAAACCATTTCCATCTTAAGTCAATAATTCTAAGAAAACTATAGCTTGAGTTATACCTTAAAGTAACGCGAAAAAGGGGTTCATTTTCAAAGCTACCTACCTTGCATACCATTAGAAGAAATGGAGCTAGTATGCGGCAGTTGTTTGATGATGGTGCTTAAAGCGCCCGAAGTCACAAAGTCATCATGACAAAATTTCTTAAATATAAAAGAAAATTGTTTAGGAGGGGCTTAAGGTGCTACCTAAATCTATTGTGATAAAACTGCTCTGCATTTACTGTGACTATTTGCCTTGACTATTATGCTCTTTGTCATTGTTCAACACTACAATAAAAAACTTCTAAAAGAGTCCTTACTTCTGCATGCATATCCTATATGTATATACCATCGGTATACATACATAGAGGAAGCAAAAAGTCCTTCTTCATTGTCATCCTTTTTCATTTTTTGTTTAGTTCAAGTCCTGGATTCAAATTATATGAGGACGAGGAAAAACGTAATTACACCGGGCAGGACAGCAGCTATAGCAATTCATTTCTTCTTCATTTTATTATTCCTTCGTTTTTATTTTCTTCGTTTTTTTCCTGTTGGTTTCTTTCTTTTATGAAAAAGTTATTGTGGAGAAATTATGTTGCCACAATATTAGGAGCAGGCGGGAGGTTCGTTGATGGGCGATATGGTGAAACTCTTCAAAGTGGTTGATTGCTCCATTTGACGGGCGAAGAATTTGAATTGGCAAACCAGTTTTCTTGATGTCCTTGTCCCAACATCAACTTCACTCATGACGACGATGACGACCGACGGTAGGAGAGAAGGAAGCGTTGTTTTTTTTCTTTTTGGGAGATCTCTATGCAGAGGCAGTTTTTCATCTTCGTGCAATTTGAAAAGAAAATTAAATCAAAAAGCGGAAAGATGGAAGATACACTGATGCTGCGGTTGAGATAGGTTGAGAGGATACAAAGCCAGATGTGCCAAATTGGCCAATAGATGTGCAAAGAATATGCGATTGTTCATTTTGCCACTCCACATCTGTGCAATGCTCCATGCCATTCCACCACCATTTTGAAAGAAGAAGATGCATCTTTCCAATAATTTAATGAGATTAAGTGGCCTTTTTTGTTGGACTCTTAATTTTAATGTTTTTTTTTTTGTTCTTGATGGGAGGAAATTCCTATAGCAATTAGGAAGATAAAAAAGGTATTATAAAAGAAAACTGTGCAATGCGGTATAGCAGGAAAGACAATTATGTATGTAGATGACGTTGTTTCAACAAATTGATTGGATTGATTTTATACTAAGCCCATAAATTACGAGCGGAATGAATGCTAGCTAAGTTTTTCCTTTCTCGGTGCAGTTTGGTGGTTATAAAATGAAAAGTAAGTAATTGAAGTTTTTATAGTTATAACAAATGTTATTGTACCAAGACTTTTACTATTTTCTACCAAGACCAAGTTTGGATTCGTGAAACACCACAAGGTCGCATGTTTCTGCTCTTATATATATGTTCAAGAGGCATTGAAATTAAGAGAGAAAAATTTTAAAAAGCGTAAAAGTCCTTAAAGTTAGCAGGGCCACTTTCACCCACGCACATCAGACCTTGACAGGAATTTTTGCAGTTTTTATTGTTTTTGCACTTTATATTATCGATTTTATAGTTCATCAAATAAGGGTGCAATCGAGTAACCTGCTTACTTCACTGTGTTTTTCAGGAACCAAGCATGCTAGGAACTTATAAGGCTGAAAATTTTCATTTTGTTTTGCTTTTCAATGATAGGCTTGGGTTCAAAATTTAAAGCCCTTAATTTGAAAAAAAATCATACTGACCTACGAACCTCACAGTGTAGTAAGCAGGTGAGTATGATTTTTTTTTTTAATTAAGGACTTCAAAATTTTGACATGCCTATTCTTGAAATACAAGAAAACTGAAAATTTGGAGTCTTACTTCAAGTTCATAGCATGCTTAGTTCCTGAGAGTTGTTCGTTCATACTGTCCAACAGTGGAAACATGTGGTTCTATCGTGAAATGCTGACCCTAAACCAACCAACTAATGATAGGTGTTGTGGGCATTCCAAGTAAAAAGAAAAAAATAGTTAAATTTTCCATTTAAGGGGCGTGGCCCATTTCACCGAATTTGTATTAAATATGTACAGGAGCACTTACAAATAAATTTGAAACTTGGATTTCGACTAAATGGTTCGCATTTTTGTAATGCAATATCAACAAAGACTAGAGTTAAAAACTTGAGATTTTCCATTCAGACCCCGCACAGTGGTCCGTTAGTTGAATTTTGACGACAAAAATCATTTCCCACGCCAACTCTTGATGTAAATTAATGAAATTTGATACACTTAATGATTTGGAGCTTCACAATTTAGATAAGAACATGGTCCAAAATTTCAAAATTAAAAAAACAATATCGTCGAAGTCAGGAAGAGAGTCAAGTTTATATTTGAAATGTCCCAAAATATGAGCCTAAATGTAAGCTTTCGTATAAAAATGGCTCTAATACTGATGTCTACAAAATTTAAAGAAGATAGTCCAAAATCTTGAGAAATGTGTCCAAGGAATTTGAGCTAATTTTAGTGCTGGTTTTTACAATTTGTTTGTTCGAATTTATTATTAGACCTAATCTGATCGAATCTGAAAGAAATTTGAAAATTTTGCCGGCTGGAAGATGCCAATCGAATTTTAGGTCAACTACTACTACTACTGTCTTTCGAGAAAGGAGTTTTGAACTCATTTGTTTGGCCAAACCGAAGTAGCAGCGGTTCGCTAGGGTAATTCTTCGTCGGATTTCCACTAAGGTGTCGTTTGTGGAATTGATGTTTGTTCCGAGGTAGGTGAACTCCTTGACTACCTCGAAATTACTGCTACCAAAAGTGAAGTTTTGTCCTTGGTGATGGAGAGATGAGGCTTGGTTTTTTGATACCATATACTTTGTTTTGTCCTCATTCACTTCAAGACCTTCGCCTGTTCATCAATAGCTGTGAATGCTTCAAGTATAGCTCTCTTGGAGCGGTCGGTGATGATGTCGTCCACCTTGCCAAGCAGTTGAGAAGACCTGTTGAAGATAGTGCCTTCCATGTTAGCACCACTCTTGGGCATTATCTGCTCCAGGACTAGGTTGAAGAAATCACATGATAACACGTCTGGAATAACTCGGATGACCTGTTACCCATTTGCAGTGCGTATTTAGTAACGTCATGCGGCATAGCTGGATCAGTTTTTTTCGGGATCCCAAGTTCCGACTTCGCCAATAGCAGCTCTTGCAGACTTATGCGATCATATGCGGCTTTGAAGTCGATGAATAGGTGATGGGTCTCGACTTGAAATCCGTTGCTCTTTTCCAGGATTTGCCTCAATGTGTTCTGTCTATCGTTGATCTGCCTGACGATCGATCATAGTGTTGCAGAAAGGTTTAAGATTCTCACATCGTACTTTGGATAGGATCTTGTAGGCAACATTTAGCAGGGATATGTCTATGTAGTTTTTGCAGGACATAAGATCGCCTTTTTTGGAGATTGGGCATATGGAGCTATTTGACCAGTCATTGGGCATACTTTCCTCCTCCCACACTTGGTTGATGAGCTGGTGCATGCACCCTACCAAGACATCTCCTCCATACTTGGAGAGTTCCGCAGGTAGGCCATCCGAGCCGGCGGATTTGTTCGTCTTAAGCTTGTGAATGGCTTTCTTAACCTCTTCAGTAGTGGGCGCTGGGACTGGATCTTCATTGACTGGTCTCATGCTTCTTTGTTCTCCTGTCGCCTCCTCTACATGCCCATTAAGCAGTTGCTGGAAATGCTGATTAAACACGTCTACAATTCCCTGTGTTTCAGTGACTAGGTTCCCTTCGCTGTTTCGAAGAGCTTGCGTGCCAGTCCTATAACCAGATGCCAGTTGCTTGACTGTTTTGCAGAACCAGTGGGTGTTGGTGTCGGTGCTAGACTCTAGCTCTTTTCTTTCTGCGCAGGGTTTTTTGCTCTTTCCTTATCTTTTCACGGTACTCCTCTCTTGCTGCTCTTGTTTTCCGTTGCAGCATTTGATTCGTGCATTTTCCGTCTCCTGCTTCAATACTGCGCATTCATACCACGGGTTCTTTTTTTTTGGTGGTTGATAGCCTATGGTTGTCTCGGCTGTCTCCTTAATGATGTCGCGATACTGGTGCAACTTGTTGTTGACGCTTGTGGCTGGGTGTACGGCAGAGAGTTTCCGGGTCAATTGCCACTGTACTCTCTGGCTTTCTCAGATGTGCTAAGGCATGCAATGTTGAATTTCTTCTTTTGGACGGTCTTAGCTTTCTTTTCGTTGGACAGTCGGGCCCTAAGCTTTGTCACAAGAAGAAAGTGGTGAGAGTCCACGTTTGCACCTCGGAAAGTTTGCACGTCAAAGAAGTTCGATGCGCACCATGCGCCAATCAGCACGTGGTCGATTTGGTTGGCAGTTCGGCTATCTGGAGATCGCCAGGTTGCTGTGTGTATCCTTCACCTGGGGAACCTAGTGCTACTTATGACCATATTACGAGCTGCAACAACGTCAATCAATCGGAACCCGTTATCTGTTGTAGTTTCGTGGAGGCTGTGCTTTCCAACTAATCCGCCAAAGACGTTTTCCTTTCCGACTTTAGCATTGAAGTCTCCGAGCACGATTTTGACATCGTACTCCAGACAGGCTCCGTAGGCTCCGTCCAGGAGGTTGCAAAACTGTTAGACTCCTCAGCTTCATCGATAGGAGCGTGTGCACATATAAGGCTGATGTTTTGGAGGGAAGCTTTGATGCAGTTCACAGCCAGGCGATCGATGCCAACTTCTTGGAAAATACAAAGCGTGGGTCTATAGTGAAAGAAATGTTTCTAAGGCTGTGGTTGGTGTATGGGTTGGTATAATTCTCATGACACTAGTTTAGCTGTTCAATGTTTGAGTTGTTGTCATAGTCTCAAATTGGCTGACTTATGGCTGGCAAAAAAAACAAATACGCAGTCATCAGGATTGGCCTCATAACTGCTGTTTTTATTCAATTAATGGTCTCCATCATCTCTAACGAAACATTTTACTGCAAAAAAAAAACTTAAATGTGTCCAAAACTTTCGTTTATTTGAAACCGTAAACTAACTTTTAAATTACCTTGGACCTTGCGGTCTTATTAAATATTTGTTACTTTTTCTACCTTTAATTTTCCATAAAGAAAATCAACAGAACTTTTGAAATCATTGTAAATTATTTGATTTGTGAAATTAAATTCAAGACCCAAGATACTTTTTGTCATATAATTAGATACTTTTTTATTTCAAACTTTTCACAACTTAAAAATGTGACCACCCATAGAATATAGAAATTGTTTTTTCCAATTGCAGTTGAAGTGAAACATTTCCGCAAAGTGCTCATTCTCGATTCGGTTAAAGTTATTTAATTTTTAATACTAGCTATACACCCCTACCCTTAAAATTTTCTTTGAAAATAATGGAACCAACCCTCGATAACAATAATTTCTTATTTCAAATTTCCTGCCACATGGGACAAGGTAAATGAGTTCTTTCAGCTTGATGATGCTTGGAAATGAAAAGCTATTACCATCAACATCGGTAGTAATTTTTACTGCTAAAATATTTATAATTGTTTGTAAAAGTTAGATGGTAATGGTAGAAAGCAAGAAAAGCGCCAGGTTCAATTTGAAGAAAGAACTGAAGTGGGTGATGAAGTTGGTAGGTACGCTGAAGTGTATATTCATTTGTATATTAAAAAACTTTCCAATGTTATAACAAGAACGATATTCTTTCATTTAATTGTGATATTTAGTATTTTCACCTTTTGTCGTTGTTTCTTCCGAATCCACTTACGAAAGGTTTGGTCCTTTTAAGAACATCGACAGAAAAAATCAAGAAAATAAGAGAAATCATGTACCAATATTGAATTAATTAAATTACACGCGCAAAATTAATGCATGGAAGGCAGTGCGACTATGTAATGTAATTTCAAAGTTTCTTTATTTACTTAAGTCGATTGGAAATTAAATAATTAATCGTGCCAATAATGGAATCCGTAACATTTTGCTCTCTGGAAAGTCAAGGACTTTTTGCATTTGTTTAAAAACGCGGTACTACTAAATTATTGAATTGTTTTCCATCGATTGATTGGCGTCAACATGGCGACGCGTCACGAACGTCCAGTAATGCAATGAATGCAGTGGTAACCATCGGATACTGATTTTGTTCATCCGGTCTGACTTCCTAAACTAATAAGCGCGAGTGTTGAACAAAAGACAAAAATAGCAACACTATTATTTTCTGTTGAAAATGAGTGGCTGTTTCATTCGGCTGAAGTCCTGGATGAATTCAGCATAGATAATCAACGGTGCCCTCCACAGTCTTGAAGACAGAAACCGAGAAAAGTGTTCCCACTAAGGCACTTCTCCTTTATCAAGGCGACAGAGGAATATTTCCGGGATGGAATCAAGGGTAGCATCTACGGTTTCAGTCAGGCTGAACCACTTAGTGAACACCTTATACAGTAGTAGACAATGACGTATTCGGAGCACAGACCTTTGGAGTAATATTGTAGGGGTCTGGTCCTCCAGGTTAAGGGTCGCGCCTTGGGACGACTTCCCGGCCACGTAAAATGGCTTTCGGTGCGAAGCAACAACAAGCCTCAGATACGGACGGATTTACTGTTGACGAACCTAGCAAACGACATAAGGATAACGAACTTCAGATCTGCATGTGAAATGTTGTGTCTCTACAACACCACTTGTCGAATATTCAACAGAGGCCCTAGTCTGCTACAAAGCAGACATCACGGCCATCCGTGCGATGGGATGGGATGGGCTGGGTAAAATAAAACTGAAAAACAGTGACATCAACAATGGTGAATGTTACCGACAGCAAGGACAGCGTCTTTTTTGAATGTGGACTCGTCGTAAAAGACAGACTTAGGCTAGAAGTCTTGATTATCAACTATGTGAACGAGTGCCTCAAGACAATTTTAATTAAGGCTAAATTCACCAATATAAGCCTGATAGTCCTTATGCCCCTACAGAGAAAAAAGATGACGACACCAAGGACGAGTTCTACGAGCTCCTCGACAAAACATATGAGCAATGCCCTAGCAATGACTTTAAGAAGGTCTTGGGTGATTTTAATGCTAAACTAGGAACAAAAGACGTCTTTGGTGGCATAATTGGAAGATATAACCTGCATGACACTACCTCCGATAACGGACGCAGGTCAATCGACTTTGCTGCGGGGTGAAACGTTGTGGCAGCTTCTACGCAGTTCCCGCATCTTGATATACACAAGCGGGCATGCCGAATTCCTGGTTAATCAAATGCCAGCCATATTAACTACATTGCAATCGACGCAGGCACTCCTTCAGTATCAAGGATGTCCAAATGTTCCAAGGGGCTAACTTTGACCCGGACCACTACCTCGTTAAGCCACGGTAATGCTACGGATATCCAGACCCAGACCGAAGTCAAAACTGACGTATACTGTAAGGAAGTTCGACGTCAGACAGTTACAGTCGTAAGAAATTTCCAAGTCCTTTTCCGATCGAGACTATCGCGCCCTCTTTAATAGTCCTATGTCGCCAACTTCAAGTATCGAGAACCAGTAGAAGAATTCCACGAAGCCATCAGAAATGCCACCTCTGACGTGCTGGGCCTCACACGACCATCACAGCGAAACCCCTGATTTGATGCAGAATGCCGGCAAGTATATGCAGCCAAACAACAGGCATACAAAGTAGATCAGCATAGAAAGACCAGAGCTGCTCTCGAGCTCTACGAACAGAAAAGGAGAGAGGAACACCATAAGCTTCTTAGAAGGAAAGAGCAAAAGCATGACAAGCGTGTGATCGAAGAAATAGAGGGATGCCATTACAGAAATGAAGTTCAGAAGTCTTACCAACAAATAAAAACAACATGCGGGGGTTACAAGTCCGCACCGAAGCTAGTAAGGATGATCAGGGGAACATCGTGGTTGAATCGCAGTCGGTGCTGAGGATATGGAAAAATCATTTCTGCAAATTGTAAAATGGCGATGACGCACCAAACTCCGCTACCATGAAGATAGCATCATTCAACCTGGACGACGGCATAGGCGGAAAATTCCATCCACCCGATCTCGACGAGGTAAAGATAAATAAATAAATAAATAAGGTGGTGCAACAGCTCGCGGAAAATCAAGGCCTAGTGACTTACAACTCTCAACCATTCCAGTGTGCGTGTTTTTTTGGCAGGAATGGAGGAATACAGTTTTTTGCCGAGTCCGAACGGCTAGATGAGAAGCACTTATTCATGACAAGTAGACTCTTGGAGGGTTTGTCAGTTCCTCGCAAGAGGTAGTACCTCGTATAAAACATTTGGTTTTTAGGTGGCACAGCTAGGAATCGAACCCAGACCTTCGGCATGATAGTCCAACGCACTAACCATTATACCACGAGGTACTACGGACATCATTATGGTCCAGCCCAGAAAGTCATTGAATCTAACACCGTGGGGGTGGGACGGCGGAGCCAATAGAGGTGGACAGCATAACAAGTGGCCCGCATGCAAGTAGAAGAGAATCTTAACCTACTTGGCGTGCGAAAGTGAAGACAACTAGCTTGAAACCGAGCCGACTGGAAGAAGCTTGTTGGTTGAGGCCCTGGGTCCACCCTGGACTATAGTGCCACCTTAAGAAAGTAAATAAGATGATTTATTTTAGTAGATTTTTATATTTTGTATTTGTATTATTGAAAACCTCATTTTTCATTTGAATACAATAGTTTTGCTACAAAAGACCATAGCTACAAGCTACAATCCTCAAATATACTAAAGTTTTTCATTAGTATTCTTAATCAAGGGAATTCTCCCTTTAGATACAGTATAAATATCTCAATTATAGAAACTTTTACTTTCGTTAAAAAAAGTTTTATAATTCTGTATAACTTTTTAGTCCGCACTGCGCAGACAAATAATAATAAAAAGTCTTCTTCCCTCAAATCGCAATTTTCTCTGAAATAGATGCTAACTTACTACTTAATGTATATTTAACTAAGTAATAGTCAAGATAGAAAACAAAATAGTCTTTCTAAGTTGCATATAGCATCAATCTAAAAGTATTTTCCTTAATTATTCAATTTCTAGGAAAAAAAAAGATAGAAGATTATAGAATCACCAGTAAACTAAAATAATATTTAGAATTCCACACAGAATTTCTTATTAAATTATTTCTCTTGCATAATTAAAATTGAAATATAGATAAACATGCCCAAGACTCTTCCTCTATCATCATTCTTATACTCGGAAAATTCATGAACCCCTCTTTGTTGTATAATTTGCATTAATGTGAATACTCATTTCCTATTGTCCTGGCCTCGTAGTCGTATACCTACACCTGTATCCGAAGGTTTCCCTGGACCAGGGACTAGGACGTTTGTCTTTATTTTTGGACAGGAGTGAGGCAGTGTCAACAAGAACTAAAAAGAAAGAAAGTATGGCCAGCTTGAGTACGAGAATAAATTAACTCGGGCTATACTTTGCCAAAAACAACCAACCAAAAGCCTTAACAACAACAACAAAAAAACAACAAAAATTAAGTGGGTATGGTACCTGTACCTCTACCTATACAACACGAAACATTAATGTACGTGGACAAAAATATAAAATGTTGAAGTTTTTCTTATTGTTTTTGTTTTCTTCGTTGTTCGAAATTTAGTTTCGGGAAAGTTTTTGCAGATGAAAAAAAATAGTAAAATATAACCAAGAACTTTTGCTATAATAATTAGAATCACCTGGGCTTTGAACTACGGGTCGAGCTTGAGTCACATGCACCCAACACTGTTAGAATTTCCACTAAAGGTCTCCTCAACTCACTATGTTATAGTGTTCTTACTAAAAGTGTTTTTTAGTTGTTGTTGTTGTTTTTGTTTTTATTTTACTGAATATAATATAATAGCGCACATTTTTCAACTGACCGTAAGGTAATGCAGCTTGGAGGTGTTTTTTGTTTCCCCCCCGAAGCAGTTCCATTTTAGCGCGAGTGCTTTTTTGTCAGAAAGGTCATGTAGAAACAGTATACTGACCTCGACAAAAAAAAAATAAAACGAATTTTAATGCAAATCATTTTAAAAATACAAAAAAATACCTACATACTCGTGTACATACCTACTTACGCTCTGCATACATTAAAACCTGAAACAAGGGGCATTCAATTAATAAACAAGAGTTGGGCGAAATAAATTAGATACAAAAAATACTTATGCGCAACACAATTAAGTATAGAACTTCATTGTACCTCTCTATACCAACCTACTCTCGGAAAAAGGAAAAGTTTTGTTTGCTAATGTTTTTTGAAACAAAGGAGTTTTAGAAAATTTGCCCCAAGGATATCATCTGAATTGTTCAACTTTTGTTTTGTACATCAGTCAGCAATTTCTATTTGATCCTAAATTAGGGTATTAATATGGGTACCTATACCTAACCTATGTACGTTTAATGAATTTTAAAAGTTTTAGGCTCTAAAAATTTTAAATATGTTTTGTTTGGAATAAACATATATAAATATGACAAAGGTTTTTTGTCTACGTACTCGTACTAGTCCAGAAATAGGAGGCAGTTATAACCATCATGAAAAGGAAATGAAATATCTCTCATTTTTAAGATTTTCTTTTTAATCAAAAATTATATTTTTTTAAATTTTTTTACCCTTACCTTGTGCAACATTATTTAAAATTTTTGGAAACGTTTATATACAAAACTAGCTGACCCGAACAACTTCGTTTTTTCGTAAATTATTGACTAAATTTGTTAATTTCCCTTTAGAAATTCGAGAGCGTTTCCATTGAAAGAACAAAAATCTTTTGGAATTGAATTAGATTCAAAGCATTTTATTAATATGGCTCTCCAACACGCCAACACATCACGTTTAATTTTCCGAACGAAAAGCAATAAAATTCCCAATTAATGCCAGAGGTACACAATGCGAGTCAAACGCTTAACGTCAAGAAGTCAATTGATATCATCGCAATTCTTGGAATGAGAACTTCCTCGCCTTTAAACTTGTATTTGGTTATTGTTGCTTTGACTAAGGACATTTTTCATGGATTTCTTCACACCATCAATCTGGTTCTATTGGACAGGCTCCGCGAAATTAGGCCCCAGGAAATTAGGCCCCAAAAGAAAAAATATAATTTTTCATAATAAAATTATGCCCCAGTGAAATAAAGCCCATCGAAATGAAAAAAAGTCCTAATAATAAATTAAATAAGGCCCCAACTCGTTTTGTCTTTTTTACTTGCGATATAGGTACTATAAGGCAAGTTTTGGAATCGTGCAAAAAGAAATTTTGAGATAACAATCAAACATTATATTTCGATGATAGAGAACACCAAAAAGTGGGCGGCACAATTCTGTCTGTCTGTTCGTCGACAGCCTAAGCTGCTCGATCGATTTTCTTCAAACTTGGTTCATAGTGGTTTATGGTGATTCTGCCGACACGTTTTTTCATTTTCTTAGAACCAAAAATAACGGTACCTGCCATTCAATTTTTTTTAGCAATTTTACACAATCATTTTTCTCTCAAAAACGGCTCGACAACTTTTATTAAAAAAATTCAATAAATTTATTTTAAAAAAGGCCTTCCTTGGGTGGAAAACCATTTTTCAAAATTGATTATTAATGGTACCTCACAAAGAACCATTTTTTAAATTTTTTATTTTCTTCAACACGGTACAACCGATTTCAAGTATTTTTTTTATACAAAAGCTTCCAAGAAATATAAATAGTTTTGTGTACCAAAACTTTTGAAAAAATATTTTTTGGATTTTTAAAAAATGTTTCAATTGTTTTTTGGAAAATCAAATATTTCGAAAACGTTATAACCAATTTTTTTGAAACTCGATATTTAAGAATTTTTTAGTACTCTCTAAAATATTTTTAGTACTCTCTAAAATATTTTTAGAAAAAATTTCACATTTATGAAAATATAAGGGTACCTTCCATACAGAAGTTAAGAACCGCAAAGGAAAATATTTTTTTTTACTTAAAAATGACTCCTACGATTTTGATTAAACTTTTTTCATATACTTAAATTAAGAACGTATTTTTTTATTTTGAACTTTCTCGTTATCGGCTAAACGGATTCAGATAAAATTTTTATTTACAAATTTCAGATAAGATGAAATAATATTGCATATCAAAATTTTCAAAAAAAAAGTTTTTGGATTTTTAAGAAAAGTTTCAATTTTTTTTTTTTTAATTCGATACCTCAAAAGCGGATTGACAATTTCTTTTCAAATTTTGTTTTCATATACACATAAATACATACTTCAGGTTTGCATACCAACCATACAATCATTTTCAATCAAGAATTAAGATGGCATTCTTTTTTTTCACCGCAAACTGTCAAGAGAGCTGTTTTAGCCAATTTTAATGTCGTATTTCATGCTTCTCTACATTTTTCTCTCATAATTTCCATGTTTTCATATACAATTTTCTTAATTTCGCAGAGTCTTGAACATAAGAGCAAGTACGTGCGACCCAGTCGTGCATTTTATTTTTCATGACCTTGAAAAAGAATTGTATAAAGGAATCTATAGCTGACCAATTACTGAAACTAGCTGACCTTTTATTAAGATCTTAGGGTCTTGCAGGTGGTATTAAATTTTTGTAAATTTCCCATAAAAATAAATAAATAAATTGGGTGGCGCAACAGCTCGTGGAGCTGTTAGATGTGGTAGATTTTTTTCTCCAAAAATTGAAAATATTTGGTTTCAAGTTTTATTTTAGTCAAAGAGAACCATTTTATTCATCGAAGTATATGGGTGATTCTACAAAAAGTGAAAGAAAATGAAGATATTTTCGACAAAACATTTTTGAAAGCAAATGTACCTACTAGCTCTAGTTGATTTAGAGTTTCCTTTCACATAATTGAAAGTAGCCAGGCAGAAAAATAAAAAACAGCAATTTTATCGACATTTTTAAAAACATATGTTTCTTAGAGGACTAAATTTTTTTATTTTTTTTTTACTTTTAGTCAATTTTTTAGAAAGTCGTACCCCTTGCCTAATGAAAGAGAGATATAAATAAATAAATTGGGTGGCGCAACAGCTCGTGGAGAACCAGGGCCTAGTGACTTATAACTCTCAACCATTCTTGTGTGTGTGTTGTTGGCAGGAATGGAGGGGACCTACAGTTTTTTGCCAAATCCGAACGACTATATGAGAAGCACTTTTTCATGACAAGTATACTCTTGGAGGATTTGTCAGTTCCTTGCAAGAGGCAATACCTCGAATAAAACATTTCTGTTTTTAGGTGGCACGGCTGGGAATCGAACCCACACTTTCGGCATGACAGTCCTACGCACTAACCATCATGCCACGAGGTATCCCATAAATGAAGTGCCAAAAATCGCGCGTGACCTTGAGCGACCATGAGAAAGTTTAAGCCTTTATTACAAGTTATCTAGGGCTGACCAATTTCTGGGACCACTTGACCTTTTCTGACCAATAAGATGGCATTTTTTTTATCAAATTTCTCTCATATGAGGTGCCAAAGGTCCAGAACCCAGAGTTAGCTCTAATTAAAAGTACTATCAAAATAATTGATAATCAACTATGAACTTAAGAATCGAAAAACAGGGGTCAGAAAACTTTTCAATAAAGCCAAACTGAGTACTTAGAGGAAGACTGGAATTCATATAGAGCCGAACTTAACTCATACACCAAAGACTAAAGATATGCCAAAAATGATTCATGGGCTAGACACTGTGGATTCATTGCGAATACAAGTGAGGCGGTGAGACTTCGAAAGGTCCTTTCTTTCAACCCCATGATTCCGGAATATATTAAACATCCCACTGGATCATGGTCGCACTCGAGCCAAGAAAATCTCAAACTCTTTATGGAAACGCACTTCCTACACAACCAGACTCGTTAGAACTTAGAAATTATATTATCATAGAGCAGAAGATTATGTGGGCAATAAACTCGTTCAATTCCTAAAAATCAGCTGGACCAGACGAGATTATTCCGGCATTTCTTCAATATGCGCTCTACGCATACACATAATCACCCCATGGCCTTGGGTAATCTTCAAAAGTTGTTTTAAGTGTTGTTTTTGTGTAACTACCAACTCGCTTACCTTAAAAGTAAGTCAGTGGGGAGGGGAATTCGAGTTGAGTCTACCATTGTAGACTGGATTTAAACCATGCTCAATGGTAGAATCATAAACTCGCAATTGGAGATACGATTGTTGAGAAGACAGTTAAAAGAGGCACATCACAAAGGAGGGGTGATTTCACCTCTCTTAACAATTTTGACCTATGCAGACGATATAGTAATTTTAATATCGGTTAAGTATCTCACCATGATCAAAGATATTATTTAATCCGCACTTATCGAACTATCTTCTTGGGCAGCACAAAACGGTGTCGGGTCTAATCCTACAAGAACTGAACTAGTTCTGTTATGAAGAAAAGAAATATAGAGGACTTTACCCCTCCCAGGCTTAAAGATATTTCTCTGAAACTTTCCACAGAAGCATAATATTTTGGAGTAATCCTAGATTCCAAGCTAACTTGGAAACGGAATAAAAGAGCACATTGTGCTTTCTACACATGTAAAAAATCCTTCGGTACACGGTGCGTGGGGTATGCGGACGCAGGTCATCCATGATGTACAAGGCGATTGTTGGTCCCAAAGTTACCTAAGGTTCTATCGTGTGGGGAAAGGCTGCTGATAAAGTTAGCTATCTCAAAAACCTGAGTTAGGTACAGATACAAGCCTGTATAGGAATAACGGGAGCACAAAGGTCAACGCCACAAGTAGGGCTGGAAATTATTCTAAATCTTCCACTCCTGGGCGAGCACATACGATGCACAGCGCACTTCGACTGAAAGTACTGGGATCTTGAAATCGCAGCACCTATGATCATGGGTATATTCTGCAAAGGTATATGACATAGTGCTGGGACTTGATGTGACGACTGACTACACCACCTAAATTGGATTTTTAAAAAATTCTTCTCCATTTTAATACCTAAAAGGCATGGATGGGAACCCAACTCACTAACCAGTGAACAGGGTATCCCCTTCTTCACCGATGGGTAACAAATTGAAGTAGGAACAGGAGCTGCGGCGGCGTTCCGTGTAGCTCTTAGTATTATAGAATCATATAAGCTCCCTGATGAGTGTAGTATCAATCAGGCTAAGGTTTACGCTATTGAAATAGCAGCAGAAATGGTACATAAGGAAAAACTGAGCTCATCAGAGATCAAATTTTTCGTGAACAGCCAAGCTGGCTATCGCTTTAGCCAGTGAGACTATAAGATCTAAAACAGTAGCAAAATGCCGAGGCATACTGAACAATATTTGTAACTCCAACCAAGTCAAACTCTGCTAGGTTCCTGGACATAGCAATAGAGACTATAACAGGTCATTGCGTCATTGGCAAAATGGCTACCAGAATGTGTGTTTGCACCCGAATTCTGTAGGAGCTGTCAAGATGTCGAAGAAATTGAAACCATTAAGCACCTGCTCTGTGACTGACCAAACCTCCAAACAAATCGCCTCCGTTATTTTGGAAACAGGTTTGTTGGAGAACTGGATGGTTGCAATGGCAGACATGTGGAAATTCATAGAAAATACAGGCTGGTTCACAAACGAATCAGTCTAATGTGAGCTTAAGAGCATTTCTGCTTTATTTTGTCAGGGGATCAAAATGGACCAATTATAGGCCCCCGTCTATGAAACGGCCTCTATGCTGTGCACGCCCCATTTCAACACTTTAACTAAAAGATCCCTTCAACCGCCTTCCAACAACGTAGAGCTATTCAAAAAGAAGCAACCACAAGCAATGTCAGATCTTCACCGAATTCGGTCAAAATCTATGAAATGAGGAAAGTTTTTCCAGTTCCACCAGACGCATCGAGGTAGAAGTTGCCACCGTTTCTGTCGTTAATCACCTTCATTTATATGTCGTTCACGTCCTTTTCCTGGGGATTCAGCTATCTTTTTGTGAGGGTTGTTTCTGTCAAAACTTCTGGATCTAAATCTTGCTCGCCTTGCAGTTACCCATTTAATGTATATAGTGTATCGAGCGATCGGAGGCTGACATTCTTAACTTACTCACTCAACAGACTCAACAAACGCACATAAGCAGACATCATGTCTTCAATCAATTTCAGAGCCTCCTTGCTGATCTAATCGCTCATTTAAAGTTTGGAGTTTAATTTCATTCTTCAAACACGATGCAAAAAAACGTTCCACAAATTGAGTGCGTTCTAGGGAAAAGATTTCGAGATGGATGGATGGCAAACAATGTACGCACTTTAATCACAAACCCAGAAACTGTAGGTAGCATTAGCGAGTGTTGCATTCCAATTATTATCGTTGGCAATCAAATTCATCCACTGACAGGCTACTTGAAATATGTCGCACAGAAAACCATCAGCAGACCACAGGTTCTCAAAAAAAAAAAAAAAAATGTATGCTAATACTCAGCTGTCAAAAGAGAGCCTGAGAGCGTGACATCATCGTTCAGCTTAACTTTGGTGCGTAAGAGCCCAAAATGCTTGAAGATAGTAGCCTTACATCAGAGCTACAGGATGTGAATTTTCAGAAGCTAAGACTACAAAGGAGACCACATTTGGAAACATAATGCAAACACAATATATCCTATTTGCATGCACAACACAATAGCTATACTAAATACAAAACTAAGAATCAAACTCAATTCCTGTGGTTATAATTATTATTTAATTTCAAAAGTCTTAATGCTATAAAAAACAACGTTTAGACAAAAGTATCATAATAAAAGAAACCATCAAAAAAACTCATTTTAAATAATAAACCCTCATAATCCTTAAAAACAGTCGTAAAGTTTAAAAGTATGTTTTCTGGTTATTCGTTCTTTTAAATTTTTATATCATTTAGGCTTTACCAACTTTCCGGAACTGATTTTTTTTTATAACTTTCCCAAGAGAATAAATAGGATCATTGTAATAATGAGGATTGCAATGTTGCTGTGAATTTCTCCGGGGGTTGGTTTATGTGTTTGCTGGATTAATAATATACACAAAGTTAAAAAATGGGCCTTTGGCCCGTGTCAACTATACAGAGGCTCATTCTCAGATGAAAATAGATTTATTCAGTACAAAATAAAAATGCATAAATAAGCCCAACATATTTGGTCTTTACAGTTCAACACTAAGTAGGGGGTTTAGTATTTCTGTTCAAATTTTAAAGCTTTTGCCATGAGCGCTGTTTAATATTGAGATAACCAGGTGAGTCGATTCTTATAGTAACTATTGGTAAGGTAGAGCAAATTGTCACGAATCAACATGGCTTCACCTCTTTGGTCTTGTGCTAGGATTCGGACACGAAGAGGTTGATTGGGCGGATGGTTAATTTACTCTGGGACCAATATATAATCAGGCGTAGAAGAAAGATGAACACCATCTTAGAAATACTGCTGCTGCTGACTCAACACTCAAGTCAAGCCAGAAGCAATTTTATATTTAGTAGCAGACCGTATACAAAAAAATATTTCTTTTCTAATGATTTCTTAGCATTTGTTTGTGAGGTACCTACCTACCGTTATTTTTGAATTAAGTAAAATATTTTTAGAATGTTTTAAAAGACGTTAGAAAACGGGTATCTGTGTACCTAACCGTTTTTGAGACAAATACAATTTTGTCAAATTGCTAAAATCATATTGTTATGAGAGAGACCCGAGAATCCTCGGATAATGACCCGCCAAATGGCACCCAGACCCGGAACGAAAATGGACTACGATCCACGAGTATGCACCTGGAACCAAAGAACACCCTATACACCAGGTGCTACTCAAAAACTTGAATCTGTCCTCTCGCGGTACAAGGCAAACATTACCGCAATCCAGGAGATTCGATGCATAGGATCAGGAATAACGAAAAGAAAAGAAAGGACATTTATTACTACTGTCATTAAAGATTGCACATGTCAGATTGAAAGTCATCGATTTTAAGCCGATAAGCGATCGCCTGGCTGTGAACCGCATCAAAGCTGCCTTCCAAAACATCAGCCTTATACGTGCACAAGCCCCTACCGATGAAGCTGGAGAGTCTAACAAGGAGGAGTTTAACGACCTCCTGGACGGAGCCTGTCCAGAGTACGATGTCAAAGTCGTGCTCGGTGACTTCAATGCTAAAATCAGAAGGGAAATATTTTTGGCGGATAAGTTGGAAGGCACAGCCTCCACGAAATGACAACCGATAACGGCTTCCGTCTAATTGACTTTGCTGCAGCTCGAAATACAGTGATAAGTAGCACTAAGTTCCCAAGGCGAAAAATACACACAGCAACGTGGCAATCTCCAGATGGTTGAACCACCAACCAAATCGACCACGTGCTAATTGCCATAGGTTATAGGACCGTAACACGCAAGCTCTTCGTAACAGCGAAGGGAACCTAGTCACTGAAGCACAGGGAATTGTAGACGTGCTAAAGCACCATTTCCAACAACTGCTTGTTGGGCATTATGTAGAGAAAACGATAGGAGAACAAAAAAGCATGAAACCAGTCAATGAAGATGCTGTCCCAGCGCCAAGTACTGAAGAGGTTAAGAAAGCCACCCACAAGCTTAAGAACTACAAATCTACCGGCTCGGATGGCCTGCCTGCGGAACTCTTCAAGTATGGAGGAGATGTCCTGGTAGCGTGCAAAAAAAGTGATCATATGTGATGCAAAACCTGCAGGGACATATCCCTGCGTGATGTTGCCTACAAGATCCTTTCCAGCACGTTGGTGAGCATCTAAAACCTTTCTGCAACACTATATGATCGGCACGTATCCGCATGGATTCAGGGCAGGCTGATCAGCTGATCTTCAAATTGAGGCAAATCCTGGAAAAGAGCAACGAATACCAAGTCACAACTCACCATCTTTTCATCGACTTAAAAGCCGCATATAATAGCATAAGTAGCAAAGAGCTTCTTCTGGCTATGTTGGAACTCGTAATTCTGAAAAAACTGATTCAGTTATGATTCCGGGCGTTACAAAATACGCGGTGCAATGTGCAAACGGGTAACAGCTCATCTGAGCTATTCCAGACGTGTACAGGGTTCACCAACCTTAAAGTTGCCTACAAAGTTCAGACAAGAAGATACGCTATAATGTGATTTCTTCAACCTAGTCCTGTCGCAGAAAGTGCGCAAGGGTGGTGTTAACCAGGAAGGCACTATAACTTCAGCAGGTCTTCTCAACTGCTTGGCTAGGTGGATGACGTCGGCTGCTTCAAGCGAGCTGTACTAGAAGCATTCAAAGGTTTTGATGAACATGCGAAACGCGTTGGTCTGGAAGTGAATGAGGACAAAACAAAGTATATGCTATCAGCAAACAAAGCCTCGTCTCTCCATTCCCAAGGACAAAATATCACTGTTGGTAGCAGTAATTTCGAGGTAGTCAAGGAGTTCACCTACCTCGGAACAAACAACAATTCCACGAACAACACCTCAGTGGAAATCCGACAAAGAGTTACCCTAGCGAACCGCTGCTATTTTCGGTCTGAACAAACAAATGGGTTCCAAACTTCTTTCTCCAAAGACAAAGTGAACGCTTTACAAAACGCTAATTTTACTAGTTCTACTTAACCGCAAGCTGAGTGCTGGACGATAAGTACAAAAGTGGGATTGATACTGGGCACTTTCGAGAGAAAAATTCTTCGGCGAATATTTGGTCCTATATGCGAAGAGCGCGATTGGAGGAGAAGATTCAATCGTGAATTGTACGAGCTGTACCAAGAAGTGGATGTAGTCCAAAGAGCCAAAACACGTCGACTACACTGGCTCGACCACATCTAGCGAATGGACAACAACGCTTCAGCCTAGAAAATCTTCGAATCCCAGTCCCCAGGTTCGAGACGACCAGGAAGACTGAACCTCCGTTATAGGGACCAGGCGGTTACAGACACAAGAGCCGTTCGTCTTGACGACTGGAGGGATCTTACGAGGAACCGCAACCGATGGAAGACCGCAATATCTCAGGCAAAGACCCTCCATGGATCAGGAGCCACACATGTAAGTAAGTAAGTAGATAAGTAAATAAGTTCAGCGACTAAAAATTAGTCTACAAAATATATTTTTTCTGAGGACCCTGACTTTTGGGACATCCTGTACATGTTTTTCATATGAATTAAACTTTTTTTATGAAAAATAAATTATCTCTTGTCTTGGACTTTCAACAATATTTGAAGCCCCCACTCTTGTACAATTCCTGAGTACGGGCCTGGGTCGAACCACAATTTATGTGCATCAAAAATATTACTTGTGGTGACCCTGGCACGAATTTTATTTTATATCGCAATCAAGAATTTTTAATACTCAGGAGTGGGACATTGGAGAGCCTTTATTTGTCGCTGCTCGCTGGGTAGATTGGTGTTAGGTTATGATGAGTGGAAGCTGATGAGCATAAAGTGCGGAAGTTCATCCTCTTAATAGAGATACACTTTTTCATTTTTACAAAAAAAAAAAAAACAAAACAAAACAATTTACTTTTTGTAATGCTACCTCTGTTCACTTTTTCACTTTTTTTTAATTTGCAACAAAATTTAATTAAAAATTGTTTTTTTTCTTATTATTAAATTTATTTTCTTAAAAAAAAACTAAGATAACCTTAAAAAATAACAATTCCCATAAGATAAACAATAGTCCTGAATATTTAGGTATGTGGGTGCGTATGTTTTGTGTGCAAGCAAACGATGATAACAAACGACTTCAAATAAATTCGAATAAAAAACAAAAGAACATCAAAAAAATAAAAATGAATGTTTTGACCATTTTGAAAAGCAGGATGGACACATAAGACAAACATAAAAGCAATAAAAAGTTAGATGTTTTCAGAGATACATACATACGTGTATGTAGTATATAAAAAAAACAAGACTATAGTAAATAAAAGTTCGAAAAAGGAACCGGAAGTGCTTGCGAACTGAATTTTAGAAGGCCATTTTTTTTTTCTTCCAGCTTTAGAGAAGGAAAGGACGTATGAAAATGATGACTGAAAGAAAATGTGAAAGCAATCTATATCTATAGCTATACAAATGTAGAGAACTAAGAGCATTGTACCAGGATAGATATGCTTTCTCTGTCATCGTTGACAACAAGATGATTTTGTAATTTTTATGTTTGGAAACATCTGTCATATAGAGACGAGGATGTATGACAGGACTCAGGAGTCAGTTTTCCAATCGAATCAAATTGACAATAGGAGTCGTCACTGTAGTTGTTGTGATGTCTTCATCAATTTAAAGACGTTAGGTAGTGTGAAATATGCCGACAGAATGTGCGTAGGTATATACTCCTGCTCGTATATCTACTGTATGTAGACGAATATGTGGTTTATAAGCATAGGTACACTGCAGGAAAAAATCAAAATCAATGAACACAATGATTATTTTACATTTTTAACCTTGACACTTTAAAAAAGTTCATTACAGCAACTTTAGAAAATACCATTTCCATGCTTGCAACTTTTTCGCCTAAAAGTAAATTTTGCTAAGCTAAGAATTATGATGTGTTATTTTCCTACCTTGTGCCGAAGAGATGGTATAATGATTTTAAGTGTATAATTCGATGTATTTCTTCTTATTCTCATACAAACCCCCTGAAGCTTTTCTATAAGTGTAGTCTTTGCTGAATTACTGCTTCAATTGGTATAATATTTATGACTCCACATATACTCGTATATGAAGCCAGAAGATGATGTTGTGTATAGTGTCTTGAATATGATATATTTAAGATACTTATCCAAAATTGATTTACTTTCTTTGAACATAAAATAACATCATATTATATTACAACAAGGACTAAAAATACGACTTACGAGTAGAGTATCTCTACCTACCTTTCAATTAAAAGTGAAACCTTGAGCTGATGTAGGGATAATAATTGAATTGATGTTTAGTAGATATGATTTGTGATATTGAGTCAGTTTGATATTTATTCAGGGTACAAAGAGGTTGAATAAGATAGCAACATCAATATTACATAAGTACTACATCAAAAACACATTTGATTTACAAATGTTAATAAACCATAATAGCATTAATTTTTTTTTAAGAACAAGAAATTCTGAATGAAGATTAAAATAACATTTAACTAAAGTAAGTATTTATAGTCTACTACACTTATGTAGGCAATTTAATTCAAATGATTAAAACTATGATTGGCTTAATATTGAGTTCAAATAAGGTCCACGTGTTTCAAAACATATAGATATAAGGATATATTGCTTTCCTTACTTTTCTTTAGCAATATACCTACCCATAACCTATGCGTAGTTTGGAATCACTATATTTGCATCTTTAAGTTCGTTCGATGAAAAAAAAATTACAAATTTAGCCTTGAGTTAGCGCCATTTATAAAATAACCTGAGCTGGTAAACACCAAAAGTAATACACTAAGGGCCAGTTTTTCAGTTCAGGCTTTACTCTGAGTTAAATCAGAGTTAGCTAATCCTGAAAATAAATTAACCCTGACTTAACTCAGGAACAGTTTTTCAGTTGGGGATTAACTTTATCTTTCAGCTGTCAAAATTCTGAGGCCAACGATGTGCGACACTATGGATATCACCCATCTACACCTTTTACGCATAGGAATAGAGATGGTGCCACAACGAATTGCACTGGCATTAACTTTCAAAATCGAAATCGAGATGGCACCACAACTTAAAAGACCCTCAATTTGGTGCCTGAGTATCTGAGATCATCCTAGTCTCTGGGTTAAACCGGAGATAACTCCAAAAACGTGTTTTTCAGTCAATTGAAATCGAAAGATAACTCCGAGTTAACTCGTCTAATTTGGTGAGTTAACACAGGGACCAAATTGAAGGCCTTTTCAGCTATGGCACC
This sequence comes from Dasysyrphus tricinctus, assembly GCA_963921185.1. NCBI lineage: Eukaryota > Metazoa > Arthropoda > Insecta > Diptera > Syrphidae > Dasysyrphus > Dasysyrphus tricinctus. The sequence goes on along the minus strand of OY992530.1, from coordinate 226,958,144 downwards.
ATCTCGATTTCGATAAGGACAGTTATTGTCCGTGCAATTTCGTTGTGGCACCATCTCTATTACGATGCTTGAAAGGCGTAGAAAGGGTAATATCCATAGTGTCGCACATCATTGTCCCTAGATTTTTGACAACTGAAAGATAGAGTTAGTCCTCTACTGAAAAACTGTTCCTAATTTAACTCGGGGTTAATTAATTCTCAGGATTAGCTAACTTTGATTTAACTCAGAGCTTACCGTGAACTGAAAAACTGGCCCTAAAAGGGCCAGTTTTTCAGTGCGAGATCATCCTATTCTTGGGGTTAAGCCGGAGTTAACTCCAAAAACGTGTTTTTCAGTCAATTGAAATCCTAAGTTAACTCACCTAATGTGTTGAGTTTACTCTGGGACCAAATTGAGGGCCATTTCATTTATGGCGCTATCACGATTTCGATATTGAAAATTATTGCCAGTGCAATTCCGTTGTGGTGCCATCTCTATTCCGATGCTTTAAGGCGTAGAAGGGTAATATCCATAGTGTTGCACATCGTTGGCCCTAGAATTTTGACAGCTGAAAGATAAAGTTAATCCTCAATTGAAAAACTGTTCCTGAGTTAACTCAGGGTTAATTTATTTTCAGGATAAGCTAACTCTGATTTAACTCAGAGTAAACCCTGAACTGAAAAACTGGCTTTAAGAGCACCAATATCTAAGAAAGTAGAAATAACATTTGCCCGGGGATTATAAATGTACTTTTTTGACTCCAATCCCGCATCACGATATCCCGCGGCACAATATTCTATACATTTCTTGCGCCATTAGCGGCAGGATTGGCATTACTTTTAAAAAACTACTTTTTCGTATGTTAGAAAAAAAACTATTAGGTATATAGGTATTTAGGTGGCTCTGAAACTGGGACAAAGGAGCAATTTTTTTTTCTGATGAAGTATGTTCTGAAGAATAAGGTTCTGGAGGTGGATCTGGAACTTGGACAAAAGATCAAATTTTGTTTTTTCATAAAAAAATGAGCTTGTTATGGTGTACTTTTTGGTATGAAAAAAATTCCAAAATATGTTATTAACGGTACCTGTCATATCGGCTAAGCCTATTTCAATAAAATTTTGTATGCAAAAAGCTCATTTAAAATGGTCAATTACATATATTACATATCGAAACTTTGACAAAAATAAATTTTGGATTTTTAAAAAAATATTAATTACCTACTTTTTTTGAAAATTCAAAATTTTGAAAATAGATTGATGAATTTTTTTGAAAATAAATTTTTAAATGTATGTAAATCAATTCTCAAAATTAGCATCCCAATTTGTTTTTAAATATAACTAGAATTGTATATACAGGGTGTCCCGGACCTGAGTGGAAGTATTTAAGGGGGTGGTTCTTGGGGTTATTCTAAAAAAATTGTATGGGGGAAAGTTGTATCTCCCCTCCCTGAGGCAGCGGGGGCAGTTTCTGAAACATTGACTTCAAACGCAAAAAAAAACCATTTAAAATCTACGAAAACACATCTAATAGTGTGCTATAGTTTTTCTGAAACCTAATACTCCATTCTTGCATTTGGTTTTTAAACCAAGTTGTTTAAGCAAATATTTTTTGAGAAAATAAATTTCAAAATCAAAATTAAAAATAAAAAAGGGATTTTTTTTCTTAAGTCGATATTTTTCAAAATTGTACGTACAGGCCTTTTTTTGTGTTCAATATTCAATGCCCTCATTTTTTTAGTCCATTACCGAAAACCAAATGTAAAAACCTTTCTTACACGGCTGTTCTGATTTTCGTTCGAATACCAAAACCTCCCGTTTTCGAATTTTCGCAGTTCTGTTTTCCGTTTTGTTTGACATTTTACGGATTGAAGGGTGTTCTACAAAACGAACGGATCTCAAAAACGCCAAATGTTTGACGTTTACAATTCGGCTTTCTTTTTGTTGGCGGATTTCAATTCGGTTGAGTAAAAATTTAAGTTTTTTCTGTTTTTTTTTTAGAAAATATATTTTAAATAACATATTTTAACAAAAATTGAATACATTTTATAGGGGAAAGCATACTACACAAGAGCAATTTGGTTTATTGGTTGCTTTTATGGAGAAGCATCCTGATCTAGAAGAGGATGGGTGAAGACCGACAACAGGCCTGAACATATATGTTGATAAGTTATGGGAAGAGATTTCAACAGACTTAAACGCCTTAGGACTACCCAAGAAAGACGTAACTGGGTGGAAAAAAGTAGTTAAAGAAACTTTTACGAAATTGACGTAAATTATAGAGGCGTTTGTTTTATGTCTTACAGGTATGTATGGTCGGACTACAAAGCTTTCATAAAAAAGAAGCTAATTCAAAACAAAAAAGAAATTACAGCAACTGGAGGAGGAGAATACCAATTATATCTTTCGCCCTTGGAAGAAACTGTAGTCAGACTTACATCAATGGGAAAAGCCGTAAGTGGAATCGAGAAATCCAGAAGATTTGAAGTTAGTGAAAAGAAACGTTCTTCTGTGCCTCTTAACACTCTTTAAATGTGAATCAACGCACAGAGAATCTACTAGAGAACAGTGAACAAAATTCATACTTGTTTGATTTTAACTCCGAAAACCAAGAAACTGAAATAGCAGAGTGCCAGGATTCTCAACAACCCGTTCTTCTACCAAAAGAACATTTATAGATGACATCGAAATTGACTTCAGTTCAATAACAAATTATGAGCAGATCAGATCATCCACACCAAATACAGCAATCAATCAAAGTTCTCCTGTAGTTCAACATATCGAACCACCTCAAAAAAGCGCTTCATCCAAGACGCATATCTTGTTAGAGAAGCAAATTGAAATGAATCAAAGATTTCAAAATGAAATAAAATGCACGACTGGGTCGCACGTACTTGCTCTTATGTTCAAGACACTGTGGCTTAAGAAATACAATTTTCTAAAAACATAGAAATTATGAGAGAAAAATGTAGAGAAGCATGAAATACGACTTTTAAATTGGATAAAACAACTCTTTTGACAGTTTAATAATAATAGTAATAATTTTAACTATATGCCTGTAAGACCTAAGGTCTTTTAAATGCAACCTGAATTGCACGGCACTAGTTAGAAAAGTTTGATGTGGAAAAAAGAATGCCATCTTAATTCTTGATTGAATATGATTGTATGGGAAAAAAAAATTTTAAATCGTTGGAGCGGTTTTTAAAAAAAATAATTTTTTAAATATAAATTCTTAAAACATTTTTAAGAACAAATCTTGGTATGCAAATCCAAAGTATATATTTATGTGTATATAAAAACAAAATTTGAAAAAAATTGTTAACCCGTTTTTGAGATATCGAATTTTCAAAAAAAAATTTGAAACTTTTCTTAAAAATCCAAAAACTTTTTTTTTGAAAATTTTGATATGCAATATTATTTGATCTTATCTGCATTTTGTACACAAAAATTCATCTAAATCCGTTTAGCCGATAACGAGAAAATTCAAATAAAAAAAAAACGTTCTATGACAGGTACTATTAATAGTTGCTAAAGTGTAAAATTTTATAATTTTTGGCAGTAGATCGTCTAATTTTAGTATATGAAAAAAGTTTAATCAAAATCGTAGTAGCCGTTTTTAAGCAAAAAAATATTTTCCTTTGTGGTTTTTTAACTTTTTTTTTCTAAAAATATTTCAGAGTACTAAAAAAATCTAAAATACCAAGTTTCAAATAAATCGATCATGTCGTTTCGAAATATTTGATTTTCCAAAAAAAATTTTGAACATTTTTTAAAAAATCCAAAAAATATTTTTTCAAAAATTTTGGTACACAAAACTATTTATATTTTTTGAAAGCTTCTGTGTAAAAAAAATAACTGAAATCGGTCGTACCGTTTTGAAGAAAATCAAAAATCAAAAAATGGTTCTTTGGAGGTACCATTAATAACCATTTCTGAAAAATGGTGTTCCATCAAAAGAAAGCCTTTACTAAAATAAATTTATTGAATTTTTTTTAAGAAAAGTTGTCGAGCCGTTTTGAGAAAAATACGATTATGTAAAATTGCTAAAAAAAAATTGTATGGCAGGTAACCGTTATTTTTGATTCTAAAAAAAAATGAAAAAAACGTGTCGACATAATCACCAAAAACCACTATGTACCAATTTTGAAGAAAAACAATCGAGCCGACAGACAGAATTCTGCCACCCACTTTTTGGTGTTCTCTATCATCGTAATATCATGTTTGATTGTTATCTCAAAATTTTTTTTTTGCACGAATCCAAAACTTGCCTTATAGTACCTATAATCGCAAGTAAAAATGAAGAAGTTTGATGAATGATTGCCTCAAATAAGGAATTGGCTTCATGTTTAAAAAGAAATTACAGAGCAACAGAAAAGCTTTGTGATATCCAGAAAACTAAAACTGACCTTTTAAATAAACATTTCAAAAATGAAGCACTCATCTTTTAAGAACTGAACAGGATTTTAACAAAAAAAATGGAACAAAAAGCAGCTTATCGAAAAATCAAGCAGGAGCTTGAATTGTAGAAAGTTGAATTAACAGATCAATAAGCTTCCAAATTACTCTAGTGTATTCCAAGCGGAAGTACTTGCAGTATGCGAAGCCGCAAAATATCTTGCCTCACGTGAAGTAGTTAATAGAAATATCGATATCTTTATAGATAGTCAGGCGGCAATAAAAGCCATTTCCTCAATTACTACAAAGTCCAAACTGGTAGATAGTTGCCGTAATGTACTGAGGATTCTCAGTGCATCGAACACAGTTACCCTAAGATGGGTCCCATGACACCGTGATATATACGGGAATGAAATGGCAGATGAACTGGCCAAAAACGGGTCATCTCTTGATCCGAGCCAAACCGATCACTCTGTACTTGTTCCAATGGAGCAAGAAAAAAGTAGAATTCACCAAAGATTCCTCGAGGTTGCAGACGTCAGGTGGTCAACCATCGACTATTGCAGGGTTTCGAAGGATCTATGGCCGGATATCTCTAGAAAAAAGACAGAATATTTACTTAAGATAAGCAGGCCTCAACTTTCCACTCTAGTTGGAGTCCTAACGGTCACAGGCTACAGCTCAATGGGAACCCACATGCACAGAATGGGCATTAGCTCGTCGGACTTGTGTAGAGGTGTCAGGATGTAGAGGTGGAGGAGGGCTCACACCTTTTTCTTTGTGAATGCCCCAGCCTAGCCAGAACCAGAAAAGCAGCCCTCGGAGAATATTTTTCGACGAATTGGGCGACATCTCTAACTTGCCACTAAGAAACATCCTGAAATTCATCCAGCCATCCCATACCTAAACTCCACCCAATCCATCTTATCCTTTTCCCCAAACCTTCCTTACCAAAATCCTATGGGGAGCGCAATGGATCCATTGAGATCCGAGTGAGATGCGACGGCCTGCCGTAACATCACCCCTTCTAACCTAACCTAACCTAACCTACTATAAAGGTACTAAATATTTCTCTAGAAATTAAAAGATATTTAAAGAACTCTTATAAAAATACAGAGAACCTATAATTCTCCGCTTGGATTATGCCACTTAATTCAAAATTTATAATTCTACCACCTCACAAATTATTTAATGCAATGACTTTCAACTATATCCCGGCGCAAGGGAATTACTAATTTTAATCTTGTTATATTTCAAAACACTGACAATAAATTAAAAATCCATAATCATCGTCAGAGGTCTAAATCCGCTTAAGAGATTTTCAACCTTGCCTTTGATTATAGCTAATTACGAATACACAATTAGTTTTTTTTTTAATTTTAATCCTAACCTTCTTTTCGTAATCTCTTGCAATATCGAGTCTTTTTTTTATCAGCTTCCTTCTGACATTGATAAGAAAGTCTCACAAAACACCCGATGAAGTACCATAATAATAATTAATCCCACCCACTGCCATCAATTAAAAAAAAAAAAAAAAGTTCAACATGCGAACTTTAACTGCACAGGGAAAAAAAAGGAAGAAAAATCCACTCTGCAAGAGAGTTATTATTTTATTAATATAATAAAATATAACCTCTGGCTTTTCCTTCCGGTACCTTGAAACACATTAGGTTAAGGAGCGGTTGTTCTTTTAAAGAACCCTTTGGATATTAACTTTTAAAGTTATTTTACTTCGATTATAATTCAGAAAAAAAAAAAACGAAAAGAGAAGTCTACAAAAAGCACACACAATGTACATATGTAGGTATTTCTGTATTCTTAAAATTCAACATCTGGCAAAAATAATATATATACATAGGATCTTAGATGTATGCATATCAAAATGTTTATGTCGGTACTTCTACATATTTTTTTATACGGAGAAGTTATAATCGAGTGCAAATCCTTTTCCTAGGTCATCACAAATTCCTTCCTCCCCATATATTCGTTGCACATTCTAAAGTGAAACCCCATTAAATTTTAACATCCGCCCCCGGCATATAATTCGAATAGTATATAAATAGCTATAGATATATGTGTGTGTATCCTACTGGATATAGGTAGGTAACAGAGTACAGAGTGCAAAATCAAAAGCCACCTCTGGGGTCAAATGAAGTACCCTCTCATACTTCAAATCAAGCAAAAGTAAAACCGGATGTGAAAAAGCATCAGAAAACTTTTGGGTTGCAGTATGATGCGATGCAAAAACCTCCTTGCCAAAAGTTCCGCCGGAAATTGCATCAAATTTCTTTCTTCCATGAATGTCATAGAAACGAATGTTCCTAACAGCACACCACTTCTTCATGTTTTGGATACACACATCGCACATGGCATTCGGGTCAAAGTTAATTACGTACTCGAGCTGGATCACAGAAAATTTTGTGAACATTACATTTATGGGACAATTACCATCAAGTTTTTGGTGGACGACAAAGACTAATGACCTTTTGAGTTTTCAAACACACAGGAAAGTTTAAATCCTTGTAATATTAAAATTATTACTTTGACGGGAATTTATATTCCGAAGTAAAAATTTTGAAAATTTCTGCATCGCTGCATTTTTGTTATTTATATTGTTAGATTGAAAAAGGAGCTGACCCACAGAAGCCAAAAAATGTGTAGGTACGAACGAGCAGGTAAAATTATTAAATTTTATTGTCTCCATAAAGGAAGTCTTCCCATAGGGTGGTAAGCTTTGACGTATTGGTGCGGCTTTGTGACAGTTGAAATCCCGTCTTTCTACAAATCGACCAACGCAGAGTAGGATGTCACTACTAATTACCATGCAACGAAAGAGTTTTTCCACCGAATTGCCTTCGAAAAAACGGTCTCGGAAGAATTTTAAAGCCGAGGGAAATGATTTTAGATAGAATCAGCGGAAGTGCCTCCGATTCCAATTAGGCTTAACAGCTTGATAAAAACCTAACGTGAGCTACTCTGACATACTAAGAGCTGAGGTCAGTAAGGATTCTCAGGACGCGGACAAGGATGCTGGAAAGAGATGGTAGCGGATGATGAACACTTTATGGGTCAATGGCACCTCTCACATCTTCGAATAGTGCTTTTATGGATCTGGGATGGAATCGGCTAAGGTGATTTGTGATAGTTGACAGTCAGAACACAGAAGAAAAACTATGGTAATGTGACTGTCAACTATCACAAATCACCTTAGCCGATTCCACCTTTGAATATCTGGACTGATGTCATTGGTAATTGGGTTGAGGAAGGAATTGGCCCTCCGGGTTAAGGGATTGTGTAGTGGTTCTAGTTTTTCTATTCCACGTATTAAATTTCGGTTATGAGGAAACGGGAAGTTATTACCCTTTTAACATTAAAAAGAAGAGATATCCGGGAATTGAATCAGATATCCAACGATGTTATTGGAAAAAAAAACAACACCAATAATCCTGTAGTGGATGTGGATGGCACACTTCTGGTATCAATTGAGGATCAGCTAAGCAGATGGAAGGACCATTTTGTACCTTGCTAAATGAGGATTCCGTTGAGCAGAGTGAGCACAGTGCTGATGTGCCCCAGCTTAACGAGATGCGTGGATCTTATAAGGGTATGGACATTGAACCCCCTACAGTACTTGGAATCCAATTATCAACAACTCTTCGCAAAAACAACAAAGCAGTGGGACTTGAATGAATACCAGTTGAATACCTGAAAGTCGATCCCGTAACAACGGCTAGTATTCTACATCCCTTGATACAAATTATTTGGGAAAACAATAGCTATCCCAGGAAGGATAGGGTGATTGTTAGAGCTGCCAAAGAAAGGTGACCTACGAAATTGCAACAATTGGCGCGGTAAAACTGTTTTGTCTGTTTTCCCAAAACTATTGGCAACCATCATTCTCGAGCGGAAAAGGAATAGAATCGAGTCTAAACTCAAGAGGCATCAAGCTGGATTTCGCAGCGGTTGAACGTATGTCGAATTCGAACAGTTTAACAACTCTGCATAACTGTTTCTCAAATTGAAAGTAAGGATCCGAACACTAAAAGTAGAATTAATAAGGCTCGTGCTGCCTTCTTACTTTGTCCCCAATTTGGAAATTTAGTCAAATCTCCTTCCGCACTAAGCTTAGATTCTTCGAATCCAATGTCAAATCCATGCTGTTATTTCGAGGAAATTGCAAGCTTTTGTGAATCGTTGTCTATGCCACATTCTAAAAATTCACTGGCCACAAATAATATCAAACGAGGAACTGTGGCGTTGGACAAGTAAAGAGTGGCTGGACGTCGACATAAGGAAGCGTAAATGGCGATGAATTGGTCACACACTGATGAAACTAAACGATGAAATTGCAAAGCAGTCCTTTGAATGGAATCCTCAGGGTGCACGGCGGGCGGGTTGGAAGACCAAGAACAATATTGAAATCAATTGTCTTAGCAGAAGCAGGATGTCAGAGAAAGACGAGGCCACAATTTAAATACCTTGCTGCAGATCGTGAAGGATGGATACGTTTTGTTGACGCCTGGGGTTACAGGACATGACTATGATAATATTATGTATCGGGCCGTGAGAAAAGCTAACACCCCAGGTGGAACTTAAAAGTTTGAGTCTATTGTTACGACCTATGAGAAGGATATTAAGGCAATCCTTGAAATACAATATGGGTATACAGGATTTCTAGGGTAAGCCAAGGATCTACAAATGGGGCTGGCCATCTAAAGACGGGCACATAGTGACTTTTGTGGTCTTGTTGCTAACTTTACAAATAAGAAATCCAGCACTCTCTAGGTGATGGATCCACCAAAAAATTGAGCATTTTATAGCCAATGCCCAAGGTGGGGGCACGTATCCAACATCTTCGATGTGCTACGTTTTGTCGAGCAAACATTGACCATTTCCTTTTTGCGGACAAATTCAGAGTTAAACTGTCGAACTAAAAAAATGCAATCCACCTAGAAATAGAAATTCAATGCAAGGTGCCTTCGCGTACCTCGAGTTTCTCGAGCCAGTAGACAGGACCATAGTAGAAGTTCTCTCCTGTGCAGTGACCTACCTCAGACCACCCCGGAAAAAGAAACCACGGTATACTGAGTGAAGAGAATAGAGAGGAACACAGGTATCACTCGCAGAAATAAGAAAGCCTATAAAGTCTAACGCCACAACGGAATCGAAGATTCTAGCAGTCTAGGAGGAGATTTGAATAAAAAAAGGCAATCAACTGGCTCGTGGTTCTAAGACCAGAACGCAGACTCTTCGAAAGTAGTGCTTTACGGCTAACTTAAAGATGTAGATACAATCCCCAATGTAAGCTGAATTATTTTCTACATTCCCTCAGCTTTGATTGGACGTCACTTTTTGGGCTGGTCTGGAAGTAAAGAGGCTGCTGTTGCTTCGGTTCGGCTAAAGAATATTGGTTCAAAGCTCCTCACGCTTTACAAAATCCTTATACCTACTGCCAGCTCATGTCGCACTCAGATACCATTCATGGATCGGAACCCTATTAAGTAGAAGTATTGGGCTTATGTGCTCAAGATCCTATCGAATATACCGTGTGAGCATCTTAAGGCGTTCTGCAACACTATAATTAATAAGTAAATCGGGTGGCGCAACAGCTCGTTGAGAACCAGGACCTAGTGACTTACAACTCACAACCATTCCTGTGTGCGTGTTTGTTGGCAAGAATGGAGGGGACCTACAGTTTTGTGCCGAGTTCGAAGAGGCAGTACCTCGAATAAAACATTTGTTTTTGGTGGCACGGCTGAGAATCGAACCCACACCTTTGGCATGACAGTCCTACGCACTAACCATCATGCCACGAGGTACTACTGCGGTTCTGCAACACTATAATCAGCAAGTACCAGTGTGGTTTACATCCAGGCAGATCGGCCATAGACCAAAAATGCACACTCAGGCAAATCCTGGAGAAGACCTATAAATTTCAAGTTGAGACTCACCACCTATTCATTGACTTCAAAGCAACATGATAGCATTCATCGTCAGGAGCTCTATATGGCGGTGATGGGTGAACCAATCCTAACCACGGGAAAACTGATCTAGTTGTCCCAAGTAACAATTTTCCTCTCATAAGATATTCCGAGAGTCTTACTACACTAATTTAAGGGAGCTAAAATCAGTCTCGAACACTACTTCTACATTGTTATGACACTCTAATAAGCGTGGAATGGCCCACTTATGGGAGGCTTTTTTTCTACTTATAGAAAGAGTAAACGTTTCAACAATACTTTTTATCTCCTTAACGAAGCTTTATTATAATTTAATTTTTTAAGAGTAGCTGCTTATGTTATGAGGGAATCAATAATATTATGTATGAGCTGTACATTATTATAATAGTTGTTTTTCACGCTATTGGACTAAAATTGGATTGCGGTTGAAAATTTACTATCTAATAATTACATTTTACCTCGAAAAAAATCGAAGCGCTTTCAAAATAATGCATATTTCAATTATTTTGTTTGTATTTTTTCTTATCTTTTTTTTCTTGTGTTCACTTTTTTGGCAATAGAATATATATTCGCAGGCTCTTTGAAATCTCCCCATGTAAAATATTGAATATTTCATTTATTCCATTGATTATTGCCATTTTTTTTGAAAATTGTATTTTTTTTTTTTTACAACGCAGACATTTTTTATTGTGTGCATTTTGTTTTTATTTCAACTCCTATTAGCTTCTTGTTATGAAAACTAGTAGAGTATAGCATAGCCGCCACGCATAGCCTCTTTTAAGTGTTTTACTATGGGATTATAAGCATTACAATATGGTTACCAGAGATCAAATTTCATAAAAAAATTATAATAGGACTTAAAGTTTATGCACTCCTTCTAAGGGAGAAAAATTGATTTCATAATAGACATAAACGGTTGGAATTTGAATTTGAATTTGAAAAGAGACGCTATCTTATAATAAAATTACTATGAGAATAATTTAACTATCATAACAAGATGTTAGTTATTAAGTATAACTATGGGATCTAAAAGAAGCTTATCAGAGAAGATTTTTGGATTTCGGGAGCTTAACTCTGAAGAGTATGTTAGTTGGGGTGTCACGTGACATTGGAAAATACGTTATGCAATGTACAACACAGGGTTGCATCTACCAGCGAGTAAACATTATAACGTCAAGAATGACATCTTAGTAGAGATAAGACGAAGAATTACCCTAGCATATCGGTGCAATATTGATTTGGCGGCCACGAAGATGGATTCAAAGCTCCTCACGAAATGAAATACAAAATACGCACTCTCTAAAACACCCTTATACTATCAGTCCTGCTTTATTCCAAGTGTTGGGCGATAAGCACAAAGGGGGAATTGATACTGGACTCTTTCGAAAGATAATAATTTCTTGAACGGATATTTGGTCCTGTAAATGTGGGGTGGGCGAATGGAGAAAAAGAAACAGCCGCGAACTCAATGAGCCATATCAAGATGTAAATGTACACTCAGAGAAAAAAGCAGGTATTATCAACCAATTTCTGGTCAATCATACCTGATTTTCAGGTTGTTATTTTTCAACTCGGTAGATCAGGTTAACTGTTTAACCTGATACCTGATTTGAAAATTTAACACTGTAATCCTGTAAATTTCACCTGTAAATATAGTTAATTTAACCTGACAAAATATTCAATGACCTGTAATTTTAACATGAAAATCTGGTTAGTTTAACCTGAAAACCTATAGTTAATTTAACAGGTTTCAATGTTATATCAACCCTGTATCTAATGCCGGATTTACACGACTTGAACGCTGCCACTATAATGACAAAAAGAATTAATTTGTCCATTCTTTTGTCATTATAATGGCAGTTTTCCAATCGAGTAAATCCGGCATAATTCATGAATTTATACGTCTAAGAGCCGTCTCTTGCGCTGTCTATCGCTCAACTCGTAAGCATTATTCTGAAAGTACATATAGAAATTTATTATTTATTTATTTTAATTTAAAAATTATTTGTGATACTTACTTCAGTTTTGAACTGGGAACCTTTTACACACGGAGATAGCACTCATCCACTGGGCCAATTCACTACACAAAAAGCTGGTGCCAAATATCAATACCTTAGTTGAAACTCATTGGATGGCTTGTGTGTGTGTTTTAGCACTAGTGTCACGTTTAAGTGAACTGACAGAGTGCTACTTTAACAGGAGGCCAGGTAAGATTCAAATAATTTTATTTGAATGGCCTGTGTGTGTGCGTTTCAACGATAATGTCACGTTTAAATGAACTGGCAGATTGCTTCTTTAACAGGAGGCCAGGTTAAATTCAAATCATTTTACTTAAATTGTCGGTGTGTGTGCGTTTCAGCACTTGTGTCACGCTGGAATGAACTGGCAGAGTGCTTTTTTAACATGAGGTCAGGTAAAATACAACAGGTAAAAAAAACACATTAAATGTTGGTTCAACCTGATATGTAGTAAAACAGAAATTCATATCATAGAGTGTTAGAAAAACACGACCTTGGTTAAAATTGACACTATATTCTTGTTAGAATTTCTTATTTACAAGAATTTAGTGTTAAAATTACAGGTCATCTTCTTAAATCAACCTGAATATGGCAAGAAAGTCCACCAGGTTGATTTTGCACTGAATAAAAGGTTACTAAAATCAGGTAAATTTCTGAAATGTCAGTAACTTTGTATGGGATTGTGCACCTCGTGAATTCAACAAGGCCCAGGTTAATTATTTACCTGACGTTTTTCTCTGAGTGTAGTTCAGAAAATCAGAGCACATTGGTTTGGTTACATGGAATGAATGGACAATCGTGCTCCAGCCAAGAGAGTCTTTGAATCTTATCCCTAAGGTTCAAGAGAACAAAAGGAAAAGAATTTCCAGTTTAAAGACCAAACCATCGCGGATGCCAGAAGAAATGGTCTAAATGACTGATAGCAGCGTGCTCGGTATCATAGAGAATGGATGGGTGCCATGTCTCATGCTGCTACTTTTCATATATTGGGAGCCGGATAATAATGCACCAAATTCAGTGCTGCTGTTGCTGTACACAAGCTTATGAAGAAAGTTTGTAAAACTGGTTTTCTAATATTGATAACCAAACACATTCCCATGTTCGTCCTGTCTGCTCAAGGGAGCCGATGTTTGCTCTTAGAGTAGCTTGAAATTGGCTTTGGACGTTGAGCTATGGTGCCAGCAGTATGCGAATCCATGTCACACAAGCTGTCTAACAAGTGCGCAGTGCGTGCTTAAAGTACCTATATATCTTCAAAGATTATAATGAGATATTGATGCCCATATTTTCGCTGGAAAATTAGCAGTTAATTTACGGAATCGTATCAAGTACATAAGTATTCTCATGAAATGAAGTCTTCAACATGGAGTATCAGACGATGGTACCAAGAGCATACTCATAGTGTATTTTTTTAATGGAATACTTACATACATACATTTTTATATGAACATTTTATCAGCCAAGGTAAAAGCTTTAGTATTAAAGAATTCAGTAATATTTCATATAAACCTCTAGCTAACCTATACCGAAACCTACAAACTTCTCTTGTTTCCATTCTATAAAAACCAACAAAATGAAAATATTTTTCGTTAACCTCACTCAAAGGCTTTTCCTTAGTTATAGTTGTGGTGATGGCATATTTGTTTGGTTATTCAAGTCACAACCATTAGAAAATGGAAGGGGTAAGTAGCAAAAGTCCTAAATGTGAGTTTGAATAGGATGAAGACATGTTACGATGATATGTTGTATTAACCAGGGCTGGATTAAACATTTTATAAGTATAAAGTAGGCCGCTGCTTATTTATGATCATAGACTTAGGGCCACTTTTTGAGTTCCAGATCATCCTATAGTCTTGGGATATATGGAAAAATCATATCTGCAAACTGTATAATGGCGAACTCCGCTACCATGCAGATCGCATCATTCAACCTGGACCACGACGTAGGCCATCAATTCCGTGTACCCGATCTCGACGAAGTAAAGATAGCTTTATCGAAACTTACATATGTCCAATAAAGCTGTTGGAGCTGATGGCCTTGCGGCTAGCGATGAATTGGTAAGGAGTATGCACCGGCTCATCTGCAAAATATGGTCGAAGGAAAGCATGCCCGTTGACTAGAACCTCAGCATTCTTTGCCCGATACTCAAGAAAGCTGATTCTCTGGACTGCACTAACTACAGAGGCATCAGTCTTCTTAGTACCGCCTACCAGATCTCCTCTGGCGTACTTTGTGAACGCCTGAAGCCATTCGTCAAAAACCTGATAGGTCCATATCAGTGTGGCTTTAGGCTGGGGAAGTCCACCATCGACCAAATATTCGAACTACAGCAGATCTTGGAAAAATCCAAGAGTTTCGAATCGATACCCTCCACTTTTTCACCGATTTCAAGGCTGCGTATAACAACATCTATAGAGACGAGCTATATAGAGCAATGTCTGGTTTGGGCATCCCTCCCAAACTCGTCAGTTTGTGCAGGATGACGATGGAGAATGCACGCTGCCCCATCAAGGTCGGCAAAGGCCTCACCGAAACCTTCGATGTCAAAACTCAAAACAGGTTTTAGGCAAAGTGACGAACGCGCTGTCGTGCGACTTATTCAACATCTTTCTTGAAAGACTAGTGCAAAACTATCCCGTCAACACCAGAGGCACAATCTTTCAAAAGTTCATCCAATTACTACCTTCAGCTGACGACACTGACATAATCGGACGAACTAAGCGAGATTTCAGTGGTGTTTTCGTGAGTATTGAGAAGGAAGTCAAGAAGATGAGGTTAACGGTGAATGAAAGCAAGACGAAAGAAAGGACACCCAACATCGACGTTTCGGACAGAACGGCACTATAGAGAGCTTTAATCTTGTGGAGGTCAGAGACTTTGTCTGTATTGACTCCGCTATAAGCTCAGCGAACGATACCAGTGCTGAGATCAAATGAAAAATTACTCCTGCAATCGGTGTTTCTGTAAGCTAAGGAGGCAATTGAGAAGCAAAGCCCTCTCTCTAGGAATTAAACTGTCCTTGCATAAGACGCTTATCATCCCAGTCCTGATGTATGGTGCAGAGCCATGGACACTGTTAATGGTGGATGAGAACGTGTCAGGCTGTTTTGAGAGGAAAATTCTCCGGGTGATTTTTTGTCCCGTTTGCATAGATGGGTAATGGAGAAGAAGATACAACAACGAACTGTAAGGGCTGTACAGCGACACTGACCTAGCCAGAGAAAAGTCAATGACTAAGAAGGCTGGGTCACCTAGACCGAATGGACATCAGTGCTCCGACCCAGAAAGTCTTTCAATCCAACCCCGTGGGTCAGGGCAGTAGAAATTGACAGCGTAAAAGTGGCATACGTAATTGGAAGAGAACCTCGACTAACTTGGCTTGCGAAACTGGAGACAGCTAGCTAGAACCCGAGTCGGCTGGAAGAAGCTTGTTATTTGAGGCCCGAGTCCACCCCGGACTGTAGCCCACCTTAAGTTAATAAGTAGGTCTCGGAGATAAAACTGATCTAACTCCAAAACCGTGTTGTTTAGTCAAATGAAATTCCAAGTAAACTCCGAGTCAACTCACTTTATATGGTGAGTTAGCTCAGGCACCAAACTGGGGGCCTTTTCCGTTGTAGCGCCATCTCAATTTCAATATTGAAAGTTATTGATAATGCAATTTCCATTGTGGCGGTAATTATCAGCGTTCCAATAAAAAATAATTTAAAGCCGTTCCAAGGATAATATTACAGTAGGAAGACTCCCATTTCCCTATTTTGGCAAATCCAACTCTGGTATAGACTAATTTTGAAAGCTTTTATCCAGCATGTGTGTAAGTATGTATGTGTGTTATTATTTAGATGAATAAATGTTTCTACATGTTCTTGTTGTTAATGTTATTTCTCTTTATGCGTTTGTCAATTTCTAATATCAAAAGGAAGACAAAAAGTATATACCTATCTATATCTACAATCTACATTCATGTAGCTATGTAGGTAGGTATAAAAGATGTAAGGATGTAATATTATAAGGTTCAACCAAACAAAAATAAAAGTCTCTATTTCGAAAACAACGTGGTACATTTACCATTGGAATTTGGAAGTTTGAAGTATATATACGCATCTTTGGATGTGGCGGTAAATTAGGTGAAATATAATCAAATGTGTTTTTTTTTGTTTTATTTATCGAAGCGTGTGTAAAGATGTAGACAAAAGGGTCCACAAAATGTTCATGACAACATTTAATTTATAGTAAAAATACCTACATACAGCATGTCAATGTCAATCTGATTAAATAAAAAGGATTTTTTCTTTAAGTTTGTATCTGAAAGAAAGTTTTTGTTAGGGGAATTTTTCTTTTTGTTTAAATCTGATATAAAAAGTTCACCCATATTTTTATTTAACCATACAAATATTCAAATAACCTGCCTTAACATCTACATTCACATTCACATATGTATAGACATGAAATTGAAAAAAAAAAACTAATAAAAGACCCAAAGGCTTTTTTGTCGACGTAAATGATAATATTGTGTATTTATCTAATGAGGCATTAAAAAAGAACCAAATAAATTCATGCATGCACTCAAAACATTAGTTGATAACTTGAAGAGGTTAAAGTTCCGTCTACCTGTAAATAAATAGCAAGTGATTTATACAAAAATGTAACGAAACATGAAAATCGTTCTTTCGAGAAATCACAAGGACCCTTCCCGATCAAGTCTCTTGCTCCCTTTTAAGTTTTCATATGCCACCAACTTCAAGCATCGGGAACCTGTGGAAGAATTGCCAAGAAGCCATCAGAGATGCCGCATCTGACGAGCTGGGTCTAGCACGGCCATCACAGTGAAACCCCTGGTATACAAAGCGGAGCTGCATAGAAAGAACAGAACTGGTCGAGAGCTCTACCGAGCAGAAGAGAAAAGAGGAACACCGGCTTTTCAGAAGGAAATAGAAGGAAGCAAGAGAAGCGCGTAGTTGAGGAATAAGAGCGATGCTTTTGCAAGAATGAAGTTCGGAAGTTTTACCAAAAGCTTAAAAAAACCTCTCAACAAAGCTTGAGCTGAAGCCTGCAAGGATGATCACGTAAACATCGTGGCAGAATTACAGTAGGTGCTGAGGACATGGAAAAATCATTTCTGCAAATTGTAAAATGGCGATGACGAACCGAATCCCGCTACCATGCAGATTGCACCATTCAACCTAGACGACCGACTGGCGTAGTACAGCAATGCCGCCCAACTTATATCGACGAAGTGAAGATAAATATCTAAACGTAAGTCTAATAAGGCTGCCGGAGTTGATGGCCATGTGTTCAAACTGTTCAAAGTGACTGGCGATGTAGTAGTTAGGAGTATGCACCCGCTCATCTGAAGAATAAAGTCTGACGAATTAGATCTCATGAAAGGAACTTCAGCAATTTTGCCCGATGCCCCAGAAAGGCCATCCTCTGGACTGCAACAACTATAGAGGTATGAGGTATCGAAACCTTAACGTCGCATATCTACAAGATTTTTCTGCTGTACATTATGAACGACTGAAGTCTTTCGTCAACAACTTGATAGGTTCATAACAGTTTGGCCTTAGGCCAGGAATATCAACCATCGATCAAATATTCACACTGCGGAAGATCTTGGAAAAACCCAAGGGTTTCAAATCAACATCCACTAACTGTTCATTAATCTCAAGGCCAATAATAACAGCTTCTATAGAGACGAGCTTTATTGTACTTTGTGTAGTTTTGGCATCCCTCCCAAACTCTTCCGTTTGTGCAGGATGACGATGGAGAATGCGAGCTGCGGCTGGTCCATTACTGGCTCATTTGCAAACCAGCCTGTGCTCTCTAAGAATTTCCTCATATTTGCCATTGATACCTGCGTTAGTTCGTCCAGTTCTCCAACAAACCTGTTTCCCTAGTCACGGAGGCGATTTGTTTGGAGGTTTGGACAATCGCAGAGCAGGTGTTTAATGGTTTCTATTTCTTTTACATCCTGACAGCTTCTACAGAAGTCGGGTGCGAATACATCCAGTCTGGTGGCCATTGTGCCAATGGCGCAATGACCCGTTAGTACACCTATCAAGATTCTAATATTCTTTTTACACAGCAATAGAAGATACTGAGTTTCCCTTGCACTAATTCTAGGCCATAAACTTCTAGAGATAATGCAGTCGTTCCTGGTCATCCAAGATTTATTGATTTGCTCTTTCGTTACTAGGTCTATTTTCGTTTTAATCACGCCGATCGGGATGTCTAGTCCCATATCTAATTGGCTACTACTGTTTCTTTCTGATAATGACCCCTTCCTTGCCAGTTCATTTGCTATATCATTCCCTTCTATATTATTGCTATGTCCAGGAACCCAGCAGACTTGACTCGGTTAGTGTTGCAAATTTTATTCAGTATGCCTCGGCATTTTGTCACTGTTTTGGATCTTATAGTCTCACTGGCTATTGCTTTGATAGCGGCTTGGCTGCCCACGAAAAATGTGATTTCCGACGAGCTCAGTTTTTTCTTGTGCACTATTTCTGCCGCTTTTTCAAAAGCATAAATCTCAGCCTGAAAGACGCTACACTCATCTGGGAGTTTATATGATTCCTCTAATATTAAGGACTTTACAGAACACCCCAGCTCCTGTTCCTTCTTCCATTTTTGACCCGTCAGTATAGAAGGGGATACCCTGTTCACTAATAAGAGAGTTGGGTTCCCATTCATGTCTTTCGGATATTGAAATAGAGAAGTGCTTTTTAAAGTCTATTATAGGTGTTATGTAATCAGTCGTCACATCAAGTCCGACCACTGTGTCATACCTCTGAAAGATAGACCCATGACCATTAGTGCTGTGCTTCCAAGAGCCCAGTTCTTTGAGTCGAAGTGCTGTTGTGAATCTAATGTGCTCGTCTAGAGCTGGAAGATTTAAATATAATTTCCAACCCTGCTTGTGGCGTAGACCTCTGTGCCCCCGTTATTCCTATACAGGCTAGTCTCAGTACCTTGTTCGGATTTTTGAGATAGCTCACTTATTCAACACCCTTCCACCACACGATAGAACCATAGGTAAGTATGGGGCAAACAATCGCCGTGTATATCCACTGGATAACCTGCGGTCGCATACCTCACCGTGTACCGAAGGTTTTCTTGCATGTGTAGAAAGCGCAGAGTGCCCTTTTCATTCTTTCCTCTGTGTTCCGTTTCCATGTTAGCTTTGGAATCAAGGATTACTCCAAGATATTTAGCTTCTTTGGAGAGTTTCAGAGGAATGTCATTAAGCATGAGAGGAGTAAAGTTCCCTAACTTATTTTATCGATGTTACCGTCTAATGTAAAAATCACAACATAGGAGATAGGGCACTCCGGCTTTAATAATAATGGACTGAATATTAAGTGGTAAACATCGATACAAAATTGCGTCTAGAAGGGTACGATGGTCTTCTAACTGATGTGTTTTAGCAACTTGCGAATTACGTATTAAACTGACGAAGCGTACGAATCCGCTGAAGAAGTTTGGTGAGAAACATGAAAACAACTTACTGCAGTCCCTGCCAAAAAGAAGTTAGAGGGAACTTCTTCACTTAAGGGTAGTTGTCTTTTGTTGTTTTCGAAAATGTCAAGCTAACGTCAATTTGATTATCAGATGATTGACATTTTTTTCCACAAAATCTTTTTGGTCACCGTCAGTCAATTTTCTTGCAAACGCTTTCTACAAATTTCAAACTTATCCACTCGCATTGCATTGTGTGAATAGGTGTGTACAGCGGTATGAAGGTGAACAAAATCCTGGATCCGCGCCTGTGCTGATCTACCAGACAGAAAGCTTACCATTTCAGGTGCCACCAGGACTGTAGTACTTGCTGATACCTGCCACTAGGGGTGTAGTTCCTGCTGATAAGTGACACGACGGGATTAGTGCCTGCTGAATAGTACAACAATGGTGTTGTATTTGCTGAATAGTTCCACCAAGGGCGTTATACTTGCTGAATGGTGCCACCAAGGGCGTAGTTCTTGTTGATTAGTGCGGAAAAGTGCACCAAAGGCAATGTAATTGCTGAATAGTGCATGAGCGTTTGTACTTGCTGCTTAGTGTATCGACGCTGCTTTAACTCGACGAACGTTCTAGATGCAATTTCAATGATAAGAAGCCAATTTTCCGATACAAAAACATCATTGACTGGAAAACAAAACGACCAGATTGAGTGCACCACCAAACAGAATACCGACGTCAAACAAATAATATTAAACTTAATATAGGTAATTCGTTATATACAAATAAAAGAGTTGTTTCAATAAAGGTTTTGTAATTCTAAGGCTTTTTTTTCTTTAAAGTTTCTTGTTTTCTTTAGCATAACTTCGGCTGGGAAGCAAAAAAAACACATCACAATAGCAGGTATTGTTAATAACCGTTTTTAGAGAAAAAATAAAAATTATACCTGAAAAGTACACTATGGCTAAAATAATTTTTTTTTATCAAAATCGTTCTCCAACTGTTTTATGGCAAGTACCGCTTTATTTGGAGCTTAAAACAAATTTCAATTTCTATAAAGGGAAATACCAACAAAGCTTTTAATATTTATCTACATATTTGACTAGATGTGGTCCGAAGTTTATATTGAGTACACAGCTACTATATTCCAATAAAATACATTTTCTATAGACTCACTTCATAAATATTCAATCAATTGTATAACTCTTGATGGTGGATTCCATGCAGTAAATACATCAAAATGTAGCCGTTACACGTTACAAAAGAACTTCTTCGGCCATCTCATGCAAACTTCTGTACATTCCAATTTACATTAATTTCAATGAACTCACTTGACACTATGTAACCTTGAACCAGGAAAGTAAATCTGTGCGACCCAGTCCTGCAATTTATTTAACTTCCAGGTACAAATCTCGCAAACATTATATGTATCCGTTACAAACCACGTTTTATGTGCATTGCTTACTATTATTTATTCTTTAAAATCTACCTTACGTAAAACTAAATGGCTATGAAGGGAACAATCTCCTCTTCATTGACCTTCTCGTGGGAATATTTACACACCTAACACCTTGTTCAGTACATTTTCTTTTCTGGCCAATTATCTCTGGGAGCTCGATCGTTAAATTCACACTAATATCATGATACTTTATTGCTACTTAGTGGTATGCTTACTCTATCCTATCTAAGCTCCGCATATTAAACAAATTCCTCTATTTTTTCCAACATAAAACCTTAACCCTTGAACCCTTATCCAATCGACCCTTGAGAGCCTTCTTAGCCACAGACACCAATCATGCAAAAACGTTTAACTGTTTGTGAATGCAGCTCACACATCAGAGGAAAAGGGCTCTTTTCCATAAAAATAAAGCTTTTTTTAGGGCAACCGAGCGCTGGAAACCTAAACCTAAGTGTGGGACGATGCGCCAGTGATAACAACGAACTATAAGGGGCCATAGGAAGAGAGATATGGGAAGAAGGGAATCCGCTATGGGGGTGATTCCATCGCCACAACTTAATTATAGGTTTTCGCAAAGTGAGTGCAAGTATCTCTACACACTATAGTAGACATAGACCGACAGACACCCACTGTTATAAGAGGAAAGTTTCATGCAGGAGTGCATTTGAAGCATCATCGCTCGTGTATGACTACTTTATTATGTGCAATGGCTGGACGGAACGGTACGGAAGTATTCCCTTTCATTCCAACATGCCCTTCTTCCGACAATAAACGACCGATAAGAGCAAATAGTTGACAATGGGGACAATGGGACTTAATGGTGAACACGTAGTTTCGTTTAGAGTGTCCGTGTCCGTGTCCCGGATCGACCCATGTCGCTTTGGTGTACCTACTTGTGTCGTGTATTTGTATTGGAAGTGTTTTTTCAATCCTAACCGCACACATATAGCAGGAAAATATTGTATTTATGCCCAAAGTCATATTTTACATTCAGGGAAGGATGCCCCCGATTGCCTCTTATCATTGAGCGATGGAAGACTGTCGACTATAGCGTAGAGCCAAAAACTATTCAACTCGAACTCAGAGTCAGCTCCAGTTCATGCTGCAGCTTTTGCTCCAAACTAAATGAACTCGTGTTTCGCCTATATTCATTCCCATCCTCCCCCCCCCCCCCCCCCCCCCCCCCAATTCTCATCCTTGTGTTCCAGTTCAAGTGCTAAAACAATGACAATTGTGGTTGCACACTCTCCGAATAAATCATCCTTTATATGCAGTTCCAAGAGTTTCTGGAGTGGTGTATACTGTGTGCGAATACGAACTCATTTTGGCACCAACATAGTATACACTGCTCCAGCTCCAGCAGCACATTCGCTCCTCCAGTTCCCAGAGAGAGATAAAGTGGAGTCCCACTTCTGCAGTTTAATTAAATTAGATTTTTAATGATACTTTGGAAGAAGAAGAAGTTTTCCTGGGCTTTTCTTTTTAAGTTTTTTCTTTCTTGTTGTTGTGCCCCTCCCTTTTTTGTGTTGATTGTGTTTGCACGCGGCAAAACTTTTACAATTGGCAGTAGCAGTAGTTTGAAGGGGGTGAAGAGGTGACATGTGGTAAGCAAGACGGGGAATAAGTGTGATTGGTGGGTCTATAGAGTTTTTTTTTTGAAAATGAATGCAATGTTGGTTTATTCTTTAATTAGGTTCTGAGTGCAGAGACTTTCGAGTGATGTCAACGCGCGCTGTGGCATTAAAAGTTTTCCGAATAACCAATACCCATGTGTTTGTGGGGATATGGAAAGAGTCAATGGGTTTATATTGGAGCAAAGTAGGTATAGGTATTTACAGAAGAAGTGTATATTATTTTGAAATATGCAAATGTTGGAGAATGGGGTCGATTGGATCTAGGCTTTATTTTGAAAGTTATTTATAAACTTTAGCTGAACCTGAACATGAGTTGGTCTGTGTAGGAAGAGGTACCGATATAGAATTTTAAGATTACATTTTATTATTTCAATAATTGGTTTTATTTATGAGTTGAAGAAAACTTTTGTTTGTAAGAGTAAATATACTTTGTCCTTAGGAGATTATGCAAATATGTATTTATTGAATTGATTTAAGATTTTCAGGTATAAATCACTGTATACATAACATACCTTCATTTATACAATGTAGGGTGGTTGGATGTTTTAGGAACTGGGGCCTCGAGTTGTATATTTTCCTACACATCAAGTGCTTACATTACCTTCAAGTTGGTAGCTGCCGGATACTGGGCTTGGCTTTATTCCATGACTTGCTTAACTTGTATGTTCAAATGTTGATCAAGGAAAGAATTGCAACATTAAACCCATGGCCCTACAGATTGGAGGTGAGTGTGTTGGGCAAACGACCCAACCACAACAAAAAAAAACAAACATTGTTATGAAAGAGACGTTAGAAGCCTCGGATAACGACCTCCCTCAAATGGCAACCAGACTCGAAATGGAAATGGACTACGACCACGAACATGCACCTGGAATATAAGGACACTATATGCCAAGTGCTACTAAAAAACTTGAATCTTTACTCTCGTGGTACAAGGCCGACACTACCGCGTTCCAGGAGATACGATGGATAGGATCAGAAACAACGAACAGAAAAAATTGCGACATTTATGAGAGCTGTGATCAAAGATTGCACATGTTAGGATGCGGATTCGTCGTGGGAAATTGACTCTGATCGAAAGTCATCGATCTCAAGCCGATTACCGATCGCCTGGCTGTGATCCACATCGATCAAAGTTACCTTCGAAAACATCAGCCTAGTACGTGCACACGCCCCAATCAATGAAGCTTAGGAGTCTAACAAGGAGGAGTTTTACGACCTCCTGGACGGAGCCTGAGGAGTCTGTCCATGGTACGATGTCAAAGTCGTGCTTGGAGACTTCAATGCTAAAGTTGGAAAGGAACATTTCTCTGGCGCATCTCGAAATAAGTAGCACGAAGTTCCCCAGAAGAAGGATACAGACAACAACCTGGCGATCTCCAGATTGTCGAACCACCAACCAAAGCGACCACGTGCTAATTGGCTCACGGCACACATCGAACATCTTCGACGTGCGAACTTTTCGAGGTGCGTACGTGGACTCTGACCACTTTATTGTTGTGATAAAGTTCAGAGCCCAGCTGTCCGACGCAAATAAAACGAAGACCGCCCAAAGGAAGAAATTAGACATTGCATGCCATAGCACACCTGAGAAGGTCAGAGACTACATTGTGCAATTGACCGGGAAACTCTCTGTCGTACCTCCAGCCACAAGCGTTAAGAACCATTGAAATCAGTATCGCAACATCATTAAGAAGATAGCCGAGACCACCATAGGCTATCAACCAGCCAGAAAAAAGAACCCGTGGTTTGATGATGAATGCGCAGTATTATAGTGGGAGACGGATGCTTACCATGAAAAGAGTAGCAAAGAGAAAAACCCTGCGCAGAAGGAAAACAGCATCCGCAGCGTCTCAACTCAGATATCTTGAGGAGTCTAGCACCATCACCAACACCCGCCGGTTCTACAAAATAGCCAAGCAGGTGGCATCTCGTTAAAGGACCTGCACGAAAGCTCTTCGAAACAGAGAGAAGCAGAACCCGGTCGCCGAAGCACAGGAAATTGTTGACGTGTTTAAGCAGCATTTCCAGCAACTGCTTGATGGGTATTATGCATAGGAAGCGACAGGAGAACATAGAAGTATGAGACCAGTCAATGAATCTCCAGTCCCAGCGCCCAGTACTGAAGAGGCTAAAAAAGCCATCCACAAGCTTAAGAACAGCAAATCTAACGGCTCATACCTGTGGAATTCTTCAAGTATGGAGGAAATGGCCTGGTAGGGTACATGCAAGCAGCTCATCAACCAAGTGTGGGAGGAGGAAAGTATGCCCGACGACTGCTCAAATAGCTCCATATGCCCAATCTTCAAAAAAGGCATTCATATGTGCTGCAAAAACTGCAAAAGCTTATCCCTGCTAAATGTTGCCTATGAGATCCTATCCAACGTACTAGGTGAGCAACACTTTCTGCAACACTATGATCGGCAGGTACCAGTGTGACTTCAGGCCTGGCAGATCAGCGATAGACAAAATCTTAACACTGAGGCTAATTCCGGAAAAGACCAACGAATTTCAAGTCGAGACCCAAACTTTTTTTCAACGACTCTAAAAAGTCACACATGATATCATAAGCGCCAAGAGCTTCTATTGGACGTTGGAATTCGGGATCGGATCCAGCTATGCTGCATGACGTTACAAAATACGTGGTGCAACAGTAACATCTCATTCACGTGTGCAGGGTTCATGCAAGGAGATGCGCTATCATGTAATTTCTTAAACCTAGTCGCGGAGCAGATGGTGCGCAAGAGTTGGGTTAACCTGGAAGGCACTATCTTCAACAGATCTTATTGACTGCTTGACCATGCGGATCACATCGACATCAATGGCTGCTTAAAGCGGGCTGTACCAGACGCATGAACAGATGAAACACCGTTGGTCTTAATGTAAATGAGGACAAAACAAAGCATATGCTATCAACAAACAGAGCCTCATCTGTCCATCGCCTAGGACAAAACGTCATTCTTGGTAGCCAAGTAATGTACAGAGCGCTCCTATCGAAGAGAATGGGGTCTCTTGTAACTGGCTGAGTGTTGCTTATGATAGAAAAAAACAGAAATGTTTTATTCGAGGTACTGCCTCTTGCGAGGAACTGACAAATCCTCCAAGAGTATACTTGTCATGAAAAAGTGCTTCTCATTTAGCCGTTCGGACTCGGCGAAAAACTGTAGGTCCCCTCCATTCCTGCCAACAAACACGCACACAGGAATGGTTGTGAGTTGTAAGTCACTAGGCCCTGGTTCTCCACGAGCTGTTGCGCCACCCAATTTATTTACTTATTTATGCTTATGATAGTATACCATGTGGAGATGGAGACATCATAATGGTAATGGGAATGGGAGACTTGAATGCTAAGGTTGGCGATGACAATTATGTTCTCAGGCATGTTCTGGGAAAGCATGTTTTATGGTGACCCTAACAATGTCACGGTAAAATTTGCCGTGACAAAAAATCGTTCTTTCTGTTGTCCAAATCCATTGTTCCTACCTTTCCAGTCTTTTTCTTTCCTAACAGGTGTTTCTTTCAATGTACTGAGAGAGAGAAGGGCAGCCATGGTCCATCAGCCATTGGTTCACTCTCTCAGTATCTTGATGAAACAAAAATCGTTTATCACTCCTGGCACTAAAGTGGGTGAGTGATCCACTCCCCGAATATTGACAAGTAACTGACAGACAGGCGGTCTGTTCTAAACCATAATCCAAAAAGAAGCTTGGGTGACAGTTGGTCCCCAAACCCATGATGTAACTCCTAAGAGAATGGCCGAGTGCCCAACACAACTTCGCACTATCGAGACATGGAAATTTCGGTGAACATTTGGTTCCCGATTACGATGTGACTCTCAAGAGAATGGCCGAGTGCCCAACATATCTTACTTAACAATAATACTGTAAAAGATGGAACGTTATCGTCTTATTCCCCCAAGCCCCTCAAATCTAACAAAAATCCACCGAAGTAGTTTGCTTAGAATCGCGAGTAGGGAAATAATTGCCAACTTACCTCTCTGAATTTAAAAATATTGGTTATGGTTACTTATTGTTTGTTTTCGCTTCCGAAGTTCTCTTTTGATTTTTTGGGTTTTACTTGAGAGTTTTGGAGGGGAAAAATGTAGTCGTTATTCGAAATTGATTTTCTCAAAAACAGTGGGAAAAATAGTGGGAAAATGGTTGAATGCGTTCATCGTATTCGCCGCTCCTGTGCCGAGATTCAGCTAATTCGAAGCCGCAGGGAGTGAGTGAGATGAGTCACTTTTCGTTGAAAATCGATTCAGTTAGCAAAAGGGAGTGAGTGAGCGAGTGAAATGAAATGTCAGATTACTCGCCAGATATTTCCGAAGTGACTTGGTGTATGTGTTAGTAAATTTCCAGTTTTGGATAGGTATGTGTGCTTTTCACAAGAATTCCTATTCATGGATAGGAAACGAAATAAAAAACAACAACGTAGATAAAAACAACTACCCTTTTATTGATTCTTTAATTTTATTTTATTATCATATGCACATATGTATATATATTAAATAAATTTATATTCTATTCACTTTCGACACTTTTAAACTTTTTATTTCTCAAGGGTGAAACTCACATTAAACTTTAATTATGACTAAACAAAATAATTGAAACAAAAGATACTCCAAACTCCATTATTAAAGATCCCAATGTTTACATTGTTGTATTTGTTGTTTCATTTCGTTTTGCGTAACGAGTGTGACAAGGAGGTAGAATTTAGCTCTTTTATATTTATTCTTTGTCTCATGTTCGAAACTAAATTCGAACTACTCATTTCACTTAAATAGCTGAATCACTTTTGCGAGTGAAGTGAGATGAGTCGGCGAGTAAGGCGAGTCATCTCATCTCACTCGCTGAAATAGCTGAATCTCGGCACTGGAAGTGAAGCCAGCGATCGGCGAATTAGAGGATGACGAGGCATACACCAAATATATATGCGAGTAAGTAGCACAGCTGGATTGCGTAAACGGTAGCGCTCTTCAGCAACTTAGCTGAGAGTAGCTTACAAATGCCGTGATCGAAATCCGCGGCTTCCGATTGGCTGAAAGCACGGGGGATGAGAACAAGAGGTGGTTCGGATGGACATCGAAAAATCTGGACGGACACTTCTTGTCAGAAGATCATACAAATCGAGTGCGAGAAATTTAGAAGACGAGGAGAAAGTGAAAAAGATTAAAGAATTTAATTTTGGTAGAAAAGTAAAGTAAAGTGAAGTAAAGTATAGGAAAATTGAATTGCAGTTTGGAAGAAAATAAAGTGAAATTAATTGGAGTTAAGAAGAATTAAAGGAGAATTTCGAAGCAGAAGAAGGAAAAAAAAAAGGAGAGAAGTTGGCGAAAAGGAAATTTTCTACAGGAGGGAAAGTTGGCAATTTTTCTTTATCCAACAAAGAAAAAAAAGATAAGTAATTGGTTTCATTAGGTAAATTTTCAAATTGTTTAAGTCGTTTTCTTTTTGTGGCGAAATTGTGCTTATTTCAAAAAAAGTTCGGTTGGTTTTTGTTTCCGCTATTTTTTTTTTCTCCTGAAATTGCAGGACTCGTGACCCCGTAATTTTTCCTTTGTTCATTCGGGACAAAGAGATAACGTTCAATCTTATATATACTTCTTTGTTATATTTGATTGAAAAGATTTTGGGTTTTAGCCCTCCGTTACGCAAGGTTTCCCAAACAAATAAATAATTTCACTTCCCAATTCGGGAATATAAATTTGTTCTTTTTTTATTTAAAATTCTTTCACCGTCGGATTCGCTTCAGAAGGTTTGTAATTTCCTTCAAAAACAAAAAAAAATTGCTGGCGCCCGTTTTCTTTTTTTTTAGGTACTACACCCCTGTGGCAATCAAAATACTCAATTACAATCCAAATTAATTGGAAAATCTAATCGCTAATCTAAAAGCTAATCGTGTCGATCAAATTAATTGGTGAAACCCACCCCTTAATCTGAATTAGCCGTGGTGGTAGCATCCAAGTGCTACTCGGGGTTACACTTCGAATTCGATATTCGAATAATATTTCGTCTCCTTTTGTGTTGACATTCTTGTTGCAACCAAAAGTACATAAGTCATTTTTACTTCGTGCGTGCCGGTCGGTTTTATTTCGTCGTTCGTTTGTTTTGCTAAAAAAAAGTATTTAATAATTAATTATTCGGTTTCGGTTCGCGTAGGAAAAGTGTAACAACAATATTGCGAAAGTTTTGTCAATTTCTGTAACGCCAACCGCCTTGTGATAAAGCGGACTATGTTTGAGCACAAGGCGTGCCACAAAGTTAGTTGGGTGTTGACACAACACAATTTATTAATAAACTACATACGTTCTTAAAGATGTCCCTATTTTTTTCTTTTAATTTGACGAATAATTTTAAATTATATGTACAGTGTAATAAAGCTAAAAATTCACTTCTAGGTAGTTACCTATTACAGAAGATTGGAGGTTGTCTTTGTTGACTTTTTGACGTCTAGCATCTATGAAACGGTCCACTGTGCGACGGTCAGACAAACAACTTCCAACTTTGTGATCAGACGGCAATTTAGAAGCAGTCTCAAGGGCATGCGAAACAGAAAAGAGAAGTAGACATGGGAATGGCCCGGGATCACCATCTGATGGTTGCTTTCAAAATATTACGAACAGCTGGAGTTCAGAGATCCCATAAGAAAACACCCAAATGCTTATAGACCGAGAGCCCACAGCAGATTTTGGGTGTGAACGATAGCAAAAAAAGAAGTATAGGCGTCGAAAGCTTCATTAAAGGCTATTAAAAAAATCAAAGTCTTGCAGTTCACAACTGGGGCCTTTGGCCAGAAACAGTGCATCGAAAAAAAAATATGAATGCAACTTCGAAGATAATCGTGTTAGCCGAAATTGGTTTTCACTCCTCCCTAGAGAAGCTCCTCGGATCACATATCACGGAATCTGAGACCATTTGAGTGTATAGTTCGCTCTACTGGACCGTTTAAAAAATTCAAAATTCTAAGTGAAATACGTTTTTTTTTAAACAGTCTGACAGGGTGAATTAAATACTCAAATAATCTCAGATTCCGTGATATGGGATCCGCCGAGCTTGTCTAGAGAGGGGTGCAAACATATTTCGGCTAACACAATTATCCTCGAAGTTGCATTCATATTTTTTTTGTTGATGCACTGTTTCTCGCAAACGCCCCAGTTGAGGACTGCAAGACTTTGATTTTTTCAATAGCCCTTAATGAAGCTTTCGACGCCTATACTTCTTTTTTTGCTATAGTTCACACCCAAAATCTGCTGTGGGCTCTTAGTCTATTAAGTTCAACATGATAGACTTAATGATCCCACAGTCTGCCAACAACTAGCGGACCACCTTTCACAAGGATTGAGGGCAATCAGTAGATTGCACCGAATCCATTTCCATCGAAAACCATTAGGTTAGGTTAGGTAGAAGTGGCTGTCAATACTGAGTACTGACACACTTAGACCAAAATTGGTCCGTTGTGATACCACATGAATCTTAAAAACTCCTTCCTTACTCGCTAAAACCACTTTGAGCTCCTGACGAAGCGTGCGAGACTATAAATGTCTGTGTTTGCCAGATCACTAGGATCGTTAAAGAAGTAAACTCCTGAATGGAGCCTACATCTGTGGGAAAGAGCAGGGCATGTGCAGAGAAGGTGAGGAATCGTTTCCTCTTCCTCCTCGTCCATGCAGCTTCTGCAGAAATCGTTTGAAGTTACGCCAAGCCGCGCTGCGTGCCTGCCTATTAAACAGTGTCCTGTTATGACACCTACAATAGAGCTAATGTGCATTCTACTTAGAGATATTAAACACTTGGAGCGTTTCAGGTCAAGGTTTGGCAATACTTGTTTTGTCGCCAAACAAGTAGTGATGTTTTCCCACCTTGTGTTTGTTCTCTTCAACGCATCTTGCTTACCTTTTCAGGTAAAATGGGTAGTAATGTTCCACTTCTAGCGAGTTCATCAGCTTTACAATTACCTGGAATGTCACTATGACCCGGCACCCAACAAAGGTGAATATTAAACTGTTGCGCCATCTCCAACAGAGATGGTCGACAGCTGAGGGCTGTTCTAGAGTTTGTACAGACAGAGTCCAGGGATTTAATGGCGACTTGACTATCAGAGAAGATGCGGATATCCGAGCATGATATCACGTTTTCTTTGAGCCAAGACAGTACTTCTTTTATCGCTAGAAGTTCCGCCTGGAATACGCTTCAGTGATTAGGAAGACGGAATGAGAGACTTAAATTTAGTCTTTCAGAGTACACGCCCCCACCAACCCCATCTTTGGTCCTCGATCCGTCAGTGTAGAAGTGAATTGATTCATCTTCTAAAAATTCCACATCCTCCCAGGTGGATCTGGAAGGTATGGTCACTTCAAAATTTTTATCGAAATTCAATAGTGGGATTGTATAGTCAGTGTTACTAGGAAGTGTTCCGAATGAATTCAGAATAGCGGAGTGACCAATCTCATTATTGATCCACTGTGAAGAGGCTTTGAGGCGAATGGCTGTGCTCGCAGCCGTTTGTTTGCTGAAAATATCGAGAGGTGTCAGATGGAGAAGAGTGTCTAATGCAGCGGAAGGAGTCGACCGAAGTGCTCCAGTAGTACATAGACATGCTGTTCTTTGGACTTTGCTTAGTTTGTCGCGATGTGTCGCTTTATCCAAGGCAGTCCACCACACTGCCACGCCGTAAGTTAGAATCGGTCTAATTACCGAAATGTATAGCCAATGAGTAATACGAGGTTGGAGGCCCCATTTACTACCAACTTTTTGCAAGAGAAAAGTGCCACTGTGGCTTTTTTCACTCTTTCTTGTATGTTAGGTTTCCAGCTTAACTTCTTATCTAAGATGAGACCCAAGTATTTAGCTTCGTCTGAGAATTTTAGTGGAACACCATTAATAATAGGGGGGTCTATTTGCGGAATTTCGTATTTCCTGGAGAAGAGGACAAGATCTGTTTTATGAATCGAAAACCATTGATGTGCTGTGAAAAATATTTGTATATCCGGTGCTGAAAGTAAAGTCAGTCAGTCGCAAGGAAGAAACAGTGCCTGACTTTCCGAAGAAACTTGGACTAGAATCGAGGAAATAAAACAGCTCAAAGCTCGCATTGCAGCTACTTCAGCATCAGAGAGAAACAAGCTTGAGTCTGCGTATGCGTATAGCATGAAGATGAGAAAAGTTCACCCTTTTGTGCGACGTGATAAGCGTAACTATATCAACGCATTGGCAACAGAAACAGAAGAGGCCGGAAGTTGGCGAGACAGTTGGACCCTCTACTGAATTACCATAGAGCCTACTGGTGTCCAAAGATGTAAATAACACGTGGTTAAAGAAATAGACGGATCACATCAAGTGTCAGATGAGGACCAGTAAAAGGTGGAAGGAGGAATTTTCTGAGGCTTTTAACCACGTTTTCATCAATGAAGTCAACCCAATACCCAATAACTCATCCGTAGTAACAAATTCCCGAATACGCACTGTATTCCCCAGTAAGGAAGAAATCTTAGGCGAGCTTCCACATTCGCTTCAAAAATCAAAAATAAAAAAAAACATTGATTTTCGGCACAAAATTATCTCAAACTAAGTCGAAAGTTTAAAACGTAAATTATTGAAAAAAACGTCCTAAATATAAAGGAAACTGTATTTTTATAAATTTAATTTTTCGAATTAAAATGAATATTTAACGACTAAAGCGAAACAAGGAAGTGCCAAATAAATTTTTCGGAATAATGATGACCCCTGAGCAAAAGCGCTCCACTGGTGGGCACACTTTGGGGACCCACTTTGTTTTTTTTTTCAAACCGTGTATCAACGAACCTTTAGTAATTTCTTACTTTCAATGGCTATAAACTTTTATTACTGTTGTAAATTGCCATGTCTCTAGTCTCGTCTTATTTTATAGGGCATTTAATAAAAAAAAGGAGACCATTAATGTAGTTGTATAATTCTTACATATTCTCTTATAAAAGAGACTTTCTTTAGATACATACAAGGTTATTATTGTATAGAAAACGAGTGACACAAAACAAGTCCAAGCACTGCATTTGCCATTTGGGTCAAATTGTACTATTTTCAATGTTCCTATTGTTTGAAGTCCTATTACGTATTTAAATATGTCTCCTTATGTGATATAGAAAAAAACATCAACAATTTGCCAAGACGAGTGCGTATCCGGGCCAACAGATTACAAAACTCTGATCTGATTTGTTTTGTTGTTGTTGTTGGGGTTTTCTAATAGCTTTTATTGTTTAAATCATGTAGCAGTGTGCTGTTTGCATTGTTAATACTGACATTACATACAATTTTATTCTGAAAAAAAAAGCAAGCAAACTTTCAACTTTAAATCTTCCCACACATTTATTTGTACAAAGCCTTTTTTCATATTATAGGTTAGGTAGGTATAACTTTTCATGTTATTGGGATAACCGTACGCATAGCATTTTGTATTCACCTAATTTGTTTTCGAATTATGATGGTAAACTTTTTGGGGAAAAATTTTGCAGAAATCTACTAAGTTCAACTGAGGGCTTGATAGACTGGGAAGTAGAGTTGAACTTTGAGAAAAATGACGAAGAGATTTCAAAAACCATCCATTTTTACTTTTATAAAAGTCTCTTAGGAAATAAATCAATGCATTTTTGTTGGTGAAATGTTATATGTATATGACTTATAGTCTAGGATTGTACATTTGTATGTGGAAAAGCTTATGAACTCAATGTTTGTACTGAAGTTTGCATAGAATTGCAACGGGAGCTCTATATGTTATAAGTACAGTTGACGTGTACTGGTAACATTTCAATTCATGCACCGAATGATACCTTGCAACATGTTTACTAATACATACATCATAAACTCAGTAGACCCCTCGAGTGCTCAAGAGCGAAGTGACGTGTACTCAATACATAACGATTGACCAGTTACTGTAAAATATGTTTTGAATACATAGTAAGTTTAGAACTCGCCATTTTTATAGATAAATGTTTGCATTACAGAAAGTTATGTGCTGAGAACATGCAACATTTATTTACTAAGTCAACATTAACGCAGTCTTTCAATAGATAAAGTATGACTTTTATTCAATACATACGATAAGTAGTGAATACATAAACTATGGACCGAACATTCAAATTAAATTATTTTTATTATATCAAGTTATGTAACGAATACATGCAAAATGTATTGAGTCAGTAAATGCTCTATAAAAATGTATGCATCACAACAAGTTATGTTCTGAGTACTAGCAATATATAGATACTAAGTCAACATTAATGCAGTCACTCCATAGATAACGTATCACTTGTATTCAATACAAACTATATGTAGTCAATACAAAACTATGAACCATCACTTAAATCGAAACCGTGTTTAAAATGTATTGAGTCAATGAAATGAACAACAATTTATGTATTAAATACTAGCAACATGTACAGCTGCGGTCAAAATAATAGTAGTACTCCATTTCAAAAAATCAAAATTGAAAAAAAGTTGATCCCTCGATTTTTAACAAATTAATACCCATGTGATTTTGAAATTGGTGTTTTTAAGCATTCATTTAAAAAAAAAATAAAATTTCAAATTTAGTATTTGATCCTATATTTTCAAATTTATTGAAGAACCTTTGAAAAACAGCGGTCAAAAAAATAGTAGTGCGAAGATAATCCGCCTTTAACTATTACAAAAAAGCAAATATAGGACAAAAATTGTATCATAAGATGTAGTTGAACTTTCATTTAGTTGCAAGTCCCTCATTGGAAATAACAGCAGCACAACGGCGTTGCATTGGGTTTATCAGGTTTTCACGTCTTTCTACGCTTATCGACTTCCATGAGTGCTGAATAGCTTCCCTAAGGGCTTTATTGTTAGATGGCGGGCAACTAGCAACATATTTCTTTGCATCGCACAACATGTTCTCAATGGGATTTGAGTCCGGAGACTTTGCGGCCAGTCCATCACATTAACTGTTTTTGCCTGGAATCATTGCTTCGTAAGTTTACTAGTAGGCTTTGGGTCATTTTCTCACTGAAAGACACATTTCAGTGGTATTTCATCTTCAGCATAAGGTTGCATTACTTCCTGCATGATCTTAACAAAGATTTGCTAATCCATGATACCTTCACTTTGGTGTATTGGAAAAACACCATACAAGGAAAACCATGTCCAAACCATTATGCTGAGTCCTCCGTGTTTAATTGTTTTTGCTTTGAAACGTGGACTATATTCTATGTTTGGTGGTCTTACATATTGACAAGGTCCATTTCCACCACATAAAAAAATCTTGGAATTGTCTGACCACAGAATATTTCTCGAAATTTATCCATGCCAGTCAAAGTGGTTCGTTTGCGAATTTCAATGTTTTTGTTACATTGTTTTTATCAACAATGGTACCTCTCTAGGGCTGTGGCTTGAACATGTTCTCGTGAACTTCTACGAACCGTTTTATTGATGGCATCAACATAAAATGTGCCTTTTATTTCAGAAGCTGGCGTAAAGGGGTTGATTTTTAAATGCATGACGACTCATTTTATCAACTTTGGTGGCAATAGCGGCTTCCGCCCGCCATTTTCTGACTTTGGCAGTTAAATAATGGCTTTTCTTACCATTCTTGGTGAACATTCAACTAGGCATTGAACCAGCGCATAAGTTTTGCCTTCCGATATCAGTCTCCTAACTAGGACACGCTATTCCGGTGTTCAGTGTTTGCCCCTGCCCATTGCTGGCAATACTATGACCAATTTTTCAAGAAAAACTATGAAGGTGTAATGAATAAACAAAATACAAGTTTTTTTTAAATGTTCAATTTTAGAAATAAAAGGGAAAAATAATATTTCTTTACATAAACCGGTGCACTACTATTATTTTGACCGGAAGAATTCGTAGCTTTGATTAATAACGGTTGTTTATTTGTCATATTACAGTTGCAATAAAGAATATATTTGTACCCGATTATTAAGAAAATGTTATTTAGTCAAAATGTAACAGTTTTTTTTCTATCAACGCAATATAAAACTTATAAAACAAAGGTTATGCTATTCTTTTGCTTGTACTACTATTATTTTGACCGCAACTGTAGATACTAGGTCAAGATTAATGCATCAGTCAGTCTATAGATTAAGTAGGCATCACTTGTATTCAATACAAACGATATGTAGTCAATACGAAACTATGAACCACGTCGGTCGTTTAGATATATACTAAGTTCAAATCCCACTTGAGCAAAATGTTATAAGGACACAGATTGGTGAAAAATATCAACTTATTAATTGTTTGCACCTGATGTATTCTTGTTGCGAGTTGGTCTAGGTTTTCCTTGCTATATCACTGCCTGCACAAATTAAAATTAAAAACCGCGTAGCTAAAAGTTGGCTTTTTCTAAATCTAACAAGTTTGTATACGTTCAGACTAAATGAAAAAGCATTTGATATAGAGAAGGTCTTTAAATAGAATATAGTGAGTACCAGATAAGCTGTACTCATTACATTAAATTATTGATTACAGTCGATGTGACACATTTATTTTGAAATAAGTCCAACGAATTCAGTAACAGGCACATATGAAAATGTACTAAATACATACAAATTATGTGGCCAGATCTAAGGATCTATCTAAGGAGCACACATTTATGTACTGAGTACATATACTCTTTCCTTAGTGTTTATATGATTGAGGAATATAGAAAAGTGTAAGGTTATTTTATGTTGTTATTTGGACCTTCAAAAGACAGACACGTTGCATTCAAAAGGACACAAGTGTTCACAACCTTTTTTTTAAGGCGAACTTCTGTGTATCAACTCCTACTCTCACCTTCCCGTGGTGAGCATTGGGTGCCTAGTTAATAAATAATAAATTGGGTGGCGAAACAGCTCGTGGAGAACCAGGGCCTAATGACTTACAACTCTCAACCATTTCTGTGTGCGTGTTGTTGGCAGGAATGAAGGGGACCTACAGTTATTTGCCGAGTCCGAAGAGCTAAATGAGAAGCACTTTTTCATGACAAGTATACTCTTGGAGGATTTGTCCGTTTCTAGCAAGAGGCAGTGCCTCGGATAAAACATTTCTGTTTTTAGGTGGCATGGCTGGGAATCGAATTCACACCTTCGCAATAACCATCATGAAACGAGGTACTGCATTGGGCGTTGGGCCTTATACCCTTAACTGAAAATGGGGTTCCAATCCCTGTGGACGGTCTGAGGTGGCAGCATATGAGAGAGGGAGGAGAAGTGTTCCCACTAAACCACTTCTCCTCTATCCAGGTGGCAGTGGAAGAATTCTCCAGATAGAATCAACAGTGGCGTCTACTGTTCCAGTTAGGTTGAATAACTTTGAGAACACCGTATATGGGCTGCTACGACATATTAGTAGCTCAAGCCTATAAGGAGTGGCTTATCTGGCTACCCACTCTTGGAGTTATATTAAAGGTCTGGTCCTCCAGGTCAGGGCTAGAGCGTCGGGGTAGCTTCCCTATCACGGAAAATAACAATGGTTCCGAAACATCAACAAGCCTTGGATATGGATTATTTTAAAGTTGATAATCCCAGAAAATGAAACAAGGACAATGAACTTCAGATCTGCACGTAGAATGTCCAGACTTTAAACAAATCAAGTGTAGCAGAACAATAGTTAGTGGAGAACTTAGATAGGCTGAAGGTTGATGTAAATCTGGCCATACACAATCGAGCCATCCGATCTATTTCGCTCGGTTGGATTTTAGATTGGCTGAAAATCCAACTGGATCGGTGGCCGATCCATTCCACACACAACTGATTTTGGATCACATGGGCTCGTTGGCTCTGTCGTGTATGGTCAGCTTAACAGCCATCCAGGAAGTGGCGTTGGGATCGAGGAGGCATAGGTAGGATGAAGTCGTGTGACATCAACTTCAACTGCATGGAGCAGAGTCAGCAGCACTTTGATTGTGGTTTTGTGGTAAGGGGAAGACTAATCCAAGAAGTCTTTGGCTTCATAGATGTAAGCAAGTACTTGATCTGTGCCAACGCCCGCCACAACGGAGGACAAAGATTGAGTCAGGAAGCATTGTATATCCAATCTATAGTATTCTCATGAAACACGATTTTGTAGGTAGACATTTGGTCGATAGGTTCGCTGTGATCGCCTTACCGAGATCCCTTAACAAAAATTAGTATGACATTTGGACGCATAGATGGCCACGAGCTTTTTTTCTTCATGAGAATACTATAGAATTTATATACAATGCAGGAAGGAAGGAAGACCGATAAGATCTCCTCGATAATAGGTATGATAGGTGCCCGAAGTACGACGTCAAGATCATTCTTGGCGACTTCAACACCAAAATCAGAAAGAAGGGCATCTTTGGTTGGATAGTCGGAGGACACAGCCTGCACGACAACGATTCCGGTAACGGACTCAGGCTGATTGACTTTGCGGAACGTGGGGCGTACCGTCATCATAGCCAGCACTCAATTCCCACACTCCAATATACACAAAGGGACCTGACGGTCTCCGGATCAAAGAACCTTCAACCAGATTGAACATGTTTCGATAGACGCCAGATATGCTTCTAGTATCCTGGATGTCCGAACGTTCCGAGGGGCCTGCGTTGACTCGGACCATTACTTGGTTGTAGCTCAAGTACGTATGCGGATATCTATAACGCCACAGTGCCGGGCAGATGCTGTGAAAAGATTTGATGTCGAGAAGTTAAAATCGCAAGAGATTGCCATCAGGACCTTTGCTGACAAAGTCTCTCTTAACCCTTCATCAACTCCACTATCAGCACCAACTGCAGAGGACCAGTGGAAACACTGCTAAAATGCCATCAGACGTGCCGCCACTATAATGTGCTGGGTTTCACAAAGTGACCACAACGAATCCCCTGGTTCGATGAAGAATGGCCGTTGGCGCATGCAGCAAGGAATGAGACCTACCCATCAATGCTGCAAACTAGAACCAGAGCCCACAGGAGCTCTACGGGCAAAAACGAAGGGAGGAACGCCGACTTCTCAGGAGGAAAAAGAGAGAGCATGCGAAGCGGGCGGTCGAGTCTATTGAGTCAAGTGGTAAGAGGGTTGTTAAAAAGTTCTACCGGGCAATCTACCCATCAGGGCTACAAGACCAGAATCGAAGCCTGCCGAGACGAGAGTGGGAATATGGTAGTAGACACACAGTCGGTGCTCAGGATCTGAAAACAAAATTTTTCTAAACTCATTGATTTTGGGCAGATGGTCTTGTGAATATACAATTTGTTTTAATCATAAATTTTCCATTTGTTTTGCTGTTTTGATTTCAGAACAAAAATGGCACAGTCATCACTTTTGCGATGACAGAGCAAAAAAAGTCGTATTCTTTCTTTTATGGTTTTGGTCCGTGAATTTCTAAATTTATCATGAATTAACATATTTTCAAAACCCTTCCTTCCAAATTTGTCACACAACTTTATCACATTAGCGAGAACAACGTAACCTTTCTGACTATAAAGGCACACGTCATTGTCAGTTGAGAAAAACTTTTCTTCAAGATTAAAGATAACACAAGATTCAAAATGCCGAAATAAATATTCAATTTGAATGTTGTTCTGATTTTTATCTTCAAACAGGGAAAATAGAGGCAACTTTTTCACTTCCCAACAACAAAAGCCAGAAGTAGAAATGTAGATATGAGTGTGGGGAAGGGATGGGTTGGGTTGGGTTGGGTATATTTTGGGACGTTCGTTTGTTCCAAAAATTGCTCTTTTTTGTTTTTGAATTTGTTAAGAGATTAAGTTTAATACTTGATGCAAACAAAGGTAAATGATCCGAGTTTAAGAAAACTGTATCTTTGTTTGTTCCCTTGGCGATAAGGCAGGCGATATGGGGAAGGATCAAGAGGGAATGTGTCCTCGAACGATTTTCTTTCGGGTGCTAAATTTCTAATATGTTCAAGGAGGATTTGATGCGTAACAAACATCTGACAACCCCCGTTATTGTTAGTAATATGGTGATGGCTTTTTGTGTAACGTTTCCGGATCCGTTGAAGGTAGGTATACCGATACTTCCGTGATGGTTAATAGGATCCAACGTTACGTTTTAAGCATATAGGCTTATGTAAGACGCGACATGACATGGGTTTGTCATAAAAATATTTCATACGATTGCCACCATCTTATAGTTGTGTATCTGTATGTGTGTGTGTATCTACATGACATCTTTTCCAAGTTGTAAATATTTATTATACGTAAATTTGTTATTATCAACCAAGGAATGTGCGAATTTCGTGGTCTCCATAAGATGACTTCTTAAGAAGTTACATATGATGAAGTATCTTATTATTTTGAAGCTCCGCATAGATGCCATAGCCTGAGGTGGTTTTTCTTTTTAGAAGGAAAATGGAAATTAAGAAAGGGTCGGATGTGTTTTGTGGGCTCGAGTGATTATATTCTACGCCGCTGTATCCATATACACTGTGCCAAATAAGATATTCAGATTTAAATACAATTTTGCGGGGAAAATTGGCAAAATTTTGATTAATGTCAGACAGATTTCTTGGCATCTTTTTGAGAGAGGTTTTAATTTTTTTTCTTGTTTTTTTTTTAATAAACTGAGTTGTTACATTGTCATTTTAAGTTGAAAAATGAAAAGAAGGATGACATTTTAAGAGGTTTATTAAAACATAGGGAATTCAATTCGGATGATGAAACATCACACACTCAAAAGAAAATTCACAATTTGCGAGATAAGGGTTGGTTGAAATTTAGATATTCATTTTTAAGTACATAAATTTAAGGTGGGAATATTTTTGATGATAAAATAATGATTGCAAGGTTTACATTTTTATATTTTGAAAGCATTAATAAAGGACCCTTTTTTATATTTATGGTGTTTCATATAGAATGTTTTTTCGTGTTAATTAAAGAAGCCAACATATAATACAGTCCCTGTGGTGAAGTCCCGTAGAAATTTCCGTACTGATTTATCTAACCACCAGAATCGATTAAAGTACATATAGGAGAGTCAGAAAAACTTGGGTAGACATCACCGTTTTCTGGAGGGGGTTTTTTAGACGCCATTTTCCAAAATGGCTGACAAATAGCAGTATAATTTATTTGGGAGAACGGAAAAATCTCCATAAAAACTAAGCCACTAAGCCGATTTTGATGAAATTATCAGACATGATAAAAAACAAGATGAGAAGCCATCATCATTAATTTCCGCCCACTACCACGCCCCCTTTTTTGAAAAAAGTAATATATTCGTCAAAATTAATACAAATTCGGATGTTTCTTTAGTTAACCTTATTTAAATATTTTTGTTTGGAATATAAGCTGAAAAAAGTTCCTAACACGCCTATTTTGTGGGCGTTTATTATTTTTTGACTTAAATGGAGTTCATTTAGTACCTAAGATAAAATCTGAACCACTTCACCCAGTGTAATGAAATTTTTACAAATGATAGCGAACAGTATAGGGAATGATTGCAAACAATTTCCGCCTATTGACACGCCCACAAAAGCCCATCTTATCACTCTAAAAACCGAAAGATACGATATCAATTAAGATGCTTTTTGAAGTTTTCTGATTGATATTTAATAAGCACACCATTTGCATCTTTGGAGAATCCATAATCTGTCAACTGCAAGCTTGAATATGGAAAATAACTCTGTAATAGGCTTAAGCATTCCCTTAAAACAAAAAAGCATTAATAAATTAAGCGAGTGGACTTTGACATTGACCACTCACTTAACGAATGTGAAAGAGAAAGACGAAAAATTCTAGATCCAATCGAACTAATAAATATCAAACAGGAGACGCCTATTCCAAGACAGATGGTTAGATTCAGGTCTTCAGATAAAAACAAAGAGATGCTCCAACTAGCTGCTGCTTCTAGCTTCATTGAGAAGGCAAAAGTGACTGACTTCACTACCAGTTCTAAGTGGAACCCTCACAGGTGACAATGATAGCAGGGATGAATTAATAATAAATAACAATAACAAAGAACTTCAAACGTGCTCGGACCTTCAAACCTTTGTGGAGGAAGCAGATAGCAGAATTATAATCCAACTGTTCAATGCCGTCCAGCCATGCATAAAATGCCTTATGTGTTATCAAATGACACTGATATCGTTGTTCTCATCCTTCGATATATATTTGAACTATTCAGTGAGGGATTGCAAGAATTGTGGATCAAAGTGAGAGTGGGTGATAAAATCCGCTATGTGCTTCTTCACACACTTGGGGAGCAACTGGGAGCTGCACTTTACAACAATTTAATTAAGGCGCACATACTTAGGTGCCAGTTATAGCTATCATTGAAACTCATCATTGAAAATTTTGATGATTGATTTTGAGACGTTTAGGAATTAAAATCATTTATTATTTTGATAGACAAATAAAGCTAAAGACTTAATTAATATTTCTAGCCAAAAAATTGTTCAAATATGCCCAACTTTCCACATAAAAAGACTTTTCATATTTCAATAATTGAACTACC
Organism: Dasysyrphus tricinctus; assembly: GCA_963921185.1. Lineage (NCBI taxonomy): Eukaryota > Metazoa > Arthropoda > Insecta > Diptera > Syrphidae > Dasysyrphus > Dasysyrphus tricinctus. The sequence continues at coordinate 226,915,819 of OY992530.1, read as the reverse complement.
TTACCAATGATCATTAAAAATTAAAAGTCAATTTTCGTGTAAAGTTGGACCTATTTGAATTTTTTTTTGGCTAGAAATATTATATAAGTCTTGAGCTTTAATCGTCCATCAAAATAATAAATGATTTTGCTTTCCAAACGTCTCAAAAACAATCATTAAAATTTTCAATGATAAGTTTCAATTATAGCTATAACTGGCACCTTACAGGGGGTGATTTCTCGATCCGTGAAACTTTGAAGTGATAAATATGATAGCCCATTCACGCCAAATGCAATTCTCGAAGTGTGAAAAATCACAATCAATTCATTCTGCGAAAACCTGTGAAAAGAAAAATGATAAACAGAAACAAATTGTGCTCCTTTGATACACCCAAGTCGCCATCTTGGTCCTTCTCTGACGTCACAATCATCTTTTTCTATGAGCAAGTGGTAGATTTTTTTCATTTTAGTACTTTTTAGTACTCATTTTAAAAGCTGTTTCTCATAATGAGTTCAGCAATCGCCTGTCGCGTGTTTGTGAAGTGATAAAATGATAAAACTCTGTGAAAACTGAAATGATAACTTTGTTTTCATTTCACAGTTTCACAGATCGAGAATTGATCCCCAGGTTGTGATACCACAAGCAAGATGGGAACAAAATCATCTGCAATTAAAGCATCGCCAGAACCGTTACTACTTCGATTTGCAGAAGAATATATTTTATCTGATGAAATACTTCACAGAGTAGAGGAATACCTTGTTCAAGTTTTACATTCATCAGCAAAGTGTAAGACATTCGATCAGCTTCGTTATTCATTACATAAAGAGAAACATATATCAAAGTTACCACCCTCATCTTTTTCAATTAGAAATGGGCATATCCAAAGATGCTTTTTTGTTTTAGGTAATACTTAAGCCTATCACAGAGCTCTTTTCCAGATTCAAGCCTGCAGCTGACAGATTATGGCATCTCCAAAGATACAAATGGTGGGCTTAAGCCCGCGATCTGTGCCTTAACATAATGCCTTCTGGGGGTTAATTCTCGATCTGTGAAACTGTGAAATGAAAAATATCATAAGGCCTTCACGCCAAATGTGATTTTCGAAGTGTGAAAAAAAGAAAACAAATGCCAAAATGTTTTTATATGATGATTCGTTTATCACAATCATTTAATTCTGTGAATACCTGTGAAAATAAAAATCTATCTTGGTATTTCTATCACGTCACAATCATCTTTTTCGATGAGCAAGTGGTAGCATTTTTCATGTTATAACTTTTTAGTACTCACTTTGACAGCTGTTTTTCGTAACGAGTTCGGGAATCGCCTTGCACGTGTTTGTGAAGTGATAAAATGATAAAACTGTGAAAATGAAATGATAACTTTTGTTTTCATTTCACAGTTTCACAGGTCGAGAATTGACCCCCTAAATTAAAAGTGTAAATTAATAGCTACATGTAAGTTAAAGTATTTGACATGCTCAGAGTATTGCAAATGTGGTGAGCAATGTATGAGAAAAATGTGTATACAAATGATGTGCAAATATATGTAATTGTATTTTTTATAATTTCTTAATTTTTTTTACTAAAAATCAAAAATAATAGATTTTCTTTCGTCAATATCTATCAGGAAACTTCACAAAGCATCTTAATTGATATCATTTCCTTCGGTTTTTAGCAGCTAATGAGGAAGAGTGATAAGATGGGCTTTTGTGGGCGTGTCAATGGGCGGAAATTGTATGCAATCATTCCCTATACTGTTCGCTATCATGTGTGAAATTTCATTACACTTTGTGAAGTGGTTCAGATTTTATCTATTTACTAAAACGAACTCCATATAAGTCACAAAATAATAAACGCCCACAAAATAGGCGTGGTAGGAACTTTTTACAGCTTATATTCCATACAAAAATATTTTTATAAGTTTAACTAAAGCAACATCCGAATTTGTATTAATTTTGACGAATATATTACTTTTTTCAAAAAAGGGGGCGTGGTAGTGGGCGGAAATTAATGATGATGGCTTCTCATCTTGTTTTTTATCATGTCTGATCATTTCAGATCATTTCATCAAAATCGGTTTAGTGGTTTAGTTTTTATGGAGATTTTTCCGTTCTCCCATACAAATTATACTACTATTTGTCGGCCATTTTGGAAAATGGCGTCTAAAAAACCCCCTCAGGAAAACGGTGATGTCTACCCAAGTTTTTCTGACTCTCCTATATGTACTTTAATCGATTCTGGCAGTTAGATAAATCAGTACGGAAATTTTTACGGGACTTCACTACAGGGACAGGAGTAATATGAATTAATATTCCTTACGGCAATTAATTAAGAAGATAAATAAAACAAAAATACATATTTGCTTTTTTCATTGAAGTGATGTCTTTCAATTCTTTTGAGTTAAATCCGTGTGAGTCAAGAATTTAAAAAAAGCAAACTCATAGTGGTTCAAAATTTAATATCTAGGCATAAAAGCACACTGATTTAAGTCCTTAGACAAATCCAATTAAAATAAAATGCACGACTGGGTCGTAAGTACCTATATACTTGCTCTTCTGATTAAATTGCTTGTAACTAGAAGAAAAGAAGAAAAAAGCATTTAAAACGACCTTTAAATTAAACAACTCTTAAAATAGCTGTAATCTTAAAAACAAGTATTCTATTTGAGTATACTTGAAAAAATATTAATACATACATATGTAGGAGTCAGTAAATACAAAATTCAAAAACTTATTTCAAATAAATGTCACCAATTCATGGATCGACCACCAGAGTGTGACACTTAAGCAGTCAAAGACTTTGCTTATTTTTTATATTAACATTCATTCCGTTTTTGGCCTTCAGCTTGTAAGCCATTCTCTTTGGTGCATTAAATAGTTTTCTTTCAAATTGTTAAATCATATTTTTCTTATAATCAAAATTACTTTAATTAAATAGTAAATATTTCATAAATTAATTTTGAGTTTTATTTCGTCGACACGCTCCTAAAGTGGTGACCCCGACGCGTACGCCGACTAAAAAGAATTAAATACATTGTTGTGTGATTTCTTTTTCTCTCAACAATAGCCGTTTTCCTTTGGAGGTGGCGAAATACTTACGAGTAGATGAAAACCCTAATCTAGTACTACCAACTGCACATGCTCTCATGCGCGAGTAGATACATTTTACATGGGAAAGCAGTTTGATGTGTTCCATTGAAAAAAGCTGGCAAAGTACTTGCAAGTACTTCGCCACCCCCAAAGGTCGCGCTCCCGTGGCAGGCAGCACAGAAACGCTACATCACCGGCTTCAAACGAGAAGAAAAACAACACTTCCAACAACAGTCAAACTACCTTTTGTTATTTGCATCGTCACTGGGGATCAAAAGTAAGGAACTGCCGCCAACCATGCGATTTTAACCAGCAGGCGGGAAACGAGAACCGGCTTCATTGATGACGGTGAATGACAGCCAAACTTCAAGCCGTCTTTTTGTCACCGACAAAACCACGAAGGTGCAGTTTCTGGTAGATATCGGCTCGGATGTTTCAGTGTTTCCACACACCGGTCTACGTCGAATGTCTTCACCATGTGACTACACACTCTTCACCGCCAACGGAACCCCGACTCCAACCTACGGTTTTCGCACTTTGCAATTGAACCTAGGCCTTCGTCGTGATTTCACATGGCGTTTTGTGGTAGCTGAAGTCGGCAAACCTATCATAGGTGCTGATTTTTTAGCTTACTTTCAACTTCTTGTGGACGTATCGCACAGCAGATTGCTTGATGGAATCACTTGACTCACTACACTAGGTTGTCATGCATACGATATTGAGAGCATTTAATCAGATCCCGATTGCACCAAGAGACATCAGGAAAACGGCCATCGTGACACCATTTGGACTCTTCGAGCTCAGGTTCATGACGTTTGGACTCCGAAACGCTGCTCAAACCTTTCAGAGGTGTATTGATGAAGTCACACATGGTCTCGACTTCTGTTTTCCTTACGTGGACGAGATTTTGGTGGCATCGGACGACGAAGAGCAACATTGCCATCACCTCCAAACTCTTTTCGAACGACTCAACAAAGGAGAATAGGACAAAACGGTCTACAGGACCAATAACGACGAGACATATGTCGTTGGAAAGGTATTTTTATGAACTACAATAGTTACTATGAAGGCTTACTTCGAATTGCTGTGTGAAAAAAGTTATTCGCTAAATAGAATTGTGTTCTGGTGCATTCTAGTATGAATAAAATATATTTAGTATGGGCAAAATTTATGAAAACTGGTCAAACAAATAACAACAATATATATGTCAGTAGAAAGGTATTTCCATTACCTACAGTACCCTTAGTAGCAGTTTAATTCAAAACACTGTGTGAAAAAAGTTATTCAAAAATTAATGAATTATTGTGGTTCATTTTAGTGTGAAAAAAATGATTTCTTTTTAGTATGGGCAAAAAGTGTGAATGCAAGTTCAACCAATAACAACGGGAAACATGTCGTTGGAAAGGAAATTTTATGTACTACAATAGTTAATAAGACAGCTTATTTCAAATCACTGTGTGAAAAAAGTTATTCGCTACTTGTTACCCATGCTCCATAAATTTTATCTGTGCCAAAATTCCCTAAAGCAGCGAATAACTTTTTCCACACAGTGATTTTAAATAAGTTGTTATGGAAACTATTATTGTTCATAAAAATACCTTTTCAACGACATACATGTTATTGGTATTGGTAAGACCAGTTTGTATAATTTTGTTCCACACTGAAATGTACCAAAACAAAACCTTGGTTAGTAAATAACTTTTTTCACATAGCGATTTGAAATTAACTTAACTTAAATTAACTAAGATCTTCACGGACCGCAACCCCTTGAAGTTTGCCTTCAAGCGAAAGCCAGAAAAAGCATCACCTCGACAATTTCGATGTCTTGACCTCATTGGACAATTTTCAACTGACATCAAACATATCGCCGGAACTGAAAACATAGTAGCTGATACGTTGTCAAGAGTCGAAGGCATCAGCAAGTTGGTGAATTTTGAGGAACTAGCAGCATCACAAAAGGTGATATAGAACTTGAAAACATTATTAAATCTGCTTCTGCTTAATAGGTTGTCAAAGTTCCGCTTCCAAACTCCGAGTTGCAAATGTTTTGTGATGTGTCTAAGGGTGTTGCTAGACCCTTTGTAACAAAATCCTTCCGCCGTCAAGTATTCGAATCGCTGCACAGCCTGAGCCATCCTGGTACCAATGCTTCCGTTAAACTCATCTCTTCAAAATTCGTCTGGCCTTCAATTCGCAAGGACTGCAGAGTATGGGCAAAGGCATGTATTCCATGCCAACGATGAAAGCAGCTATAGAATGCCATGAATCACCAGCATGGGCCCCATCGTTTGGCTCAGACTTAGAGCATCCTTCAAAGAAGACCTAAAAGCTACAGTAGCCGAAATGTTAGAACCCATCAGACTCCCCGGTGAATTTTTGTCACCACGAAGAGACAACATAAGTGACCCGACAACTTTTGTGAACCAACTCCGACTTCATTTCGAAAAATTAACTCCAGTTCCAGCTTCTCGTCATGGCTGAAGAGGAATTTTTATATTCAAAGACCTTTCTACAACAACCCATGTTTTCATCCGAAGAGATGCAGTCAGAACCGCGCTACAATACAACAGCCATATGAAGGTCTATTTCCCGTTGTGAAGAGATCAGATAAATTTTTTGTTCTCAAAATTCGAGGAAAACAAGTTACAGTTTCAATCGATCGATTAAAACCTGCTTTTCTTCTTTCAATTAACAAGGATAACAATATTCCCAGCTCAGAACAACCATCGTCTACAGTCCTTACAGCAACACCTGATGACGTCATTACCAGAAAGACACGATCAGGGAGAATCGTGCGAATGCCAAATAGACTTGGGATACATAAGGACTAACTCTTATACATCGTAAGATCGACCACCAGAGTGTAACACTTAAGCAGTCAAAGACTTTGCTTATTTTTTTATATTAACATTCATTCCGTTTTTGGCCTTCAGCTTGTAAACCATTCTCTTTGGTGCATTAAATAATTTCCTTTCAAATTGTAAAATCATATTTTTCTTTTAAATAATCAAAATTATTTTAATTAAATAGTAAATATTTCATAAATTAATTTTGAGTTTTATTTCGTCGACACGCTCCTAAACATACATATAAGAAGACTTAGATTATGTGCCATTGGCTGACTTCCTTCACAGTTCAAACTAGAACTAACTCCAGAAGAACAGAAACTCCCTTTTATAGTCTTCAGATATGACATTCTCACAGATATATAATTCAAAGATCCCTGATCTCATTAGCAACGATAATATCAAGGTATTAACAAAGTAGTTTTCATCTTAAATCCTTTCTAACTCTCCAAGTGCTGATAAATCATTATAGGGGAAGCCAAATCCCTTGAGTTGTTTCTGAGATAAATAATCTTTTCCAAAAAGGTAGTATGGCAAGTACCGTTATTTTTGGAGCTTAAAACCCCCTCTGAGGAATAGCAAAAAAAACCATAAGTTCAGCGTTTGAAAAAAATCTCTTCAGCCGTTTATAGTGGGGTTGTTAGTGAGAATACCAGAATAACCTGTCATTTTGAGCTGATGGTTTGAGCTTTAGTCCTTTTTTTTAAAGGCCAACGGCAGCAGCAAGTAGCGTCTGCAACCCATATTGGGCGGCTAAAAGGCGTCTGCTTCGACTATAATTCAGGGTTGCGCCCCCAAAAATTAAGCGATCGAGGAAGACAAAATCGCTTTCTTCACTCATCTTAACTCAGTTAACAGAGGTGTTTCGAGAGCTAACATCATAACTGTCATGGGAGATCTCAATGCCCGAGTGGGATCATATTACGATTTGCTGGTCGATTTTCGTAACACTAATCGTCTTGTACTGGGTGGGACTGTGTTTAAACATAAGAGTTTCCACAAAATCGCTTGGGTTTATCCAGATGGTCAAACTGAAAACCAAATTGATTAAGCAGCGGTGGAGGATGTCAATGTGCGATGTTTGAAGTATAAGAAATTCCGATTTGGGAGCAACCTTTGGTTTTGATGAGTCTCAAACTACGCACCGCTGCCACACAATCACAGGGTGCAGCAAGGAGTTCAAAGTTCAATACGAACGCTTTAAGTGGCATACAAAAGTCGTAACTATGTCACCAAGACAGAGTTTCGACATTAAACGGAATTCAACACTCAACAATTGATGAGCTGTGGGGTGAAATAAAAATTGTTTTTATGGAGGCTAGATTCGATACTGTACCGAAGCGGATGAGAGTTAGAGACTCTTGGATATCCCAAGGCAACTGGGATAAAGTCGAGCTTCGCAAATTGTTGAAAATGCAAATAAATGTCGAAGCATATACTCAACGGAAGGCTGAATTGCGAAGAGAGTATCGCATTGCATATAAGACGGTCTATCACTGTGTGAGACGTGACGAGAGGGTGAGGTTAGACAGTCTCGCAGAAAATGCGGAAAACGCTGCAAGAAGAGCAGATATGAGAGAATTGTACCAAATATTCAAGGAAGTAGTCGGGAAAAAAAGCAACACCAATCATCTTGTTGTGGATGTGGATGGCACACTTTTGGTATCAATGGAGGATCAGCTACGCAGGTGGAAGGATCACTTTTGTGCCCTGCATAATGAGAACTCAGTTGAGCAGAGAGCTGGAGTGCCCAAGCTTAATGATGATACGTAGATTTTAGAGGGGTATTGACATCGAACCCCATATAGTAGTGGGAATCTAATCTTCGATAATTCTTCTCAAAAACAACAAAGCAGCTGCAGTTAATGGAATACCAGCTGAATTGCTGAGAGCCAATTTCGCAACAACGGCTGGTATTCTACATCCGTTGATACAAATTGTTTGAGAAAACAAAGCTATCCAAAGGACTGGAACGTCCCACCGCTTCTCCGCCGAATAAAAACTTCGTTCTGCCACCGTTTTAAGACTAGGGAGTACGTCCCAACCTACGATTTCTTGAGCTCCAAGGGAACCTGTCCCACCGCTTCTCCGCTGAAACAAACTTCGTTCTGCCACCGCTTTAAGACTAGGAACTACGTCCCAACCTACGATGTCTTAAACACCAGTCAGACTAGGGAACCCGTCCCTCCGCTTCTCCACCGAAATAAACTTCATTCTGCCGCCGCTTTAAAACTATGGAGTATGTCCCAACCTACGCTGTCTTGTGCAACGGTCAAACTAGGGAACCTGTCCCACCGCTTCTTCGCTACATAATCTTGTGTCAAAATTGCTATGAAGACTAGGGAGTAAGTCCCAAACTACGCTGTCTTAAGCATCCACTTAGATTAGCGAGCCCACTCTATCAGTAGGTTATATGAAATGAAGTGTTATTTTATCTTCATTCGAAATTATATTTGTAAAGTATAATAAATACCGTGTTAGCATATAGTTAAGCATCACGACCTCCGTAAATATGTGAAATACGCTGTTAAGAGTAAAATTAAGAGGCCTTATAATTAACACTAGCTGGAGCTCCGAACTTTTGTACACACCGAGTTGTACTGCATTCCACGGTTATACCCTGGACCCCGCTGACCTACCTAATAAATAATGACCTACCTCAGCTGGAAACAAAAAAGTATCACAATTTACCTTGGCAGTATTTTTTCTGTAAACGGCGCGGCGGCGGCGGTACGGATCTGGACGTTAAAAGTAGAATTAATAAAGCTCGTGCTGCCTTCAGTACTCTGTCCCGAATTCAGAAATCCAGTCAAATCTCCTCTTGAGATTCTTCGCATCCAATATCAAATCCGTGCTGTTATATGCTTGCGAAACCTTAAATGTCACGTCTACCATTTCGAGTAAATTTGGGCTTTTGTCAATCACTGTCTATACCACATTCTTAAGATTCACTGGCCACAAATTATATCAAACGAGGAATAATGGCGTGGGCCAAATCAAGAGCGGCTGGGCGTTCGTCGGCATAAGAAAACGCAAATGGCCATGGATTGGTCATACTCTGAGAACACCAACGATGGTACTGCGAAGCAGTCTTTTGAATGGAATCCTCGGGGTGCAAGGCGGGTTGAAGAACAACATGGAAATCAAGATCAACTGTCTTAGCAGAAATAAATTCACAGAGATTGACGTGGCCAAAGTTAAAAATAACTTGCCGCAAACCGTGAAGGATGGAGACGTTTTGTTGGCGGCCTATGCGCCAACCGGGGTTACATTTGTTCCTAAACTCTTCAATTGCATTGATGCGTTTTTGCATTTTTTTATGTTATTATTTTTGTTATGTTGCCCGAAAACTACCAAAACTACCCCATAATTTGCTTGCTTAGGGCTGTTTCGAGCACAAATTGGCTGGACTAATGTTGCGTTTGAAAATTAAACAACAAAATTTGTAGAAGCAAAAAAATTTAAGACAAAATTATTATTATTTTTTTTGTTAATTTTTTCGTTTACAATTTCATTTAATTATTGAAGCACTACCATTATATCTTCAAAGCAGCTACTTTATGGCTTTGAGCCATAACAGTGAGCCCTGAATCTGAATCTATTTTTCTTTGTTTTGAACTCAGCTTTAGGTCCTTTTATTTTCAAATAACAAAAACACTTTAAGTAACTACTGTCTTTTTCAATTATACATTGTGTAATGAAAAATCCATGTATAAGCTTTTTGTCTGCTTCCTATTCCCAACAAAAACCCATTTATCTCGATTGTCACTTGAAATTTAAAGGATGGATAAACTATAGGCTTCTTTGTTGGGGTTATAAACTTTATATGACCGCATTTTTGAACAACTTCTATATTAAAAGTAAAGAAAAAAAAAACACGAAAACGATTTACTCTGAAACTTGAAGGCACAAAAAAATAAATACAAAGTACCTCCCCGTTACGCTTTCAGAAGCTGTAGGCTCCACAACAGAACACAAACTATGTGTACCTAGACATTTTCCCGATAAACGTTTAAGGACTTCTTGTTCTTATTCTCCTTAACCATCTAGAGCTCCTTGTTCTTAGTCTCTTTAACCATCTAGGTGTGTATATGTACATAGGTACTTCTATTTTTTTTTTGCGTCTTTCTTAAGTTCACACTTCTTCTGATAAGCGGCATCATGATAGTAAGATAGATTATGAGAAATAGCTTTTATCCAGGATAAAATTATAGGTATGAATACCTCAAAGCATTGGCATTCAGCTGATGTTTATAAACCTGACAAGGTGAAGTTGTTGAAGAAGAATCGACTGTGAATGTGTATGAAAAAGTTTGAATTTGAATTGAGGGATGGAAAACACGGGAAGGAGTTCCCACTATTACAGAATAAGTAGTTGATTTGGGGTAAAATGTTTGACTTAAATTTTTGTTGGGTTAGGTGTGGGATGACATTTGAAAAACGCTCTTTTAATAGAAGCTTTGGGTGGTTTTGGATTTTTATGTTTCGAAACAATTCAAACCCAACCCATAGGTACTGAATAAATTTAAATCAAAAACATTTCTAAAAAAATAATGTAGGTTAGGTTAGGTTTGGTTGAAGTGGCTGTCAGTCATAAAAACTGACACCCTTAGATCATAAGTTGGTCCATTGTGATACCACATGAATCTGGGAAACCTTTTTCCCTTTACTCGGTGAACCATTTTATGAAGCGTGCCGCCACCATACAGTCCCACATGTTTTAATTTTTTGTTGCCGTGACCAAGCCCTAAGATCGCTTTATATCCATTTTTGGCCAAATTTGTTTTGTTGCCAAATAAGTGGTAATGTTTTTCCACCTAAGGTTTGGTTTCCCTAAATAGTCTTGCATCAGCAGAAGTTTACATGAGTAGCGATTGGTAAACCTAATTTTGCCTTATTAGGTAGAATAGATTGAGTTGTACCTCTCTTAGCGAGTTCATCGGCCTTACAATTGCCTGAAATGTCCCTACGTCTTGGCACCCAACACAGGTGAATATTAAACTGCTACGCCATCTCCAGAAGAGACAAGCGATAATAAAGAACTGTTATAGAGTTTGTAGAGACCGATTCCAGAAATTTGATTTGAACATGCGGATATCTGTAGTTAATATTACGTTTTCTTTCAGCCAAGACAAACAAGGGCGTAGGTAGGTTTTCCATTAGGGGGGCAATCTCATTAAAAAATAGTTTTGGTACAGAAATCATGTTTTAAATATTTTTAAAAGAAGACAAATTACCTAGTGTACGAAATATATTCTGATTAATAGGGGGGGTAAGCGCCCCTACCTGCCCCCCTTTGCGTGTGCCCTTGAAGGCAAAGCTTCTTTGATAAGCTCCGCCTGAGACACGCTACAATTATTAGGAGGACAGAAGGAGAAACTTAATTTCAGCCTTTCTGAGAACACATCTCCACCAACCTTGTCATCAGTTTTCGATCCGTTCGTGGTCGATGTAAAAATTATATTGATTCATCTTCCAAGAAAGTTGTTGCCTCCTAGAGGACTCTAGAAACAAGTAGGAATGCTGACTTCAAAGTTTTTGCCAATTTTAGTTTTGGGATGGTGTATCAGTGTAACATGGGATTAGTACGAAAGAATTTAGAATGATGGAATGGCCAATGTTATACTGTTGGTCAACTGTGTGGAAGCTTTTAGGAGAATGGCTGTATTTGCAGCGACTTGTTTTCTGAAAATATTGAGGGGGGTCAGGTGGAGCAAAACATCTAGAGCGGCGAAGAGGTTGTTGTATGAAGTGCTCGACTTATTCACAAACACGTAGAGCATTGCATTTTGCTTAGTTTGTCGAAATTTACCGATTTATCTTGAGCAGGCCACCATACTGCTACTTCCTAATCTAATCACCGAAGTAGGTATATAGCCAGTGAGTGATACGAGGTTGTAGGCCCCATTTGTTTCTAATAGCTTTTTTTTCTTTTTGACTTACATGCTTATCAGGCTTTCAGCTTATTTTCTATCCCAATTAAGACCCGAATATTTAGTAGTACCTTGTGGCATAATGGTTAGTGCGTTTTACTGTAATGCCGGAGGTCTGGGCTCGATTCACAGCCGCTGCCACCTAAAAGCAGATACATTTTTTTCTGAGGTACTGCCTCTTGCGAGGAAGTGACAAATTATGTCATGATTAAGTGCTTCTCATTTAGCCGTTCGGACTCGGCAAAAAATTGTAGGTCCCCTCCATTTCTGCCAATGACATGCACACAGGAATGGTTGAGAGTTGTAAGTAATTAAGCCTTGGTTCTCCACGAACTGTTGCGCCACAGATTTGTTTTGAAGACCCAAATATTTTGCTCGATCAATGATCAGTGCATATGTTTGTGGAGTACCTTTGATAAAAGGAGGATCCAAATGAGGGATTTTATATTTCCTTGCGAATAGAACAAGTTCTGTTTTTATGAGGATTGAAACCCAGACCAAACTGTTCAGAACAGTTGGTTAGCTTATTTAAAGCGGCCGGCGCGCGGCGTTTTGTTTAAGAGTTCTTTTCATTAAGAGTAGAGTGATACGGTAATAGTAACATCGCCCGCATAAGCAGCAGCTCATTTACTACCAAGTTCCAGAGAAGGGGAGATAGAACACTACACTTTGTGGCGTACCTCTTCTGACAGCCATTCTAGCAGACAAACCATCCAGTTTTGAATTGATAACCCTGCCAGTCCGGATTTGAATAATCAATTCACCAAGCGAACCATCTACCTACAGGAAAGCCAGTCCAGATGTGTCGACATTATTAAAAGCACCCTCTATATCAAAGAAAGCGACTTTGGCATACTCTTTATGATGGAGGGAATATTCGGTAGTTCGAACTAGATTATGCATCGTAGATTCTACCGATTTCCTTTTGCAATAAGCTTGTTGAGCGGTAGATAAAAGTCACGTATCTATGCTTGTTCGAAGGTGGATATCGATCAATCAAAGACTTTAAGAAGAAGTGATGATGGACTAATAGGTCTGATCTTTCGGGTTTACTTGGGAGCTTTTGCCTGCCTTGGGTAAAAACACAACCTTGACTCCTTTCCATAACAGGGGAATGTGTACTAAGATTGAGCAACAAATTAGAATACTCTTCAGAATTGGTAGAATTAGAACAAAATTCATTTGGAGTTCAGCTGGTGTTATGCCGGTATTCAAAGAGTAGACATGTGCATTCAAGAGGACAATCGTCCGTAGAGTTTTATCAAAGTAACCTGCGTCTATCAACACCTACTTTTATTTCCTCGTGGTGAACATCGGGTGCCTAGTACCTCTAACTGAAGATGGGGTTCCAATCCCTGTGGACGGTTTTAAGTGGCAGCAAACAAGAGAGTGAGGAGGAGTTCTCCTGCTAAGGCACTAATCCTTCATTGAGGTGGTAGTGGTGGTGTCTATAGTTCCAGTTAGGACATATTGAAGCTCAAGGCTCAGGGCTGTAAGGAGTGGTTTATCTAGCTCCCTACACTTGGAGTAACATTAAAGGTCTGGGTCCTCCAAGTTGGGGGTTGTGCGTCCTCTCTATCACGAAAACAGCAATGGTTCCGAAACAACAACAAACCTCGGATATGGATTATTTTAATGTTGACGACCCCAGCAAACGAAACAAGGACAGTGAATTTCGGATCTGCACGTAAAATGTCCGGACCTTAAATAGACAACGTGCAGCCGAACAATTAGTGGAGAACCAGGATAGGTTAATGGCAGATGTAACAGCCTTCCAGGATGTGTGATGGGATGGAGAGGGCATACGAAGTATGAAGTCATGCCACATCTACTTTAGCAAGTGCTGCAAGGAGCAGCGTCAGCTTCTCTCTGGTTGTGGTTTTGTGCTAAGGGGAAGCCCGAGGCATGAAGTCTTGGGCTTAAGGAATGTGAGCGAGCGCCTGGTCACAATCCTTATCAAATAAAGGAAGACTTCTACGATCTCCTCGAGAATACGTATGATAGGTGCCCGAAGTATGACGTCAAGATTATTCTTGGCGACTTCAACGCCAAATTCTGAAAGGAGGACATTTTTGGCTCGATTGCCGGAGGACACAGCCTGCACGATAACACTTCCAGTAACAGACTCAGACTAATTGATTTTGCGGAGGGGTGTAATGTCATCATAGCTAGCACTAGATTCCCACGCCTCAGTATATACAAAGGTACCTGATGGTCTCCGCATCAACGAATCATCAACCAGATTGATCATGTTGCGATAGACGCCAGACAAGCGTCCAGTCTCCTGGATGTCCAAACGTTCCGAGGGGCCAACATTGACTTGGACTATTATTTGGTTGTAGCTCAAGTACGTATGCGTATATCTTTGACGACACAGCGCTGAGCGGCTGCTGATTTGATGTCGAGAAGTTAAAATCACAATACATCGCCATAACTTTTGCTGGCCAAGTTTCTCTCCTGTGGAAACACTGCCAACAAGCCATCAGAATTGCCGCCACTAGTGTGCTGGTTTTCACTAGGCGAACACAACGAAACCCCTGGTTCCATGAAGAATGCCAGCTTGCGCATGCCAATCAATGCTGCAAACTAGAACCAAAGTTGCTGAGAGAACAGCCCGATAAATCTAGGACCGAAAACACATGAGTTTCAAATTGATACACTCAATCTCTTTATCTATTTTAAAGTCGCATATGACATCGTAGGCAGAGGCGAGCTATACAGAGCCATGTTGCATCTCGGCAACCCTGCCAAACTCATCCACTTATACAGGATGACGATGGAGCAATCTTGCTGCTCCGTCAAAGTCGACAAGAATACCACCGAACCCGTTGATGTCGAGAAAGGTTAAAGGCAAGGCGACGCGTTATCATAAAACCTGTTTATAAAATCGCAAAGTGACATTAGTGGTGCAGAGATCAAACGAGGAATAACTCATGCCAACTACTATTTCTTCGGGCTAAGAAGTCATTTGAGAAGTAAAGCCCTCTCTCAAAGAACCAAGGAGACCATGAATAAGACCATAATCATCCCAGTCCTGCTGTATGGGACAGAAGCATGGAACGGATATGAATAAGCTTGGATGCTTTGAAAGGAAAATTCTTCAGACGATCTTCGCTCCAGTCTGAATCGATGGAGTATGGAGGAGAAGATTTGACAGTGAGCTTTCCTGGCTTCACAGCGACGTCGACCTGGTGAAAAAACTGAAAATACAAAGACTGCGTAGAGCCTATAGACAACGATGCACCAGCCTGACGAGTTTTTGAATCTACCCCTGATGGTCTACGCAGCAGAGGAAGACCAACCTTAGGTGGCGCACTAACTTGGAGTGCATAACTGGAGGCAGCTAGCTAAGGATCGATCAGGGTGGAATAGCTTGTTGGTTTAGGCCGTAGTCCACCCTGGACTGTGAGCGCCATCTAAAGTAAAGTAAGTAAGTAAACGTATCTCCAATGAGGCAAGCGATGCGATAAAACCCACTCGTGTAGCGAGACAGACGAGTGGGTCGACCTCGAAGTACTATAGAACGATCAAGGATGAATAAGCACAACTGGGGAAGAGTTGGAGAGAGCAGAGGTACATCTCCAGAAACCGTACACGATGGCGCGTAGCAGTAGGGGAGGTCCTATACCCCGCAAGGGAAACCTCACGGACGTGATAGGTCCAAGGACCTGAATGAGTGTGTTAATATTTTGGGAGCTTCCAGGGAAATAAGTTTATCTAGTAGCAGGTTGAGCGATTTTTCGGAAGAGTTGGTCCATGAGCCATCAGCATATTTGAAGCACCTAGACATTACTGGATTTGAAGAAAGGATTGTCCTTAGCCTAGCTGCCTCTGAAGTTTCAAATGTTAAAAATAAAAAAAATCATCAGTCAACTCAATAAGTCCAATCAAAACAAATAATGATTTTTCTATGACTTAATTGTCTTTATTAGACTCATTCAGAGCTTAGAACCAATCGAGTTCTTATTACATTCTTGGTTAATGTATATCATTTGTCTTATGTCTATTATAATGCACTTTGATGATCCCATCCCATAAAACAAAACGAAAATCTGACTTACACAACCGCATATAAGTTAATTGACAAACATAAACTATTCGTACAAGCCAAGTGAGATGAGAATAACTTCACGACAGGAAAACTTTATTTTTCTTCCAAGAAACATTACACAAGGATATGGCAAAGTAGTTCACATAACATTCACACTCTATTGAACTTGAGAACATTTATATAATATACGTTAAGAACCATGGTTTATATGCACCATTGAATCTGTGACAGAAACGATAAGATTAATATTACCATCATATTAAGAAAACGGTAGTTTGACACAAAAATATCTACTACTTCTGCTACATCTATCTACTTCAGGGCTTTATATCCTTATCCTTATATTTTCAATAGTATTAGTAGTGCCTTTTCCTTCTCCCTCTTTCAGTCCCCATTTAAGTGTGCAATCACTGGAAGATGAATCATTTCGACACATGTCACTGTTAGTTCATATCCGAAATCACTTTTTATTTCCGGATGTGCGCACTTAGTGTGAGTGTGTGTGTGTGTGTGCGAGTACCAATAAGTTTATTCTTGAGAGCCTCGATCATGAAAGACATGCAAATGCTTTTACGATTTGATTAAATCCATCCAAGCTTTCAATGTGATTCTATATAAACTTCTAAAAAAACAACCTCCCTGGTTCTGCATTGTGTGAGTGAGTACCCTAGTGCGATAAATGGGTGGTTCTGGAGTCCTGACGATTTATATCCTGCGAGAAGATGCAACACATCACACGTAATCATTCTCAAAATGTGAGGTCATTTCACATCCTCCAACCCAACCAAAGCCGCCCACCTTTTTCATTTATGTTTGCTTCAAGCTAAAGGCTTAACGCGTTGTTTTTGAACTTCTTGTGAAAGAGGGCGGTTCGGTTGGTAGGTTAGGCAGGGTATTATAACACAGAAAGCTTTGTCCTTGTTCATGAATCCACATCCCTATACGTTTACACACTTTCATTCGGAAGATTGATGAGCAAAGTGTGAACGAAGTTTATTCCCTTTGTATCTGGTGGATGAAACTAAAAATAGGTTATCATTTGTTTTCTTCTTTTGATGTTTTTTTGAATATACAACGACAACCGTTGGTTAGAGATGAGATGAGGGGTTGGATTGGAATATGGGGGTTATCGACGACACGATGATGATGCGAGGTGGTTATCACCTCTATACAAAACAAAAAACGTTGACCTATAAAGCCTATAATGATGGAAATCAATTTGCATGCGTCTTGCCTGTTCAATCGTATAAATATCACAAGAAACTATACCTACCAGAATTAAGTTCTTTATAAGTAAAGGGGCACATAAGACTTTCATCTATCATTCTATTTGTATGGTGTCCTTTTTTTCACTGATACTGAAGGACCCTGAAAGATTCATGTGTGCGTGTGGTACAAACGTGTGTGTGTGAGTGAGTTTATGTGAAAAGAAGAAAAATCTAAGGAGTTAGGAAAAGCCGTTTGTTTCTAACAGAATACGATTAATCATCGAGATGAATATCATTGTCAGAGTATCATGGTGATCAAGAGAAGTTATATCTTTTTTTTTTCTTTTCTTATTATTTTTTTTTTTTTTTTGTGTAAGTGTTGACAGGCGACTTGAGTGAATGCAGAATGATAAAAATAGTGCACCATTAAGTAATTGAAAAAGTTTTGAGAGTTCCTAGAGTTTGTATAAGGATTTTTATATATATAGGAACGTGTGTGTTGAGTAAGATTCTTGAGTTGACGAATAGTTTCTTTTGAAGAAAAGGGGAATAAATTAATTGACAAAGTAAATGACACCAAAGAGAAAATGCACGACAATGTGATAAGATAATCTAGGTATTAAAAATGGAAAGGAAGAAAAGTTACATGCTGAAAATTAACTTTCATTTTGACCTGTGATACCTATGGAAGCATGATGATTCAGCTCGATGGAATTAAGCTGAATGATTTCTAATGATATTTGTATACATGTAAAGACACTCGTTACGCTAGTGGATGAACATGGGGTTGCTCTTTTGCAGATTTTACTTAATAGTCCCGTCAGGAAACCGAGTCCCGTGCAGTTTTTGGTGGGGACCTGTTTTTTAAGATGTTCAAAGGTAAGACACTGTGTATTCAAGAAAACAAAAGAATCCAAAGCTTTTTTTTTTAAAGCGAACCTCTGTCTATCGACTCCTACTCACACCTACCCGTGGTGAACATCGAGTGCCTAGTACCTTTAACTGAAGATTGGGTTCCAATGCCTGTGGACAGTTGCAGGAGGCAGCAAACGAGAGAGTGGGGAGGAGTGTTCCCACTAAGGCACTTCTCATTTATCCAGGTGGCAGCGAAAGAATTCTTCAGATGGAATAAGCGGTGGCGTCTACAGTTCCAGTCAGGTTGACCTACTTACACCTTATATGGGCTACTACGACATATCGGAGCTCAGGCCTATAAGGAGCGATTAATCCGACTCCCCGCCCTTGGAGTTATATTGTAAGGGTCTGGTCCTCCAGGCTGGGGGTCGTACTGTCAGGATGACTTCCCGACCACGTAAAGCTATTTAGTTGCGAAACAACAACAAGCCTCGGATACGGACGGATTTACTGTTGACGAACCTAGTAAACGAAATAAGGACAACGAATTTCGGATCTGCACTTGGAATGTTCTGTGTCTCTATCGACCACGTGCAGCCAAACATTTAGCAGAAGCCCTAGACTGCTAGAAAACAGACATCACCGGCTATCCAATAAGTGGGACGTGATGGGCCGGGCAAAAGAAAACTGAGAGACGGCAACATCTAGTACGGTAACTGTTACCGACCACAAGGGCAGCGTCTCTTTGGACGTGGATTCGTCGTTAGAGGCAGACTTAAGCAAGAAGTCTTGAGTTTCAACTATGTGAATAAGCGCCTCACGCCAATTCACATCAACGCTAAAACTTCAAACATTAGCCTCATATGCGCGCATGCCCCCACAGAGGAGAAAGGTGACGACACCAAGGATGCCCTAGCTATGACATTAAAATTGTCTTGGGTGATTTTAATGCCAAGATAGGAAAAGAAGACGTCTTTGGTGGCACAATCGGAAGTTATAGCCTGCACAACACCACCTCCGATAACGGGCTCAGGGTAATTGACTTTGCTGCGGGGTGAAACGTTATGGTAGCTAGTACACAGTTCCCACATCTTGATATACACAAGGGGACATTGCGTGTTCCCGGTCAATCAACCGCCAACCAGATTGACCACATTGCGATCGACGTAAGGCAATCCTCCAGTACCAAGGATGTCCGAACGTTCCGAGGAGCCAACGTTGACTCGGACCATGACCTCGTTGTAGCCAAGGTAATGCTACGGATATCCAGACCAGAGCCAAAAATGGGAAATAGTGTGAGGAAGTTCGACCACGGATGAATACAATCGCAAGCAATCGCGAGATCCTATTCCAATCGAGTCTCTCGCGCCCTCTTTATTACTCTTATGCCGCCAATTGCAAGTATCGGAACCAGTGGGAGAATTTCCAGGAAGCCATCAGAGATGCCACCTCTGACGTGCTGGGCCTTGCTCGAACACAACAGCGGAACCCCTGGTTCAACCAAGAATGCCACCAAGTACGAGCAGCCAAACAACAGGCATACAAAGCGGCGCTGCACAGAAGGACCAGAACTGTTCACGAGCTCTGCGAGCAGAAGTGGTGAGAGGAACACAAGCTTCTTAGAAAGAAGAAGAAAGAGCATGAGAAGCGGGCGATCGAGGAAATAGAGGGATGCCATTGCAGGAATGACGTTTGGGAGTCTTACCAAAAAGTAAAAAGAACCTCCCAGGATTAAGAGGCCCGAACCGAAGCCTGCAAGGACGATCTGGGGAACATCGTAGTAGAATCGCAGTCGGTGCTGAGGATATGGAAAAATCATTTCTGCAAATTGTATAACGGCGATGACGAATCCGCTACCATGCAGATTGCACCATTGAACCGCAAGACGTAGGCCAACAATGCCGTTCACCCGATCTCGAGGAAGTAAAGATAGCAGCTATATCTTAACTTAAGTCCAATAAAGCTGTTGAAGCTGATGGGCTTTCAGCTGAGCTATTCAAAGCAGATGGCGATGAATTGGTTAGGAGTATGCACCAGCTCATCTGCAAAATATGGTCGGAGGAAAGCATGCCCGATGAATGGCACCTCAGCATTCTTTGCCTTATCCTACAGAGTCTTCTAAATATCGCCGGCAAGATCTTCTCTGCCGTACTTTGTGAACGCCTGAAACCATTCTTCAACAACCTGATAGGTCCATATCAGTGCGGCTTTAGGCCTGGAAAGTCCACCATCGACCCAATATTCGGACTACGGCAGATCTTGGGAAAACCCCAGGAGTTTCAAATCGATACCCACCACCTTTTCATCGATTTTGAGGCCGCGTATGACAGCATCTACAGAGAAGATCTATAAATAGCAATGTCTAGTTTTGGCATCCCTCCCAGACTCGTGCGTTTGTGCAGGATGACGATGGAGAATGCGCACTGGTCCATCAAGGTCGAAAAGGACCTCACCGACACCTTTGATGTTCAAAAAGGCTTTAGGCAAGGCGACGCGCTGTCATGCGACTTCTTCAACATCATTGTTGAAAGAATAGTGCAAAACTCTCACGTCAACACTAGAG
This sequence comes from Dasysyrphus tricinctus, assembly GCA_963921185.1. NCBI lineage: Eukaryota > Metazoa > Arthropoda > Insecta > Diptera > Syrphidae > Dasysyrphus > Dasysyrphus tricinctus. The sequence goes on along the minus strand of OY992530.1, from coordinate 226,895,296 downwards.
GCACAGTCTTTCAAAAGTCAGTCCAATTACTTACGCTTTCGACATTAACATAATCGGACGAACAAAGCGTGATGTCAGTAGTACTTTTGTGAGTATTGAGAAAGAATACATGAAGATGGGGTTAACGGTGAATGAAAGCAAAATGAAATATATGCTGTCAACAAGAAAGGACACCCAACATTGACGTCTAGGACAGAACGTCACTATAGACAGCTATAATTTTGAGGTGGTGAGAGACTTTGTCAACCTAGGATCCGCTATAAACTCAGCGAACGACACCAGCGCTGAGATCAAACGAAGAATTACTCTTGCCAATCGCAGTTTCTTTGGGCTAAGAAGGCAATTGAGAAGCAAAGCCCTCTCGCAACCAAACTGTCCCTGTTTTAGACGCTTATCATCCCGGTCCTGATGTATGGTGCAGAGGCATGGACACTGTTATCGGTGGATGAGAACGCGTTAGGCTGTTTTGAGAGGAAAATTCTCCGGGTGATTTTTGGTCCCTTCTGCATAGATGGGGAATGGAGAGGAAGATACAACAACGAACTGTATGGGCTGTACAGCGACACCGACCTAGCCACAAAAGTGAAAAGCCAACGACTGAGATGGCTGGGTGACCTAGAGCGAATGGACACCAATGCTCCGGCCCGGAAAGTCTTTGAATCCAACCCCGTGGGATAGCGCAGTAGAGGGGGACAGCATAAAAGGTGGCGCACGCAAGTGGATGAGGACCTCAACCAACTTGTTATGCCAAACTGAAGACAGATAGCTAGAAACCGAGCCAGCTGGAAGAAACTTTTTCGTTGAGGCGCTGGTCCACTCCAGACTGTAGCGCTACCTTAAGTAAGTAAGTAACCTGTTAGTTCCTTGGTAATTCACATTTTTCACAGTTCACCAATGGTTTTATGGATCTGGGTTCTATTCCAGTGGTTCTGATTTCTGAATCCTTGTAAAAGGTGGTGCCCTAGTTGTTGGAGAACTGCTAGGTCCTTATGTCTAATGGTATTAGTTATTCGGGTGTTTTTTCGGGATCTACGAGCTGCAGATGTGCCTTATGTAATGGTAGCAACCATCATTTAAATCCCGAGCCATTCCCATGTTCGCACCTTTTCTGTTACGAATGTCTTGGAGGCTGGCCGTATGACCAAGAAGTGATCAATTTTTGTTGGAAGTTGCTTGTCTATACGTCGACACCCAACTGACTTTTAAATATAACTTTTTGATTTATTACCTTTTCAATTTATTTAATAAGACTTACTTTTTTTGGTTATTGAATCATATTGCTCATTAAATATTTCATTACCTACCTACTTATACTTGCTATTTTTGCCTTTGGATTTTAATAAATGGGCCTTACCTACCTTTGCTTTTATACCCAACAGGTAATGGTTTTTTTTATTTGTCACTCATAAAACAAAGCGACGACGTAGAAAGCAAAAGCTTAATGTAACATTCTACACAAAAATGGCAAAAACAAATTAAAATGATTTTCTTGGAAATTCACTGCAAGAGTTTCGTGGAAAAGCCTTTAGCTGCAATAATTTTTGCATGAGAGGAACCTTCTGAAAAATATGTAGGTACATATTGTATATAATATGTATGTCTATCAGAAATGATATTTAAATACAAACAAAATAACCAATTAAAGGACATGAAAGTTTTATATGGAAGTAACTTATTGTGGGTAAATTACATATACAATTCACGATTGGGTCGCACTCACTCACTCTTATGTGTCAAAGGAGCTTAGATAGATAGATAGATATATTTATTGTTACAAAGAAAATTACAGATTACGATAACATTTTGTATCTTACTACTGAAAATCAATATTATTTTGATGATTGTTAGTTTTAATTAAATATAAATACATTTTCCTTCAAATTCAAATCAATACTAGGAAAAAAACATTCATTTAAATTTTGTTTATAATTATATCACAGATAATGCTTAAATCTAATAAAAAAATGGTGTGTATAAGTAAAAAAATAAATAAATATATAAAAACAAGAAATAATAAATAAATAAATAAATTCAAAAGTAGATTATTAAATAGTAAATAAATAAATAAATAAATAGATAAAAGAATAAGTGAAAAATAAATAAACAAACAAACAAACAATAAAATAAATACATAAATAGTTAAATAAATAGATAAATAAATAAATAAATAAATTAACAAATTAACGAATAAATAAATAAATTGACAAATAAATAAGAAACAAAATTAATAGTGTGTACATATAAACAATTCAACTCAGTCAATAAATCAACTCATAAATTAACATATAAATAAATAATTTAAAATTTTAAATGCAACAATTAACATTCAGATAAACAAATTTATGTGAAAATTAATAATGGTATGGTAAACAAATAATAAAGTAATAAATAGGTAAAAAAAAAAATAAATAAAGAATGGAAAATGGCAATTAAAACACAGGGAAAAAAATACTTTTGGTTGTATTGTACTTAATAATTGGTTCAAGTTAGGTTTCTTATTAATATATTTTCACTAAATTCACATTTAAAAAAAAAATGTTCATTAAGAATTTCAAGTTTTTTATCTATTTTTAAAGTTTTTGTTTGTACATGTAACTCTTGCGTTGAAAAATGCCGAGTACTTTAAGGATCATTTTTAAGATTTTGTTTTGTATTATTTGTAATTTTTTCTTATGCATTTCGTTACAATTTCCCGAAACAGGAGATCCATATAGCAATATCGCTTGAAAAATAGCAATATTGCTTGAAAAATAACTTTAAAAATTATTAATTTGTTATGTTTACTCAGTAATGACCTATGCGGTTAAAAAGCGGATATAATAATCTAATACTAACGTTAATTTTATGTGTTTTATGTTTATGTGTTATGTGTCATTTTTGTGTGCTCCCTAAAAGTCAACTTCTTGTCTAAGTGAACAGTTGACCCAAGGGATCGGAGGAATATATGGCTATGTCATCAGCGTACATACCGAAATCACAATATTGTAACTCTGGAAAATCCGATCTATAAATATTAAAGAGTGTAGGAGATAGAACCGATCCTTGGGGAACACCTGCAGAAATAGATGTCGGAGTGGAACTTTTACCATTAATTGACACTATTAAATGTCTGTCACACAAGAACTTTGTATAGTCTTAATTAAAAAAAAAAAACAGGATATTCATTTATAATAAGCTTGTGTATGAGTGCGTTGTGCCACACCGTATCAAAAGCTTTTTCTACATCTAGCAGTACTAATCCTGTCGATTTTTTTTCCCTGAATTTTTCTTTCACATGTCTGGTTATTCTCAGAACCTGATGCGATGTGTTATGTTGTTGGCCGTTTTCGAAAACGTCAAATCAAAGTGAATTTCATCGTCATATTTTGACGCAGATTGCAATCGTCATATATTTACAATCGTCTTGTCTTGCAACAAATCGGTTTTATGAACGTTATTCAATTTACTCGCAAACGCATTTTATATTTACGAACACGCGTTCTGGTTTCTAAATTTTTTATTGTAAACTCGGTTTGTTGATTGCGCAACTGCACCGCAGGTAACGTTTTCGAACATATGACTTTAGCAGTTTGCGTTAAAGAACATTCTGCAAATGCATTTTTGACGCAGATGACGTTTTCGAAAACGGCCGTTTTCTGAAGCCGAATGGGTGCGCATTGCTGGCGGACGCACAGTGCGTCGACTAGTGGACAAAAATAAAAAAAATAAAAATGCAATTTCTTTGTTTAAAGCTCTAAACCTGTTCTGGAACATCTTGGAGTATTTGTTTTTGTTTTTCTCTTCTTCGTGGATTAGCAGGACTTTCGTTAGCAATTGAGGTAATTTAAGCTGCTGTGTGATTAAAGGTTGAAATTTTGTGCGAACAAGTTTAGCGCGTGTGAGAAAAATATTTTGCTTTTATAATTTTTTTTATTTAAATATTAAAAATGAATACATTGAGTACTGGTATGAGTTGTTCTTTTATTTTTTTCTTGTTTATTTGAATTTTGGTGATTTTTTGAAAAAATGTTCTTTTATAAGGCTTATAAACTGTATAAACTTAAGCTTTAAAAAAAATGTTAGCAAATGGCAGCAAAATCTTTTATGCCATTATGTTCTGTTGTTATTTTACCCTAAGAAAATGTTAACTTTTCTTGCTACTTCTTGCTAACCTTCAAAATATTTGACTTTTTGTAGGACAAGGTCAAACCATTAAAAATGAAAAAATTTTCGAAAAATGGATTTTTTTCGATAAAAACTCTAAAATTGAAGGTGTTATTCAATTTGTATTAAATGAATTGAAAATAAAAAAATGTCCTGTAACAACTAAGAGTGATTTGGCGGAAAAAGTGAGACTTTTTGACAAAAATTTGGAACGTAGGTGGAAAGCGTGTACACGAAAACACGCTCTTTTTGCGAGACGCCACGGAGTCTGGTTAAAATCTCCTTTTATAGCCAAACCACAATCAAGCGTTCGGTCGCGCCGACTTTGACATATTGAATAGAAACAATGGGATCTTATGGGGCAATCTTAAATGTTACCTCAGGCGTCGGGCTTGCCTCAGATCGTAAATATCGTAAGCCTGAGCCAAACGCCCGAATAGATCTATTTTCTATTTCGGTGGCGCTTTGACAGCTGAAATAGACGTTTTCTTTTTTTTGTGTTATTCTCTTTTTGGTGCGGGAAGTGTTTTGATAAATATTTAATTCAATTTTATATCTCAGATATAAAAGAGATTAGTAATTCTTTAAATAGTTAAACTAAAGATTGTGTGTTTGTTTTTATTAATAAGTACAACGAAAACAGCAGCAATACAAATCATTGTACATGTTTGAAGCTGATTTTGTTGCAGTTCAATATGCAGATTGGATATAATAGAACTATGGCAATTTATTAATGTGTTTCTTTTATCCTTTTATTTACATATCAATTGAATAAAACGAGACAGTGTTAACAAAAAACAACCAAACAAATAAACCAAATATTCCTGTGAAATTAATTGTTTTTGTTTAATTTTTTGTCATTTCCAAATACCTACAAATTTTTTTTTAATATTTGACAGCTATTTGACTGTTCTCTTTCTTGGGCATGTTCGATTGCCTGAATCAATTTAAGTTTCGGAGAAAGTGGTTACGTACACTGTGCCAGGTTCTGTAAAGATGAAAGCTGAAACAAAACACATGAGTTTCGTTCCATTTTTAAAAGTTTCTCGACGAATTTTGTCGATGCATGTTATAAAAAATGAGCACTGGTTTGCGTTCTTCGAAAGCAATAAAAGTTTTTCAGTTGACATATATGGTTACTTCACGTTCACACATAAGGTTAGTTTGTTAAGGGTTCTGATAGCAAATTGTGAAAATTTGTGAAAAGTTCCAAGGAATTTCACTAAACTATTATGTACCAAAGTAAATAAAGAAAGTTGAGCATTTTTAAATAAATAAAATCCATACATTTTATTGAAATATGAATAGATGTCAAACGGGACTTAAAATAAAGTTCTGTCTTACGTATAGGGGGGTTTACATGGATCAACAGTATGTCCAACATTGTTGATAACCACTGATGTTTGATCGTTTAAACGCAAAAAAACCATTTTGTCAACTGAGTTGTATGGGTTTCAAAATATTTTGAAAACTTATTCCGATTCCATCAAGCAATGTTGTCTACAATGTTGATCCATCTAAGCCCCTCTTATAGAATGATTTCTTTTATCCCTTCTAAATGAGTTTGAAGGGGAAATTTGGTCTTTTGTTTCCTTCGCACCTAATTTCAAAAAGAGTCAGAGAAAGAGAGTCATCGTGTAATAAGGGTCTATAACCGTGTTGGTAATATGGGACCATTTTTGGAATGAGAATTTCTGTGTGGTAAAAATTAATGATAATTAACATATATGTACAGATTATGATATGTGGTGAATATATGTGATGCGGAGTGGTGTGGTTGTATTAAAATCCTTTTTCCAATTTTTATCTTTTTCGCATCGTACAAACTTCATTATGACACTTTGACATTTACAAATGTCAAAAAGGTGTGTTAAGTTAATTTTTGCAAGAACTGTCACTGTTTTAGTCGTTTAAACTGGATTTTCTTAGGGCCAGTTGTACATCCATGGTTCAGCAAATTTTAACTCGCTGATTTTGGCGGATTAATTGTAGTCCAATGATGGTTTAAGGTTCAAGTAAGTGGTATAAGCCATGTATGTGCTTGAACCATTGTAACTTCGTAGTTATTTCGCCGAAATCAGTGGGTTAAAACAGCGGAGCCACCGATCAAAATTTGAAACACGTTTGTAAAATGATTATCCCGATACTCTTGTTTAAACAAATTGTGAAATAGTTTCATACTAATATTAATCGACTAGTTATTTTAAAAAAATGTTCAGGATCCTGATTTTTCATTGCTTCATAATTGAGAACAAAAAACCATACGTATGCCTGCTCAAATTTAGCTCCTGATCCCACCGCTGCTTTTGTTCATAAATAAAAGAGAGACTTTTTGACCACCTCTTCTGTGAAGAATTTTCATTGTGTTAATTTAAAGGAACAGAACTTTTGTTCTGTCATATTCGTAATTTGTCAACGCCCGAAGCTTGAAGCTACATTCTGTTTTGCAAATTTAAGGGTCGCGCTTTTTGACACAGATTATCGTAAAGTCGATAAAACGCCCGTCAAAGCGCGACCGACCGAACGCGAGATTGTGATTTGGCCATTATTCTTCCAAAAAGCATTCTTAATTTTCTAGAAAATGCAATATCTTGTGAAAAACCAAGTACTAGCCGTGGAAGACCGCTAAAAGCATTTTCTGATTTATCTCAGAAAACCAAAAAACGTAGAGTTTGTGAGCTTTTAGAATCTAACTCCACTGAAGAGCTAAATTTTGCGGCAAAAATGTCAAAGCGTTTATCAGGTGGCGAACCTGAAGAAGAAGATAATTAAAGAATATTGACACCACAAGAGGCATTGGCATTATATCTGGACCTAGATCTTTCTGAACAAAAATACAATGTACTGCGTTCGGTTGTCAATGCCTTACATAAGAATTGCTTTCCGAGTTTATATAAATTGAGAAAAGTTAAAAAGTTGATGCTTCCAATTAAAAGAGAGGTTACCGAAAATTCGGCCGCAGTTGATTTTCAGGAAATTCTTAACAAGACTGGCGAAAGTATTGCTGAAATTTCAGGAATACATCATGACACAACTGCAACGCTTGTTTGCAAATGGGGCTTTGATGGGAGTTCTGGCCATAGCCAGTATAAGCAAATTTTTAGAGATTCAGAGAGCACAGATGAATGTATGTTTTTAGTAGCATTATCGCCTTTGAAATTGGTGGATGATAGTACTGGCATGGAGTTTTGGAAAAGCCCACGATCTTCTTCAACCATGTTTTGTCGACCAATTAAATTTATGTTTATAAAAGAATGTCCAGAGCTTGTGAGAAATGAGGAGGCTAAAATGAAATCTCTCATAGGTAAGCCTACTAAGCGTTTATTTTTGTGTTGTAGTTTGCTAAATGTGATTTATTATCAGTTTAAAATTCAACATTTAACCAAAAAACTTCGAATTTAAAACTGTGTGTCCAAGTGTGTCCATTAAAATCTGTACTTTTGAGTTGAAAGTGTCTTGTCTTCTCATAAAATTTTTTTTTTAAATGTTGCTTTTTTTGTAAGAAAATTCCTATTTCATTATAGACCAGCTCACTTCGACGTCTTTCACTAAAAGAGGTTTTAATTTCAAAATTTCATTCAAGTTGATGTTTACTATGGTTGAAGGCAGTATATGTACCCTGCACTCATGGATAAGATGTTTTGAATGTCTATTACATATTTCTTATAGACTGCCTTTCAAATCATGGCGAGTACTGCAAGGTTCTAAAAACAAAACAATTTTTAACGAAAGAAAACGTCACATTCAAACATTGTTCAAAAGTAGATTGGGTCTCATTGTTGACAAGCCCAAGCCAGGATTTGGGTCAACGAATGATGGAAACACGGCAAGACGTTTTTTTCAAAATTCGAAAATTTCTTCCGAAATAACAAGACTTGATGAACAACTCATTTATAAATTTTCAATCATATTAAGAGTCTTAGCTTCTGGATTCTCTATTGATATAAATAGGTTTTCTGAATTGCTATATGAAGTTAAAGAAAAATATCTTGAGCTCTACAGTTGGTACTATATGCCTATAAGTGTCCATAAGCTTCTGATACACGGTCCACAAATAATTTCATCTTTTGAAATACCTATAGGACAGCTTTCTGAAGAAGCACTAGAGGCAAGTCACAAAGAGTTCCGTAGAAATCGCCTTTCTCATACAAGAAAATCATCCCGGATCAATACAAATGAAGATCTCTTGACAACATTACTTTTAAAGTCTGATCCTTTTATTTCTAATCTAAGAAAAACGGATTCAAGACTTTCAAAATCGGACCAAAGTGATATCAGGCCATATATCAAAGTGGATGAAAATTTTACAAATTTATCATCTTCATCAATTACACTTGAAGACTCTAATAGTGATCTTTTTTCGTAAAAGTTTATCTTTATTTTTTTTTCCTTATTATTAAAACATTGTTATAAATATTTATTTTTGTGAGCAATAAAACCATACCTGATACTATATACTTCGTAAAATCTTTTATTACTATATGTTCTGTGGTTGTTTAATATATTATAACTTTTGTGTAACATAAAAATCATGAAATGAAAATGAAAAATCGTACAAGAAGCTTTCATACAACTAGCTTTTTGTCAAGAGTGGGTGTGGTAGGGGGCGTAAAAATTCCTTAAATTAAGTGAAATCTGTAATTTATTTCATTTACTAAAAAATTTTGTGCACAGTTACATTACTTTTAGCCTCCCATTCAACTGAAGACCTGAGGTTCGATCCTTTGATTTCAAATTTAAGAAAAAAAAAAGAACTAAAAAAAGAAATTGCACAATTTACATATACAAAATACTGAAGGGGTTGACAAATCTTTGGCTGCGTTTACTTTTTCTACCATTGAAGATTTTGAAAATAGAACTCCGATTTCTGATTTTTTAAAGAAGAATTGTTTATTTTTGTGCACAAATTTCTAGTTTTTGGTCTTGTTTATTTGTGTTGTCAGAATTTATCTAAAAAATATTATTTTAAAATCATGTATTTGTGTAGTATTTTTCACTATTTAAAGGAGGCGTGGCAGGGGGCGAATAGCGTTAACAATATTTTGTGTTTTTCAACTCACTAACTAATTCAAATTTCCAAAAAAAATTTTCAAATCTTACAAGCGGTTTATTAGAAGTAAACAATATAAAAAAGTGGGCGTGGCAGTGGGTGGATAGGGTCCAAACTATTTTTTGTTTTTGAAATTATCTAGAAAGTCAAATTCTCTAAATTTTATTAAAATCATGCTAACCATTCTTAAGATATAAACCATTCAAAAGTGGGCGTGGCAGGGGGCGTGAAAATTTCGTTAGATTTTAGAAAATTTCTTTTTTATTACATTTACAACAAATTTTGTATGCAAAGTCTACCGTTTGGGGCTTCTTCAAAAGTGGGCGTGGCAGGGGGCGTGAAAATTTCGTTAGATTTTAGAAAATTTCTTGTTTATTACATTTACAACAAATTTTGTATGCAAAGTCTACCGTTTGGGGCTTCTGACTCTTTGCTTCTTGAAAATTTGGGTGATATTTCGGTTTTTGGGTCTTATGACATTTCTGGATTTGGGCGTTTTCGATTTGGGCTATAAAATTTAAAATGGAAAATATCGTAACACCGAAAATATTAGTCAAAGCACCCAAATTCATTGTCATATCCCCCTAATCCAAGGCAAAAATACAACAACAAATTATTCAGGAATTATTTGATCGTTGACATTTAAAAATTTGGGCGTTATTGTTTTGGGCGATAAGACCTAACGCCGTATCTACGAGGTTATTAAAAACTGGATCGTAATTTGGATTATCAGTAGCATTATTAGCAAAAGTGGTAGCAAGGACGTTTGCTTTGGCTTCGTTAGAAGTAAAAACTTCCCCTGATGACTCAAGGGCTGGTATTTGCGTATTTTTCTTTTTAATTATCTTATGAATGTTCCAAAACGGCTAAGGACTAAGGATGTAACATACACAGTTTGCTGAGATTTGTTGTGCTATCAGTTTGTTGAGATAGTTCATTTCTTGTAAATCATATTATTGCAGTCGAAATCTTTGCCATTTTCTTCTAAACATATTTCTGGTTTTAATGAGACCTAAAAATAAGCGAGGTAGAACAATGGCTCGTTTGTTGATAGATTTATTGGGGACTGACACATTAATACTTTCTAAAATGCTTTTTTCTAAATAATCAACACAGGAATCTATATCTTGAAAACAATTACGTATGCAAGCCCCTCCCCCGTTGGAGGCCCCTCCTAGTCGGGGGCCTCGGGCATTGCACCAGTTGCTCCAGTGGACGCTACGGCCGCCCTGTCAACAATTTTTCTTTAAAAAAATCACTTTTAGCTAAGGCTACCTTTGAGAGGAAAATCATTTTCCCAAAATGGTTATAAATGGTATGTACCTGCCAAAGAACCATTTTGGTTTATTTTCAATTTTCTTGAAATGGTTTATCTGTTTAGTAACCCTTGTTCATTCAGAAGCTAAAAATGTATTGTGTACCAAAATTTTCAAAAGTGTTTTTCATAACTAACGAGGTTTTAACACTCTTTCGAATATTTAAAAAAAAAAATGTACCAAAAGATACTTTTGTAGTAAGTATCATCTCGGTATCGGTCTCGTTTAATTTAGCCTTGTGTGGTTAACCTTTTTAATGGAAGTTATTGTAATTTGTCCGATTTGTCGAATCGAAAATTATGACATATGTATAAATGCATATGTATCTACGTTTCGAGTTCCCTAGAATCAGATTCCATCATTTTTAGAGGAATGTCTGTGTTTGAACGTACGTTCGTGCGTTTGTTTAAAATTTGTAAAAATATTCAACAACTACTTAGTTCTTTTTTTTTGATGAAAAAACTACAAGAAACCTTTTGAAAAATCGACCATTTAAAATCGAGTAGCTAATTATGGTTTTGAAAATTAAATTTTTCTGTATATTAAAAAAATTCTTAAAATTTGCATACCTACGTACCAAATTTTTTCTTTAAAAATATTTTGAAAATTGTATACCTAGGCTAATAAGAAAATATCTTTCCGAAACGATTTTTGTTTTTGCATAAACTCACATTTATACAAGAAATAAGATTTCATACTTTTTTCACCTCAAACTACATTTAACAGGAGCTGTTTTAGTGAACTAATAAATATTTTTCTCCAATAATATCCATGTCCTTATTTGCTATAATTTTTAAAACCATAAGCTCCTTTGACACATAAGAGTGAGTGAGTGCGACCCAATCGTGAATTTTATATGTAATTTACCCACAATAAATTACTTCCATATAAAACTTTCATGTCCCTTAATTGGTTATTTTGTTTGTATTTAAATATCATTTCAATATGTACCTATCTACATTATATTTCAGGAAGCTCCTCTCATGCAAAAATTATTGCAGCTAAAGGCTATTCCACGAAAATCTTGCAGTGAATTTCCAAGAAAATCATTTTAATTTGTTTTTGCCATTTTTCTGTAGAATGTTACATTAAGCTTTTGCTTTCTACGTCGTCGCTTTATTTTATGAATGACAAATGAAAAAACCATTACCTGTTGGGTATAAGAGCAAGGGTAGGTAAGGCTAATTTATTAAAATCCAAAGGCAAAAATAGCAAGTATAAGCGGGTAATGAAATATTTAATGAGCAATATATGATTCATAGATTAAGAGCCCACAGCAGATTTTGGGTGTGAACGATAGCAAAAAAAGAAGTATGAGCGTCGTCGTAAGCTCCATTAAAGACTATTAAAAAAATCAAAGTCTTGCAGTCCACAACTGGGGCCTTTGCGAGAAACAGTGCATCGAAAAAAAATATGAATGCAACTTCGAGGATAATCGTGTTAGCCAAAATTGGTTTTCACTCATCCCTTGAGAAGCTCCTCGGATCACTTATCCTTGAATCTGAGACCATTTGAGTGTATAGTTCGCTCTACCGGACCGTTTAAAAAATTCAAAATTCTAAGTGAAAAACGGTTTTTTTAAACAGTCTGGCAGGGCGAATTAAAAACTCAAATGATCTCAAATTCCGTGATATGGGATCCGCGGAGCTTATCTAGGGAGGGGTGAAAACTAATTTTGGCTAACACGATTTTCCTCGAAGTTGCATTCATATTTTTTTTTTCGATGCACTGTTTCTCGCAAAATCCCCAGTTGTGGACTGCAAGACTTTGATTTTTTTAATAGTCTTTAATGGAGCTTTCGACGCCCATACTTCTTTTTTTGCTATCGTTCACACCCAAAATCTGCTGTGGGCTCTCGGTCTATCAATAAACAAAAAAAGTAAGTCTTATTAAATAAATTGAAAAGGTAATAAATCAAAAAGTTATATTTAAAAGTCAGTTGGGTGTCGAGGTATAGTCAAGCAACTTCCAACAAAAATTGATCACTTCTTGGTCAAACGGCGCGGCAGCGGCGATTTAGAAGGAGCCTCCAAGACATTCGTAACAGAAAAGGTGCAAACATGGGAATGGCCCGGAGATCTCTTTATGTACCTTTTCAATTAGTTATTTCATTTCAACTTCAACTGAGGAAACAAATCTAACCCTACCCTAATCCAACTCTATTTTAACGACAAATGTGAGGAAATTATGCTCCGAAACAAAGGTTTTGTGATGTTCTCAAAAGTTAAAGCCAAATTATAATCAAAATAAACAAATCTACTGAGATAAACGCTGCATAAGGAATAAGAAAGAGGATAAGAATGATTTTGTGTTCCTCCTTGTTCTACAAGATGAAATCTTGAAAATCATCAATTATTTGCATTCCAAACTGTTACAGTCGGAAAATATCGATGCCTCAAGAACTTGCGATAAGTGGAGTGTTGGGTAAATGTTTGTTGACAGAAAATTGCTTAAGATCAAGATTATTCACTTCGATCCTCAACAGCGTTTCCGTGTTACTATTTTCTACCCCATGATTGACATTATAATATCATTACAGATTGAGAGCAAGTTAACTGGAATGAAGAATGTATTAAATACTTATGAAGTTTTGCAAACTTCCTTTTTAAACAAACTCGTCAAAGAGTGACTTGGAAGAAAAAGCTTATAAGTTTTCTGAAAGATTTTAGCAAGACGTAGATAAGATATCATCTGATTTTTTTTCTCAGTTGCTTTCTATCAGGTCAAAATTTTTGAAAGATATCACTTCCATGAAAAATGGCAAGGAATTGCCCATGTTGTTGATAGTTAATAACTCTTCACTGTCTTCGAGCTATCCAGATGTAGAGTAAGTGTCGCAAATATGGCCCACGTTCTTTATATGACCCACTGCAATATTTTATGAATAAAACATAGTAGGCACTGAACTAAGCGTTCAAATCAAACACATTCAAACCGGTATTGCATCATTGTGTTTAGGAGACAATAGGCTGTCAGTGGTAGAAGTGAGCGCATTTGATGATTTTTTTTCGATTTCGTTGTAATTTTTAGGTGAGTTAACTTAAGGATTTTTGAATCAAAATTTTTGGAAATTAAATAATATTTTTCTTTTAATACATAGTGTTATATTTGGTTTAATTAAATATGAAATTAAAATTTGGATTGCAATTAAATGAGTGTGTTCAAAATTAAAAAAGGGGAACACTCACAGTGTCCATAATATGGCCCACTCCGGGTGTTTCAAATATGGACCAGTGGGCCATATTTGAAACATGTTTTAAACTGAAGTTGTTCGTTTTTTATTCGTTTTAAGGAAACACATCATGGCTTCAAGTGCTAAAAAATCTACAAAACATCGTCAAAATTGGATACAAGAAGACATGATCAAAGCAATCACTGCATGTAAGGAGAAAAAAATGGGGTTCCTAAAAGCATCCAAAGAATTCAAGGTACCTAAAACCACACTACGGCGTTTGGTAGCAGAGTCTAAAAAGCCTTTAGAAAAAGTTGTGAATGCAAAACTAGGCAGAAAACCAACTTTTCCGCCAGAACTCGAGGATTCCTTGGTTGATTATATTCTCCAAATGGAAGGAAAACTCTTTGGACTTACTCGAAATGACATAAGATCATTAGCATTTCAGGTTGCATTAAGAAACAATTTACCAAATCCGTTTTCACTGGTAAATGAAGCTGCAGGTAGAACCTGGTTGCGATTATTCCTTAGGCGTCATCCGTTGCTGTCGTTCCGTCAGCCGACTGGAACGTCATTTGCTCGAGCAAGTGGATTTTCTAAAGAAAACGTCGAAATTTTTTTCAACAACTTTGAAAAACTAATGGTAACGTATCATTTTTCTCCAGACAGAATATTTAATGTGGACGAAACAGGAATTTCGGTTGCTCTGAATAAAATACCGAAAGTGTTGGCGCTTAAAGGCCGAAGACAGATAGGAGCACTAACATCAGGTGAAAGAGGTTCGTTGATAACCTCAATTTTGTGCATGAGTGGTGGGGGATCCTTTGTACCACCAATGTTTATTTTCCCAAGGAAGAGGGATAATCCTATTCTTATGAAAGGTGCACCACCAGGCTCGATTTACGCTCATCATCCATCCGGATGGGTTCAAATGAATTTATTCACAAAGTAGTTCAAACACTTTTTGGAAAAAGTAAAGCCATCCGCATCTTCACCTGTGCTTCTATTAATGGACGGGCATGCAAGCCACACACGGAATATTGAACTTGTGGACTTGGCTAGGAATAACCATGTTCATATTCTTTCCCCCACACTCAAGTCACAAAATTCAACCACTAGACAAGACATTTATGGGACCCCTGAAAAAATATTTAACGGAAGAAATCAGACGCTGGGTAATCAATAACGCAAGGCCCTTGACACATTACGATATAATTGAGTTATTCGGGCGGTCCTATTTAAAAACTCAATCAGAGAAATCGCTGTGAGGGGGTTTGCTGCAACTGGCATATGTCCTTTTGATAGAGATATCTTTAAGGACCATGATTTTTTGCCAGCAGAGGAGCAAGATGCATCCATATCCAATGAAGAAAATCCTGATGGAAGTAAACAGACGGAACCAGCAGAGAAACAAGATACATCGATAACTAATGCAGAAAATTCAGTTGGAGATAAACAGACCGAACCAGATTCAGGAGAACCTTCTACTTCTGCGGGAATAAAGTCCATTGCTGAAACATTGAAATCTAATTCAAAACCAGAACAAAACGAAATTAATTTATTGGCTTCATCTTACATAACGCCTCATGAAATTTCTCCCATTCCCATCCGAAAAAAGAAAATATCAAGCCGTGGAAGAAAACGCGGAAAATCTGAAATTATTTCATCTTCACCATACAAGAAAGCCTTGGAAGAATCCTTTAAGAAAAAAGAAGAAAAAAAATCAAAGAGGCCAAAGGCATGTGAAGAAGTCAAAAGTATTTTGGAAAAGAAGGTAGGTACATCAGACTATGATAGGCTTCAGCTTTATTTTTTTGGTTTACATTTCAGAAGGTTCTAAAGAATTTAAAACTAAGAGACAAGAAAATATCTCGTAGAATATCATCAGATGGGAGTCCTGACCGAACAAATCAGCAAGATGCCAAATGCATTTATTGTTCCAGCTTGTTTTCCGATGACAAGGGAGGAGAGACATGGGTCCAATGCGTTTTATGTACAATGTGGGCTCATGAAGACTGCTCGGGAAATGAAAAGCAGTATTTTATATGCGAATTCTGCATGCCTTAACAATACAAAACATTTGAAAAACATTGTTTCAAATATGGACCACCCTAGTCCATATTTGAAACTAAGTGGGCCATATTACAAGCCTTTTTTTTTTTTTTTAAATGAAGTTCCTCTAATTTTTTGTGTATAATTTTTTATTACGTTATTATTTATGTTTTTAATAATTATAAAAGACAGTTGTGTAAATACTTTTTAAGACTGATTAATAAATAATTAACATATGAATTCCAGTTGAATTTTTCATTTTATTTTAAAAGAAGTTAAGGGTGGGCTGGGCCATATTTGCGACACTTACTCTATGCATCTCTTTTAATGTTCTTGGCTTTTCCTGTTACTGCAGCAAAAGCAAAAGAAAGGATTGTGTGATAATTAAGCTGCCAAAGAAAGGTAACCTTAAGAATTGAAACAATGAGAGTGGTATCACCTTTTTGTCCGTTTTCCCAGAACTAATGGCAACCATCATTCTGGAGCGGATAAAGGATAGCATCGAGTCTACACTCAAGGCATTAAGCTGGCTTCGGCAGTAAAAAAGAAAGAGATAGATAAAGCAATAGCTGCTCACATTTATGATCCAAAAAATAAAGAGCCACACTCAATTTCATCTTTTAACAATAATTTTAAACTTATTTATAAAAAATGAAAACAAACCACATAAACTAGACGCATACGAATCAATTCACATATATGTACTTAAACAACAACTTGATGAATTTAGAACCGGGACCAATTGATTCTCATTTATTTAACGTCATCAAGAAGAAGAAGAAATAATAACAACTGTTTTTCATTACTCTTTTTCTAACTCTCTTTATTTTGTTTTACTTTCTCTAAGTCTAATTTCTACTTTCCTTGTGATTGATCTCTTTGTACTTGTTTAATTGTCGCTCGCTGATGATGGTTCCGCAGCCGAGAACCGAAATGCATTCGTATTAAAAATAAAAGTTTAAATTAAAAAATAAAAGTTGTTGTTTTTCAATTTAGTTTTATTTTGTTTTGCTTTTATTTGATGATATTTGCGGTCTATAAGGTGTAAAAACTATGTTTTAAATAATTGTACAGACCACAAACTTGGCTACGACATTTCGCGATTAAATTGCTTAATTAAATTAAAACTTGTGTTGTACCATTTTGGAAAGTACATTAAACAGGCCAATTTTTATCAAGTTTGCCACTTATGTTCTCGTACATTTTTTTCCCTTTATTATTTTTCAAACTTTGGTGAAAAAAAATATTGAATTATTTTTGAATAAAAAAATAATATAAAAAAATTATTACACAGATAATGCATCAGCTGGTATTAAAATTTATCACCCATCATTTAGAACGGTTATTCAAGAATATTATAAAAATATACAAAAATAATAAGAATCCTTTATGGGTGGCCGTTGTAATTAGGTATTTTAGGCGACCCTGAATTTTTAAACATTTTTCGAAAATAAATTATACCATGGAGACCACAAGAAAAATATTTTTTTCTGAGCAAAGGCCTGCTATCACCAGTTGCAGTATTATCCACTAATAACGGGACACCCTGTATATGCATATCATTTATTGAAAGTCCAAATAAATATAAAACCAGATTACATTAATAAGTCATAAATAAGGAAATAGATAATAACCAATATTATTTATAAGTATAACTATGTATTGTATATGTAGAAATGTATTAATAAAACAAATTAACGGAAAATTATAACAAAATAAATCAAAATCACAAAATTCCTTGTACATTAATGATAACGAACAGATGAACTTAAGATTATAAGCAAAATTTTAATATAAACCTAAATTTTTTGCTATTCTTTTTAGGTAACCAGTAACCAGTAGGTACGGTTTAAATCATTAATCTTTTTCATTACTCGTGCTATTTTTTTATTTCTAAGAACATTTTTCTTCTTTTTACGAATATATTCACCATTTCTGACCCTTTCCACTTGCGCTTTTGCAAATAAAAGCTCGTTTTTCAGGTCAGTAATAAGCTTATATAATCCTGCTTTTCTTTTTCCAACCAAACTTTTCAACCGGCGATGCCAGGCCTCAACATTGTTCTGGGTCCTCGGAAATACCACCGTATTTGCTTTTGTACTGCCAAAAATGGACCAAAACTCTGGTAGATGCCTCTCTTTTATGTAATTTTTCTCAAACCAGGTTGAAAGTTTCAAAATGTCGTCATCTTCAAACTGACTACGTAACGAACCGTAGTATTGCGTGACCTAATCAGCTGGAACAAAAGCCAAACTTTACTCATGCGAACCTGAAGAGCGAAGATTTCATTGTTCCCATACTTCTGTACTAATCTGAAAATATAGTTTAAAATATTTATTCATAGCAAATAAACTTTTACTTCTTAAACAGACCTTTCCTTCTGATGGACTCTTCTCCAAATGATCTGCCCAAAGTGAAAAAGGCAAGGCATAGAGCTTAAAAGTTTTTTTGTCATCAAGCTGAAAACAAGTGACACAATATCTCTTTCAACTCTACCATGGATTGAAAAAAGCTGTCTCATTATGGTTGGAACTACGTCAAAAGTTCCATCCATGATCCAACAATCGCTGTCATTCAACAATTGCAATGCCGATTTTGTTGCAAAAATTTTAAAATTTGTTTATCGTCAACAAATTTCTCCGACTGAGAAAATAATTCCCCTTCAAGAACATATAGACTTAGAGGGATGTCTATGTCGTCCAAAGTTTCAGGTTCTTTTGCCATTGGAACAGGTCTTCTAACTCTTTCAATTTTTTGTTTTTGGGCTTGTTTTGATGGCAAATAACACTGACTGCAAGATGGAGTATTAACCACAGATTGTTGGACAATCTGACTTGTTCTCATTGCACCTTTTTCAGCACACATTTTTAATGAGTTATTGGCTGCTATCACATCTTTTTCACTGGCTATTGGTTCATGCGTGTGGTAACTGGATTGTTTTAAGATATTTTGCACGTTTTCTGTACCACTCGTCACTACCCGCGATTTACATTTATATTTTATTCTTTGAGAACAAGCCCAATTGTATGTTCCCACTTTCGTAACTCTTTCTAAACAAAATGCATATCCGTCAACTAATAATTATTTGTCTTTTCCTTTATTTGACTTCACAATCGATATATTCATTTTTAATAACAAAATAGCACTTTTAACACTTAAATTTGCACAAGCTCTTAAACATCAACGAAATTAATGAACACGTGGTAGTTTTGACAGATCAATTAAATTGCTGCAATTGTTTTGCAATTGAGGATTATGATCAAAACAATTCATGTACAAATGTGAGAGAGATGCAGACAATTACGAAGAAGAAAATGAGAAAGAGAAAATAAGAACAAGATACCATTTTTTTTTTGTTTATTTTTTAATAGATTCAAAGACTTATGAATTATCATAGGTATGTACCTACATGATATTGTTCAAGGGAAGTATATCACATTATTATGCTAATGAAAAATGATTATGATAATATTCTTAAAAAAAGTATTCTGTTTTCAAAATTCTGTATTTGAAAATGCTGTAAATAGGCTGAAATATTATCAAATACAGAATTTTGAGCTACAGAATTTCGAGATACAGAATTTTGAAATGCAGAATTTTGACCAACCAGAATTTTGAAATACAGAATTTTGACTAAAAGTATTTTGATCATACCGTATTTTGAACATACAGTATTTTGAAATACAGTATTTTGAGATACAGTATTTAAAATACAGTATTTTGACCCCAACCCAGTCGTGACTTTCCAGGTTTCGCAAGCATATAACAGCACGGATTTGACATTGGATTCGAAGAATCTCAACTTAGTGCACAAGGAGATTTGACTGGATTTCCTAATTGGGGACAGATTACCGAAGGCAGTACGAGCTTTATTTATTCTACTTTTAACGTCCAGATCCGTACCACCGTTTGCAGAAACAATACTGCCAAGGTAGTTAGCTGTTCAACTTCTTCCACGGGCGTCTCCTGTAGAATAATACGCTGCTGTGTGGACATGCCTGTGAGCATTTTATTTTTTCTGTTTGCTGTTTATTCTTAGACCACTCGACTTTCCCTTCACTTGCAGTGTTGCACTTATACCGTTCAGCAAATTTATGTTATTTGACAGGATACATAATGCCATTGGCATAGTCTAAATGACTGAGCCTTTCAAACAGTCTCCATTTAATACCCTGTCGCTCTGCTGTACCAACACTGGATGTCAATCAATACGTTCGTCCATCGCCAGCAGGACGAGAATTAAACGATAGAACATCCTCTTGTTTCACATCCTGTTGCACTATGAAGGAATGGGATTGCTGCCCATTGCTTAAACCAAAACACCTTTGGGTTGTTGTAGGACTTCTTAATAAGCGCAACAATTTTTGCTCTTCAACGCAACGATCTCCATATATTTTCTCGGTTAACTCAATCTTCGGCCTTCTCAAAATAAACGAATATGAGGTTAAGCGGTTATTTAAGTTCCATCGACTGTACAAAGACGATACGCACACCATCGACCCAATATTGATTTTAGTTTGTAAATGTTGATGCAATCAATTAAGGCTTAACACTTGGCTTGGTGGTTAATCAAATTTAAGCAGGTGTTCTTTGATTGCTGTAACTGCTTCGTTTATAGGAATAGATGGAAAAAGGGCTGTTACATCAAATGAAATCATTATTTCGTCATCTTCAACTTCAATCTTTTCTACTTTTTCCAAATTCGAAACAGATCTAAATCAAATAGGTAAACTACCACGAATTTGGTATAGATATGTCGATGACACACTTGCAGTCGTGAAAAAATCAGATGTTGATTTGGTATTGGAAACAATTAACAATCGATTTCCAAGCATTAAATTTACTTTTGAAAAAGAAGACGATAACCTTCACATCCTGGCTTTCCTCGACTTGGAAATCAAACGAGAAAACAAGAAAATCGAATTCAGTGTTTACAGAAAACCAACATCAACAGATCGTTACTTAACCAATGATTCATTTTGCGCATACAGCCAAAGAATTGCCGCTTTCAACTCAATGGTATACAGATTATGCCGTCTACCTTTAACGATCGAAAACTATATGAAAGAATACAAACAAATAATACAAATAGCCAATGTCAATGGATATGATAAATCCATCATTGACCATCTGATTAAAAAACACTCAAAGAAGCTAAAACGAAACAACATAAGTACCTACATTATTCGATCAAAATAAAAACACAGACAAACACCATCGTATCACATTGCCCTTTGCCCCGAATGTCACCAACAAGTTAGTGCATGTTTTCGCCAAAGCTGAAATGAATATCGTCCACACCAACAACAACAAACTAAAATCAATATTGGGATCCACAAGAGACCACATACTGACTAATCGACGCAGTGGCATATATCAAATCTCTTGTTCAAATTGCGACAAAAAATACATTGGACAAACGAGAAGAGCTGCTGAGACCAGATTTAATGAACATCTTCGTTCGGTAAAAAAGAAAGAGATAGATAAAGCAATAGCTGCTCACATTTATGATCCAATATAAAGAGCCAAACTCAATTTCAACTAGACGCATACGAATCAATTCACATATACTTAAACAACAACTTGATGAATTTAGAACCGGGACCAATTGATTCTCATTTATTTAACGTCATCAAGAAGAAGAAGAAATAATAACAACTGTTTTTCATTACTCTTTTTCTAACTCTCTTTATTTTGTTTTACTTTCTCGAAGTCTAATTTCTACTTTCCTTGTGATTGATCTCTTTGTACTTGTTTAATTGTCGCTCGCTGATGATGGTTCCGCAGCCGAGAACCGAAATGCATTCGTATTAAAAATTAAAGTTTAAATTAAAAAATAAAAGTTGTTGTTTTTCAATTGAGTTTTATTTTGTTTTGCTTTTATTTGACGATATTTGAGGTCTATAAGGTGTAAAAACTATTTTTTAGGTACAACACATGTTTGTGTCTACAACCATAACCAATAAAATTGTCATTTAATCTACTAAAGTAATTTTTTAACATTTTATCAGATGCAATAATTAAGTTACAAAGTTAAGTAAACACTACGACGACGAATGGATGACTAATATTGTTTTTTTAATTTGCATTGCATTTAAAAATAACCGTTCTTAAATAAAGGCAGTAACATTTAACACTAGTTGCTGGATTTTTTTTTTTTAATATTTGTTTTAATTAATTTTTTAATAAAAAAATGATTAAATATTTATTTTCATCAAAGTTTGTAAGTTAATAAAAAAGGCAAAAAACTGAAAACTTTCGTGGCAAATGTTAAAAAATCTCCTTTTAATGTACTTTCCCAAATGTTAAATCACAAGCTTCTATCTACAGCAATAACACATTAAATTGGCTTTTAATCTACTAGAGAAGATTTTTAACACTTTCTCAAATCAAAATTTACTTGTTATAAAATAGGCATTGAAATGCATAAAAAAGTATTATTTGCAAATATTGTCAAATCTGTCATTACATAACGTATAACGTTGTTATACTGGTTTCGTCAATTAAACGCATTTTTGAATTTGATTAAATTAATACTGATTAAGAATGTCACAGTATACGCCGCTGGAGTATGCAAATATGCATTTAATATACGGGGAATGTAGAGGAAGCGCTAAGTCCCCTTTCACACGAAGAAACAAGTTGCTGGAGATTTTTTTGACGTTTTCTTTTAATCTCCTTAAAAATCTCTTGTACCTTTCACACAAGAAAACAAATCTCCAGGCAATTTTTGAAATTTCCTTTGAAAGTCTATTGGTTGAACACACCTAAACCTAGATGTGAAAGGAAATGTCAAAAAATCTCCTCAAATCCTCGACCGGGGAGATTCTGTTCGCCCCTCTTTCCTCCTGCCCTTCTCACCCAGGAAATAAAAGTTGCTGGCAACTCAGTTTCCTCGTGTGAAAGGGCACTAACGCAGCTGCAGCACTCTATAGAGAGCGATATCCAAATGCGCGACATCCGGATTATCGAGTGTTCATCAGAGTCCACCAATGTTTTTCAGAAGGACGAATGCCTGGTAATGGACTGGGCAGCACTAGCGGAGGAAGTTTACCGCGAGAAGAAAATGATGGTATTGTGCTGAATGAAATTGAAGCAGATTCAACTATATCAACACGGGTGATTGCAAGACGAACAGGGATCGCAAAATCATTAGTTCATAAGGTATTGCAAAAATATAAATTTCATCCTTTTCATTTCACGCGTGTCCAGACTCTGCTACCAAGAGATTTCCCCGCAAGAGTTATTTTTTGTCAAAAAATGTTGGAAAAAAATTCACGAAGATCCCGAGTTCTTCAAAAAAATATTGTGGAGTGATGAGTCGTCTCTTAAAAGGGATGGATATTTCAATATCCATAATTTACTTATGTAGCTGGCGACTGGAAAATCCAAATTTAATGCGTGAGGTATCCTGAATGGACAAATTATAGGCCCTTTTGAATTACCAGGCAACTTAGATGGTGAAGCCTATCTTAATTTCTTGCAAACTAATTTGCCAACTCTATTGCAAGAAGTGCCCGAGGAGCTAAGGAATTCAATGTGGCTTCAAAACGATGGATGTCCTGCTCATTATGCTGTAAATGTAAGGAGGTACTTGAATCGAACGTATCCCAACAGGTGGATAGGCCGTCTGGGCCCAATTTTGTGGCCACCACGTTCGCCAGACCTAAATCCTTTGGAATTTTTCTACTGGGGGTGCCTGAAAGAAATGGTTTATACTAAACCAATTACATCCATTACGGAACTGCGTCGCCGTGTTCAAGATGCTGTGATGAAAATAAATGAGCGCCAATATGCTCGTTTTATTGAGAGGTCCTCCATTAGAAGATGCAGAGCCTGTATCACAATGAATGGGGGACAGTTTGAACACTTGATATAAATTTATTTAAAAATACAAATAAATCATAATTTTAATACTGTTGTTTTTATTTATCGCATTTCCCATACCTAAATCAAAACCTTTTTGAAAGTGCATACTATTATTTTAGTTAGTGAATTTAGCAGACATAATAGTGACACTGGTATACCTATTGACTTTTCCTTACACCTCAATTTTTGTTGTCATCAAACTTTGGTGAAAAAAAATTTTGAATTATTTTTGAATAAAAAACTAATTTACAAAAATTATAACACAAAAAATGCATCAGCTAGTGTTAAAATTTACTACCCATCATTTAGAACGGTTATTTAAGAATATTATAAAAATATACAAAAATAATAAGAATCCTTTATGGGTGGCCGTTGTAATTCGGTATTTTAGGAGACCCTGAATTTTTAAACATTTTTCGAAAATAAATTATACCATGGAGACCACAAGAAAAATATTTGTTTTATATTTTTTTTCTGAGCAGTCATAAGGCCTGCTATCACCAGTTGCAGTATTATCCACTCATTACGGGATACCCTGTATACATAAATCGAGTTCTGCTTTTTGTTTCTTTTTTTATAATGGAAGTTTATGAACGGAATTATGCAAAAAAAAACATTTTTTTAGATACAGTGTTTTGCTCATACAGCATTTTGAGATGAATAATGTTGAGATACAGTATTATGAGATACAGTATTTTGATCATACAGTATTTTGTACATATAGTATTTTAAAATACAGTATTTTGAAATACAGAATATTAACCATACAGTATTATGACCATACAGTATCATACAGAATTTTGACCGCTCCCGTCACGACCACCATCTCGAGGAAATTGCAGGCTTTTGTGAATCGCTGCTTAAATCACATCCTAAGGAGCCGCTGGCCACAAATTATATTAAGCGATGAATTGTGGCGCAGGACAAGTCAAACGCGGCTGGACATCGACAAAAGAAAGCGTAAATGGCACTAGATTGGTTGCAAAGCAGTCCTTTGAATGGAATCCTTAGGGTACACGGTGGGTTGAAAGACCAAGAACAACATGGAAATCAACTGTCTTAGCAGAAGCAGACTCCTATGGAAGGACGTGGCCACAGTTGAAATACCTTGCTGCAGACCGTGAAGGATATAGACATTTTGTTGACGCACTGTGCCCCAACCGGGGTTACAGGACACGATGATATGGAGGGCTCAGAGCTGTACCGAACCAAGTCATGTTTTGTTTTTTTATTTTGCAGATTTTTGTGGATACTTTTCAACTCAAGTTTTTAATTTTTAAATAAGAGAATTATAATAATAATTTAATTTAGAGAATAAACTTTAGACTTTTCCTTTTTACGAGTAAAATATTCATTAATTTATGGCAGTTTATTTAATAAACCTCTTAATATCTTTGAATTTTCTTTTTCTGACTTGGTTCGGTACAGCTGTGAGCCCTCCATATCATCATCATGATGATATTTGTTTTAAGTCGGACCTCAAGCAAAAAAAAATCCTTTCCTAAAGTTTCGGAATACCAAGTAAACAAACCTTTAACATCGTTTTTTTTATGAAATGATACCAAGGACTTACAAACTAATTCTCGGTTGAAGATTTGAAAAATGAAAAAATCAAGATTGGATTGCTACAAAATCGAACCAATGTATATTTTTTATTGAAAAATTTTATAGCACACTTCTTCTGTGATAAAAAAAGTCCCGAATGGAAATAAGAACAAAAATGTAGGTATCTTAAGATCTTGAAGCTTAATTTCATTGCCATCATTGAATGTTAACATTCTATTTGGTGACTTCCCATTCCCGCACTCCAAGGATACGTTGTAGATACATTTTTTTTTGTTAGTTTGTATTCTTCGCAAAGAAATTGGCGGCTAAGAATATATACATAAATGTAAAAATATATGTATGGACCACATTAACATAATTTCAATTTAACTATAGGTGCTTCATCTTTAAGTTAAATCCAAAACAAACTAATTAACACTCAACGTTCGTTCTTTTATGCCAGACGCGGATACAAAAAGATTAAATAGGGGGTTTTAGTTGAACAGCTATACCGGCCACTTTGACTAACTTACGATATAAAATGCTACAAATTTGTGGATCCTTAATTTTTGACTAATAAAGTACAAAAACGACAGTCTGGCAGGGTTGCTATCCCATTTTTTTACGTCTGTTAAGTTGCAGTTTTGTTTAACTCTTTTTGCATTATATTCCCGATTTTGTAGTTCGCCAAATAAGGGGACAAATAGAGTGGCCACCTAACTACACTGTGAAGATAACAGGTCACAACTTGCAGGAATGTTCCAAATTTGCTGTTTTTTTTTGCATTTCAAGCATAGGCTAGGTCAAAATGTTGAAGATCTGAATTTGAAAAAAAATGTATACTGACCTGCTAACTGTACAGTGAAGTTAGCAAGTCACTATGATTTTTTTTTTTAAATAAGGGACCTCAAAATTTTGACCTTGCCTATTCTTGAAATGCAAAAAAACGGCCAATTTGGAGCCTTCCGGCAAGTTCCTAGAATGCTTGGTTCCTGAGTAAGAAAATGTTTACTTTCATAATTCATTCCGGGAAACCTTTGGGGGCCTGCCTCTTGTGTCCCAAGAATTTTAACTCCTTTTTTGGGTATACTCTGTCCCGCTAACGCATTGCCATTACCCCGCTTCGGGTATTTTCTATACCAAATAAAGTTAAAAATCCATTGCAGTAGGTTTACATATTCTCAAAACAATATTTCAAACTTGAGTTTCTGGTAATGCCCCCAAATCAAAATGCCAACAAAAAAATTGGTGCGCGCATGTAATTTCATTTTTTTGGGCAACTGTCCAAAATTAAAATGAAATGAAGTATCTACGAGTACAAACCTTCCAAAAAAGAAACAGTCGCAGCAATGAACCCAGTACAAGACAGGACATTGTCCTCGGTGGAGTACACTACACATAGTATCATGGGACACCAGCTGTACGAATCTGATTATTATTTAAATTTGTTCTTGTTCCACAAAGACAAAAAAACGAATACAAAACTCGGTGTCTCCACGGGGGTTAAGTTTTGGAAATGAAGGCAGGGTGGGGGCGGAGTCGGGAGCATTGCGCTTAAATCAAATTAGATGTAGCGATGAAGAAAAATTCCATCTGCGGTAAAGAGTCCGAGGAAAGTGATTTTTTTTGTAAGGAAACAACTTATAGGATTATCTACTTTGTGTTGCTTTCTCATTCTGCTAAGAATATACTTACGTATATAATATTATTGACAAATTGCAGAAAAAAAAAATCCAGAAAAGATTATTGGTAATGATTTTAAGAAGGACTATATTTTTGGAACTGAAGGAAAGGTCAATGGACAAAATTATATTGCCTGAAGAAGGTTATGGTATTTACATTTGAGGACATTTTTAAAGTGATGTTTGAGATGGTTTATTAAATTGAATTTAGTATTCTATTTCCAATTTCATGCTTTATTTGGAAAAATTGAAGTTAAAGGTACTTAATTATAGTTTTATATTATTTTTTATATTTTTTTTATTTTGCCGATTTGATTTGATCAACAAAGAGTCGTTCGGGGCTTGGGGATTTCCAAATTTCATACAACCATCTGAGTCTAAGTTATTGCCGTTTTACCGTAGAAAGTTCTGTTTGAGTGTGTATACTAATGTTCTTCTTTTTCAGAGTGAGAATTTTTGCAAAGTTGTAATACCTAATGCTTTACAAAAAAGAGTTTTGCAAATAGTTCATCATGGGCATTGGGGCATGACCAGGATGAAACAGATTGCGAGACGTCATTGCTGGTGGCCTAGTATCGATGATCAGATACAGATGACAGTGAAGGAGTGCCGTTCCTGCCAAAATAATGCCAGTCATTCAGCCAAGGAATATTCGAGCTGGCCTATAACTGCTGAAGTTTGGGAGCGAGTGCACGTCGACTTTGCTGGGCCATTTAAGAAGAAAATGTGGCTTATCGTTGTCGATTCTAGTTCTAAATTTCCTTTTGTGGTCCAGATGTCATCGCCTACATCACTTGCAACATCGCAGGCATTGCAATCTATTTTTGCGTTGGAAGGTTTACCCAAGACCTTGGTTTCCGACAATGGGCCGCAATTCGCTTCCAAGGATTTTGAAGAATTTTGCAAACGGAACTCGATTCAACACTTGACTTCGGCACCGTTCAACCCGGAATCGAATGGAGTCGCAGAGCGAATGGTACGAACATTCAAAACTTCTCTATCTAAAATATTGGAAGACTCGAATCAAAAAGATGACGCTTTGGCTATCTTTTTGGCAACATTTCGCTCTACACCTGATAGCACCGGGGTGTCTCCAGCCGAAAAGCTTCATGGTCGAAGCCACCGAACATGTCTGTCCACCATGATTCCAGACAAAATCAGTGAAGCAAAACTCAGCAAAAATAAGACGAAGTTTTTGCCCCGACAGCAAGTTTTTATTTGTCAGTACCTAAAGCAAATCAAGTGGATACCTGGTGTCATTCTGAAAACACTTGGAAGAAGGATGTATCACGTTCAGTCTGAAAACTGGATTCAGAAGATGCATCAGAATCAAATTCGTACTCGAGAGAGTTATCAATTGACAAAGAAAAACTCTGAATCATAATCCAAATAAAATTTCAGAAAACGGGGTTCCACAATCTCCACAACAAGAGTTGCAGTCCGCAAATGATTCTCTTGTTTTTTATAGTAACGGTTGAGAGACCTGTGGATATAGTTTCGCCACTATCCACTCCCCAAAGACGAACCAACCCACAAGTGAGTCCGCCCACGCCCCATGCAGCTACCATCTCTCCAACCGTCACTCCTCAAAAGGGTGCAAGCCCACAAGAAACACAGGATGGAGTTGGGAATAGCAATCATATCACTGCTCATATCACTGCCACGAATAATGATGTCGTGAATGAATATCAACCTAGAAGAGCTGAGCGTTTACGTTTAAAACAAGTCAGATATGGTCCTTAATTAAACGCGAGGGAAGCTGTTGCATCAGCGACCGAATTGTACTTTGAGTACAATGGCAACTCTTGCTTAATCTCAACGAAACAACAATCTCTACAAACTTTACCTATGTGAATTTTCTTACCTCGTGGATAACCTCTATTTTTCAATTACTTTCTAAATGTTGGTTAAGTGAATTTCAACAAAAAAAATTTCTTATAATGGGTATTCATGCAACTTCGTAAGATACTAGAAGTTTATCATTTGGTAATTGAACTGTCAAATTTTGAGTCCAATAAAGCTGCTGGAGCTGATGGCCTTGCGGCTGAGCTATTCAAAGTGGCTCGCGATGAATTATTGGTTAGGAATATGCACCAGCTCATCTGTAAAATATGGTCGGAGGAAAGCATGTCCGATGAATAGAACCTCAGCATTGTTTGCCCGATCCTCAAGAAAGGCGATCCTCTGGACTGCACCAACTACAGAGGCATCAGTCTTCTTAATATCGCCTACAAGATCTTCTCTGCCGTACTTTGTGAACGCCAGAAGCCATTCATCAACAACCTGATAGGTCCAGATCAGTGTGGCTTCAGACCAGAATTCCACCATTGACCAAATATTCGCACTACGGAAGATCTTGGAGAAAACCCAGGAGTTTCAAATTAATACCCATCACCTTTTCATCGATTTCAAGGCCGCGTATGACAGCATCTATAGAGACGAGCTGTATAGAGCAATTTCTAGTTTTGGCCTCCCTCCCAAACTCGTCCGTTTATGCAGGATGCCGATGGAGAATGCATGCTGCCCCATCACGGTCGGCAAAGACCTCACCGACACCTTTGATGTCAAAAAAGGTTTTCGGCAAGGTGACGCGCTGTCATGTGACATCTTCAACATCGTTCTTGAATTAATAGGGCAAAACTCTCACGCCAACACTAGAGGCGCAATCTTTCAAAAGTGCGTCCAATTACCCGCTTAAGCTGACGACGACGTTGACATAATCGGACGAACAAAGCGTGATGTCAGTGGTGCTTTTGTGAGTATTGAGAAGGAAACCAAGAAGATGGGTTTAACGGTGCATGAAGGCAAGACCAAGCTAATACTGGTTATAAGAAAGTACACCCAACACCGACGACCTCCCGGACAGAATGTCACTATAGACAGCTATAATTTTGTGGTAGTCATAGACTTTGTCTACCTAGGATCCACTATAAACTCAGGGAACGATACAAGAGTTGAGATCAATCGAACAAATACTCTTGCCAATCGCTGTTTCTTTGGGCTAAGAAGGCAATTGAGAAGGAAAGCCCTCGCTCGAGCAACTAAACTGTCCCTGTATAAGACGCTTATCATCCCGGTCCTGATGTATGGTGGAGAGGCATGGACACTGTTAACGGTGGATGAGAACGCGTTAGGCTGTTTTGAGAGGAAAATTCTCCGGGTGATTTTTGGTCCCATCTGCATAGATGGGGAATGGAGAAGAAGATACAACAGCGAACTGTACGGGCTGTACAGCGACACCAACCTAGCCACAAAAGTTAAAAGTCAACAACTGAAATGGTTGGGTCACCTAGAGCGAATGTACATCAATGCTTCAGCACGGAAAGTCTTTGACTCCAACCCCGTTGTACGGCGCAGTAGAGGAGGACAGCCAGCGTAACAGGTGGGGCACGCAAGTGGAAGAGGACCTCAATCAACTTGGCGTGCGAAATTGGTAACAGCTAGCTAGAAACCCAGCCGACTGGAAGAAGCTTGTTGTTTGAGGCCCTGGCCCACCCCGGACTGTAGCGTCACCTTAAGTAAGTAGGTAAGAAAGCACTGATCTGGACGTTCAAAATAGTATTAATAAAGTTCACGCAGGCTTCGGTACTCTTTCTCCAATTTGAAAATCCTGTCGGATTCAAATGTCTAAGCAAATCATAGCTTACAGAGAATCACCAATACATCTTTTTAACTATGTTAGTTAATTTTTGTCTTTCCAATTTGTTCATTCAGCGTTTGAGAGCTATTATTATTACCTTTATCAATGTTTGAACCTTAAAAATTGAAAACCACATCCGATTTCCTAGGTATAATGTATGTAGGTACCTTATGTATGTATTCCTTCAACATTTCTTTGAATAATTTATTTGTATACCTTTTCTGCGTTTTCATCTCATTCGCTTCCCATATTTTCACGTAAATAATTAATTTAAAAAAAAAGGCTCCTTCCCTGTCTAAAAAGGTGCTATTCGGTCAAAAGACTAATGGCTCTGCCATTTTTTTTAACTCTTTTTCACTTCAACCGGATCCAAAATGGTTAATGGGGAATAATTACATTTTTTTTTTTTTTTGGCTTTCAAAATTATATCAACGTGTTATAGCGCATTGAAAATCTCCTAAGGAGAGAGAAAGACTGACACACTTCCCTATCGCCAACACAGATACATTTTATACATTTTGACTTGACTACGAGCAGAATATAACATCCGACAAGAGGGAATACAGAGGGATAATCCATGGACAAGGAGCAGCAGTTAGATAATTCGAACTCCAACACGGTCGCCATCGCCATCGTCATCATCATCGTCGTGTGCCTGCCTGTTCAGGTCAACTTAATTAAAAATAATTTCCCGAGTCAGCTCCTGTTTCTTTTTCGTAAGTTAGTTCATTTGCCCTAAGGCTAGGCTGCCTGCTTCTGCCATGCCACTCCCCCTCACGAGCAGGATACTTTTGTCTTAATTTCCTACTCTTCCTTGGTTTCTTTTTTTTTTGCAACACTTTTATAATTTGTTATTATTTCATTCATCTGGCTGCTGCTGTTTCTTCTTTAACCATTGCATTGAAGAAGGGAGACATAGGGGGCATCAGGCAGAGATGGATGGATCAAGATGAAGCATTAGAATGAAGATGAGGATGAGTGGGTACCTATATCTCATCATTTTCTTTCAATGCAGTCAAACAGGATAGGAAGCGGATCCGGATACATAATGCCAGGACTTTTAGCTTTGTTCGGTTTAGGTTTATCCATCTTCCATCAATGGTCCATTTGGGAACGATATCCTGGTAACCTAAATCCAACTTCATTATTCGACTGTTTTACTTCTTGTTTTTCTTTTTTTTTTTGTTGCTTCCTTTTTATTTTTTGTTCTTTTATCTTTAGTAACCGCATTTTTGCAGTGATGGCGTTCCTTTGGCAAACGAGCAAGTTAACCACGAAGAAGAAATGTATCAAATGAGAAAAGAGCTTTTACAGTTGTAGGTAGAGGTATACCTATCTAACATACAAAACAAAAAAGAAATGCCACCCTCATCCATTCAATCAAAAGGATAAGGAGGAGTATCTAACACCACTTTGATGCAATTCTATTACATTTTAGCAGCTCCTTGAAAATAATATTCAAAACCTAATGACATGCGCTTAGAAAAAAAAAATCATTATTATGGTATGTTGTAGATACAAAAGTTATTCGTATTCCTTTTATCTTATATGAACGAGTCTTAAATTATATACAAAATTCTAGAAATACAAGGACTTACCTAATGGATCCACTCGGTAAATGACCTCCGGCAGCACAGGACTCAAGAGGCACGTTAAAAGTAACCAAATTATGGACCATTGTGTGATTGAAATACGACTCCTTCGGGGTGTTGTAGGTGCTTCTTCATAGAATCCTGTCATTTTATACTATATGACTTTTTGTTGGTCTTTATGTATAAAGTGTTACATATACCCGGAATATGGATATTTGTTTTTAAATATTTAAGCACTTTTTGTGCGTTGGTCTTTTAACTAAGGATCACAGTCGAACATTCTCACTCACTCGTATTATAGTTCTAAGTTTATGTAGATGCATTTATATGATAGGTATATAGCTGTTTGTTCTTCACTTTAATCAACATTATTTTTGGCTGTATCTGAAAAAGAAAAGAAATGTTAATTTTAGTTTTGCATTTAATGATAAATTGTAATAATTAAGGCACACCACTGTCATTAGTTATTCAAAATAAGGCACCAACACATTTTGGAGAACCATATTGGATAAAACAGGTTTTTTTTTTTTTGTATCTAGAAATCATCTCTAGAAAATTATAAAACGCAATACCTGAAGTTTCAGTTTTGGAAAAGC
This sequence comes from Dasysyrphus tricinctus, assembly GCA_963921185.1. Taxonomy (NCBI): domain Eukaryota; kingdom Metazoa; phylum Arthropoda; class Insecta; order Diptera; family Syrphidae; genus Dasysyrphus; species Dasysyrphus tricinctus. The sequence continues at coordinate 226,862,639 of OY992530.1, read as the reverse complement.
TCCTCCTCCTTTTATTTATAAATGGTCAGCAAAACGCTTCTATGGCACGTATGTATAATAGCGCCCTTATTATCACATAGAATTGTTTACCCATTAAACTAAATCTTGTTTTTTCCAAAAATGATTCGGTCAGTTCAATAAAATAGCCTTGCCTCGATGTGTCGAAATGGGACGCCACAAAAGCTTTTTGTAGCTCTAGCTTTGTATAAAAATATATTAGTTTGAAATTTGAAACAAAACGATATTTTATCTAAATTTTTTGTTTGAATATGCACAGTGATAGGCAGTGCAAAATGGTACTTAACTAAAATAGACCCATAGTGCATAATTTTATGATTCGCACACCTACTACGGCAAAGGCATCTCTGAGTGCTATTACTTTTTGTACGGACATTAGTCTGTATCTGGTGTGGTACCTCGTGGCGTGATGGTTAGTGCGTAGGACTGTCATGCCGAAGGTGTGGGTTCGATTCCCAGCCGTGCCACCTAAAAACAGAAATGTTTTATTCGAGGTACTGCCTCTTGCGAGGAACTGAAAAAGTGCTTCTCATTTAGCCGTTCGGACTCGGCAAAAAACTGTGGGTCCCCTCCATTCCTGCCAACAAACACGCACACAGGAATGGTTGTGAGTTATAAGTCACTAGGCCCTGGTTCTCCATGAGCTGTTGCGCCACCCAATTTATTTATTTATTTATAGTCTGTATCTGATGCAGGGAAAATGTTATAGCTGAATAACTATTGCAGTGTGCTATAGCACCTATTACAGTTATTGTGCTATAGGTAACACTTTCCCTGCACGAGATACAGACTTATGCTTACCTATATTTATAAAAGAAAATAGCACTCATTGAGATCTTTCCAATGATATATATGTATGTCTTAAAGTGGTTGGATGTTGTATAGGAACTGGGGGCCTCAAGCTATATCTTTTCCTTCCCAGCAAGTGGACATAAGACCCATGGCCCTACAGATTGGAGGTTGGTGCATTGGGCTAACGACCCGACCACAGTAAAAAAAAAAAAAAACAATTATTATGAGAGAGACGCGTGAAGCCTCGGATAACGACCCCCCTCAATTGGGAACCAGACCTGGAACGAAAATGGACTATATGGCCTACGAGTATGCAGCTGGAATGAAAGGACACTCTATACGCCAGGTGCTACTCAAAAACTTGAATCTGTCCTCTCGTGGTACAAGGCAGATATTACCGTGGTCCAGGAGATACGATGGATAGGATCAGGTATAACGAAAAGAAAAGATTGCGACATTTATTACAGCTGTCATTAAAGACTACACATGCTAGGATGCGGATTCGTCGTGGGAAATTGACTCAGATCGAAAGTCAACGATTTTAAGCCACCGGCTTAATATGGGCACACGTCCCTTCTGATGAAGCTGAGGAGTCTAACATGGATGAGTTTAACGACCTCCTGGACGGAGCCTACGAAGACTGTCCGGAGTACGATGTCAAAGTCGTGCTTGGAGACTTCAATGCTAAAGTCGGAAAGGAAAACATCTTTGGCGGATTAGTTGGAAAGCACAGCCTCCACGAAACGACAACAGATAATGGCTTCCGACTAATAGACTTTTCTGCAGCTCGTAATAAGGTGATAAGAAGCACTAGGTTCCCTAGGCGAAGGATACACACCACAACAACCTGGCGACCTCCAGATGGTCGAACCCCCAACCAAATCGACCACGTGTTAATTGGCGCAAGGTACGCATTAAACATCTCTTGGACGTGAAAACTTTCCGAGGTGCAAATGAAGACTCTGACCAGTTTCTTGCGAAAAGAAAACGAAGACCGCCCAATAGGAAGAAATTCAACATTGCATGCCTTAGCACATCTCAGAAAGCAAGAGACTGCAGTGAGCAATTGACTGGGAAACTATCTGCCGTACCCCCAACCACAAGTGCCAACAACCAGTGAAACCAGTATTGAGACATCATTAAGGAGACTGCCGAGACCACTATAGGCTATCAACCACCCAGAAAAAAGAACCCGTGGTATGACGATGAATGCGCGGTATTGAAGCAGGAGACAGAAAATGCACGATTGTAAATGCTGCCCTGGAAAACAAGAGCAGCAAAGGAGGAGTACCGTGAAAAAAGAAGGAAAGAGAAGAAACCCTGCGCAGAAAGAAAACAGCATCCGCAGCTTCTCAGCTCAAGTATCTCAAGGAGTCTAGCACCGCTACCAACACCCGCTGGTTCTACAAAACAGACAAGCAACTGGTATCTGGTTATATGACTGGCACGCAAGCTCTTCGAAACAGCGAAGGGAAACTAGTCACTGAAGCACAGGGAATTGTATACGTGTCTAAGCAGCATTCCCAGCAATTGCTTAATGGGCGTTATGTAGAGGAGGTGGCAGGGGAACATAAAGGCATGAGACCAGTCAATGAAGATCCAACCCCAGCGCCCAGTACTGAAGAGGTTAAGAAAGCCATCCACAGGCTTAAGAACAACAAATCCGCCGGCTTGGATGACCTACCTGCGGAACTCTTCAAGTATGGAGGAGCTCCTGGTAGGGTGCATACACTAGCTTATCAACCGAGTGTGGGAGGAGCATGAACTACAGAGGCATGTCCCTGCTTAATGACGCTTACAAGATCCTTTCCAACGTACTATGTGAGCGTTTAAAACATTTCCGCAACACTATATGATCGGCACGTGTACCAGTGTGACTTCAGGCCAGGCAGATCACTGATAGACCAAATCTTCACATTGAGGCAAATCTTGGAAAAGACCAACGAATTTCAAGTCGAGATCCACCATCTATTCATCGACTTCAAAGCCGCATATGATAGCATAAGTCGCCAAGAGCTTCTATTGGCTATGTCGGAACTCAGGATCCCCGAAAAAACTCATCCAGCTATGCCGCATGACGTTACAAAATACGCGGTGCAACGTGCAAATGGGTAATAGCTCATCCGAGTTTTTCACGTGAACAGGGTTCAGACAAGGAGATGCGCTATCATGTGATTTCTTCAACCTAGTCCTGGAGCAGATAGTGCGCAAGAGTGGTGTTAACATGGAAGGCACTATCTTCAACAGGTTTTTTTCAACTGCTTGGCTATGCGAACGACATCGACATCATCGGCCGCTCCAAGAGAGTTGTACTTGACACCCTTTACTTGAAGCATTCACAGCTATTGATGAACAGGCAAAACGCGTTGGTCTTGAAGTGAATGAGGACAAACCAAAGTATATGCCATCAACAAACAAAGCCTCATATGTCTATCGCCTAGGACAGTCACTGTTGGTAGCAGTAATTTCGAGGTAGTCAAGGAGTTCACCTACCTTGCAACAAACATCAATTCCACGAACGACACCGTAGTGGAAATCCGACGAAGAATTACCCTAGCGAACCGCTGCTACTTCGGTTTGGCCAAACAAATGGGTTCAAAATTCCTTTCTCGAAAGAAAAAGTGCACGCTATACAATACGCTAATCTTACCAGTTCTACTCTATGGCGCCAAGTGCTGGACGGTAAGTAAAAAAAAGGGGAATTGATACTGGGCACTTTCGAGATAAAAATCCTTCGGCGGATATTTGGTCCTATTTGCGAAGAGGGCGATTGGAGAAGAAGATTCAATCGTGCGATTGGATGTGGTCCAAAGAGCCAAAACACGTCGACTACACTGGCTCAGCCACATCGAGTGAATGGACAAAAACGCTCCAGCCCAGCCCGGCCCCCAGGTTCGAGACGACCAGGAAGACCGAACCTCCGCTATAGGGACCAGGTGGTCACAGACGCAAGAGCGCTTGGTCTCGACGACTGGAGGGAGCGTGCGAGGGACCGCAACCGATGGAAGATCTCAGGCAGAAACCCTTTATAGATCGGGAGCCGGATAAGTAAGTAAGGGCCAGTTGTACAATCTTGGCTCAAATTTGGATCCGTGGTTCAGTAATTTAAGTTCACCTATTTCGGCTGAGGTTCAACAATGGTTCAAGTTTGTAATTTCCTATTATAATATACTTGAACCATCGTTGAACCTCATTAAACTTGCTAAAATCGGATACTTGAAGTTTGCTGCACCACGGATCAAAACTGATCCACGTTTGTATAACTAGTCCTAACTACCTATGTTTATTAAAAATGCGCACATGGCAGCTGGCCTCTATTAGTGGGGACGTTAGTGTAAGTAATAAGGACATACATATCTGTCATTTCATCCTGACGGTTTGAGCATTTTTATAAATACCTATGGTTTATGTCTTAATTAGTCAAAAACCTATTCTCATGACCATTGATCCCTTTAACTGACCAAAACCAGCTTCAAGATGTATATTTTGCAAAGAATTTCGGTACAATCAAAATTTGGCCTCATATGCTTTGCAGGCCTTATCTCGATTTTCAAAACCGAAGCTTTTGTGATCTCGTGACGTGATCATTCCAAACAGCTATTTTGAAACAAAGTCCCTCAATTATTATTTGTTGGATGTTGGGTTCTCATATTTCCAAGATTTGCCGATTGATTGAATATTTGGTCTAATGGTGAACTTTGCTGGCCTGCAGCTACAGGCTGCATAATGTTCACACAACATGACAGAAAGGATCTTGTACTAGTTTTCGATTTTAATTGCACTATCTGTATTAAGTTGGTGCTTTTCAGGTTCAGATGTTCCTTAAATCCACAGTACACATATTAAAGGTAATATCTTCCGAGTTTTCATTTTCGTTCAAGTTCGCGCATGTGTCAAAATCTCAAAGACCCCTGTCAGTTTATTGTTTGTGTACTGTGGCATGTTCAACACTTTCCAAATTTTACATTAAGATTTTCAGTTTTCTCAATTTTTCAAGCCTCTAATTGGTCAGAATTCAGAAATCTGAAGATTCAGTAGTGAAATTGAGGCATTGAATGTAGCCATTGTCAATTTGACAAATTCTCTGAGAATTAATTTGTTTTTTTTTTGTTCAGTATCTGACAACCGATTTTTGACAACATGCACAATATATTACCTTTAATATGTGTACTGTGCCTTAAATCATCGTACCTCTCGGTGGTATCCCTAAAGTCTAATAACAATTCTAAATATTACAACATTTTAACAGCTAAGAACACACTAGGTCCAAGCTTTGAGTTTTATATATACGTTCAATACTCAAACAGAGTTCCACATCAAAATATATTTAATTATCTTAACGACATCTTTTAAAACAACAACAAAAGCTTTTTAATAAGAAAGAACACATAAATAAATGAATATACTCGTATTGTATCCGAGTTTTCATCATCCGAGCATAAAAGTATTCCAAGTCTTTTGTTATGCGATTTGGTCCATTAGCATAATATCCTTTAGATTTAAGATGAGAAGGTATACATATATGTAGAATTAGGTAGGTACTTACAAGTTTTCCTGGAAGTACATTTTTATAATGGTATATTTATGTAGGTACATTCATACTAGGTATATCTAAAATGTCAAAAATATTCATGAACATTATGGGAATTGCGTTGTGCATGCCAATGTTGGGCTAATTATACTGTGGGAAATATGAAAAAAGCTTCCTATTATATAGGTTTAATTTAAATAAACACGCTTCCGATTACTTCCGGTGTGCTTAGATACTATACCTACATATTGGCACTGAAAAAAGTTTAACATTTGCATAGGTACATATATACAACACAAAATTTAATTACGATTTTAATCACACGTGATCTAACGATAAAAAAGGAGCTTCTAAATGAAGACGCTGTTAGAATGCTAACGCAGTACACCAGAGGAGCTTTAACCTACAAATACCTAAGTTCTAGTAGATCTAAATTTAAATTGTTAGTATTTTTGAAAGCCTTTGTATAATGCCTTACGGGGTAATAAGATTTAAAGATATTAAAAATATTTTTAAAAAGGTTCAAAAGCATGAAATTCTAAAACAACTAATTCTTGCGTAGTGGGTAACGTTCAAATGAGTGACAGAATAATGTCTACTGGTTTAAAATGTCGATTTATGTTGAATTTTTTCAAGTTTAAGTTTCGATTTTTTTTAATGAATACTAAAATGTCGGCATTGTTAAATCTTGACTTAAAAAAAAACTTCGACTGCCTTAAAGAAAAGTCGAGAGAAATGTCAACTTCTATCGATATTTGTTCCCAATTTATTTAATAACTAAACAACCAAACCAAATGAATATAGACCAAGAGCCGATAGCAAATTTTGGGAGTGGAGCGTGGAGGTATAACCAAAATCGGAGTATGAGGGATTATAAGCATGTATCGTGATATGGAAAACAAAAGGCTTTCAGCGTTTGGTGGGGGTGGGGGGTTAAAACCAGCTTGGTTTCCTTTTTATATGGCAGGGTCATTAACACTTCAATTCACTTCTAAAAATAGGATACATGGTGATCCGATAAATAGGACCCATGATTTAACCTTTTTAAGCAAACCTTATTGGCGTGTTTGTGGAGACTTTATTTCTTGACTTTTTGTTTTGCTGAAAATCATATCTGGTTTAAAAAAAAAGGAATTAAAGAGGTTATAACCCTGAAAATAAATATGGGGATCTAGGACTTTTCAACCCCCCACCCCTCCCGAAGACTGAAAACTAAACCTGCCAGACTTTGGTATTTGATATCACGATACATGTACCTATAATCCCTCATACTCTGATTTTGGTTATACCTCTACTCCCACTGATAATAGACACCGGTAAATCGACTTTGCTAGGGAGCGAAACGTTGTGGTAGCTAGTACGTAGTTCCCGCATATCGATATATACAAGGGTATATGGTGAGTTTCTAATCAATCATCCGCCAACTAAATTGACCACATTGCGATCGAAGCAAGGCGCTCCTCCAGTATCAGAATCTCCGAACGTTCCGAGGAGCCAACGTTGACTCGGACCACTACCTCGTTGTACCCAAGGTAGTGCAACGGATATCCAGACCAAAGGCAAAACAGGGAAATACTGTGAGGAAGTTCAACCGTTCGGCGTCGAACGGCTACTGTCGCAAGAAATCGCCATGTCTTTTCAGATCGAGTCTCTCGCACCCTCTTTAGTCTTTAATAGTAATATGCTGCTAACTTCAAGTATTGACAACCAGTGGAAGAATTGCCAGGAAGCCATCAGAGATGCCACCTCTGACGTTATGGGCCTCAAACGACCATACCACAACAAAACGCCTGATTTGATGAAGAACCAAACAACAGGCACACAAACCAGCACTGCATGGAAGGACCAGGGGGCCAATTCTGGTTCTGTGAAAAAGTGAATCGAATAAATCGTTTACACATTCGCTGTCAAGCATTGCTTTCACTTTTTCGATTCATTTGGCACAAATAAGCGATTCTCGTTCCGTGAATGAAAACGCCATGGTGAATTCAATACCATTCATCGTGGTGAGTAATTTTTGTTGTCTATTGTGAATTTTCTTCTATTGTGAACGCTGAATGTCAAAAGTCAAAACAGAATTTAGTTTTTTTTTTCAAAGTTGTTTTAATTTCGGGATAATTTACCTACGTTTTTATATTTTATTAGTTGTTTTTATATATTATTAAAATGCCTTCAATATATATAAGACTTCTTATTGAAACAAGTCGGAGAAATGCACAGAGGTTTGATAGTAATTATTTGTGATTAGTGTATTGTGTTAATGTTTTGTTTCCTAGGAGAAATATGAGGATTATCAGACGAAACTTAAGAGACAACGAAAATCCTTTCGAAATGATTACAGAGGAACATTTTATTCAATTGTACCGGTTTCCAAAACATTTATGCAGAACACTTATAGATGAACTTATTCCGCTTCTTGAAACATCAACAAGAATACACGCTCTTCCATCGCACATCAAAGTGCTTTGTGCATTGCGATTCTTTGCTCAAGGAAGCTTCCAACGAGCTGTTGGTCGGGACTGTTTATCATCCTTATCGCAAACATCAGTATCAAGATGCATAACAGAAGTTGCTGTTGCATTGAATTGCATTGCCAATCGACACGTACGATTTCCAGGTGCTGCACAATTCTTAGAGATAAAAAGAAGTTTCTTTGACATCGCCGGTTTCCCGGGTGTGATTGGGTTGATAGACGGTACACACATTAAGATTGCTGCACCAAGAAAAAACATTGAACATGTCTACTATTGTAGAAAAGGTGGTCATTCGAAAAATGTACAAATCATTTGTGGTGCAGACTACTTGATTTTCAGTGCGAATGCCCGATTTGGTGGAACAGCTCACGATTCGTATATTTGGAGATGTTCAAAAACAAAAACTACATTGGAATCGTTATATTCTTCAGGTGGAAGAAATTTTTATTTGCTTGGCGACAGTGGCTATCCACTGCAGCCATGGTTGATGACACCGATTCCTGAAACTAACTCAGAAGCAGAAGAGGCATTTAACAGAGCGCACAAAATAACAAGGAGTGCTGTCGAAAGGTGCATAGGTGTTTTAAAAAGTAGATTTCGTTGTTTGTCCGCTGGAAGAGTTTTATATTATGCTCCTGGAAAATCAGGAGTTATCATTAATGCTTGCATTGTTTTGCATAACATGTTGATAAGAGCGAGAATTCCTTTGGTCGAAGACATCTCAACTGAAGCCGACATTCAAGCTGAAACGCAAATAGTTCCAAGTGAAAATTTGAATTATGAGCCCAATGTTTTAGCGGAAGGGCGAAATGTTCGACAACAAATTTTAAGAAATAATTTCTCTTCTTAATTCATTTTCAAATTGTAAATTTTACAAAACAAAGAAATAAAAATGGCAAATATAATTAAAAAATAATTAAAAATTATTCTTTTATTGCATTTAGCAAATCAGACAATGATTTTTGGATACTTTCTAAAGCTGCCACTTTCCTCTCTTCCAATTTAAGGCGTTTTTCTTTGATTTTGATATTTTTTTCTTCCAACTCAATTAGTTTTTCCGTTGGCAATGGAAAAAAAGGTGTTCGGTTGCGCTTTTGTTTTTTGGTGGCTGGATTTGTTGAAGAATGTGTTGTTGTCGATTGGCTTGGATTGGCTTCGGCTGTGTTTTGTTGAAGGAATGCCGCTGATGTGGATGGTCCTGAGTCTTCAACATGCTCATCGTTGAGCAGTTGTATTAAAGTGTCCTTGTCCTGAGATTTAGAAATAAAATTTACATTTAGACACATTTTTAACATTATAAAACTAAATAAATTAATACACTTACAATGTCATTGCTGTCAACTCCAATTTCTAAGACGGGTACATCACCTTCCACGTTTCTTTCCGACATTATTTCTATTACTCGTTGTTCCAAGTCGGTGAGTTGCTTAATCTTGGTAAATCCATTTATGCCACTCCGGTTTTCAGCTTCCTTGATCTCCCCATACTTTTTCTTGCTGTTTCTTCTGAAAATGCAAAAGAAAAAATGTTAGTAAATATAACTATTTATGTTTATGTTTCTGTTTCTGTTACTTACTTTAAATCGCCCCAAGTCTTCCTCCACTGCTCATCCGTTTTGTTGGCTCCTCCTATGGCATTGAGGTCCTTTGCCAGCGTTTTCCAGGCGTTTTCTCTGTATCGAGCCCCGTCTACTGAAACAAATCTACAAAACTCATCAAAATTAGATGGAATGATTATTTTAAATTAAAATTCGTACCTGTCATGAGCGATTTCCAAATTTACTTCTAAGAAGCTTATTAGAAACTCCTTTTGCGCTAATGTCACACTTTTTCCTTTGTTTTTTCTTAAAATAGATTCCATTTTTTCCGCTTTGACGCTTTCACTTCTAATATTCATCATCGAATGAGAGCGTGAAAGAAAAATAATCATATGAATATTTTTGACGTTTGGTTTCACCCTTTCACAGAACCAGAATCGCATTTAGTGTGAAAGAGCGAAAAGATTTTCGTTTCACTTTTTCACAGAACCAGAATTGGCCCCCAGAGCTGCTCACAAGCAGAAGAGGAGAGCGGAATACAAGCTTCTAAGAAGGAAAAAGGAAGAGCTTGAGAAGCGCGTGATCGTGGAAATTGAAGTATGCCATTGTAGGAATGAAGCTTGGAAGTTTTACAAAAAGTGAAAATAACCTCCTCCCTTACAAGCTCCGATACGAAGCCCGCTAAGATGATCAGGGGAACATAGTGGTGGAATCGCAATCGGTGCTGAGAATATGGAAAAATCATTTCTGCAAATTGTAAAATGGCAATGACAAACCGAATTCCGCTACCATGCATATTGCACTATTCAACCTAGACGCACGCACGTGGGCCAACAATTCCGTTCACCCGATCTCGATGACATAAAGATAGCTATATCTTAACTTAAGTCCTGGAGCTGATGGCCTTTCGGCTGAGCTATTCAAAGTGGCTGGCGATGAACTGGTTGGGAGTATGCACCAGCTGATCAGCAAAATATGATCCATATCAGTGTGGCTTTAGGCCAAGAAAGTCCACCATCGACCAACTATTCAGACTACAGCAGATCTTAGAAAAAAGCCAGAAGTTTCAAATCGATAGCAACCACCTTTTCATCGATTTCAAGGCCGCATATGACAGCATTTATAGGGGCGAGCAATATAAAGCAATATCTAGTTTTGTTATCCCTCTAAAACTCATCCATTTATGCAGGATGACGGTGGAGAAAGAGAGCTGCTCCATCAAGGTCAGCAAAGACCTCACCGATACCTTTGGTGTCAATAAAGGATTCAGGTAAGACGACGCGCTGTCATGCAACTTTTTTAATATCGTTCTTGAAGTGATAGTGCGAAACTCTCACATCAATACTAGGGGCAGAATGTTTCGAAATTGACATATGTAATCAGACAAACAAAGCATGAAACCAGTGGTACTTCCAGGCGTAGTGAGAATGAAGCCAAGAAAATGGATTTAACGCCAAGCCGAAATATATGCTGTCAACAGAAATGGACACCCAAAACTAATGTCTCAGACAGAACGTCACCATTTACAGCTATAATTTCAAGGTAGTCAAAGACTTTGCTTACCATGGATCCTTTATCAACTCAGCAAACGATACCACCAGTGCTGAAATCAAACGAAGAGCTACTCTTGCCAATCGCTGCTTCCTTGGGCTAAGAAGTCAATTGAGAAGCACAGCACTATCTCGAGCAACTAAAGTGTCCCTTTATAAGACTCTTATCATCCCGGTCCTCATGGATGGCGCCGAAGCATGGACATTATTAACAGCGGATGAGAATGCGTTAAGCTGGATTTACACCTTCGTTGTTATCGTCCGTGTACGTTGTTCGCTTTTCCCCGTACGCGGAACAACGAAGGCGTGAATGATACCACCGCACACGAACAACGAAGAAATTCAAAGCCGTTTTGAATTTTGGATGAACTTTACTCGTTGTTCGTTGTTTGTGGAACAACGTTCACCGAATGAAAAACGAAGGTGTAAATCCAGCTTTAGGCTGTTTTAAGAGGAAAATTCTCCGGGTGATTTTTGGTCCCGTCTGCATAGATGGGGAATGGAGAAGAAGATACAGCAATAAACTGTACGGGCTGTACAGCGTCACCGACCTAGCCACAAAAGTGAAAAGCCAACGACTGAGATGGCTGGGTCCCCTAGAGCGAATGGACATCAATGCTACGGGCCGGAAAGTCTTTGAATCCAACCCCGTGGGACGGCGCAATAGAGATGGACAGCGTATTAAGTGGTGCACGCAAGTGGAAGAGGACCTCAACCAACTTGGGGTGCGAAATTGGAGACAGCTGTACGGACTGTAAATGCAGAAAATTGAAATTAGAAAAAAGTCTACAGTTCAAAAATCGACGTCCTCAACAGGAATTTTTTAAAAATTCAACAAACTATTTTTTCTCAGAAAAAAAAATATTTTCTTCCTTTTCCTTTTCTTTGAACAATTTATTTAACTTATAAAACACGCTCCAATTAGTCCAGTGCAATTTTGGTGGATATTATTCAGGACAGTCCCCTTTATTATATCCGAAAGTTCCCAAACATCCTGAGGTGGGGTTTGACCACCATCTTGAAAAACCGCCAACATCTTGGATTTTTCGGTTTCAGCTCAACTAATTGTCCTAGAAAGATAATTTCAATGTCAAGTTAATTGGTTTGACTGCTTAAATCAAGAAATTCACATCATCAAATCGGAGCAGGTTCCCCCAGTTCCTATGAATAATGCACTATTTTCGACTATCGTTCCTCCACTGTAGGTAGGTATGAGCATGGGGAGCGAGGGGATTAAGGTGAGGTTTAAGGTGCGGATGGCCTGAACCATTCTGAGTTCTGAATGAACTTTAGGATATTCTTCAGTCGCCAGACAAAGATGTCGCCCGGTTCTTCGAAAAAGGATTCTCCTAAGGGCTGAGGCATTTACACAGGAAGTGAGATGAGCCTACCTCCACCTCTTCATTTTGACACCCTCTACATAAAGTCTGAAAAGCTGATGTCCATTCTGCTCATGTGGGTTCCCATTGAGTTGTGGCCCGTTAGGACACCAACTAGAAGTGATAATTGAGGCCTGCCTAACTTGAGTAAGTATTCAGTTTTTTCCTCAAAATATTTGGCCATAGACAACCATATTTGAAACCCGACAAGTGTCGATGGATGACCTCACAGCCTCACAGAAACTCTGGTTTGTTCTACTTTTTTCTTGCTCCATTGGAATGAGCATCGCGGCTTCGATTTGGCTCGGATCAAGAGATGAACCGTTATTGGCCAGTTCATCTTCCATTTAGTTCCCGCTAATATTCCTATGTCCTGGAACCCATTTTTGGGTGACCGTAATCGTTGCGTTGAGTAGGTGCATAGGTTGAAGTGGCTGTCAGTCATGAAAACTGACACACTTAGACCATAAGTTGGCCCATTGTGATACCACAAGAATCTGGGAAGCCTTTTTCCCTACTCGATGAACCATTTGGAGCTTCTTATGAAGCGTAACAGACTACCTATGTCAACATTTACTAAATCACTAGGATCATTAAAGTAGAAATCTCCAAGATGGAGTCTTCGCCTATGAGATAGAGCAGGACAAGTGCATAGAAGATGAGGAATCGATGCGTTGAGTACTCTTTAATTCATTTCGGCAACGTTCTACCAGTTTGGACTATATGGTGATTGAGGAAATGGCTTCAATATTGCCACCTGGATATCTATGAAGATGTCAATATTATACTTCACATGAGGCAAAGATGTTTCACGGCTTCGCAAACTGCAGAACATCCGCCTGGAAAACACTGCAAAAATTTGGAAAAAAGAAAAAAATAAATTTAGTGGCACAACAGCTCGTGGAGAACCAGGGCCTAGTGACTTAGAACTCTCAATTATTCCTATGTGCGTGTTTTTGAGAGGAATGAAGTTTATATCTACAAGAACTTCGACATGACAGTCCAACGCACAAACCATTATGCCACGAGGAACTACGCAAGAATTTGGAAGCCTTATAGATGTTTTTATAGGTGGGTAGATGGTGAGTAGATGATGCCTGACCAAACTCCCTCTAAGGTTTTGGAACCATCATCTGATTTCCCTGTTTTCATTCCAGAGTTCCCTGGTTGGGATATCTTTAATGGTTACTGGGTTGAAATCAATAGTGAAACGTAGTCTGTTTGTTGCTTATGTCTGTGAAATTCATAACAGTCTGTGACCGTAGTGGCCCCTTTTCCAATTTGTACATTAAATAAAAAAAAAAGCACTTTTGGCCGCCAACTATTTCGTAAACAGATCGAGTGGGGCTAGTGAAAAAAAGTTTCTAGGGCAGCTGTAGGTGTCTTATAGCACTGGTTGTGCCAATACACGCCCGACTTTGAATTTCAGTCATAGTTTTTAGATTGGTTTCCTTACCTAAGGCTGGCCACCAGCCTAATTATGGCTGTGTTCATCCAATGTGAGGTTCTGGGGTTGAACCCCATCTTTTTACAAAACTCTACTGCAAGTGTAGAATGCAATTGATGCTTTTTCTCTCTTTCTTTATATTTTCTTTCCAGTTACGCTTACGATCAAGTACAACGCCAAGATATCTGCCAGTTCCCGAAACATATAGCGGTAGCGGAGTAATGGTTGTCGGATCTTTGTTGGAAATATTACGTTTCCTCGTAACCAATACCGGTTCTGTCTTCACTGGTTTAACGTTAAGTCCACAGCTGATGGCTAAATTGCTGAGCTTGTCAAGAACTGTTTATAGGAGCTCGCATAGATGAGGGACAAATTTTCCAGAGCTCATTAACACGATGTCATCGGCATACGGCATAGCAATAAACTTTTTACCAGTCAGATCTAATTTGACTAAAATCTGGTTAACGACAAGGAGCCAAAGCAGAAGAGATAAGACTCCACCCTGTGGACTATACCCCTATTCGTCCTAACTTTTAATTTGCTATCACCCATTTCTACATTTTCAAGTCTCGTTTGGAGCATGGAGTCAATCCATTTAATCAGTATGCATCAATGTTGGCGTAGCACGTAGCTTAGGGCTTGTCGAATTTCACGGGAATGCAATACTTACTTTCTTTATTTTTAGATTTATATTTAAAAACTAATTTTGAAATTATTTTATTTTGTACAACAAAAATCGTTACGAATTGATGAACAAATAAAGTCTAGGTATGGAACTAACAGCTAAATGATTTATTAAAAATTTCCAATTTTTCATTTATTAATTAAAAACTAAATTCAAACGAAATTGGAGCCTTTTTTAAGTGAACCCTTTGAAATTAATGATGCCTGCAGCAAACATCCTACTTGTATCTTGCGCTAATACTGACATTTTATTTGTAAAACAAAAACATGATTATTAATTTCCATTTTATGAACTTTGCGTTTGTAAAACCATAGCCGCCAGTGTTTTAATAAAATGAAATCGCAAAACTCTAAGCAACATAAGTACATGCATACAATACATAGTCCTTATATGTTTGGATTAGGTAAGAGCTTTGTTGTTGTGCACAACAAGGCTTAAAACTCCTCTTTGCATAGAGAAGAGAGCACTTTAAAAAATTCAACTTAATAAAACAACAAGCTGAGGATTACATATTTTATTTTTAAACAAATGGAAATCATTATTTGCTTTCAATGATGTAGAAGTAATAGATTTATATACTCGTACCTTTGTTATAGTCTGAACAAATTCATTTTCATGTAGGTAGGCACCTTAACACCCGGAAAAATAATCTTTGGTCTTTGCATGTTCCTTTTTCTATTCCTATTCCCTTAAGGCTATATTCTAACATTATGCAAATAAAAAAAAAGAACAGAAAGTGCTGAGCTCATGGAAAAGATAGAAAGGGATATAACATGGAAGTGAAGATTGTAGGCTCTTATACTAACACAATTTGCTGAGCATTAAAATATTTGTTTAGGCATAATTTTATTTACACTTATAGGTAATTTTACTCCTAGGCATGGTGATTTCTTTTAAGAAATATATGGCAACCATTTGAACTAGTCGATTTTGCTATAATAGACTGGGTTTTCTGGGTTCCACATGCTTAGCATCTATATCAGGATTCTCTACTTTAGAGGGCGATAGTTGTGTTGTGTGTATTATACAAGCTTTGGATTTCCTCATCCACATGGTTCAGTTCTACAATCTACATAAATATTAATAAATGGTTGTAAAGGCGCCTAAAGCTTCCGTTGAATATACGAACAAACACTTTTTCATTATATTTGTCGCTTTGCAATAATTTTAACATACAAATGATGCTTGATATTATTTACGAAATTATTAAAATTTACTACCGAAATTCGGAGTCAGTGGCCTCAACGTTAAGAGCGCTAATCATCTTCAGCGATGAGGCTCATGTCTGGCTGAATGGCTTCGTCAATAAACAAAATATGCGGTATTGGTCAGGCAGCAATCCACACGTACTCCATGAGTCATCATTGCATCCCGTAAAAAATACGGTTTGGTGTGGTTTATGGGCCGGCCGGCGGCGTCATTGGGCCGTACTTCTTCCGTGATGATCAAGACCGGCACGTTACTGTGAATGGGGATCGCTACCGTCCAATGATAACCGAATATTTTTGGCCCCAATTGGATGATATGGACTTGGAGGACATGTGGTTCCAACAGGACGGCGCCACAAGCCACACAGCGAATGTCACAATCAATTTATTGGAAACCAAGTTTGGAGAACGTGTTATCTCACGAAATGGTCCAGTCGCTTGGCCGCCTCGGTCGTGCGATTTGACGCCGTTAGACTATTTCCTGTGGGGCTACGTTAAGTCTATGGTCTATGCCAACAAGCCAGCGACGATTGAAGAACTACGTACAAATATCGAACGTGAAATTGCAGCAGTATCGGCCGATTTATGCTTGAAAACCGTCGAAAATTGGGTTCAGCGTCTGGACTTTTGCAAGCGTGCCCGTGGTGGCCATGCAAAAGGAATCGAGTTCCATACATAATGGCATCAAACGTACTTTTACAGGAATAAAGAATTTCATTGATATCCAAAACCGTCTTGTTTTATTTAAAAAAACTTTTGTAGCGCTCTTATTGAAAAACCCGAACGTCAACCTTGAAGATACCCGACCATTAGAAGTCAAGTTAGATTTTTTTAGTTTAACCAAATCGAAATCTTTTTCACGCAATCGAATTTTTATTTTAGTTCATCGTAGAGTGAGTAGCTTTCATTTGTTGAGTCAATAAAAGTTTCAACTTCAAACTTTTAATTGAAAAGCGCAGTTCCAATTTTGATGATTATTTGTTTTGCAAAATTGTAGGTACATACTTGGTCATTCATATTATTTAATATGAGAAACTTTGGTCGCCTCGCAACAATGTGTATTTAAAAAAATTAAAATAAAGATTTTTATTTCGCTTCGCAACACTGATTGAAATTTTAAATATTTAATGCTACGTAAAGACATTTCACCCCCACAAATGAAGCGACCGAGGAAGACAAGACCACGTTGTACACTCGTCTTAACTCGGTTTACAGGAGTGTTCCGAGAGCTGACATCATAGTCGTCATGGGAGACCTCAATGCCCAAGTCGGTTCAGACCATTACGGACTGGAAAGCTTAATGGGAAGAAATGGCTTGGGGTCACGGAACGAAAATGGCGACTTGCTTGTCGACTTTTCTAACGCCAATCATCTTGTTCTAGGTTGGACTGTATTTAAGCATAAGACTTGCAACAAAATTACCTGGATGCATCCGGATGGTCAAACTGAAAAGCAAATTGATCATATCATGATTCAGCAGCGATGGAGGAAGTCAATGTGTGATGTCCGGATGTGGGAAGCGATCACCATTTGGTTCTGATGAAGTCTCAAACTACGGACCGCTGCCGTACAAAAACCAGCGCAGGATGCACCAAGGAGCTAAAAATTCATTACGAATGCTTCAAATGACCCCAAGATATGTCGAAACTATGTCACCACCCTTAACGGCAGAGCCTCATCATTAAACTGCATCCAACATTCAACAATTGATGATATGTGTGGTGAAATAAAAGGTGTTTTTATAGAGGCTGGATCTGAAACTGTATCCAAGATGACAAAGCTAGAGACTCTTGGATATGCCAAGACACCTGGGATAAAATGAAACTTCGCCAATTTTTGAAAATGCAAATAAATGTAGAAGCAGATGTTCAACGGAAGGCTGAATTGCGTTGTATGAGATTTGATAGGAGGGTGAGGTTAGATGGACCTATCAGTGGAAAACGCTACGCAGATTGAAGGACCATTTTTGTGCCTTGCTTAGTGAGGATTCTGTTAAGCAAAGTATGCTGAAGTGCTCCACCTTAACGAGATGCGCAGGTCATATAGGGGTATTGACAACGAACCCCCTTCTGTATCGGAAATTCAAACATCAATAAATCTCCTCAAAAACAACAAGGCAGCTGGACTTGACGGAATACCAGCTGAATTCCTGAAGCCGATCCCGTAACAGCGGCTATAGTCTGTCCAGCAAAAATTGTCAGTACAGGGCTTATGGGCGACCTTTTCTCAAAACTGTGGTGCCTGTGTATACCATCACAACATTAAAATAACAAATCTACCACTGAAAAAGATACAAAACTACTGATTAACATATAGGAATTGTTGTTGTAATTCTTTGAAGCATTCTGATCGTATACTCGCTTTCACTTCTACCTTCGCTGTCTGAAATAAAACATTGTTTTTAATAGTCCATAGCCATTTGTTTAAATATCCAAAATATTTGCAGAAGAAATAATAATTTTAACAAGAAAGTACTTACTACTATACACTTATTTATTTATTTAATTTATTTATTTTTGTGAACTTAAAAGGCACCATATAAATCGCCAACAACGAACAAAACCCACACCGTCCATGAAGGATTAAATCCCTTCTATGTTTTGTGTGGTTCGTTGCTACATATGATATTAAAATATTTGAAACTTGTTAAAATTGATTGCTTCCACTTAGAAATAATTGTAAATGATGTTTGTTACTTAATAAAGCAATTTAAAACTTAAAAAAAAAACAAAAATCAATCGACATCACACACTAACAAAATGATGATACAAATTTTTGAAAGGGTTAAATACTCCAAAAACATAAAAAAAGGGATACAATTTTTAATTTTTTAAAAATAAGGGCTACATCCCAGCGGGAAAAATTAAAAAATTCATTGAGGAAAAACCTGCTTTTTCCTTGAGGAATGGAAGCTGTACCTGCCACTTTTCAGCTTATTCCTTTGATGAATTTAACATGGGCGTGTCATTGGCGAGAAGCACATGCCATTTTCTCGATGAAAATTCACTAACGAATTCACTACTTCAATGGAAGTTGTTTATTCACCGACCCAGGTGATGAAAAACATGGTGATTGCATAATCTGTGAATTCACTACATACGGGATTTAGCTTATTCATCACTTCAATAATTTCGATGAAAAATCTAATGAAAATTCAGTTATGAAATCACCAGGTTAGTGGTAGTTTCTTTTTCATCAATTGAATCCTCTCATTTGTATATTGTTTACTAAATCCCATCGGTAATGCACCCTTTATTTTAAAATGAAAACAAACCAAAAAGTTGTTTCCATTTCAAATCATAAATGTTTGGCGTTTCGACAAACGCAATTTCTATTGACTTCAGTTCGTGTTACATGGACTTTTTTACAGAAAGTCAATGTGAACTGTATCCAACAAAATGAGATTTTATAGTTGCCAAAAAATAATAAACTACTTTGCACATTGATTATTTCAGCAATAAATTTCATTGAGGACGATATTTCCCGCTGGGATAGCTTTTGCACTCACAACCACCACATTATCATTCAGTCTTTCGCTGTGTGGCATTCAAGTTGGTAAACATTGGCAACAAAATATTAAATAAGGCAAAAATTTTGATAATTTAATAAATTGGAAATTGAAAACTTTTGACGATTGATTCCAAAATTATTAATTTGATTAAAAAAACATTATTTAAAAATGTAAAATAAAAGTTTACTGCATTCAAATCACAATTATAATGTTGCACAAGTTAAAAACTTACTTATTTTCCAACAAAAAAGAATTAATGGGAATTATTCTATTCATTTTCATATACTCCTTATTTTTGATTTTGTTTCGAAGAATTTTCTTTTCACATTTTCTTCATAATATTATATTACTAAAGAAAAGACTTAAGACACATTTGTTGGGTATTTTTGTCTTTTTGAAAAAATTCTTGCGGGCGCCTATGAATCCGCAACTCCTAAAATTTACTGTCGACACTTAGGCTATAATATTTGTGATTATCAGAATCTAAATGATGAATTTCATCTTATCCTAAAAGCATAAAATCTGTTATAATACTTCCCTTCCTTAAATATATAGCTTCTTCCATGCTATAGTCGATTTTGTAGGCAATTGAAAATAGAAGGAGTGAATCATTCACAATCTTGTTAATTATTATAAGTTTGGCTATCTTTCATAGTATATCATCCCTTTCCTACTATTCGTGTTATGTGAGGCTCCCTTTTGCTTTATCAGGTCCAATTAATTTTTACGATAACTAAATAGCTTTCCCTTATTAGTTTGATTGGAAACGCTAAAGATTTTCTTGTGTATTGTACATTTGTCGATAAAAGTTCCTTCTAAATTGTATCATTTACATAATTATTCTACAGACTTCTCTTGAATAGTACCTATGCATGTACATTAGGGTGGTCGTTAAAAAAAGGTCATCCCGGATGGGCCCAAATCGGCTCTAAATGAAGAAAAAAAACTCCCTAATTTTTTCAGATTTTTATTTTCATCCCCTAAAGTCGCTTAAGGGGTAAATTAAATTTCCCCTTTTTTTTGCATATTAGAAAATTCACGTAAGATCTGCCAAAAAAATTCAGAGCATGTAGGTGAGAACTAGACAAGAAAAAAATTCTAGCGGAAGGGGGTAATATCTCCCCCCGCTTTGAAGGAAGGGGCAATTTAATAAAATATTTGCATAAAATAGAAAAAAATTAATTAAAAATCAACGGCTATGCTTACAGTAATGTTTTGTAGCTTTTTGGAAAGCCAGAAATCCATTCTTATGGCTTGTTTTTAAATAAAGTCTTTTTATGATCTGTTTTTGCAAAAAATTGTTTCCAACTCAACATTTTGAAGAAAAATTATTATTATTTTTTTTAAATTATAGGTTTCAAAACAGATTTTGCTGAAATTGTTTATTCAAAGAACTTTATTTAATAATCTACTATTAAAATGGACTTCTGGCTTTCCAAAAAGCTACGAAACATTACTGTAAGTGTTGCCGTTGTTTTTTTTATTAATTTTTTTCTATTTTATGCAATTATTTTATTAAATTTCCCCTCCCTTCCAAGGGGTGGGAAATATTACCCCCCTCCAGTAGGATTTTTTTCTTGTCTACTTCTCACCTACATGCTCTGAATTTTTCGGTAGATTTTACGCGAATTTACAAAAAAAAGGGGAAATTTAATTTACCCCTACAGCGACTATAGGGGATGAAAATAAAAGTCTGACAAAATTAGGGAATTTTTTTTTCTTTATTTAGAGCTGATTTAGGCCCATCCAAATAATAAAACTCAAAAAAACCCATTATAACGACCACCCTTATGTACATATATAGGATAACTCTTAGTTTTCGTCCTTGGATTTTCGTTTTCTTTTATTAGAATAAATAGTCATGTACCCCTAAGAGAAGTGAAAACATATACAAAATTACTGCTATCAATCATAGCTCTGACTCTGATCCTGATAGTCTTTTTCTCTCTCACTATGCGCATTTTTCTTGATTTGCATCATGAAGTGTTCGGCAATGTTACGTTTTGTCCTTGATTCGTTCTGCAGAATGGCTAAGCATAAATCAAATAAACAAAATGCTTACGTAGGTAAATCATAATCATTTTGGATTTTTGAAGCTGCGATAATTTGCTATTTCAAAATTAAGCACGTATTGGTTAAGTGAAAAAAACAGTGTTTTTGTCCGTAATACAAGAAAGTTATTACTATTGCAAGGCTGCTTAATGTGTTGGTAGTCGCTATGTGAAGTGTGACAGATATGATATTGTGCCAGCCACCGCCCTGAAGAATGTGAAATTTTGTGTTGATTTAACAGGATTATTATTAGAGTAAGTGTAAAACTAACAAGGTTTCATGTCAATTTTGCTAGAATTTATTTTAGATTGAACACGACACTAAAACAGTGGACCATGTTAAATATTAACTAGACATAACTTATCGTGTGAAAAAAACAACCTAACAACTGTTAAGTTTGTGGTAAATTTTACCTGATTTTTTCCTGAGTGATTCAAAAAATTCTTGGAAATTTTGCTTCAGAGTTGAATTGAGATACATACATTGTATAAATTAAATGGAAGAATTCTAATGGATTAATACAGCTTTAATGTACGAAGACAACAAAATTATTTATAGCTATGAACACCCAACAATTTTTGCAGGGCCCTCATCATGTAAGGCTGACGATATCGTTTTCAATATGGTGCAGGGAACTAAGGTCCTGGGAACTAAGTCCACCGAGGGACGTAGTTCTCATTAAATGGGAACTAAATCCACTTAAGTGAAGTGGACTTAGTTCTCATAGAAGGTGGGAGTTAATTCCTCAAAAACTGAGTGGCTTTACTTCCTTTTAAATGTGGATTTAATTCCCACTTCCAAGTAAAACATGATTCTTATTAATATATATACAAATACAAATCACAACAACAACATTAATGTTAAAAAAAGAGCCAAGTTCTTTTATGCACAAAAAACCTGTGCGTAAAAAGTCAGCAAAAAAAAGGAATGAGATCTAAAATATAGGTATGCCAAGTTTTAAGTTCAAGAAGTTTAATATCAAATATCTTAAGTAGAGAAACAATTACAAATCATGACAGAAATTTGGGATTAAATAATTACTGATTAAAATTTGGTGGGTTCAAAGTTTCATAATTCTACGCGACAACCAAAAGTGTTCCATATAAATAATAGCACTTCTGATAAAGTGGGTGGATGGCACGCCCCCTGAATGGGAAATTCCAATTTTTCAATTTTTTTCTCTCTAAGTATTTCAAGCCCTACCGACCTACCAATTTTCATCATTCTACAACAGTAATTAATATAATTTATAAGAATTTTAAATAAAGTGGGTGGTTGCCACACTCCATGAATAGAAAATTGCAGATTTTCGATTTTTTTCCTTTGTATGCACCACAAGGCAGGCGCGGACCCAGGAATTCAGTTTGGGGGGGGTCATGAAATTTTAACAACAATAAGAACTGCTTAGCAAAAGTCCAGCTTAATCATGGCTTCATTCCAGTCGAAGGCATGATCAGAGATAAGCTTAAGACTTAATCGGACTCCCGTTAATACGTAGTTTGAGAGTCCTGTGAAGTAAGCAAACAAATTAAATAAAAAATGAGAGTTCCCGGTAGCAAACAAAAAGTTCTAGAGTTCCTCATACTTTTTTTTCAATAGTTCTGGTGAATGAAGTGTTAAATTAAAAAACAAAATTTTTTTTGCTAACTTCACACAGCAAGGTCTTTTTTGAGAAAAAGAGTTCTGAGCATGTTTTTCACCTTAAAATCAAGAGTTCTTGAGTTCCTGATGGGTTTTAGAAAGAGTTCTACAAAATTGGAAAAGTTAGGGCAATTTAAGTTGCCCATTGACTTAGAACCAAAAACATTCAAAATCCAAAAAAATATAAAAAGGAGTTCTGATTAGAGTTCCCGATAGCAAACAAAGAGTTCTGAACATTTTCCGAATAACTTTTTTTTAAAACTAATTTTTCAAAAGTAATTCGTTTGTTGTTTTTTGGCCGAAGAAGTTGCAAATATGCGAATTTCTTATCTCCATATGGCAGCACAAACTGAGCACAAAATAGCACAGTTAAGTTCTTTTTTACAAAAATGTAAAACTTAAGCAAAAAGGCATATATGCATTAGTTTTTGGCCTAAAAGTTGCAATCATTAGATTTTTTGTATCTTTTCGGAGCATGAAAGCTCAAACTAAGCACAAAACAGCATACCTTTCACTTTTAAAAAATGCGAAATTTTGAAAAAAAAAATTATTCATAAAATTTGCACGTTTGCAATTTTTTTAATTTACGGCCCAAGGTGATCACAATACAGCATAGCGAAAATGGCGGTGCCATAACTTCACACTACAGCCCTTTTATTTGTGTCCATTAAAATTGCAACTTTGCGAATTTTATGTTAACCAAAATTTTATGTTCGCAAAATTTGCAAATTAGCGATTTTTTTAAATATTTACGGCACAAGGCAGCACAAAATGAGCGCAATACAGCACAATTTTACTCTCGAAAATCAAAAATGGCGGTGGTAACTTCTCGCACAAGCACATTAAGAAAAGAAGACATCCAAGTAATACTTTTAGAAAATTTAAAATAAGCAACTTACATAGATCTGCAATAATTTTTTCAAGAAAAGAATGCTGTCTTATTTTGATCCCTTTTGATCGGTGCATCCACAACAAAATGTCTGTGACACCCAAAACTATTGTCTTGATTGAAAACAAAACAGAGTTTAATAAATAGAATGTTTAAAATGCTTTGATAACTTGTTATCATAACTGCTATACAGGGTATCACACAGTTACCACCACAGATGGGGTCCTGAAAAACTTAAGTGGTATTTTTTCTCATTTTCGCTTTGCTTTGGTGTTAACACGGTTTTAATGATTAAGGGTCCCGTTTCCTTTAACTGGTTTAAGCTTTGTCAAATTGCGGCAGAGTTTTATTTTTTGCGATGATGGCTACTGTGGGGAACCGTTATTATTGAAGAGAGTCCGCAGAATTTTAAGTCGGATATGGATAAGACAATTTAGTGAGGGCTAGTAGTGATTTTTAACCAATATTTCTTTCCTGTCCATTTCATTACGAAGCTTGGCTTTGTAAAAAGAAAAAAGAAGCTAACCAGCAATAGGTCATGTTTTTCGTATAAATAGTAGATTAGTAAAAAATATGGGATTACCCAAAAAGTTTTTCCCTGTCCTCTAATTTTTTGAATAATCAGTAAAGATTGCTCGTGTTTGTTGTTTTTGCTGGAGCTCTGGGGGGGGGGGTCATGACCCCCATGACCTCCCCCCTGGATCCGCCACTGCCACAAGGCCTATACCGTTGTGCGAAATTTCAAGTTTCTACGATGTCGGGAAGTGCTCCATAATTTTGATGATCTGTCAGTGAGTCAGTCAATCAGTACGGTTGTTGCGATTTTTGATTGTGTTTGATCAGCTCAGCAAATACTGCGAATTTGAAATTTCTGACTTAATTGGTACTGAAATTAGAGGGGAGTTGAAAATAGCCTGAGTTTGTTCCTGTAAAAAGGGTGTAGTGCCGCAAACTTGGCTGGCACCGCACTCAAATAAGATATCATGTTATATATTAAAACAAATGGCTTGCCACCTCAAATCCATCATTTTGTTTGTCAAAAGCCATCTTTTAAAAAAGCCCTCCCAAATTTTCTGTCAAATAGTTTTGTTGTGGCATTTCGAACATTTTCGTAAAAATGGAAAAAGGGATTTTTTGTGATTCTAAAACACTGTCTTTTTACAAGAGAATACCATCACTCACTAACAAATGCTTGACATATGTTATGGGAACTCTATGCCATCGATTGGAACCATTGATTATTTTTTTTTTTTATTATTTCGTCGCAGTCGTACCAGTACAAGTGATGTCAAATTTCTGGTAGACCTTTTGAGGTCTCAACACCAGAAATGGTCGATAAAATCTACTTTTTGATATTATGAATAATTGATGAATGAAGGTGAGTAAGCTTTACTGGCTGAACAGAATGCAAGACGCAACTGGAATAGATGTCAAAAAAGCTGCAGTAGATGTCAAAAATGCTGCAGTAAAAGTTAAAATTTGTTCAACTCTTGCAGCTCCGGCTGCAGCATTTTTGACATCTATTCCAGCTCCGTTTTGCATTCTGTTCAGCCAGTTAAGAGGCATCAAGCCATCACATGGATCAGTGATTTCAATTTTGAATGTGTGATTTGGATATGAAAAAGCTTTCCTAGAGATAGGTGCCCCATTTGCTCACAGTTGATAGCAAACGCAATAGTTTTACAACTCTAAATGAGTGTGACGATGTTCAATCAATCAAGTATTTGCTCCGTTTTATTACCATGGATGAAACATAGATTCATCACAACATAAACACACCAGAGAAAAAGGAACAGTCTAGCTCAAAACAGTGGACTATAGAAGCCGAAGAAGGCCAATGTAGGTTTGTCGGGTTATAAGGTCATGGCGATATTTGTTGAGATGCGCGTATACTATACGCAGAGTTGTTGGATCAATTCGTAGCCGATTTGAATCATTAACAAGAACAACCACATTTGGTGAGGAAAGAAGTTTTTTCCACCAGTTCAGCACCAACCAACGCACCGGTGCACAAGTCCGCAATCACAATGATAAAATTTCTAAAATTAGTTTATGAACCAGCTTTTGTCCAGACTTAGCCCCCTGTAACTGTTTCTTGTTTCCAAAGACAGAGAAATGGCTAGGTGAGAACGACACGGCGGCGTTAAGAGATTTTAGGCGAATGAAGAAGTCAACATAGGTATAAACAAAAGTCTATTTTTAAGGTCTCAAGAATTCTTATTATTTCAAGTTCATCAACAACTTGCAGAACCGATGGATGAAATACATCAAGCTAACATTTGTCACTTGCTCTCAAGGTGTTTTTTGTAGAAAAGGTTGGAAATCGATCACGGTCGGCCGCAAGGAAAAAACAATACCTGGCTTTCCTAAGAAACTTGGGCTAGAATTGAAGAAAGAAAACAGCTCAAAGCTCACATTGCAGCTACTTCCAGAAGAAGGGAGAAACAAGCTAGAGTTTGCGTATTGAATGAAGATGAGAGACGTTCACCGCAGCGTGTGACGTGATAAGCATAATTATATCTACGCATTGGCAACAGAAGCAGAAGAGCCCACAAGGTGTGACATTATAGTGTCTTATAGAACCGTCTACAGAATTACCAAAGAGCTCACAGGTGCCCACCTCGCAAAAGAATAGACGGGTCACTGCTGGCTTCGGATGAGGACCAGTTCAAAAGGTGGAGGAGCAATTTTATTTTTAACACGTTTTCAACAGTGAGGTCAGCCCAATGCCCAATGTCCCGTCCGTAGTAACAAATTCCCGAATACGCACTGTATCCCCTAGTAGAGAAGAAATCTTAAAGAACAACACAATCATAGCACTGACGAGCAACAAAGCGGTTGGACTTGACGGTATTCCCGCAAAGATTTTACAAGCAGCTCCAACAATATCAAGTGAGCTCCTGCACCCACTCATTGAGAGAGCTTGGGAAACAAAGAGTTTTCCTGACGAATTATTGCCAAGCTCCCAGCACGCAGTGCGAAAACCGGAGAAGAACTTGCGTGTTGCCTGCTGTATCCAAATTAATAGTAAAAATCGTCCTGAAGCAAATAAAAGATCACCTCAAAGACACGCTTGACGCCGAGCAAGCAGAATTTCGTAACACCTTGCGGTTCATCGGCTTCAAAAAGGCGCTCAACAGGGTCAATAGAAAATTTGCCTGGCTCGTTTTGCCCTGGAGGGGTATCCGAGATAAATTGATTGTTATTATTAAGTCTACATGATGGATCCAAATGTCACGTTCTGCATAAAGGAAGGTTGTCAGAGGAGTTTGAAATCCAAGGTAGGGAAAGAAAGGGTTTTATACTGTTACCAATACTGTTCCTGTTTGCGATAAGTGATGTGCTGCATGCAGCTTTGCCGACATCAAATCGAGGAATTCAGTGGAATTAGCAATTATTCCTCAAACGTCTATAGAATGCAGACGACGAGATGTATACTTACTCTCTCATAGGATCATGGATCTCCATCAAATGACAACAAGGGTGGAGACTGGAGAGAGAAACTGAAAGCGTTGGGCTTAAGATCAATACGGCAAAAACAAAAAGGATCAGCTTTGGAACTTCTTCATCTATCCAAGTAGATATTTCTGGACAACCAGTAGAGAGTTTTCAATATCTTGAGAGTATTGTCCCTACTGATGGCGGGACCGAGCTAGATATGATCAGCCGAATCGGGAAGGAAAAATATGGAGAAAGAACTGTATAAGCCTCAACACCAAGCTGCGACTGTTCCGCTCCAATGTTGAGTCCGTGTTTTTTTACGGGTGCAGCACTTGGAAAGTAACACCCGCTGTCACAAGAAAGCTGCAAAGGTTCGTGAATAAGATGCCTGCAAAATATCTT
This sequence comes from Dasysyrphus tricinctus, assembly GCA_963921185.1. NCBI lineage: Eukaryota > Metazoa > Arthropoda > Insecta > Diptera > Syrphidae > Dasysyrphus > Dasysyrphus tricinctus. The sequence goes on along the minus strand of OY992530.1, from coordinate 226,835,082 downwards.
GACAATTTTCTGGCCTAACCGTATCTCCAATGATGAATTTCATGCGAGGGCAGGCCAGGAAACTATAATACGTAAACGTATGTGGTAGTTGATTGGACATACACTTTGAAAAAGTCACGAGTTCATTTTGAGTCAAGTGATGCAATGGAATTTCCTCTTGCAGTGAGGTGTAGACGAGTGGGCTGCCCTAGAAATAGTTGGCGAAGAATGACCGAAGAGGAATCAGCACAACCTGGGAAGAGTTGGAGAGAGCTGAGGTACATCTCCAGAAATAGTACACGATGGCACGTAGGAGTAGTAGAGTTCCTATGCCCTGCAAAGGGAACCTTATGAACGCAAAAGATCTAAGGACATAAGAGGGAGAAGAGAGAGAGAGAGTGTGAAAAAGTAGGCAGTGGTCAAGGTGGCCGAATATACAAGAACTCTGAAACATTTTGTTTGTTTTTTTCTAAGCGCTGAAACGAGTTTTTTCGGGAATTTTAGAGGCAGTTTTGTGTCCCCTCATCACTTTTCAGAAATTTACAAGATCTAATCATAGCCTTGACAAGAAATTAAGTACAACACAGTGCATTAGCCTTCTGTTTTGTCTTTATAGCTTACAACGGAGAGGTCTAGGACATTACTGGATATGACAAAATACATAATTTATAACATTTTATTAAAAAGTACGATATCTGCTTTGCAAATTGTTTCACAAACTGATTAAAACTTTATTTGGCTCTCAAAAGTTTCAAAAAGTTCCAAACACACATCTTCACCATTATTTGAAGTCAACAACATCACCCTCGCCTTGTAGTATGTGGTGGGTGAGGTCAACGATTGTTAATCCCGATGATGGCATTATACGACATCCATTTCATATACCCCCACAGAGTCTTTCAATCTTAATCGTCTGGCAACTCCTCAGAATCGGAACCCATCATGTAAAATATCATAATAGTCCTTCTTTTAAGTCATCATCAATTAGAACTTATCTAGCACACATCAAGACTGATGTTAGTAGAAGTTAAGAGGAATTTTATAAATGTTACTGTTCCACTTACTACGAATAGACTATACTATACGTATGTATTTCTGAATGTATGGAACGTACATATGTGTGGGTGGTAGATGGATAAATAATACAGAACAGCTTTTTCTTGCCAAAAAGGACACGATACTCCAACGATTTACAGTAACCACACCCTTTCTTCTCTGCTTCTCTCCTGGCCCCTGTCAGTATTTACATGAATTTCTTGGCAGCAAATTTTGTAATGGTACAAGATGAAGCAAAAATGATGTTGATGGCCAAAAAAAAAAGAAAAACAAGAAACTTTCAAAAAAGTGTAGGAAGTTTTATAACTTCTGATGTTTCTTCTGTTATGTGTGCCATGGGTCAGAATTAATTGAATTTATGAAAAGTTGATCTGTGATGGAGGAACATTTGTCTGTCTAGAGTGTAGGTATAGGTAGTTTCCACTCCACACAACATACAAAAAAGTCACTCTCTATTTTCTAAGTTAATCCTCCAGAGACATCCTGTGATGGGATTGCTATCTTTTCGAGCTTTCGACTTCTATTTCAAAAGAAATTAATTTATACTTCTCTCAACCCATGGGTATGGTTGACTGCTGGTTCGTTTTTGGATTTGACGCTTTTGGGTATTTTATTTTTGGTATGATTTCTCCTTTGTATAGATACCTACAAACCTTTATACAAAATATGTATCTATACAGTTTTTTCTTTCAGTTTAATGTAGCATAAGCATTTTTAGATTACTAGGTATACTGTGATAAGTAGGAGAAAAAGGAATTTCCCAAAGGTGGTTAATTAGATATACATATAGGTGGAGAGATTTTGGTGGGTACATCACGTATGTAAAAACAAGAAACTAATTCAATTTTAATATTTAAATTAAGAAATTTAAATGCACAGGATTATGTGTCCTTGAGACAATCGTCTCTCATCGCGGGGTTCGATACCACCAATTGACAGCTTAAGGCCAATGATTTACGGAATAACTGGTCGGACAAGATATTTCAATTTCAGTTTGATAAGGTTAGAGAGTAGTCACTTCCGTTCTCATTTTGTAATTATGAACACACCTGCTCCATATTCTTTAAATGGGGCATTAAATGAGGGATAATAGTGTGCTCCTTACAAAGCTTCTTAATAGGAGGGATCATTTTTGAATTTGGTGTCGACGGACAGACAAGCAACTTACAACCAAATTGATCACTTCGGCGATTCAGAGGCAGTCTCCAGGACGTTCGAAGCAGAAGAAGTGGAGACATGGTTCAGTTAGGAGTACCTAAGAAATTATCCGAATGCCCAATTTGCATATCGATAGACTCCCACACTCCACCAGCAACTATCAACTAGGGGATCCCTTTCGCAAGGATTGAGAGCAATTATTAGGAACGGAACCCACCTCCATCGAAAACCATTGGTGTGTGCTGTGAAAAATGATTTTTATACCCAGTGCTGAAAGTATAGTAGGTCGGTCGCAAAAAAAAAACAGTGCCTGGCTTTCCAAAGAAACTTGGACTAGGATCAAAGAACGAAACGAGCTAGAGCGTGTGAATCGCATAAAGATGGGAGGAGTTCACCGTAGCCAGAGTGCGACGTGATAAGCGTAACACATCAACGCATTGGCCACAGAAGCAGAAGAGGCCGCGAGTAAGTGTAATAATAAGACCGTTTACGGAATTGCCAAAGCTATAAACAGAACTTAGCAAAAGACATAGACGAAGATAGAAGATTTCGGATGAAGATCAGCTCAAAAGATGAAAGGAGCATTATCCAAAGGTTTTAAATCGCGTTTTCACCAGTTAAGTCAATGACCCATCTGTAGGTACGAATTTCCAAGTACGCACTGTATCATCCAGTAGAGAAGAAACTGCAATCAGAGCACGGAAGAACAAAAAAGCGGTGATGAATAAAACAGATTGGGTTGCGCAACAGCTCGTGGAGAACCAGGGTCTAGTGACTTACAACTCTCAACTATTCCTGTGTGCGTGTTGTTGGCAGGAATGGAGGGGACCTACAGTTTTTTCCCAATATCGAACGGCCATGAGAAGCACTTATTGATTACAAGTATACCCTTGGAGGATATGTCAGTTCCTCGCAAGAGCACTGAGGCAGTACCTCGGATAAAATATTTCTGTCTTTTGTACACGGCTGGGAATCGAACCCACTGCATTGGCATGACAGTCCAACGCACTAACCCTTATATCACGAGGTACTACATCAAATCAGTTGGACTTGACGGTATTCCAGCAGAGCTCTTAAGAGCAGCGCCAAAACAACATCGATTGAGCTCTTGCACTCACTCATTGAGAGAGTTTGAGAACAAAGAGTTTTCTTGGGGTGTGCAAAAAGAGAATGGTTGTCAAGCTTCCAAGGAAGGGAGACATTACGTAGTGCAAAAACTGGAGAAGAATTTGCGTGCTGCCTGCTGTAGCCAAACTAATAGCAAGAAATCATCCTGGAGCCAACAAAAGACCACCTCGAAGACACTTAATTACTTACTTACTTAATGTGGCGCTACAGTCCGGGGTGGACCAGGGCCTCAGCCAAAAAGCTTCTTCCAGCCGGCTCGGTTTCTAACTTTCTGTCTCCAGTTTCGCACGCCAAGTTGGTTGAGGTCCTCTTCCACTTGCGTGCGCCACCTTTTACGCTGTCCACCTCTACTGCGCTGTCCCACGGGGTTGGATTCAAAGACTTTCCGGGCCGAAACATTGGTGTCCATTCGCTCTAGGTGACCCAGCCATCTCAGTCGTTGGCTTTTCACTTTTGTGGCTAGGTCCGTACAGTTCGCTGTTGTATCTTCTTCTCCATTCCCCATCTATACAGACGGGACCAAAAATCACCCGGAGAATTTTCCTCTCAAAACAACTAAGCGTTCTCATCCACCGTTAACAGTGTCCATGCCTCTGCACCATACATCAGGACCGGCTTGATAAGCGTCTTATACAGGGACAGTTTAGTTGCTCGAGAGAGGGCTTTGCTTCTCAATTGCCTTCTTAGCCCACAAAAACAGCGATTGGCAAGAGTAATTTTTCGTTTGATCTCAGCACTGGTATCGTTCGCTGAGTTTATAGCGGATCCTAGGTAGACAAAGTCTCTGACCACTTCAAAATTATAGCTGCCTATAGTGACGTTCTGTCCTAGACGTCGGTGTTGGGTGTCCTTTCTTGTTGACAGCATACCTATATTTTGTTTTGCTTTCATTCACCGTTAGACCCATCTTCTTGGCTTCCTTTTCAATGCTCACAAAAGCACCACTGACATCACGCTTTGTTCGTCCGATTATGTCAATGTTGTCAGCGTAAGCGAGTAATTGGACGGACTTTTGAAAGATTGTGCCTCTAGTTTTGACGTGAGAGTTTTACACTATTCTTTCAAGAACGATGTTGAAGAAGTCGCATGACACCTCGTCGCCTTGCCTAAAACCTTTTTTGACATCAAAGTTGTCGGTTGTCCGTATAATTCCTTCTCATACTCTTCTTTTTTCTTTCTTAGAAGCTAGTGTTCCTCTCCTCTCTTCTGCTCGTGGAGCTTGCTGGTCGCAGCGTCGCTTTGTATGCCTGTTGTTTGGCTGTTTGTACTTGTCGCCATTCTTCGTTGAACCAGGGGTAAGAGTAGTAGTAGTATATGTAGCAGTCTTTCAGTTTCCTTCTGGCCAGCCCATCCCATCGCACTTCTTGGATGGCGACGCTGTCTGCTTTGTAGCAGGCAGTCTAGGGCTTCCGCTAAATGTGCTGCACGTCGTCGTCTATATAGAGACAGAATATTCCACGTGCAGATTCGAAGTTCGTTGTCCTTATTTCGTTTGCTAGGTTCGTCAACAGTAAATCCGTTCATATCCGAGGCTTGTTGTTGCTTTGCAACTCAATAGCTTTACGTGGCCGGGAAGTCACCCCGACGGCACGACCCCCAACCTGGAGGATCAGACCCTATATATAGAACTCCAAGGGCGGGAGTCGGCTCAACCGCTCCTTATATGCCTGAGCTCCGAATATGTCGTAGTAGCCCGTATAAGGTGTTCTCTAAGTAGTTCAACCTAACTGGAACTGTAGACGCCACCGTTGATTCCATCTGGAGGATTCTTTCCCTACCGCCTGGATAAAGGAGAATTGTTTTAGTGAGAACACTCTCCCGTTGTCCTTTTATCACGGTCTGGAGATCCTTCGGATGGTATACATTTTTTGAAAATTTCAAAACAATTAGGGGACAAAAATCCCACGTGAACTTGAGAAAGCTCAAGCCTTGATTACAAGCTAAATAGGGCTTACCAATTTCTCGGACAAGTTGACCTTTTTTGTCCAATTAGATGGCATTTTAAAATTTGAATTCCCATATTATATGAGGTGCCAAAGGTTCAGAGCTCTTGCTCTCCCCTATTTGTTGTAGGAATCACCTGTAGGGAAAAAATTGTAGTAAATCAGGACTGGAAAGGACGGTTTTTAACGTTAAACCGTGAATTGTATTAGAATAACAACTGCCACTATCTATATTAAATTTATTATCAAATCATATTGTTCAAGTTCATAGAAAACAATTTCGATTGTTGAGTTGAGCCCACAGTCTTATTGGCTATTTGGAAGAAAAGCTTGTGCAATTAAATGTCATAAAAACGTTAAGTTTTTGTTTGAACGATGCTTAAATGGATTGCTGATATCTGTCATTTTGTTTTTGAAAAGAGATACTTAAAATGTTATTTTTTTATTTATCTGTGTATTTTAAATTATAATTTTGTATAAGATTAAATGGATCTGGAAGTTGTTTTGTTTTATCAACACAATTGCTTTTATAATTTGTTTCTTCTACAAAATACTCCCTAATGCAATGCAATAACAAATTGGATACTCAAACCTAAATAAAGATTTAAACAAAAAAATAATAAAAATAAAAATAAAAACAAGTGGCACTTAAGTACTTAAATAAAATTTCAAGTTATCTGGGGAATTATCTTTTTGAATCCAATTAATTCAATGGATGTTTAGTGTGATTTGAAACAAAAGCAGACTAAATTCAACATCATCAATCATTGGCACTTCTCGTCTATAATATCACAAAAATAGAAAGGATATCCTTCAATGTAGAGAGCGCGTGTATAAATTTAAAATTAATAGCTATTAAATGAAAAATAAAAACAAAATGTAATAATTTGTGTTATACCGCAGGCGCCATGGAGAGGGTATATTAAATCTATACATAGCTACTTTATACATCTCAGATAGCACTTTGGGGTTAAACGTAAATATTTCAAGAAATTTGCTTTATATCACTGTAGGGAAACATTAAAATTACGAGGGTTGTGAATGGCGATTAGCTTAAGTCATCCTATCACAATGCTATATTTGGGAAGAAAATGGATTTTATTTGTCTAATATAGGAAAGGGTATCCCAAGTGGAATCGCAAAGCAATCATGTTTTGTTTTATTTTTTTTTTTTTTACTTCTTCTCTCTTGAAATCTCATAGGGGGAGCCATTATTGAAATGAAAGCTGAGGTCAAATAATGTTATAAGAAAATGTTCAGTGGTCCAAAAAAACGCACAAGAAATTCTTATTAAGGGATGGATTTTGGTTATATCTTCGGTTGTATATTAAGTATCATTGACAGTCGGGTATAATGTGCCTTCAGGGTTCTTTTTTCTTAAGCTTTTTTGCTGATCCAACAATGAAGAACCCTCTTTGGTTATAAAAAGTATAGTCTTGATAAAATTGTCGAAAAATACCATACAAAATTGCAAGCGGTAATTAAAATGATTTATTAGGGTTAAGCCTTGAGCTGATGTAAAAAATCTGCGGTCGTTATTTCATAGGAAAGATTAACTATAGACAAATGGAAGAAAGAATAAAAACAACCTTCCAAGAATTTAATGGTTGATAAGAGTGTTTAAAAATTTGATATACAAATACTTATTTACATAAGTTAGCGGTAACAGTGTGGGCAAGACACGGGCCGAATTCCTTTACAGTCAGATTTGTTTTAAGCTAGTTGCAGTTTCTCATGCATTAGTTGGTTAATAAAGATAGATTTAAAGATTTCGAGGTGGAGACTTGACGTCTATTCGGGTAGAGTATTGTATAAGCTCCATAGGGTGCACTTTAACTTTTACAAAAGTCAACAAAGGTGTGCTTGATAATTTTGCTGCATGAACTGCCAGATCAGACATCAACTGGGAGATCTACAAATCCAGTCAAAGAAAATTCAAAGTTGAAACACAGCGAGCGAAATGCAGCTCGTGGAGAACCTACTGCGATGAAAAAGAAGGCACCAATGAATAAGCTAGACTAAGGAAAATTCTCTCCAAAGAGCCATCCACCTAAGGTTCCTTAAAGGAACCAATTGTTAGCTGGACAGAATCATGCAGTGAAACTCTAAAACTCTTAGTTAGTTAACTTTCCCGGGTGTAGCTCTTACCCAAGCTATAACCAGGAAACTGAGATATATACAGAGCACAGGACACCGTCGGATATTGCAACGGGAGACAAGATTAAATGGGCAGTAAATTCTTTCTCTCTTTACAAATCCCCGGGACTAGATGGCATCTTTCCAATGATGTTACAAAAAAGTGAAAACCTCATTACTTCACACCTGAAAAACATATTCTCAAGTTGCCTCGGATGGGGATATGTACCTCAAGCATGGCGTGAAGTCAAGGTAGTATTTATCCCGAAGGCTGGTAAACCCAGCCACACGGAGGCTAAAGACTATAGACCAGCCATACTCAACCTTTTTTTCATAAGGGCCAAAAAAACATTTTAGCTATGTTGCCTCGGGCCGCAACATAAACTATTTTTTGGACTTTATGTGTTAAGAAATTTAAATTTAATGGTTTATTAATTTTAATATAAAAATTTATTTGATTTCTGAAATTTAGAACCCTTTTTCAAGATCTGGCTTGTTCCTGCATGCTAACCTTATTCGTTTATTTCCTTACCCATTTTTTGTAGGACTTAATTTTGAAAACGACGATGACTCCCAAAGGTATGTTGATCCAAGATGTTAATTTTTCAATCCAGCGTCGACTTTCTGACTTTTTCTTCTGTCAGGAACATTATCTATTACTTGAAGTAGAAGAGGGAAAATTTATATTGTGGGCACTCATTTCACAGTCTTTTTGTTTTTTTTGTTTTGTGTCTTCACTTTTGAGAGCAAAACCGGTGAAACTTCTCAAAATTACTTACAATTTGAGTTTCAACTGCAAAATCTGTGTCTTTCACACGTTAGCAAAATATTTGCTTTTGTCATAGCGTTTTCGTTTGGTAATCCGGAAGTACCCTCCGAAGCTCTCCGATCCCGATTCCAGAATGCTAAACCAACAAGTTGTAACCCTTTTCTTGATTCTGAAGTTTGGGTTTGGTTGCATTTATGCACTTAGTTGTTGCATTTGGGTGATGAAACGTTCACACAGCTGTTCTCTGAATATTGATATTCCTCAATAACAGCAGCGAATTGCTGTGTTCCTTGCCGAGTTTCAAACAGTTTCAGACCGCCACATTTAGTGCAGACCCGTTCCACAAGTGAAAAATTGTACTGGTCCGCACTAAATCGGGCAGTCTGAAACTGTTTGCGACTAACTAAGGAACAGGTGTAATGTCTCCACCTTGTGCCGCAGGTTGAGTATGTTTCCTTTTGACTCCAAATTTAAGTATAAGTGAAAATGACAATTCCAAAATTAAATAACATTTGACAATTTTGGCGTTTCAATTGTGCGCATGTATATTGTATGCGTGCTTCTGGTTGTGATTCTTTCTACAAATCCAGAATCTTCAGAAGAAGAACTGTCATCTAGTGCCAAATGAACTTTTTCAGAAGCATTTGAAATGTTACCGGACGCTACAGGAGGATCAAGCGAAAACACTATCAGACATTTGTGAAAACAAAAAGACAAAGTGACATTTCGTTCCTTGATTGAGCTCTTTCCCCTTGTCTTTCACTGACAACACTCTTTATTTTATATTTTGGGCACTGTTTCATTTTGTAAAAGAAGCGAGGAAATCAGGATATATCATCCAAAATGTTCAGTCTTCTTTTGGGAGTTATTTCCAAATCGATTTAGGCACTTTTTCCAAACGAATGTAAATTTTGATTTATGGTATTCAGTTTTTCTATAAAATCGCATATTTATGCAAGTATGCCAAGTGGGCCACTTAGAACAGCTTCACGGGCCACATGCGGCCCGCGGGCCGCATGTTGAGTATAGCTGCTATAGACCAATCAGTCTCACGTCGTTTACTCTTAAAACTTTCGAGAGATTGTTGGACATCTATATTCGCAGCTCACTGAACCCGGAGGTGATGCAGAATGCCTATAAATTATAAATTGGGTGGCGCAACAGCTCGTGGAGAACCAGGGCCTAGTGACTTACAACTCACAACCATTCCTGTGTGCGTGTTTGTTGGCAGGAATGGAGGGGACCTACAGTTTTTTGCCGAGTCCGAACGGCTAAATGAGAAGCACTTTTTCATGACAAGTATACTCTTGGAGGATTTGTCAGTTCCTCGCAAGAGGCAGTACCTCGAATAAAACATTTCTGTTTTTAGGTGGCACGGCTGGGAATCGAACCCACACCTTCGGCATGACAGTCCTACGCACTAACCATCAAGCCACGAGGTACTACGCAGAATGCCTATACGAGAGGCAAAAGCGTAGAAACTGCACTTCACTGTGTTGTTAATACAATTGAAAAAAACTCTCAAAGGCAAGGAAAACACTCTTGCTGCCTTTCTAGATATTGAAGGAGCATTCGTTAATGTGGAAAACGATGCCGCTAAGAGTGCCCTTGTAGAGCTGAATATAGAAAACTCAACTATAAATTGGACTATGAGCATGTTAAAAAAAACAGGCATATTAATACAGAACTTGGAGGGAACGCTTAATAAAGGGTTTTTCAACAGGGACGCTACAAAAGTAGAGCGACAGGGACAGCAAACGACGCCATATTTCTTGCCGTTCTTTTGACATTTCTCTTCAGTAAGATTTGCCATTTCATAATGGAAAGATATACGAGCCAACAACGAGTCGGAATTATCAAAATTTACTACCGAAATTCAGAGTCAGTGGCCTCAACGTTAAGAGCGCTACGTCTATTTGCGATGAGGGTCATTTCTTGCTGAATGGCTTCGTCAATAAACAAAATATGCGGTATTGGTCAGGCAACAATCCACACGTACTCCATGAGTCATCATTGCATCCCGAAAAAATTACGGTTTGGTGTGGTTTATGCCGGCGGGGTCATTGGTACTTCTTCCGTGATGATCAAGACCGGCACGTTACTGTGAATGGGGATCGCTACCGTTTAATGACCGAATATTTTTGGATCCAATTGGATGATATGGACTTGGAGGACATGTGGTTCCAACAGGACGGCGCGCCACAAGCCACACAGCGAATGTCACAATCAATTTATTGGAAACCAAGTTTGGAGAACGTGTTATCTCACGAAATGGTCCAGTCGCTTGGTCGCCTCGGTGGTGCGATTTGACGCCTTTAGAATGAATGAATGAATGAATGAAGAATTTTATTTAATCATTAAATTAAGCTTACAATAAAATTTACAAATTCCATTTAGCAATGGCAAAAGCCGTCAGCCAGATTGACAGTTATAATGATTACATAGTTACTATTTACAATTTAAATTCTAAACAATAGTTTTTTTCATAAAAATTGTTATTAACTTTGGCAATTATAATGATTTGCGAACATAAAATAAAGTTATAATTTTTAAATGCTTAAAGTGATTATTTTTAAACAATTTTAAAGTGATTTGCAACACAAAAATAAAGAAAAGCAAAAGTTTGAGGTTTTTCATTCTTCTCTGGTAATTTTATCAATTTTAATGATTTGAAACATAAAAAGGTGGGTTCTAACTACCCATGTACTGGTTCCTACACGCTAAGGCATCTGATACATAGCTGCAGAGTAAGCTCCAATTTGATCCGTTTAGCATCTCATTTACTTCATCTCTTGAAAGAGTGGATTGGTTATAGTGCAATCTTCTCAATTCTTGAAGAATTGGGCATTTTCCCAAAAAGTGGTAAGTGTCTTCCTTTTCCCTTAAGTTACACAACGTACAATTGGTTGGAAGATCCTCTCTGTATGGCCTGAAATTCAAAGGCAACAATTCTCCTCTCGTCTTGAACACCGTGCTTATTACATTAATATTGATGTTTTCGTTGAAATAGTTCCTCTCCTTTAAACTATGATTCAATGTTTTATAGATCAATCGACTTGTAGAACTTGCTGCTTTATCCATAAATCCTTTGTGGATACTTTCATCTAGTTTACGCAAAATTTCATCAAAACCTGCTGCCCAACTGAATCGGTCTTCTAATTCCTCAATCATTTGCTGCCACTTCAGAATAAAGTTCACTCCTCTGTCAATAAGCTGCTTAAGGACTATTTTCGGGAGTCGATGATCCGGAAGCTCAATTACTCTTAAAATATATTTAAAATGAAGTCTTAGAGTGAATAACCGAAGGAGTGGTAGGCCAGTTTCGACATGAAGCATGTAATTTGGTGTATTAACTGGCAGCCTAAAAATATGCTTCAGAAAATATCTTTGGAGTTTCTCCACTTCATCGTATTCTTCGTACCCCCATACTTGGGATGCGTAGCACATTATCGATCTTGCCGTTGCTTCGAAAAGTTTATATTTTGCATTGAAAAGGACATCTTTTTTACCAAGTAAATTTTTCCAAGAGCAGCTTAAAGCTTTCTTTGACTCTTTTAACTTGTTTTGGAGGTGTAAAATGAAGGTCAGTCTAGGTGTAAGTGTTACTCCAAGGTATCTATACTCTTTGACAACTTCAATTTGGTCAGGACCCAAGTTCCACCTTTCATTCATCGAGTATCTTCCAGTATTGTTTCGGAATATCAAAATTTTGGACTTCCCGGTGTTTACAACAAGATTCCATTGTTGACAGTACTCTTCAAGCCTATTAATCATTAGCTGCAGCATATTGGGTGTTTCCGCTAACAAAACAATGTCATCTGCAAACATTAGTCCTTTCATATTGGAGTTATTGAATTCTATGCCTCCAGGCAGGCTCCCAAGTAGATCATCCAAAAAAAGGCTGAAGAAGAGTGGGCTAAGTTGGCAACCCTGTTTAACTCCTGTGGAAGTGCTAAACCAATCCGAAGTAGAATCTCCATCCCATACTGCTGATTGGTTGTTCGTGTACAAACTCTCTAGAACCCGAAGCATTTTGAATGACAATCCTTTGCTACTAAGTTTCAAGAAAAGTGCTCTCCTATCCACCGAATCAAACGCTGCACGGAAATCAACAAAAAAAAGCATAAAGTTTCTTTCCTTTTTTAAGAAATATCCTTCCAATATTTGTTAAAACAAAAATGTTATCGACTGTTGAGTAGTTTGTCCTAAAACCTGCTTGATACTCACTAATAAGTCCATTGCGTTCAACCCAAGCTGTTAAACGAACTAACAGTATGCTGGTGAACAATTTGCACAGTGTATTTTGGAATGATATACCCCTATAGTTTCCTGGGTCATTAAAATCTCCTTTTTTGAACAAGGGAAAGATTATACTCTTTAGAAAGCTTGCTGGAACTGTTCCTGTAGTAAAGATATTGTTGAAGCCTATCAACTTTATTTTAAAGCAGGCGGGAGCATATTTGAAGAACTCGAATGATATTTGGTCTTCTCCTGGCGCTTTATTGGTTTTACTTTTATCGATTGCGTTTTGCACTTCTTCTATCGTAATTTCTCTATCTAAAGATTCTGCATGAGTTGCAGGGAAGGCAAACTGGTAGGAAGACGTAGTGAATTGTATATTCAGAAGCGATTTAAAATGAGTTGCTAATACATTCGTCTCTATATTTATACCTTTAACATTCTTGGTACCATTTAAACATCTCATAATTTTCCAATAAGTTTTTGCATCATTGGTATGTGCAAGTTCACAGGTTAATCTATTTGTATATTCTAAACGCTTTCTTCTGCAAAGTTCTTTATAAGATTTGATACTTTCCTGGTATATCCTTTTCAACAAATCGGTGTTTCTTTTCCTAGCTGCTTTTAAACATTTAAATGATTTTTGTCTGGCTTTCAAGCAGTCTAGATCGAACCAAGCCTCCTTGCCAGTGAAAGGCGATGACTTTTGCATAGGATTCGCTGCATTCCTGATCGCCGAGACAAAAGTAGTTGCAAAGTTTTCGGGAACTAGGTCATCTATTAGCATTCGGTTAGTTTCACTATTTAAATTTTGTTGATAAATTTCACGTTTAGCGTCTTTCCATTTAAGTTTTGGAGGCAAACTCAGGGTATTGACTGAACTCGGACCTGCTGCGGTGTTTACGGACGTTATCAATGGCATGTGATCAGAATACGTTTGTAAATCTATTTTGAAATCGACCAAGTATTTTAACCAAGAACCTTTTACAAGACATAAGTCAATGGTTGAACAACTCGTACCCCGAATAAATGTGAAATTGCCTTCTCTATCACTTACGCTTCGACCATTCAGTAAGATTAGTCCAAATTCTTCACACATTTCTATAAAAATTTTGCTCCTCCTATCGATCACTTTATCTTGAGTTCTTCTTAACGCAGTAAACTTTGAGTCTATAAGTTCGTATTCATAGTTTAGTATTTGTGATTCACCAATTCTTATGTTACAGTCACCTATGATCATTACATTTTTGGGGTTGAAGTTTAAGAGAACATTATATAACTCATCGAAATCTTCCGTCCAATGTGAGCAATTAATATAGACTGGAATAATATGTAATTTTTCGTTATTCAAGCAGCATTCAACTAAAGTTGTTCCATTGATTTCAATAAATTTGCATAACTTCTCATTATATACCACTTGCCCTTCCTCTGGTAAATGATCGGGTTGCTGGAATCCAGTGCAGAAAGTAGTTTGTGAATTTATTAATATATAAATGTATATGTTGTTCTTCTAAAAATGTTTCGTACAAAAAAAATACATCATAACCTCTTATAAAATCAAAAAAATCGTTAAATAATAACTTGTTTTTGATACCTGATACATTATATGCAACGATTTTAAAAAAATAATATTGACTTAGAGTTACGGTTTGGCTGACGGCACTATTATTAAAAATTATTTTGTAATTGACGAACAGAGCTTTGCACATCTCTACCTCCATTTGCGATTGTACTAGATTTGCTAGTACTTTGGGCATCAAGGCTCAGCTGAATGGGCACGTTCCGCTGGTTATTCTCAGTTATCCGGATAGCTTTGTGTTGTTGTAATCCCTTGTTAAAAAACAGCTGATAACAGCTGACGCAACAACAACTCAAGTTATCTCAAAATTTTTGGGATAGCTAGATAGCATAGCGAATAAACATTGGAACGCGAGGAATGCTTCCGTTGACTGGTGACGTTGAGTTGTCATCTAACAGCTGGGTAAGGACTGACAATCCGTCCTACGTGTTACATTTCAATGTTTTTCCTTCATAATAATAGATATATTCGCCTATTATGAGCTTTTCACCAACAATTTTCGATTTAACGGATGGTTTTTTTTGTATATTTCTGTTCGTAGTTTAATCATATTTCGCCTCCTTTCTCTTGCTGCCGCTGGATAGTTTCTGTGTATCGATATTCCTGTGGCTCGGAGTTTACTTGCTGATTGAAGTACTTTAATTGTCGATTCTTTTCGTTCCATTTCTACGACAATGTTAAAAACATTTTCGTTGTTTGATGGTAGAAGTCGTGCGGTTGAAACAAGCGATTGATTAGTAGAATCTAGTAAATCCAAACATATGTCTTTAGCTCTTTGAATAGGATCAACATCACTACTCGCGGGGATGTGTACAATCAAATTTTTTTCATGCAAGATCTTTGAAAGTTGTTCAATCTGCCTTTCTAGCGCTTGATTTTTTTCCTCCAGTACTTGGTTATGCTGTTTAAGCGTTGTTATTTGCATATTTATTTGTTCCAAGTCGGTTTTGGTCACAAGATCTTTCATTTTCTCGTCTAAAAGACCAGACATGCAGGTTGTCATAAGCGACATCAGTTTTTCGGCGGACATATTACCAACGCTCATTTTGTTATTGATGTTTTTTGTTTTTATTTTTATTAGATGTAGATATATATGTATTTATATAATTAGGTATGTGTTTGTACCGTACTTTTGTCTACCCCTTTCATGTAGCAAAAACAAAAATTGAATAAAAGGAATTATTAAACTCACTTGGTTTGTTTTTCTTATTTTAATCCGAAGGAGTTAACTTTATTTAACGTTTTTATCTACTTTCTAAGCTTCTTTTGCACTTTTTATTTCTAATTTACGAATTTTTTTCAGAGCACCTTTGTAACTTGACCTTCCTTTTATCGATCAATCTGTCCTTACTATCTTGACGCCTTTAGACTATTTCCTGTGGGGCTACGTCAAGTCTATGGTCTATGCCAACAAGCCAGCGACGATTGATGAACTTCGTACGAATATCGAACGTGAAATTGCAGCAGTATCGGCCGATTTATGCTTGAAAACCGTCGAAAATTGGGTTCAGCGTCTGGACTTCTGCAAGCGTGCCCGTGGTGGCCATGCAAAAGAAATCGAGTTCCATACATAATGGCATCGAACGTACTTTCACAGGAATAAAGAATTTCATTGATATCCAAAACCGTTTTTGTTTTATTTAAAAAAAAACCTTTGTAGCGCTCTTATTGAAAAACCCGATAGTATCCACATCCCGAGGAACACCCCAGGGAGGGGTGCTTTCTTCGCTTCTTTGGTTACTAGGTCTGAACAAAATTCTTGTAAAATTAAAATATAGTGGAGTCAAAGTAGTAGGCTATAACCTAGTACTATTTGCGACAGGTAAATTCTCATCCACTATTAGTGACCAAATAGAGTATGCCTTGTCAAAGGTCAGCACCTGGACAAAGAATCGTCTAATGGTCAATCCATTGAAAACAGAATCGGTTTTCTTCACTAACAGAAGGAAAATACCAATGTTTAGATTCCCATCAATTGAAGGTAATCCACTCAAAATCTCGGATCAGGCCAAATACTTGGGTGTGACCCTTAATAAGAAACTGAACTGAAGTCTCAACACTAATGAAAGAGCAAAGAAAGCTATGGTTGCGTTCTATTCCTGCGACAGGATCTTTGGAAAATCCTGAAGACCCAACCCAAAAATTATCAGATGGATGTACACGGTAATAGTTAGACCGATACTTACCTACGGTAATTTAGTTTGGTGGAACGCGACTGAGAAAGCAACAAACCTGAAAACCTTGACACAAGTTCAAAGATTAGCATGAAAACCCCTCCCACAGCGGGACTGGAAGCGATACTCAACTTGAGACCCCTAAATCAATTCGTGCAAGAATCTGCAGCATACAGTGTTCTGCGGCTAAGCCAGACTAAATGCTGGAAGCAAAGCACATCGGGCCATACTCAGATTCTGCAGAGATATGTGGGAATTGGGAAATAATGTTTGCACAGACTACACACCACCCCATTTAAACTTCAACCGACCCTTCACTACCTATTTTCAAATAGAGAGGAGTGGGAAAACAACCAACCTTTCAGTAATTAATCTTCGATAACTGTCGGCGGTTGGATGTTGTAGGAACTGGGGGCCTCGAGCTGTATCTTTTCCTACACATCA
The DNA here is from genome assembly GCA_963921185.1 of Dasysyrphus tricinctus. Lineage (NCBI taxonomy): Eukaryota > Metazoa > Arthropoda > Insecta > Diptera > Syrphidae > Dasysyrphus > Dasysyrphus tricinctus. Next base: position 226,818,477 of record OY992530.1, on the reverse strand, counting down.
AGTGCTTACAATACCTCCACGTTGGTAGCCGCCGGATACTGGTCTTGGCTTTATGCCTTGACTTGCTAAACTTGTAAGTGCGAATGTTGACCAAGGAAAGAATTGCAACATTAAACCCATGGCCCTACAGATTGGAGGTTAGTGCGTCGGGCTAACGACCCGACCACTGTAAAAAAAGCCAATTGTTATGAGAGAGACGCATGAAGCCTCGGATAACGACCCCCCTCAAATGGCAACCAGACCCGGAACGAAAATGGACTATGATCTACAAGTATGCACCTGGAATGTAAGGACACTCTATACACCAGGTGCTACTCAAAAACTTGAATCTGTCCTCTCGCGGTACAAGGCAGATATTACCGCGATCCAGGAGATACAATGGATAGGATCAGGTATAACGAAAAGAAAAGATTGCGACATTTATTACAGCTGCCATCAAAGACTGCACATGTTAGGATGCGGACTCGTCGTGGGAAATCGACTCAGATCGAAAGTCATCGATTTTAAACCGATTAGTGATCGCCTGGCTGTGATCCGCATCAAAGCTACCTTCCAAAACATCAGCCTAATATGTGCACACGCCCCTACCGATGAAGCTGAGGAGTCTAACAAGGAGGAGTTTTACTACCTCCTGGACGGAGCCTACGGAGCCTGTCCGGAGTACGATGTCAAAGTCGTGCTCGGAGACTTCAATGCTAAAGTCGGAAGGAAAACATCTTTGGCGGATTAGTTGGAAAGCACAGCCTCCACGAAACGACAACAGATAACGGCTTCCGACTAATCGACTTTGCTGCAGCTCGTAATACGGTGATAAGTAGCACTAGGTTCCCCAGGCGAAGGATACACACAGCAACCTGGCGATCTCCAGATGGTCGAACCGCCAACCAAATCGACCACGTGCTAATTGGCGCAAGGTATGCATCGAACATCTTGGACGTGCGAACTTTCCGAGGCGCAAACGTGGACTCTGACCACTTTCTTGTTGTGACAAAGTTCAGAGCCCGACTGTCCAACGAAAAGAAAACGAAGACAGCCCAAAGGAAGAAATTTAACATTGCATGCCTTAGCACATCTGAGAAAGCCAGAGACTACAGTGAGCAATTGACCGGGAAACTCTCTGCCGTACAGCCAGCCACAAGCGTCAACAACCAGTGGAACCAATATCGTGAAATCATTAAGGAGACAGCCAAGACCACCATAGGCTATCAACCACCCAGAAAAAAGAACCCGTGGTATGACGATGAATGCGCGGTATTGAAGCAGGAGACGGAAAATGCACGAATGCAAATGCTGCAACGGAAAACAAGAGCAGCAAGAGAGGAGTACCGTGAAAAGAGAAGGCAGCCTCTCAGCTCAAGTATCTCGAAGAGTCTAGCACCGCCACCAACACCCGCCGGTTCTACAAAACAGCCAAGCAACTGGCATCTGGTTATAGGACTGGCACGCAAGCTCTTCGAAACAGCGAAGGGAACCTAGTCACCGAAGCACAGGGAATTGTAGACGTGTTTAAGCAACATTTCCAGCAGCTGCTTAATGGGCATTATGTAGAGGAGGCAACAGAGGAAGAAAGAGGCATAAGACCAGTCAATGAAGATCCAGTCCCAGCGGCCAGTACTGAAGAGGTTAAGAAAGCCATCCACAAGCTTAAGAACAACAAATCCGCCGGCTCGGATGGCCTACCTGCGGAACTCTTTAAGTATGGAGGAGATGTCCTGGTAGGGTGCATGCACCAGCTCATCAACCAAGTGTGGGAGGAGGAAAGTATGCCCGACGACTGGTCAAATAGCTCCATATGCCCATTCTACAAAAAAGGCGATCCTATGTCCTGCAAGAACTGCAGAGGCATATCCCTGCTAAATGTTGCCTACAAGATCCTATCCAACGTACTATGTGAGCGTCTAAAACCTTTCTGCAACACTATGATCGGCACGTACCAGTGTGGCTTCAGGCCAGGCAGATCAACGATAGACCAAATCTTCACATTGAGGCAAATCCTGGAAAAGACCAACGAATTTCAAGTCGAGACCCACCACCTATTCATCGACTTCAAAGCCGCATATGATAGCATAAGTCGCCAAGAGCTTCTATTGGCGATGTCGGAACTCGGGATCCCGAAAAAAACTGATCCAGCTATGCCGCATGACGCTACAAAATACGCGGTGCAACGTGCAAATGGGTAACAGCTCATCCGAGTTATTCCAGACGTGTACAGGGTTCAGACAAGGAGATGCGCTATCATGTGATTTCTTCAACTTAGTCCTGAAGCAGATAGTGCGCAAGAGTGGTGTTAACATGGAAGGCACTATCTTCAACAGGTCTTCTCAACTGCTTGGCTATGCGGACGACATCGACATCATCGGCCGCTCCAAGAGAGCTGTACTTGAAGCATTCACAGCTATTGATGAACAGGCGAAACGCGTTGGTCTTGAAGTGAATGAGGACAAAACAAAGTATATGCTATCAACAAACAAAGTCTCATCTGTCCATCGCCTAGGACAAAACGTCACTGTTGGTAGCAGTAATTTCGAGGTAGTCAAGGAGTTCACCTACCTCGGAACAAACATCAATTCCACGAACGACACCTTAGTGGAAATCCGACGAAGAATTACCCTAGCGAACCGCTGGGTTCAAAACTCCTTTCTCGAAAGACAAAGTGCACGCTATACAAAACGCTAATTTTACCAGTTCTACTCTACGGCGCCGAGTGCTGGACGATAAGTAAAAAAGGGGAATTGATACTGGGCACTTTCGAGAGAAAAATTCTTCGGCGGATATTTGGTCCTATATGCGAAGAGGGCGATTGGAGGAGAAGATTCAATCGTGAACTGTACGAGCTGTACCAAGATGTGGATGTAGTCCAAAGAGCCAAAACACGTCGACTACACTGGCTCGGCCACATCGAGCGAATGGACAACAATGCTCCAGCCAAGAAAATCTTCGAATCCCAGCCCCAAGGTTCGAGACGACCAGGAAGACCGAACCTTCACTATAGGGACCAGGCGGTCACAGACGCAAGAGCGCTTGGTCTCGACAACTGGAGGGAGCGTGCGAGGGACCGCAACCGATGGAAGACCGCAATATCTCAGGCAGAGACCCTTCATGGATCGGGAGCCGGATAAGTAAGTAAGTAAGTAACCGTCTTCATCTTCACTGATGGTTCTAAGATGGACACTGGAGTTGGTGCAGGAATTTTCTCGGAAACGCTGGGACTAGATAGCTCCTTCAGACTTCCGGACTTTTGCAGCGTCTTCCAAGCCGAGGTCTTGGCAGTGACAAAAGCAGCTACGCAAAGATCAATGATGACGATACCACGAGGACGAGCTGATATGACCCTCTTTATTTATAGCCAAGCAGCAATAAAAGCAATTTATGCCACTGAGATACATTCGAAGCTTGTAACTTGCTGTCACAGAGAGCTTATGCCTTGAGCCTATCTTGGCTCTGAAAAAAGTTCTGTTCGGAACAATTTTGAAAAAAAAAATTTAAAGATCTTTGACCTTTCGCTTTTTTTGGATCTTGTAAACTTTTTCTGATAAAATTTTTCTCCAAAATTTTTGAAACCATCCCTTTCGATAGGAAATTTAATTTTGAACAAAAAGTTTTAAGTGTAAATATGTGAGATTTGGCTAAGTGTTTGAGTTACCCCAAACATATTGATAAGTGGGTAGTGTGACCATTCTCTCAGAAACACAAGGGTAAATTTATAGGTTTTTTCGGTTTAAGGCATGCTAATGTATAATATATAAACATCAGTAAAATACTAAAAGTTTTTCACTCTTACTGGTGAATTTGAAAGATTCTCATGTCAAATGATGGTCCCTGGTTTAATATGGTAAGGTACCCCGAAAACTACACAAGTGGTCATTGAATTTTACAATTATCACTTAAGTCCGTTGGATTACAAAAGCTAGTGCTTTTAGCATAATTTTAGTAGGACAACTTAATTTATATAAATTTTCATGTTTATCTAACAGGATCATTTATTTAAGGCAGTCCAAAGCTGAAAAAGTCCATGTATTTCTGTTTATTCAAAATGACAACGCACGTTAAAATCTTTTATCTTGTTAAATTTTTAAAACAATCAACAAAAGATATTAACCCGATTATTGGTGAACATAAATTTTTAGATTAAATTATCAATTTCTTTCCTCAAGCTTCAAGCATATTATATTTCTGCATAATTGAAACTCACAAATAATGTACAAACATTAAATACCTATTGAGGTTGTGACCTTTCAATATTATATGATATTCCAACAATTCATCATCTTAAATTAAATTATATAGATACATAATTACAGCCGTAGGCTATACGCGTATGTGGTAATTTAAATGTTAAACATTATTTGCTTTATCTCCTTAACTACTTAACAACTGCTTCTTTAATTACGTTCACTGCTTTTAAATTCACTTAATACCATAAAGATTAAATTAAATTCATCAGAAGCCCTGCCCAATAAACGATGAACACTTAAAAGCTATGTTTGGTATTTAAATCAGTAATTATATGTACTGCATGATAAGCTCCTATGCAATTTCGATAGTTCTTCTTTGGAAATAGTTGCCTTTAGGATCCTGAAAAGCTTTATAGAACTACAAAAGATGTAACTTAATCGAAGTAAGTCTATACATAGTACCTAGTACCTGGTCTATATTATTATTTCTTAGCTCCTCTATGTAGGTTTATGTAGGTACAATGAAATTTCTACAAACCATAAAATACGAACATCGCTTATCTTCCTTACTTCCATATAACAATTTACCATAGTCCTTGACATAATATATAGATATTAAAGAATTTTCGAAACCATATCCATCTTAAGCTCCTACGCCTACTATGCTGCACAATTGACAAGTAATTTCATCAAATACCTATTGAAGTTTCTGCTCGAGTGCTGATTTCGTCTAAATACACATCATTCTGCACTCTCCCACTCTTTGGGGCTGTGAGATGTTATCATACTGGTACTACTATGTGTACCTTGATTTTATTTGCTATAATGGTGTGTATCACCTTACTTAGTAGCTCTTGATGATAAATATCTTCGAATCCTTGATACCAGGATCCCGGAGTATAATTACAATTTATTTCTCTCGAGGATTTTCAAATAACATTATTCTCAACACGTATCTTATAGAAATTAGAGTAGCTTTACGTTTTTTAAATGTTTGCGTTGGAATTAGGTAGTTGGAGGTATCTACAACTTTGAGGTTGGTTTAACAGTATTTTGTAAATATCAAAAATTACGGTGAACATCATTTACAAAAAAAAAACAAAAAAAAAGAAGTTTTTAAGTAGTTAACTATTAGATATATTGCATGAGTGAGGGCGATGGCCCTCTAAAAGTACTTGAGAGTGCTAGGACGCCATATGGCCCTAGGCTCAATGATAGGAAAATCCCTATGCACACCTCCGCGTGGTAGAGGGCGGGTAACGCTAACGTGCAGGGGGACCGAATGGATGCCGGGATAAGCAGACAACCCAGCGTTGCTGGTCAGGGCACAAACTTGTCCTTGGGATGGTTAAAAGCCCCCTTAAGACGGATGAACTGCAGGTAGCGGTCAACGGCATGATAGTCTGGTGGCGGAGGAGCTTTTTTGGTAAAAGGCCAACGGCAGCAGCAGGTAGCGTCTGTAACCCATATTGGGCGGCTACAAAAGGCGTCTGTTTTCCCATAGTGGGCGGCCTCGAGCAGTTATGTGTTTGACCATACAAAAGGCGGGTGTGCCTGTCAAATCTGAGCTTATGTATGTTATTAATCATATCTCGGAAAACACCATGGTGGAAGGATATAAGCAAATACATGAATTATGACAACAAATGGAAATGAGTCCCCAAGAGGTAATCTTTTTATAGAAAATCCTTCTGTAGCTTCGGTTGCAGTAAACCGCACATCGGATTTGGGGGTGCGGCATCTTTCATGTACGAGCGTCAATCAAGACGCCATAATAATAAGTGAATCGTTGACAAATAGAAGAAGTCTTTCAAGAAGCGCAAATGTTACTTTTGGCTACCGCATACGTACGAAAATCGGAGCATGGAACGTTCGATCCTTGTACAGCGATGGTAGATACGAGCAGGTTGAGCGTGAAATGCTTCGTCTAAACATCAGTATCCTGGGCATAAGCGAAACTAAGTGGAGAGGAAGAGCTGAATACAGATCAGACACTGGACAGACGAGAATGCTGTATTCCGGGGAAGATGAAAGAGAGGGTGGCCAAAGACTGCATGGTGTCGGAATTATGTTGAACGAAGAAGCGAGGCGTAGTTTGATCTCCTGGGCGCCCATTTCTGCGAGATTAATGACAGCAAGGTTTCGTTCAAAAATTCGTAACGTCACAATTATTCAGTGCTACGCCCCCACAAATGAAGCGACCGAGGAAGACAAAACCGCGTTCTACACTCATCTTAACTCGGTTTACAGTAGTGTTCCGAGAGCCGACATCATAGTCGTTATGGGAGACCTCAATGCCCAAGTCGGTTCAGACAATTACGGACTGGAACGCGTGATGGGAAGAAATGGCTTGGGGTCACGGAATGAAAATGGTGACTTGCTTGTCGACTTTTGTAACGCGAATCGTCTTGTGATAGGTGGGACTGTATTTAAGCATAAGACGTGCAACAAAATTACCTGGGTGCATCCGGATGGTCAAACCGAAAACCAAATTGATCATATCATGATTCAGCAGCGATGGAGGAAGTCTATGTGTGATGTCCGGAGTATAAGAAATGCCGATGTGGGAAGCGACCACCATTTGGTTCTGATGAGTCTCAAACTACGAACCGCTGCCGTACAAAAACCAGCGCAGGATGCAGCAAGGAGCTCAAAATTCATTACGAATGCTTTAAATGACCCCAACATATGTCGAAACTATGTCACCACCCTTAACGACAGAGCCTCGTCATTAAACGGAATCCAGAATTCAACAATTGATGAGATGTGGGGTGAAATTAAAAGTGTTTTTATGGAGGCTGGATCCGAAACTGTACCCAAGCGAACGAGACGTAGAGACTCTTGGATATCCCAAGACACCTGGGATAAGATCGAACTTCGCAAATCGTTGAAAATCCAAATAAATGCTGAAGCAGATGTTCAACGAAAGGCTGACTTGCGAAGAGAGTACCGCATTGCACATAAGATGGTCTATCGCTGTGTGAGACGTGACAAGAGGGTGAAGGTAGATGGACTCGCAGATAATGCGGAAATCGCTGCCAGAAGAGGAGATATCCGGGAATTGTACCAAATAGCCAAAGATGTTATCGGGAAAAAAAGCAACACCAATCATCCTGTAATGGATGTGGATGGCACACTTTTGGTATCAATTGAGGATCAGCTTCGTAGATGGAAGGACCATTTTTGTGCCCTGCTAAATGAGGATTCAGTTGAGCAGAGTGCTGAAGTGCCCCAACTAAACGAGATGCGCAGGTCCTATAGGGGTATTGACATCGAACCCCCGTCAGAATCGGAAATCCTGACATCAATAAATCTCCTCAAAAACAACAAGGCAGCTGGACTGGACGGAATTCCAGCTGAATTCCTGAAAGCCGATCCCGTAACAGCGGCTAGTATTTTACATCCGTTGATAAAAAACATTTGGGAAAACGAAAGCTATCCCAGGGATTGGAAGGATGGTGTGATTGTTAAGTTGCCAAAGAAAGGTGACTTAAAGAATTGCAACAATTGGCGTGGTATCACCGTTTTGTCCGTTTTCCCAAAACTAATGGCAGCCATCATTCTCGAGCGAATAAAGGATAGAATCGAGTCTACACTCAAGAGGCATCAAGCTGGCTTCCGCAGTGGTCGATCGTGTGTCGACCATATCAACACCCTGCGTATCGTCCTCGAGCAGTCGATGGAATTTCAATCACCGCTTTACCTCATGTTCGTGGATTTTGAGAAAGCCTTTGATCGAGTTAACCGAGAATGTATATGGAGATCGTTGCTTGGTAGAGGAATTCCACCAAAAATAGTTGCCATTATTAAAGAGTCCTACAACAACGCAAGGTGTTTTGTTTTGCACAATGGGCAGCTATCCGACTCCTTTGTAGTGCAACAGGGTGTGAGACAAGGGGATGTTCTATCGCCAATTCTCTTCCTGCTGGCGATGGACGACGTATTGACGGCCAGTGTAGGTACAGCAGAGCGACAGGGCATTCAATGGAGACCGTTCGAAAGGCTCAGTCATTTAGACTATGCCGATGACATATGTCTACTGGCAAATAACATCAGTGGGCTGAACGGGATGTGCCAAACACTGCAAGTGAAGGGAGAGTCGAGTGGTCTAAGAATAAACAGCAAAAAGACAAAAATAATGCTCACAGGCCGCTCCACACAGCAGCGTATTATTCTACAGGAGACGCCAGTTGAAGTAGTGGAACAGTTCAACTACCTTGGCAGTATTGTCTCTGCAAACGGTGGTTCGGATCTGGACGTTAAAAGTAGAATAAATAAAGCTCGTGCTGCCTTCGGTACTCTGTCCCCAATCTGGAAATCAAGTCAAATCTCCTTACGCACTAAGTTGAGATTCTTCGAATCCAATGTCAAATCCGTGCTGTTATATGCTTGTGAAACCTGGAAAGTCACGTCTATCATTTCAATGAAATTGCAGGCTTTTGTGAATCGCTGTCTTCGCCACATCCTAAAGATTCGCTGGCCACAAATAATATCAAATGAGGAATTGTGGCGCAGGACAAGTCAAGAGCGGCTGGACGTCGACATAAGAAAGCGTAAATGGCGTTGGATTGGTCACACACTGAGGAAACCAAACAATGAAATTGCAAAGCAGTCCTTTGAATGGAATCCTCAGGGTGCACGGCGGGTTGGAAGACCAAGAACAACATGGAAATCAACTGTCTTAGCGGAAGCAGAATCCCAGAGAAAGACGTGGCCACAGCTAAAGTACCTTGCAGCAGACCGTGAAGGATGGAGACGTTTTGTTGACGCCCTATGCCCCAGCCGGGGTTACAGGACACGATGATGAGGGCGATGGCTTAGATGGAAGCTGGCACTGTGATTGATTAATTATTCAAATATTTCTAAATAAGGATGCTACTATGGCCCTAGGCTCAATGAAAGGGAAATCCCTATGCACACCTCCCCGTGGTAGAGAGTGGGTAACGCTAGCGTGCAGGGGGACCGAATTGATGCTGGGATAAGCAGACAAGCCAGCAGTGCTGAACAGGGTACACACTTGTCCTTGGGATGGCTAAAAGCCCCCAAACGATGGAACTGCAGGTGGCGGTCAACGGCATGATATTCTGGTGGCGGAGGAGCCTTTTCTTGAAAGGCCAACGGCAGCAGCAAGTAGCGTCTGTAACCCATATTGGCGGCTACAAAAGGCTTCTGTTTTCCCAAAGTGGGCGGCCTCGAGCAGTTATGTGTTTGACCATACAAGCGGCGGGTGTGCCTGTCAAATATGAGCTTATGTATGTTATTAATTATTGTATATTGGAAAACACCATGGTGGAAGGATATATAAGTATTTTTTTATAATATACACGCACTAAAGGGGTTGTGACGACCTTTAAAATTATTGAACACAGTGCGAGCGTTAGGAAAATAGGGAAGGATTTGAAAGGAGATACCGATGCACATTAGTTTTGAAGTTCTGAATATCAAAATGGAAGGGACAAATAGAGCCGTATCTTCGAAGAAAACCAAAGAACTTCGCAGCGTTTTTGGCGACATTCAATGGGTGTTCATTCCACAGAAGGTGGTCTGAGATGCACATTATCCAGAACTGAAAGCTGTTCAGTTTCATCGATGCAAGTACCACTCATGGATAGTTGCATTGGGGGTGGATTCTGCTTTAGAGACAGAAAACAGCATTGTGTTTTTGAAGCATTAAATTCTACACGGTCTTTATTCCGCACTGAACAATGCTGTCAAGATTAGAATTTAATGAGTTTATTATACGCTGCCGTATCATCCACATCATCCAGGTAATTTCTAATCCAACGAAGAAGAGATTCATCAATACCAAATGCACTCATTTTCGATAAGAGAGCTTGATGCCAAACTCTATCAAACGCTTTTGAAATATCAAGTGCAACAATCTTACTTTCTCCAAAACGATGTAAGGATTTGTTCCACTGCTCGGTGAGATTGAGATATACCATCAGATCACCAGTGGACTATTTGCTACGTTGCGTTGAAGAACACCTCTTCAGAACAATTTGAGGGATACTATCCAGGCCAGCGGATTTGTGTACATCAAGATATTTTAGAACTCTAGCTACTGTACGAGTGCGAAAGAAGATTTGTCCCATAAAATCATTACCGCTCTCAACTACAGGCGGAATCATGACACTCTCTGGCAGCGTCGAATTAACTAACAGCAAACCGTGCTGCAAGCAAATTGGCTTTTTCTTGTGAGCTGATTGCAGGAGTATCATTGAAGACGAGCGTTGGAACCAGGGTTCGAACCTCAGTAACAAAATTTTGGAGCAGATTTGTAAAAAAAAGTGGAGTAAATCAAAAAATTTTGGAGCTGATTTTTAAATGAAGGGAAAAGGTTTTCAAAAACTGTATTTAAAAAAAAAAAAAGGCATTTTAAAGAAAAAAAAAATATATATATAAGGCCCGATATGAACGTGAAACAACGAACAAGTAAGAAAAAGAAATGATTCCGTTCAGCATTGACTTTCAGATGCAAACATTTAAATTTCGGAGTCGGAGTTGGTTGGAAAATTGAATAACATAGTGTTGGCATATACATAATTTCATTTGATTTGGCCAAAGAATTTTTTTGTGCGGAAAAAAAGGAGTAGATCTCAAAAAAGTGGAGTGGTGGAGTAGATTTTTTTCTTTCTCAAAATTGGAGTAAATTTGCTCCGATTGGAGTAAGATTCGAACGCTGGTTGGAACCAAAGACGAGGTAGAACTACGTACGTTTTTTACAAATGACCAGAATTTTTTGCTACCTTTGGGACATTATAGTATTTTTTGCTTTAATTTCTGATCATGCGAAAATTTGGTTCTTCGAATATATGAACGTTACAGGTTCTTCGAATATGAACGTTACAGGTCTTTCGAACTTGTTTGAATTTTTCCGGTTTTCCTCAGTGCGGTTGGCTTTGTATCTTCGGAAACTTACTTCTCTAACCCTGATAATCTCTTTACAGCCCGAATCGAACGATGAATAATTCTCTTTCGGTTTAATGGATTTTATCCGTGAAGAATTAAATTTGTAATCATATCTATGCTGGAGCCAACATAATATCGAGGAAGCATAGTGACCAGTTAAAGTTCTTGAAGAAATTATTGAGACTGTCCCAATTGGCTTTCTCGTATTGCCAAACAGTTCTCGTAGGCGTTATCTCTCTAAAACTGGATTGATTTGGCACGAAAAATTAGCAGATATGACACAATGGTCAGATGTGCCTAGAGGCGATAGTACACTAATAGTGTATTTATCAGGGTCAGAGGTAAGAAACAAAACAAGTCTCAAGTATTGGCGGATTGACCTACAACGTCAGAGATACGAGTTGTCTCGTCTACAAGCTGAATTATAGTTGGTTTAACTCAGCAAAGACCTCAGCATACCTTCCTTCGGGTGTTGTCTGGCCAGAAAAGCGAAGCCACGAAGAATTGTGTACATTGAAATCGCCCGCAATGACGATTTCGGAGTGAGGATAATGGGCGACAATTCTTTGTATGGAGTCGGACAGAGAATCAAATTCGTTATGCAAATATATGAACTATGACAACAACCAAGAGGTAACCCTTTTATGGAGAATCCTTCTGCAGCTTTGGCTGCTGTAGGCCGCACATCGGATTTTTGGGTGCGGCATCTTTCGTGTATCAGCTTCAATCAAGACGCAACAACATTAAATAAATCATCAACAAATTGAGGAAGTCTTTCAAGAAGAGCAAAGATTCTTTTGGCTACCGCATACGTACGAAAATCAGAGTATGGAATGTTCGATCCTTGTACGGCGAAGGTGAATACTTGCTTCACCTTAATACCAGTATCCTGGTCATCAGCAAAACTAAGTGGGAGGGAAGAGCCGAATACATATCTGACACTGGACAAACGAGAATGCTGTATGCCGTGGATGATGAAATAGATAGTGGCTAAAGGCTGCATGGTGTCGGAATTATGTTAAACGAAGAAGCGCAGCTTAGTCTTATATCCTGGGCGCCCATTTCTGCAAGAATAATGACAGCAAGGCTCCGTTCAAAAATGTGTAACGTCACAATAATTCAGTGCTATACGCCCCCACAAATGAAGCGACCGAGAAAGACAAAACGGCATCCTACACTCATCTTAATTCAGTTTACAGAGGTGTTTCGAAAGCCGACATCATAATTGTCATGGGAGATCTCAAAGTCCAGGTCAGATCAGATAACTACGGTGTGGAACGCGTGGTGGCAAAAAATGGCTTGGGGTGACGGAATGAAAATGGCGATTTACTGGTCCATTTTTGTGACTCTTATCGTCTATATTTAAACATAAGACTTGCAATAAAATCACCTGGGCACCGCACATCCAGGTGGTCAAACTTAAGTCAATGGGCGATGTTCGAAGTATTAGAAATGCGTCTCAAGCTACGAACCGCAATTGTTCAACGACAATCACAGGTTGCGGCAAGGAGTTTGAAGTTCAATACGAATGCCTTAAGTGATAACAACATTTGTCGTTACTATGTCACAAACCTTAATAATCTGGGAACTAAGAGTCTACCGTAAGATTTCCTATCTCATCGCGGCCACGCAAAAATTGGATACCAACCGATAGCTTTAGTTCAAACATTTTCAAAATAACTGGTCGGACAAGCTTTTTCTGGTCGCAATGGTTAGAAAATTCACATTTCAGGTTGCATTATCCGCTAAATGTACAGTACCTATAAGCAACTCTATAAATGGGGTATCAAATGGAAGCAAAGATTGTCCTCTACACGATACCAATGTCCGGACAGACATTTTTGGCTCTTGCGAAATAATTGGAAAATGATGGGACAAAATTCTTCTTTATTTTTAAAAAATATTATTCAGTTTAAATTGTCGCAACAAATAAGGGATCCTATAACCGTAATCTAGTTATTTTGTCTCCTCCTGCGTGTGTGTGATATGCTTGCTTGAAAAAGGCCACGAGTCTTAAAACGTGCTACATAGCATATAGCTACCTAATTACAATAATAACCCAATTGAAAGATACATCGGTATTGTATCTCTTATTTCTCTCACGACACGACGCAAAACCTATTTTTTTTTTTTGCTTTTTTTTAATGTCATTTTTGTGGTGTTGAATGATATTATATTGTATGCATTCTATTCATGTCTGTTGCTGAGATGACGAGAATAAATTATTAAAATAGTCTAAAGTCTACACACAGTGCTGGATTATCTATAAGGAAATGTTGTTCGCACAGCTGCTGTTTTATTATATGGATATGGGCCTAAGGATTTGTATAGGTAAGTTATATGGGCCTTGGATTAATACCTATAGTTGACAGTTTTTAGTTATATGTATTTTCATTTGTTTTCGGTAAAAACAAATATGCACGACAGTCGTATTTATGTGTTATTACAGTTTCTTAATAATTCCAAATTGTAAGAAAAATGCTTCATTTAATCAAACGACATTAGGTATCACAGTAAAAAAAAACCGATTTTTTTTGTAAAAAAAAAAGGTTTAGTTTTGTGCTCAACCATTATATGATTGATACATGGACGCTAACTTCATTTCATATCAATACGTCCCAATGTATCAAAAATGAACTACATAGTAAAATATAACGATATCATAAAACAAACATAGATAAGATGATTTCTAGAAAATTCTTTCTCCTCTTTCCGAAGCAGAGGGTCAATATCTGAAAAATTGACTTTAATTGGAAAAAAATATTAGAAATCAATGAAAATTAATAATCCATTCTTCTTCTTCTGAAAAAAGTGTGAATAATTTTAAACTTGTCGAGTGGAAACACAGCCAACAAAAGTCTGTCCGGACATTGGTATCGTATATATGGGTGATTCCGTCCCAACTGTGATTCTTTGCGTCCACAATATACGTTCTACAATATACACTCGATATCAGGCGTTTTCCTTTGGAGGTGGCGAAGTACTTACGAGTAGATGAAAACCCTAATCTAGTACTACCAACTGCACATGCTCTCATGCGCGAGTAGATACATTTTACATGGGAAAGCAGTTTGATGTGTTCCATTGAAAAAAGCTGGCAAAGTACTTGCAAGTACTTCGCCACCTCCAAAGGAAAACGCCTATCATGACCAAATTTGCTACTTCTTCCACATGGCTTGGAAAGATGTAGTAAAAATGTCTGTACCGTGGCATGTCCTTTCCTTGTTTTTCCGATTAAATCTACTTTTTTCTAATGAAATACTTTATTGAATAGAAATGTTGTCCTTATAAAAGTTCGAGTGCAATACTTGGTTGACAAAATTATGCAAAAATTAAGTCAAAATACTTATTGCTGAATAAAATAATCATGAATGAATATTGTCCGAGGTTTGACTTTTATTTTTGAATTCAAAAGATTTCTCGCAGAACCGCCATTTTGTTTTAGTTTTAAGATGTTTGTATGGTTGTTTTCTAAAAGAAGCACTTTTTATCTATAGATAACAATAATCGTTAATCGTTAATGAGTGATATGTTTTCATTCGAAGAAAGTGTGTCACAAATTAATTTGTCAGTACCGTGGTAGTATTTTTTAAGCAAGTTATAACACGTTTTTGGTTGATTATCAGAATTTTTTATTTATTTTAACGACAATATGCTAAAATTGTCCTGGAAATTATTTTTCTCATTAGAATAGAGAAGTTAGGTCAGATCAAAGGGCACGGTAATGGCCAGCCAAGTTCGCGGCACTACACCCTTTTTACAGGAACAAACTCAGGCGATTTTCAACCCCCCTCTAACTTCAGTACCAATAAAGTCAGAAACTTCAAATTCGGAGTATTTGCTGAACTGATCAAACACAGGTGGCTCACCAAATTTCAACTCTTTAGCATTAGTAGTTCCCAAGATATAGGACTTCAAAAATCGCAAAAACCGTAACTGACTGACTCACTGACTCACAGACTCACTGACTCACTAAATCACTGACTCACTGACTCACTGACAGATCATCAAAATTATGGAGCACTTCCCGACATCGTAGAAACTTGAAATTTCGCAAAACGGTAGGCCTTGTGGTACATACAAAGGAAAAAATCGAAAATCTGCAATTTTCTATTCAGGGGGCGTGGCATCCACCCACTTTTTTAAAAACTCTTATAAATTATATGGAGCACTTTCGATTGTTGTAGAACAATGAAAATTGGTAAGTTGGTAGGGTTTGAGGTACTTATAAAGAAAAAAATTGAAAAATTGGAATTTTGCATTCAGGGGGCGTGGCATCCACCCACATTCTTAAAAATTCTTATAAATTATATGGAGCATTTCCGATTGTTGTAGAACGATGAAAATTGGTAGGTCGGTAGGGCTTAAGGTACTTGGAAAGAAAAAAATTGAAAAATTGGAATTTTGCATTCAGGGGGCGTGGTATCCACCCACATTCTTAAAAATTCTTATAAATCATATGGAGTACTTCCGATTATTGTAGAACGATGAAAATTGGTAGGTCGGTACGCCTTGAAGTACTTAGAATAAAGAAATCGAAAAATTTGAATTTTCAGTTCAGGGGGCGTGGCATCCACCCACATTCTCAAAAATTCTTATAAATTATATGAAGCACTTCCGATTGTTGTAGAACGATGAAAATTGGTAGGTTGGTATGCCTTGAAGTATTTAGAAGAAAACACAATTGAAAAATTGGAAGTTTCAGTTCAGGGGGCGTGGCATCGACCCACGTTCTTAAAAATTCTTATAAACTACACTACTCAACAATATTAAAGGAACAAATTTGTTTTCAATTTTTGTTAGCGTTTTTTGAAGAGCTGTATCTTTGTGACGAGTGGTCGTATTGAGTTGAAATAAAAAGCATTTTACAGCTTTATGTTTTTTGTTTCGAGATTTGTTTGCAAACAAATTTTTTTGAAGTACCGTTATTGCGTTATTGCAAAAAATGAGACGAGACAACTAAATTATTTTTTTTTTATTTTTTTTGAATGTCCTCATTTCTATGGATAATTTTTTTTGAGTCAATTAAATGTCATGATCAGATACCTTGTTTATTCAGCTTCAATTCAGTTTTTTTGTTGTTGTCGTACGATTTTTTTTGACATGGTTTATCTGACTTTGAATGAAAAAAGATACTTTTAGACTTGATTACCAATATCTCAGCAAATAATGACGTTATAAAAATTTCAAAGACAGTTTTGGAATTTTGAAAAAGCGTTTTACAAGATTTTTTTATAATTTTGTAGAAATTATTTTTTTTTACCGTTCACCGTTAGTTTAAAAAAAGTACTAAAAACTGACGTTTTGTGGTCTTTTCGTAAATCTTTTTTTTTCATTGCAAATATTGATTGCATGGCTTGCGTTGGTATGCAAATTTATAGACTTTTAAATCATCAATATTCTTGTAAATTTTCAAATTGATTCATCGAACAGTCTTTTCTCACCAAAACTTCAAAGTCTTACAAACCAGGTAAAGGAACAAATTGTGTTATTCCTAAACAGTGCATAGTCGTCATCAAAATGACAAGAAAACTGTAATTCCAGTGGATTTTTTTCACAGTTTTGCATTAGTTAGATATTTTTTTGAATTGAAATGAAATAAAAAGTACATTTTTCCAAAAAAAAAAAAAAATAATTTCAAAAATTTTTCAAACAAAAAAACTTGATTTTTTTTTAATTTTTTTTTTGGAAAAATGTACTTTTTATTTCATTTCAATTCAAAAAAATATCTAACTAATGCAAAACTGTGAAAAAATCCACTGGAATTACAGTTTTCTTGTCATTTTGATGACGACTACGCACAGTTTAGGAATAACACAATTTGTTCCTTTACCTGGTTTGTAAGACTTTGAAGTTTTGGTGAGGAAAAACTGTTCGATGAATCAATTTGAAAATTTACAAGAATATTGATGATTTAAAATTCTATAAATTTGCATACCAACGCAAGCCATGCAATCAATATTTGCAACGAAAAAAAAAGATTTACGAAAAGACCACAAAACGTCAGTTTTTAGTACTTTTTTTAAACTAACGGTGAATGGTAAAAAAAAATAATTTCTACAAAATCATAAAAAAATCTTGTAAAACGCTTTTTCAAATTTCCAAAACTGTCTTTGAATTTTTTATAACGTCATTATTTGCTGAGATATTGGTAATCAAGGCTAAAAGTATCTTTTTTCATTCAAAGTCAGATAAACCATGTCAAAAAAAATCGTACGAAAACAACAAAAAAACTGAATTGAAGCTGAATAAACAAGGTATCTGATCATGACATTTAATTGACTCAAAAAAAATTATCCATAGAAATGAGGACATTCAAATAAAATAAAAAAAAAATAATTTAGTTGTCTCGTCTCATTTTTTGCAATAACGCAATAACGGTACTTCAAAAAAATTTGTTTGCAAACAAATCTCGAAACAAAAAACATAAAGCTGTAAAATGCTTTTTATTTCAACTCAATACGACCACTCGTCACAAAGATACAGCTCTTCAAAAAACGCTAACAAAAATTGAAAACAAATTTGTTCCTTTAATATTGTTGAGTAGTGTATATGAAGCACTTCCGATTGTTGTAAAACGATGAAAATTGGTAGGTCGGTAGGGCTTAAGTACTAAGAAAGAAAAAATTGAAAAATTGGAATTTTGCATTCAGGGGGCGTGGCATCCATCCACATTCTTAAAAATTCTTATAAATTATATGGAGCACTATCGATTGTTGTAGAACGATGAAAATTGGTAGGTCGGTAGGACTTGAAGTATTTAGAAAGGAAAAAAATCGAAAATTTGGAATTGTGCATTCAGGGGGGGAGGGGGGGTGCCATCCACCCACTTTATCAGAATTGCTATTACTTTCACCTGGCAAAATAAATCTTTGCAAAAAGGAGTGAAATCACAACAAAAACATAAATGTTAAAAAAGGAGCCAAGTTCTTATGTGTACAAGAAACCTGTGCGCAAAAAGTCAGCCAAAAAAAGTAATGAGATCTAAAATATATGCCAAGTTTTAAGTTCATGAAGTTTAATATCAAATATCTTAAGAAGAGTAATATCGAAACAATTCCACAGCCCCGGATCTATGATTTTTCCGAGCCGGGGCAAAACTTGATTTTGGCGCCCCTGCCGTTTTTTGATAAAAATGAAAAAAAAAACATATACGCTTGGTTGGATTTTTTGTCACTGGGAGAATTAAACTTTTTAATGGATGTGTAGCCCATACCTATTCAGCAACTTATTATTATAGATAAGAAAATTTACAATGCCTAAACAAAGACAATACACAACCAAGGTTCGTAGAACGATAAAATAGGATTAGTTCTTCCGTGAACAATTCAAAACAATTCTATTTTTGATTCAATCACGAATCTTATTTTGTGGATCCTAGTAAAATTCGTTTTCATTTGAATAAAATCTGCAAGGATCTGTAAAAATAGTTCGTTCCCGAATTTATTATGGGGAGAACTATTGAAGATCCATTCACAAACTGTTCAAATAAGAAAGAAAAATGTTGTTTTACAACAGAACACAATTTCGAAAAGCCAAAGATATGCAAGATAAAGTATCGAATCCAGAAGTTCCGAAAAAAAGTTTTTAAATCCTTCATTGTGCCTTGAGTGATTTCAATTAAATTTACAGAGGTGATGGCTGAGACAGAGATATAGCAGGAACAAATATCTTCACAATAGGATGCTTCCAAAATATGTCAACATTTTGCAACTCCATTCTTTCTTGAGAGATTGCAACTAAATTTGCCCAGGTATGATAGCTGATACAAAATTGTAACAGAAAAAAATATTTCACAACAGGATTTTTCAAAAAAATGCAAACATATTATAACTTCGTTGCTCTTTGAACGATTTCTATGAAATTGACACACACAATTTCAAACCTTAATGGTACGAGAGCTAGCTAGGCAACGTCAAAACACAAGTAATTTTAGATTGGCTGGTTCCGTCATTTTGAAAAAGGGTGCTGAAAAAGGTAAATCCAATTTTCCCGGAAAATAAAATTTTTTATTCGATTTTGTAGGTTAAAATATCTAAAATATCTTTTTAATTTTTGTTTCCAAAAATTATCGACATAATGAAAAGTGTTGTCTCAAACTGTAAAAATGGTTTTTAGCGTTTACTTACTTACTTACTTAAGGTGGCGCTACAGTCCGGGGTGGACCAGGGCCTCAACCAACAAGCTTCTTCCAGCCGGCTCGGTTTCTAGCTAGCTGTCTCCAGTTTCGCACGCCAAGTTGGTTGAGGTCCTCTTCCACTTGCGTGCGCCAACTTTTACGCTGTCCACCTCTACTGCGTTGTCCCACGGGGTTGGATTCAAAGACTTTCCGGGCCGGAGCATTGGTGTCCATCCGCTCTAGGTGACCCAGCCATCTTAGTCGTTGGCTTTTCACTTTTGTGGCTAGGTCGGTGTCGCTGTACAGCCCATACAGTTCGTGGTTGTATCTTGTCCTCCATTCCCCATCTATGCAGACGGGACCAAAAATCACCCGGAGAATTTTCCTCTCGAAACAGCCTAACGCGTTCTCATCCACCGTTAGCAGTGTCCATGCCTCTGCACCATACATCAGGACCGGGATGATAAGCGTCTTATACAGGGACAGTTTAGTTGCTCGAGAGAGGGCTTTGCTTCTCAATTGCCTTCTTAGCCCGAAGAAACAGCGATTGGCAAGAGTAATTCTTCGTTTGATCTCAGCACTGGTATCGTTCGCTGAGTTTATAGCGGATCCTAGGTAGACAAAGTCTCTGACCACCTCAAAATTATAGCTGTCTATAGTGACGTTCTGTCCTAGACGTCGGTGTTGGGTGTCCTTTCTTGTTGAGACATATACTTCGTTTT
Organism: Dasysyrphus tricinctus; assembly: GCA_963921185.1. Taxonomy (NCBI): domain Eukaryota; kingdom Metazoa; phylum Arthropoda; class Insecta; order Diptera; family Syrphidae; genus Dasysyrphus; species Dasysyrphus tricinctus. The sequence goes on along the minus strand of OY992530.1, from coordinate 226,798,549 downwards.
GCTTTCATTCACCGTTAAACCCATCTTCTTGGCTTCATTCTTAATGCTCACAAAAGCACCACTGACATCACGCTTTGTTCGTCCCATTATGTCAATGTCATCAGCGTAAGCGAGTAATTGGACGGACTTTTGAAAGATTGTGCCTCTAGTGTTGACGTGAGAGTTTTGCACTATTCTTTCAAGAACGATGATGAAGAAGTCGCATGACAGCGCGTCGCCTTGCCTAAAACCTTTTTTGACATCAAAGGTGTTGGTGAGGTCTTTGCCGACCTTGATGGAGCAGCGTGCATTCTCCATCGTCATCCTGCACAAACGGACGAGTTTGGCAGGGATGCCAAAACAAGACATTGCTCTATATAACTCGTCTCTATAGATGCTGTCATACGCGGCCTTGAAATCGATAAAAAGGTGGTGGGTATCGATTTGAAACTCCTGGGTTTTCTCCATGATCTGCCGTAGTGCGAATATTTGGTCGATGGTGGACTTCCCTGGCCTAAAGCCACACTGATATGGGCCTATCAGGTTCTTGACGAATGGCTTCAGGCATTCACAAAGTATGGCAGAGAAGATCTTGTAGGCGATATTAAGAAGGCTGATGCCTCTGTAGTTGGTGCAGTCCAGAGGATCGCCTTTCTTGAGGATCGGGCAAACAATATGCTGAGGTTCCATTCATCGGGCATGCTTTCCTCCGACCATATTTTACAGATGAGCTGGTGCATACTCCTAACCAATTCATCGCCAGCCGCTTTGAATAGTTCAGCCGCAAGGCCATCAGCTCCAGCAGCTTTATTGGACTTAAGTTTAGATATGGCTATCCTCACTTCGTCAAGATCGGGTGGACGGAATTGTTGGCCTACGTCGTCCAAGTTGAATGGTGCAATTTGCATGTTAGCGGAATTCGGTTCGTCATCGCCGTTATACAATTTGCAGAAATGATTTAGGATATGTCCTCAGCACCGACAGCGATTCCACCACGATGTTCCCCTGATCGTCTTTGCAGGCTTCGGTTCGGGCCTTGTAACCTTGGGAGGTTCTTTTTACTTTTTGGTAAAACTTCCGAACTTGATTCCTGCAGTGGCATCTCTCTAACTCCTCGATCGCGCGCTTCTCATGCTCTTTCTTCTTCCTTCTAAGAAGCTTGTGTTCCTCTCTCCTCTTCTGCTCGTAGAGCTCGCGAGCAGCTCTGGTCCTTCTATGCAGCACCGCTTTGTATGCCTGTTGTTTGGCTGCATGTACTTGCCGGCATTCTTCGTTGAACTAGGGGTTTCGCTGTGGTGGTCGTGCAAAGCCCAGCACGTCAGAGGCGGCATCTCTGATGGCTTCCTGGCAGTTTTTCCACTGGTTCTCGATGTTTGCAGTTGGCGGCAAAGGACTAGTTAAGAGGGCGCGAGAGACTCGATCGGAAAAGGACCTGGCGATTTCCTGCGACTGTAGCCGTCCGACGTCGAACTTACTCACAGTATTTCCCTGTTTTGGCTTTGGTCTGGATATCCGTAGCATTACCTTTGCTACAACGAGGTAGTGGTCCAAGTCAACGTTGGCTCCTCGGAACGTTCAGACATCCTTGATACTGAGGAGTGCCTTGCGTCGATCGCAATGTGGTCAATTTGGTTGGCGGTTGATTGACCAGGAATTCGCCATGTCCCCTTATGTATATCGAGATGCGGGAACTGCGTACTAGCTACCACGACGTTTCGCCCCGCAGCAAAGTCGATTAGCCTGAGTCCGTTATCGGAGGTGGTGTCGTGCAGGCTGTATCTTCCGATTGTGCCACCAAAGACGTCTTCTCTTTCCAGTTTGGCATTAAAATCACCCAAGACAATTTTAATGTCATAGCTAGGGCATTGCTCATATGTCTTGTCCAGGAGCTCGTAGAACTCGTCCTTGGTGTCGTCATCTTTCTCCTCTGTGGGGGCATGCGCGCATATCAGGCTGATGTTGGCGAAGTTAGCCTTGATGCGAATTGTCGTGAGGCGCTCGTTCACATAGTTGAAACTCAAGACTTCTTGCCTAAGTCTGCCTCTAACGACGAATCCACATCCAAAGAGACGCTGCCCTTGTGGTCGGTAACAGTCACCGTAGTAGATATCGCAGTCTTTCAGTTTTCTCTTGCCCGGCCCATCCCATCGCACTTCTTGGATGGCGGTGGTGTCTGCTTTGTAGCAGTCTAGGGCCTCCGCTAAATGTTCGGCTGCACGTGGTCTATAGAGAGACAGAACATTCCACGTGCAGATCCGAAGTTCGTTGTCCTTATTTCGTTTGCTTGGTTCGTCAACAGTAAATCCGTCCGTATCCGAGGCTTGTTGGTGCTTCGCAACTAAGATAGCTTTACGTGGCCGGGAAGTCACCCCGACGGCACGACCCCCAACCTGGAGGACCAGACCCTTACAATATAACTCCAAGGGCGGGGAGCCGGATTAACCGGTCCTTATAGGCCTGAGCTCCGAATATGTCGTAGTAGCCCGTATAAGGTGTTCACTAAGTAGTTCAGCCTAACTTTTTAGCTTTTATCTCACTTTTTGTTCATCTGAACGTTAATTTTTGTTACCAAACAGTTTTTTGTAGAACACCTGATTTCCTACATTTTGTTTGTATTTAGGTGTTTTGTGAACTAAAAAACATCTAAAATACAGTGCAATAAAGATGCCAGTATCCAGCAAATAATTCTTCAGTCACATGGATTTGGCGCCTCTGTAAGCTGCCGCCCGGGGCACAGGCCCCGGTTTGCCCCCCCATAGATCCGGAGCTGCAATTCCAAATCATGACAGAAATTTGGTAGTTAATGATTACTGATTAAAATTTGGTGGATTTACTTGGCAAGTTTTCTCTTAAATACTTACTTAATCACAAATTTAAAATGTATGAAAACTTGACCAGTGCACCCACCAAATTTTAATCAGTAATCATTAATTACCAAATTTCTGTCATGATTTGGAATTGTTTCGATATTACTCTTCTTAAGATATTTGATATTAAACTTCATGAACTTAAAACTTGGCATATATTTTAGATCTCATTACTTTTTTTGGCTGACTTTTTACTCACAGGTTTCTTGTTCACATAAGAACTTGGCTCCTTTTTTAACATTTATGTTTTTGTTGTGATAAACTGTCTCTAAATGTCAGTACCGTGACACCGTGAACTTTAATTAAATTATTTCTTGCAATAATGTTAACTTTCTACGAATTTTCTTTATTAAAACGGTATCAATATCTTGAAAAAATCAAACAAAATTTATTCCGTGCAATAAAAACTAAGTAATAACCCAGTACAATGAAAAGGGTTGCCATTCAAAAGAATAGACTACTAAAATGAAAAAGTTATACACATTCAAAGAAAATAAGGGAAGTAGAAATGTCAAGAGGTCAAAACATAACAGTTAATCTAGAATCTCAAAAAAAATATGGTTAAAAAGAGATACAAAAAAATACAAATAAAAAAAAGTAAAAGAGCTTCATAATCGTCTATTCCAGTTTTAGTACATTTCACCATATTTTCTGTTCTTAAAAAGTTGTAGCATAATGCTTTTACAAATTTGATACTCTGACTAACTGAAGCGATAAAAACAAAACAAAAATTGTTTCCAATAAGTTTTAATTTTTGAAAAAAAAAATTAAACAATCACAGTTGGCAGAGAATCACCCATATAAAAGTTGTTTTTATTATAGGTACATTTAGCGGAAAATGCGACCTGAAAAGTGAATTTTATAACCATTGTGACCAGAAAAGGCTTGCCCGACCAGTAGTTTTGTAAATGTTTGGACTAAAGCTATAAGTTGGCACCCAATTTTTCCGTGGCTGCGATGAGAAAGGATATCTTACGGTCGACCTCCGGACTAACAATAGATGCACACACTATTTCACAAAAAAACCACGTCAGAATGGAACCTAAACTTATCAAGAAGCGTTGCATTTCGTCCTACAGCAATAATTTGAGAGAGACGGCTGTGAGGCCTCCAAAGCAAATCGTCGATATAGAATGCAAACAATGCATAAAACCATGTGCTCTAATTAGAATCTAAAGGAATCACATCCCAACACACATTATATAAATTCTAGCTATGCCATTGTCTTACAATAGATTTATTTGAAAATAATGTTTTCATTACATTAACTACTTCCAAATTAAAAAAAAAACAAAAAGCTGTAAAAAAAAGTATTTTGCCTTTAACATTTTTCCAACTTTTTTTTGCAGTTCAGACGTTACCTACCCGTTTATATGAAAATGAAGTTCTTGGGCTATTTTTTTCATATGAAAAACCTGTTTTTAAAAACACCGTATTTTTGTATCAAAAGTGATACATGGACGTAGGAAACACGGCGCAAAAATTAATCTACATATGTATCAAATATGATACATGGGACGCTGGAAGCATAGGACAAGAAAATTTTTTTTGTATCAAATATGATACATGGCACAGTGAAGTTGCTAATGGTACCTCCCAAAGAACCATTTTTTTTTCGATTTTCTTCAAAACGGTAGGACTGATTTCAATATTTTTTTACATAGAAATTTTCAAAAAATATAAGTTGTACTGTGGACCAAAATTTGTGAGAAAATATTTTTTGGATTTTGAAATAATATTGCAATTTTTTTTTGAAAATCAAATATTTCGAAGACAATATGATCGATTTTTTTGAAACTCGATAGGTACTTAAGAGTTTTTAGTACTTTCTAAATTATTAAACAAAAAATTTACATTTATGAATAAATCCATGGTGGTCGTGAAGAACCAGGTAACTCAAACACAAACTTGGAAGGTCGAGGTCAATGTTGTTTTTTTTTTTACACTTCAGATTCTTTAGTTGTAGTGAGCTTAGAGCAAGCTGCAACCTACAATCAGAGGCTCATCATAAGTGCATGTGTTAGTGGTTAGTAAAAAAGGCAATCTAACACATGCATAAAAATATACTAATAAATTAACAAAATTCAACAAAAAATCTTTAAACATACATAATTAAACAATATACAAAATATTTAAGTCATAGTTTCAAGAAGTAAGAACAATCACGACCGTGGAGCACTGGTTCGAAATACTTTCTTTAATGCCATCTTACTTATGTTAAAATCAACAGAGGAGCCGTTTAAATTAAAAATCATGCACATGCGGTTAAGAGGCTCATGTGTACCGTAGTAAGTTCTATGGAAATTAACGTGTAAAAGTTCAAATCTTCGCAGGTGGTGAGATCCTCCTCGGTAATTTATGCCAATACAAGCTAACAATTCAGGAGCATCAATTTGGCCATTTATAAGTTGGTGACGAAATAGTAAATCATTATTAACACGCCTTTGATATAAGGTATAAAGATGAGGTCGTACATAACAATTATAAATGTTTCATAAAATTGACAAAATCTGACTTATGCCAAAACAAGTGTTCATCATGTATTTTCAAATATAAAAGGAAAGTATTAGATGAAGTCAAAATTTTGATAAATATTGTTAATTATTTATTTAAGAATTGTTTAAAAATAAAAATTCACTTCAGGAATCTCGAATTACCTGGTTCTTCACGACGACGGCCATGGAAATAACGGTAGGTACCTTCCATACAAAATTTTGAAAAACCGCCAAGTTCGCGGCACTACACCCTTTTTACAGGAACAAACTCAGGCGATTTTCAACCCCCCTCTAACTTCAGTACCAATTAAGTCAGAAACTTCAAATTCAGAGCGTTTGCTGAACTGAACAAACACAGGTGGCTCAACAAATTTCAACTCCTTAGCATAAGTAATTCCCAAGATATAGGACTTCAAAAATCGCAAAAACCGTAACTGACTTACTCACTGACAGATCATCAAAATTATGGAGCACTTCCCGACATCGTAGAAACTTGAAATTTCGCACAACGGTAGGCCTTGTGGTACTTACAAAGGAAACAATCGAAAATCTGCAATTTTCTATTCAGGGGGCGTGGCATCCACCCACTTTCTTAAATATTCTATAAATTATATGGAGCCTTTCCGATTGTTGTAGAACAATGAAAATTGGTAAGTTGGTAGGGTTTGAGGTACTTAGAAAGAAAAAAATTTAAAAATTGGAATTTTGCATTCAGGAAGCGTGGCATCCACCCACATTCTTAAAAATTCTTATAAATTATATGGAGCACTTCCGATTGTTGTAGAATGATGAAAATTGGTAGGTCGGTAGGACTTCAAGTACTTAGAAAGGAAAAAAATCGAAAATTTGGAATTGTCCATTCAGGGGGGAGGGGGGGGGTGCCATCCACCCACTTTATCAGAATTGCTTTTGTTTGTATGGAGCACTTTCGGTTGTCGTAGAATTATGAAACTTTGTAGAGCGGTAAGGCTTGACATTCACCTGGCAAAATAAATCTTGGCAAAAAGGAGTGAAATCACAACAAAAACATAAATGTTAAAAAAGGAGCCAAGTTCTTATGTGTACAAGAAACCTGTTCGTAAAAAGTTATCCAAAAAAAGTAATGAAATCTAAAATATATGCCAAGTTTTAAGTTCATGAAGTTTAATATCAAATATCTTAAGTAGAGTAATATCGAAACAATTCCAAATCATGACAGAAATTTTGTAATTAATGATTACTGATTAAAATTTGGTGGGTTCGCTGGTCAAGTTTTCATACATTTTAAATTTGTGATTTAGTACCTTAGTATTTAAGAGAAAACTTGCCAAGTGAATCCACCAAATTTTAATCAGTAATCATTAATTAAAAAAAAAACTTGGCATATATGTATGTATACTTTGCAACTATTAATAGTACCTGCCATAGAACGTTTTTTTTTATTTAGAATTTTCTCGTTATTGGCTAAATGGATTTAGATTAATTTTCTTATATACAAATTTTAGATAAGGTATAATATAAGGATAATATCGCATATCCAAATTTAAAAAAGAGTTTCAAATCTTTTTATGAAAATTCAATATCTCAAAATCGGGTTGACAATTTTATTTGAAATTTTGTTTTTATCTGCACATAATAATATACTAAGATTTGCATTCCGAAATTTGTCTTTAAAAATGTTTTAAGAATTTAATATATAAAAAAATATATAAAACGATTTTAAATTTTAGTTTTCCATACAATCATATTCAATCAAGAATTAAGATGGTACTCTGTATTTTCACGTCACTGTCAAAGGAGTGTTTTTTGTTAATCTAAATATCGTATTTCATGCTTCTCTACATTTTTCTCTCATAATTTCCATGTTGTTATATACAATTTTCTTAAACCTGCAGTGTCTGTATCAACATTTTCAAAAAAGTATTTTGTAGATAAAAAAAAAATTATTGTTTTTTTTCGATTTTCTTAAACTTAGCATTCAACGGTTTTTAAACAATCTTTATAATATTTAAAAAAATATTTTACTTTGATACAAAAGCAACGGTACTTTCCATAGGCATAAATGTTTAAAAATCGTAGAAGAAAATTTTATGTAACGACTTTTACGATTCTGATACGAAAAAAAATTTGTTTGAGCTTTTAATTTAAAAAAAAATACACTTCACTTAGACACTATTAACAGTAGGTACCTCCCCTAGAACGCTTTTTCTGATATTGAATTAATTTAAATACATTTTTTATTCTAAAACTTCCAAAAACTGTTAGTAAAATTTGAAAATTTTATAAAAAAATTTTCAAAATAATAATTTTTGACTTTAAAAAAAAAATTTCAAAATATGTTTTTTTTTTTTAATTTGATATTTTAACAAAAGAGCAACTACAAGCGATCCAGGCAGACATGTATTTTATTTTATTTTTGTTTTGACTCAGTTTATTTAATAGGTACCTAGTTTATTACAGCAAAAAAATGTAGCTAAAATCAAATTACATACTCGAAGCACTTATTTTATTTTTATCATAAATTCTATAATTCTTAGTCCTGCTCCAATTCTATTTCACAAGTTGTAGTTTATAGCCCCCATAGAGGCGCTCAAATTTTTTTTGACAACGAAATTGTTTTCTTTTTTCTTAATCCGGCCATTTATATACCTATCTACTATCTCGCTCCCCTTTCTCCTAATCCAGCAAAAAAAAAAAAAAAATTCCTTTCACTCTCGGATACATAGTAGGTATGTTTGTATAAAATAGAGGGGGATACTATGCTGATGACATAAAAAAGCGATTAAACACCGGTGAACATAAAAAACTGGAATTCATTAATTTTTTTTTTATTTGTTGTTTTTTTTTTTTGAAAACCAACAAGGATTTTTATGGACCGAGGTGGTATGAGGTGTAGAGTGAGGTATTTTTTTTGTATCTTTATGGACGCGTGCTGCATTGGGAGAATTAACAACTTTTAAATTGATCATAAAAAAAAACTATGCATGGGTAGGATATTCCATTGAATTTTTCATTGTGATTTTCCTTAAATTCTATAGAATGGGGGCTTTAAGTTTTGGAGATATATGTACCTTTATGTATAATTTAAAATGGATTAGCTGTGATATGATTTTAATATTAATTTCATATTAAAAATGTTTGGTTTAATCATTATAAGAATATGTTATTATGGTATGATGATGGGGTGTTTTAATTTAATTGAAAATATACAACATACGTAACACGGTTGAATGGGGAAAACTTAAACTGCATGTTTGTATGTGAAAAATAAAATTATTAATTTTGTGGAGCAACAATTAATTTTATTTTAAGAATCATGATTGAAAATAGACACGCAGTCAGTGGAACATTTTTTGTGAGGCCTGAATAGAAGGAGAAAGTAAATTAAAAATAAAATTGGGGTTAAATGTGAAAATATCATTGAGCAAATTGAAACTAGCTTCAATGGTATTTATAAATGTAACGTATTTAGTAAGGACTTAAAAAGAAACTGCACATCAGGATGGAGCCCGCTCTGGCTTCACATTGTTAACCAGATTTTAGCTAAACTAGGGTCCATTTTATTCACTGTGGTTTAAATCTGGATAGTGATAGTAGTTCTAATCAAATGGTGCTCATCAACAAAAATCAACTGATTATTGATTTCGATGATTTACAACTTTAACTATGCATTCATTGCCTAATTGATTTGGTTAAGAAACTTATTCGATGATTTATTTGTTTAGTTCACTGACTTAAGATGATGAGCTTTGACCAAACTGGCCCTATGTCTAGTCTGTGGTAAAGTACCTACTGTCTCATGCCGATTACAACGGCATGTTATTACTGATTACTCTCAGTTTTGCCATAACGGGCTATTTATCGCCAATTGGACTACTTTAACTTCTCACCAACAAAGAGTTTCGGAACCACACGTTAAATATCCGGACCTTAAACAGACCATGTGCAGCCTAACAATTAGTGGAGGACCTGGTTAGGATAGTCTGTTGTAACAGCCATCCAGGAAGTGTGATGGGATGGAGAGGGCAGACGAAGGATGAAATCGTGTGATATCTATTTCGGGTAGTGATGCTAAGAACAGGGTCAGGGGCTCTTTGGTTGTAGTTTTTTGGTAAGAAGAAGACTGAGGCAAGAAGTTTTGGACTTCAGAAATGTAAGCGAACGTTGATCTGTGCACACGCCCCAACGGAAGACAAAGATGGCTCAACCATGGAACACTTCTAAGATTTCCTCGAGAATACGTTTGATTAGGCCATAAGTACGACGACGACGTCAATATCATTCTTGGCAACTCCAGCCCCAAAATCAGAGAGGAGGGCATCTTTGGTTCGATAGTCGGAGGACACAGCCTGCACGCAACAGTTCCGTTAACGGACTGTGCCCTCTTGTAGGCACAATGATTGTATTTATTTAAATAAAAAACTTTATTTTGAATCTACATAGATACAAATTAATTTTAAGTTTAATTTAGCTTTAAGTTTTACTTCTTTGTTTTACTTCTTAGTTTTTATGTTTTATAAGTCGGCCAAAGAAAATTATAAATTATGACTTGCCACAGTCTGTCACGTTTTGGAAAAGATTAATAAATGATCAAATCGAAGATGCCGGAAATAATATGGCGAACCTTGGTATAGGCGGTGAGCGAAAGAATTAAACTTGGTTAAGGGTGTGTGTTTATGTGCAATTTACACTATGGTGCAAACATGATTTGTGTAGTGGGTGTAAACACACGCAACACGGACTCAGGCTGATTGACTTCGCGGTGGGACGTAATGTCGTCAAAGCCAGCACTCGTTTCCCACACCTCAATATACACGAAGGACCTGGCGCTCAGGATCAACGAACCGTCAACCAGATTGATTGACACCAGGCATGCTTCCAGTATCCTGGATGTCCGAACGTTCCGAGGGGCCAACATTGCCTCGGACTATTGCTTAGCTCAAGTACTTATGCGGGTATCTATGAAGCCACAACGCCAAGTGGATGCTGTGAAAAGATTTTATGTCGAGAAGTTAATATCACAAGAGACCGCCAGAGCCTTTGCTGACCAAGTCTTTCTTAACCTTTCAGCAACTCGGCTATCGCCAGCACCAACTGCAGAGCGCCAGTGGAAACACTGCCAACAAGTCATCAGAAGTGCCGCCACCGCTGATGTGCTGGGTTTCACTGGGTGACCACAACGAAACCCCTGCTTCGATTAAGAATGCCGACTGGCGCATGAACACAAGAACGAGACCTACCAATCAATGCTACAAATTAGAACCAATGCTGCTGAGAGAACAGCCCGGGAGCTCTATAATGGGTAAAAACGATGGGAGGAACGCCAACTCAGGAGTAAAAAGAGAGATGTAGCGGTAGGGGGATGTTTGAAAGTTCTACCGAAGGGTGAGGCAATCTTCCCCGGGCTATAAGGCCATAAAGAAAGCCTGTCGAGACGAGAGTGGGAATATAGTAGTAAATACACATACACAGTCGTTGCTGAGGATCTGGAAACAGCACTTTTCTAGACTGCTAAACGGCGAAGATAGCCAAAATTTCACTGTTTGGCAGAACAATCGATTAAACCTGGACAACGACACGATGAAAATGTTCGCCCACCCGACCTAAATGAAGTGCGGTTAGCGATAGCCAAGCATGAAGCGCACAATGCTGCTGGTGCAATGGCCTGCCAGCTGAGCTTTTCGAAGCAGGGGGAGATGAATTGGTAGGGAGTATACACCAACTTATCTCCAAAATTTGGTCGGATGAAAGTATATCCCGTGAATGGAACCTCGGTATAGTGTGCCCCATCCACAAGAAAGTCTCCTAAACCTCGTTTACAAAATCCTGTCATCTGGACTGTGTAATCGCTTAAAACAGTTTGTCAACGATGATGTGATGGGCTCCTATCAAGGCCTACCAAATCAACCATTTATGAAATGTTCACATTCCGACAGATTTTGGAAAAAGCCCAGGAGTTTCAAATCTATACACACCACCTTTGAATCAATTTCGCATAATTATAACGTAGGAAGGGAAGAACTATACAGAGCCATGTCGCATCTCGGCATCCCTGCCTTATTCGTCCACTTGTGCTGGATGAAACCCAGGAGTTTCAAATCTATACACACAACCTTCCAATCGATTTCGCATAATTATAACGTAGAAAGGGAAGAACTATACAGAGACATGTCGCATCTCGGCATCCCTGCCTTATTCGTCCGCTTGTGCAGGATGACGATGGAGAAATCTTACTGCTCCGTCAAAGTTGGTAAGAACATCACCAAACCCTTTGATGTTTGGAAAGGCTTGAGGCAAGGAGACGCGTTATCATGCAAGATGCAACCTGTTTAACATAATTGTTGAAGCAATTGCACGCAACTCGGAAGTTAACAACATAGGTACAAATTTTCAAATTTCTATTCAACTTATTGCTTATGCAGATGATATTGACATCATTGCGAGAACGAATTGAGCTGGTACCGGCGGGCTTGCAAGTATTGAATCGGAGGTGGCGAAAATGGGTTTGGCTGTTAATGAAGACAAGAAGAAGTATCATTTGAGATTTTGAGTATTAAAGCCCTCTCCCAAAGAACCAAGGAGACCTTATATAAGACCCTAATCATCCCCGTCCTGCTGTATGGGCAGTAGCATGAACTTTGTCAAAAAATGGATGAGAATCTGTTCGGGTGCTTTGAAAGGAAAATTCTTCGGGTGATCGTCGGTCCAGTCTGTATCGATGTAGTATGGAGGAGAAGATTTTACAATGAGTTGTACGGGCTTTACAGCGACGCACGTCAGCATCGACCTGGTCAACAAGCAGAGCGTATGGGCACTGATGATCCAGCCCAATGAGTTTTCGAGTCCACCACTGATGATCTGCGTAGCAGAGGAAGACCCCACCTTAGGTGGCGCACACAAGTGGAGAACAACCTGTATCAGCTCGCAGTGCGTAACTGGAAGCAGCTAGCTAGGGACCCAGCTGGCTGGAGGGGCTTGTTGGTCTTTTGTCAAGCTTAAGAAAAAGTGGGTGGGGACAGAAGTGGTTTATTAACGAGAAAACCTATAGCAATCCAAAATAAACCCGTCTGACCCTCACTTTTAATGGGCTTTGCCGCTTTGGTTTGTTATTAAAAAGTTCAGCTAGTTTCAGTAATTTGGTCAGCCTTTGTTATGTACCTACATTGTTAGCTATTTATGAACTAGGGCACCGAAGAAGGCACCCACGCCCGTTGAAATTAATGAATATATCAAACACTTTAATTCAATGTACACGAATTTTTTAATACAAAATAATTCCTTTTCATATTGGTTGGCATCTAGAGGCGTTTCCGAGGCTTTGTTCATGATCAAAATATTAAAAATTAACAAAAAATAGGAGAGCCCAAAATTTGACATAAAAATGTATCCTTCCGTAAGGTGGCATAATTGAAATATTACCTGAAGGTGCGGCTACTCAACAACTATCTTATAAAACATCAACCGTTATTATCCCAACATGCATTTCGCATCTTCAGGAATTTTTGCGACTTTTTGGTATTAAAATATAAGATTTATAAAAGAGTAGAGGTCCCATCCTTTGACATAAGAAAAGTATGTTTCCGAAAAGTGGGAGCACTGACATTTTACCCGCAGGTGCATCTACCCAACATATATGTTTTTTAGATATCAACCGTGTGTTACCGAATAGTGACAGCACTGAAATTTAACGCGAAGGTGTGAACGCAACACCTATCGTTTAAGACATCAACCGTTGTTTTCCCAATACGCGGCCAGCATCTGGAGGTGTTTCCGCAACTTTTTCATATTTAAAATATTCAGCCTTATTGTGAGTTTCACCCGGAAATTTTTTGATTCCCCGGCATTTTAAAAACCTATGATGTGTTTCGCTTAAACATCACATTCACATTGGCTAAATTAAATAAAAACTTGCGTAAAGGGCACCAGTTCTCTTTATTTTTCTATTGTTCGACGCCAAAAAGCTAGTGGCAAATTAAGCTCTTAATTACGATACATTTCATCCGAAATGAAGACTCAGAAAAAAGGGAATTTGCATTTTTCGAGTGAAACGCATAAAAGGCTAAAAGTGAAATGTAAATTTCTCCAAGTGGAATGTTGTTTACCTGAAATTCAGAACAAGGCTGATTAATAAATACTAAAATAAATCGAGGTCACACCTTGTGACATAAAAGAAAAAGTATGTACTCGAAAAGTGGAAGCACTTATATTTTACCCGAAGTGCGTCTATCGAAATTTTTAAACATATCAGCCATTATTTTATGTTCAAAATATAAAAAAAATACCAAAAAAAAATATAGGTCTCACCCTTTGACATAAAAAAAGTATGTTCCCGGAATGAAGGAGCACTGAAATTTTACCTGAAGGTGCGTCTACTTAACACCTATATCTTTCGAGAAGGTTAAAAAGTTCTGCGGTAACGCCATTCCATACATGCATTTCAGCTTTCGGGAAAAGTATTCAACCCTGCATCCGCTCCTGAAGTTTCATAATAAAATCACCACACTTTTAAACAACCATCTAGTTGCCGTCGGATACTTCGTGGATGTAAAAAAAGCATTCGACAGTGTATGGATTGAAGCCTTTATCCATAAACTTCACATACTATAGGTTTTCCTTCAGCACTAATACAAATTATTTTCTTTTTTTCTTTCTTCCAGGAACGACATCCAGAACCAGTGGTGCCAGATCGAGGGATTTATCCCTTTTTGTGGGATTTTCTCACATAAAATAAGCTAAAAGGGTTAAAGGGATTTTTCAAACTTCATAGTGCAAAAAAATGGGATTTTACTATTTGGTCACTTTTTGTTCTAAATTTGTTAGTTTCATTAAGAATAAAAAAATTTGTCAACCTACGATCAAATAAATTTTGTTCATGTTTAGAAAAAAATCATTCTAACTTATCTGAATGTGCTCATTTTCTTTTTTTACTACCCTAAACTGCTTCACAAACTGACATATCTGTAGTGAAAATCTCAACTCACCATACTGATGAGATGAAATTTCAAATTCTATAATAACAATTTGACACTACTCGATTTCGTGAATTTATGTGTGTGATTTGTATTAATTAAGGTAATTTGTTTTGATTGTTTTTAGAATTAAAAATTGAATTTATAAAATATTTGTTCCAGATTAATATCAGAACAAGGGCATAAGAAAAAAAAAGAATTTTTTCGATTTAACATCGGTTATAATCAAAAAAATTCTTTTCGGTTGGGAAAAGAAATGATAAATTCAATTTGTTTGTTGAGGTCCTGTTTTCAATCAAAAGCATTTCTCCCTAAACAATTCGAAAAATTTATATAATTAATTAGATGAATTCACGAGTATTTATTTACCTATTATTTTATTACAAATCAATGTGGAATATTTTAAAAATAAAAAATTATTTATTTTGAAAACATTGGAAGGCATGCAAAAAGCTTTACTTCAGTCTTAAATCTCTTTGCTGTGTCATTTTTGTATGAAATATCGAGAATAATGAGACTTGAGACCGAGATAAAGTTTTTTGCAGTCATTTTCAAATAAATCGTATGTTGAATATTATGTTCCTATTTTTAACGTTTTAAAAATGTATAAGAGTGTATTATATACAAACCTATCGTAATATTAATTTCTATTTATTTGTATACCTTGTTGAATAATCAATTTAATTTGTATTTGTTCGTAATAAAAAAGACTGAATTTAAAGAAATAAATGGTTTTTTGATTTTTATTTAGTGGGATAAATGTGGGTTTTTTTAATTTTGGCGAGGGATAAAAGGGATTTGTTGGGTATTACCGTGGGATAACCTGCCTCCAAAGTCTGGCATCACTGTCCAGAACCAAAGTACCTATACTCTATCCAACAAAAATTGTCAGTACAGAGAAGATAGGACGTTTGCCTCTCAGTCTCGTTGGTCGTTGCATTGGCTTGCATACATCTGTCTCAAGTTAAGGCTTTCACAGGGTTTCCATACTTTGAATTATAAATTGCCACAAATCGAAAAACAATGTTCATATGGTTACCATGGATATACCATTTCAAACATATTAAAAAAAGATCCATTTATCTTTTTTTTACCACACCACACCTTTTCAAAGGAATTTTATCACGTAATGCTTTGTGAATATTTCAAAACTTAGCGCATATAACTTTTTTCTTCTTAAAGACTAAAATCGTACAAATTTTAACTGCATTTAATGGGTTTATTCAGAAATACAAACCAATAATAAGGGACAATCAAAACGACAACACTTTTGGCTCTCACCTTTATAAATTTTATTCTCAAAAGCTTCCAAACCGAAAGTTCTTTCAGAAAAAACCACTGAAGAAGCTCAGTTGTATTGTAGCGACTTGGCAAAGGCAACTCTGTTGGAATGTGAATGTTTTGTTTTGTTTCACACAGCGAAGGTAGAAGCCAAAGCGGGTATACGATCAGAATGCTTTTGGCATTGAAAGACGACGATCATGTTGGAGCATACGAAATGTTTCAAAGAATTACAACAACAATTCCTGTATGTTAATCAGTGGTTTTGTATCTTTTTCAGTGGCAGATTTGTTATTTTAATGTTGTGATGCTATGTATACACAGGCACCACAGTTTTGAAAAAAAGCTCGCCCATAAGCCCTGTACTGACAATTTTTGCTGGACAGACTATAGGCGCTAAGAAAATCCTGGATATAAATACAACAACCAACTATGAAGCAGCACATTTCTTTTCTAACACAGGAGCTGGCCATTACCGTGGATAAGCGCCATTTTTATCCCCCACCCTATATTAATGCAACCGTTTGGGAGATATTTAATTTTCAAAAAGAAAAATTGTTTTTTTACATTATTATGTACACTAGTGCAAAACAAAATTATGTACTTCAACCTACACGAAAAATAATTGTGCCCCAAGGCTTCGACTAAGTAATGATAACGTTAATTAACAAATTTAATTAAATATTATTTTGAATGTATGTTTACTTAGTTTTCAAACTAGAACCTTTTTGATAATTTTTGATCAAAGAAATAAAACAATGTTTGTGAAAATTCTACCCTAAGGTATAAATCTTCTTTTCTTATCAAATAAATATAAAGTACTTTGTTGTTTTCGTTTTGCACAAGATAACAATCGTAAATATGCTATGTTTTAAATTACCGATAAACGTATAGTGATTTTATCAAGTGCTTAACTATGTTGAAGTTCGAAGATATAAACCTCTTATATACCTACCCTTAATCCTTAAATTTTTCTTTTGTGTAATAAGGAGATACAAACTTTACTGTGGTTGCTATTTTCAGAAGCATTCCTATTAACTTGTTTAAATAACTTGAAATGCCATAGGGGTTCAATTATTCCATTGTTTTAATTCTTTTGGCTTATCTATTTATTACAAATGGTTCAAGGTTTTGATTACAAAGGGAAAGTTTATAAAATTATTATCTAACTTTGTAATGTTTAAGAAGATATAATTTTTTAACTGTTTTTTTTTAGTGGCTTTTGAGAAACATGGTAGATAGATTTTTTTTCAAATTGACTATTCCACATAAGAAAATATTAGTCCAAAAGCCAGAGCAAAAAAAGAAGGTTCATAATGCAAATAATTAGTGAACAGATTTCCTTGATGGAATATGTTCAGGGTTGTCTCCCGAATGATAATCCTAGTTGGCGGGACTGGGGAGTGCGAGTATCAGCCGCCAATATGGAAAACGCGTTTTATTAAATATCTCGGTAACCGTGCATCGTACGTCAGTAAAAGCTTACTTTTTTGGAAGCTAATATTCCATTCTTTTATTTGTGCTTTTAAATTAAGTTGTTTTCGTTAAAAGTGAGAAATTAAATTTTAAAGTAAATATTTTTGAAAAAATTGTGAATTTTTTTTTAAGCTTATTTTTTTCAAAAACATATTGACTTCAAAACCGTGGCCACATGCCATAACCGCTTAAGTCGATTTTTCATAGTTTTCAGGAGAGCAGTTTAAAGTTTTGAATTTGTTATGAGAAAAATATAATGGTAATTCAAAAAATTTTGAAATGCAAAAATGAAGAAAATATACTTTTTTCTTATATAATAAAAGAAAATTACTTTTATGTAAGATAATTAATGAGTAATTTACGAAAAAAACACTTAAGCTGTTATGGCTTATTGAATTTGAAAAAAATAAAAAGCTTAGGTCGAGTTAGGCTCTTATGGCATATTAATTAAGAACAATTCGAGTTTCTTACGTCGACTTAGGACATTAGTCCTTGTGTAAGAATGTGGTATAAGGTTTTCTATGTTGAGCTGAGTTATTTTACTTACCAATAATGAACCATATTTTAAGTTCATTTTCCAAGATTTTTTACTTACATACGTGTTGCGAAGTAGTTGTTCTTGGAATAATAATTAACTTCTTAGTAGCTTATTTCAAATTAACGATATGAAACTTCGAAAAGTGAGAATAAAAATTATTATTATGTACCTATATTAATATTCGTTTTTCTTATTATATTTACATTTATTCATTTTTGTGACCAACATTGCTGTTAAAACATCTTCTGCATTGTCAGGCTCGGTCATATTATATATTTATACATCCATATTTGTTCTAAAATAAATTAAACTTAGTGGCGCAACAGCTCGTGGAGAACCAGGGCCTAGTGATTTACAACTCTCAACCATTCCTGTATGCGTTTGGAGGAATGGAGGGGACCTACAATTTTTGTCGAGTCCGAACGCTTAAATGAGAAGCTCTATTTCATGACAAGTATACTCTTAGAGGATTTGTCAGTTCCTCGCAAGAGGCAGTACCTCGGAAAAAACATTTCTGTTTATAGGTGGCAGCAGCTGGGAATCGAACCCAGACTTTAGGCGTGACAATCCAACGCACTAATCATAATGCCACGAGTTACTACCCATTTTTTGTATTCCTCTTAATAGCAACATTTTGTGCATATCGCAGCCACCGAACTTCATGACATCTATATCAACTGGCTTCCAGGAAAATTTAGATTTAGAAAATTTTGAAAAATCATAAAAATTTTATCAACTGATTCAATCTTTGATCCAACTGTATTGACGAATTGATACCAATCGCCAAGCGATTCAATTTAAGAATTTGTTTCTTTTTTTTAATTAGGGTATAATCGCTATTGCAGTCCATCTGCTCGAAGAATTTGTGATCGATGTAATCAATGATTTCAAGTTCTTGTTCTTCCCAGGACCGCTGTAGAATGTTATGCATTTTGTCTCTTCCGGTAAACTTTTCATAAACTTACCTTTTTTGATAAATAGAATTCAATTTATCAAAAAAGGTAAGTAAGGAAGATAAATTAACAA
Organism: Dasysyrphus tricinctus; assembly: GCA_963921185.1. NCBI lineage: Eukaryota > Metazoa > Arthropoda > Insecta > Diptera > Syrphidae > Dasysyrphus > Dasysyrphus tricinctus. The sequence goes on along the minus strand of OY992530.1, from coordinate 226,779,939 downwards.
AAATTTGACAAGACTTATTATTTATAAGAACAAATTTCAATTATAACAGAAGCGTGACAATCGCAGATACTTATTTTTAAATTTACCTCTGAAGAAATCATGGATAAAAACGAAACTTTGGGAAAAGATGAAATAAACCTGTTTTATTAGCATTCAAATATTAATTCACCAAATAAGCTTTTCTAAATGCCTTTTTTTTGGTTAATCAATATACACTTTTCGTCTTGAGATTTAGCAACTTTGATCTTCAAAATACACTTATCAACAAGTATCGTTTTGACTGTGTTTCCGTTGACTGCTTGATATGAATGGCCACTATTTCAAAGTTTAGCATTGAATCAAAGTTCAAAACCTCAAAAACGCCATATTTTGAGTCTTAGTCTCACATTTATATCTCAAAATCCTGACGGAATATATTTTGGATTTGGAATCTATTTACGTAAAAATCAATAGAAACTAAACATATTTGCCGGAAAGCAAAAATGTCGTCCAAACACGGCAAAAAGTAGTTCACTCATTGATATATGTAACTATAGACACTTCGCGGAAGGTTTGGTTGAAAACTTTAGTTCGGTTTAAAAAAAGATGTTGGTTTTTTTATGTTTCAAACTAAGCTGACATCTTCTTATGAAATTTAAATTTCGTAATTGATTCTACGAAGCGTACATATATACATAGGTAGGTAGGTACTCCTCCGACCAAAACGATAAAGGATAACTACATTATAGTAAATGGCTACAAATTTAATCTTTTACTAAAGTATTGTATTGATTATTTAACCAATATTCAATCACTCAATATTTTTAATTTTTGATTCTAAAATTTCATTTTCTGGCAGAAAAATCATGTGAAAATAAATATCGTTACTCATTTGACCTTCCAAATGGCCAAATGAGGAACTTTATTTATTTTTTTATTACAATAATTATTACAATTACCTATACACCAAAAAGTGAACAATTGGTAAAAATCCAAAGTATAATCACATATGACCAACGAAATTGCAAACAATCGAAGAAAAGTTATAAAATGATTCCTTTTGTTTACTCCGGAAAACTCTTACGAATAAATGCTGTTTTTTTTGTTTTAAATCTATTATTTTTGAAAACAAAAATATATATGTACATACTTAATACATTACATGTACGTAGATTTATTTTCACAAAGTTGTTAAAAACATCGCTTAAAAAAAAAAGAATTAAATTAAAAGAAATTAATGTTTCTTTGCCACCATGTCACAGAGAGTTTTTGGTTTTAACTGGTAACACCATAACTTCGTACAAATTCGAAATATTTATCAATAAAATAATACATATGTAAAAAACTTTCATTTGGCTTTACCACGTTCAGAAAGCATCCTCGCTAATTGTACCATTTTCACTGATCATTGAAAATACACTTTAACAATAAAGCTTTTCACCTCCAAAAATAACTTTCACTAACTCTTCACTGCAGATGCGACTGGTCATAACAACATAAATCAACTTATGACTCGATTTTTTGCGAAATTAATATTGAATTGGTTAAGGCAGAAAAGCCTAAGTGAACTAAGTTTTGCGGTTTTTGAAATTTAACTATACCATAACGGCAGTGTTGCCAGATGAACAAAAACTGTCCCCCCAGAAAAATTCAGAAACCCCCCAGATTTTTACATTTCGACAAAAAAAGCCCGTAGATTTTTTTCCAACTTCCGAATTTATTTTTTCTTTCAATACACATGTAAGTTCTTCGATCCAGAATGTAAGGAATATCTCAATCACAAATGAGGCTGTGAGTGGAACAGTGGTGTAAACCACTTTTCTTAGCATATTTTTCATTTTCAATCGATTATAATATTTGATGTGATATCCAAGAAGGATAAGTCACATTTTTGGAAAGCTTACATATTTAAGAATTTAGTATTTTCGCTTTGATCACTTTTGATGATTAAGTGTGGAACTACGAGACAAGATTATCATTTTTCCAAATGGGTTACACCACTTTTGCGCACACGACCTCTATCAGCATAACAAAAATCTTAATACCAGCTGTTTCAGTACCTATACGACGTTATTTTTAAAAAGAAGAAAATTAAGCATTTAGACAAATTCTAAATTTTTAACTTTAAAAATAATACCCCCAAATTTCCCCCCAGACATTTTGTCACCACAGATTTCCCCCCAACGATGAAAAAAACCCCAAAATCTGGGGGGAAAACCCCCAAACTGGCAACCCTGCATAACGGCCTAATTCGATATATGATTTTGAATGAAACATAATCTCGTTTGCCAAAAGAGCTTAAGTCAAGTAAGATTTATTAACAAACGGAACTGTGATTTTTCATAACAGCCTAACTCAAGTTAAGGAAATTAAATGCTTGTTCTATTTTAGGGAATAACAGCCTATGTTGACTTAAGAAAAATTAAAAACGACAGTAGGTAGACTATAAATTTCTTATCTTGACTTATGTTTTTATTCCTTATTCATTTTTAAAGAAAATATAGAGCAATATTAACCTATCTCAATATAAGTTCTTATGGCAAAACAAACTTAAGATACTTAAAGAACTTAACTCAAGTTATGAAACCGACTTTATAAAACAATTATTTCTTTTTGAGTTAAGTAGTTTTGACAAATGATAATTTTTAGGTTGTTAGGTTTTTCACTTATAACTTCTGTTTGAAAAAAGATACAGAGGTAAAAAATTGAGTGAGTATAGATCTTGATATTCTGAACAGGATTATGAAAAAAACTCGACTTAGGCGGTTATGGCTTGTGGCCACTGATATATAATTTCTCAAAAATTTTTCACGAAAAGAACTTTATTTAAAGGCACAAATAAAATAATTAAATACTAGCTTTCAAAAAAATTGCTTTTGTTGCGATACCACGGTTAACGAGATATTTAATAAAATGCATTTTCCAAAATGGTGGCTGACGCTCACGTCCCCCAGTCCCGCCAACTTTTTTTGACATTCGGGGGACACCCCTGAGCCCTGAACATATTCCATCAAGAAAATCTGTTCAGTAATTATTTGCAGAAAAAATTACCATGTTGGCCTATATTGCATTAATTCAATATGTGAACGGATATTTTCTAATTTCCTGATTTGACGGTACTTTTTTTAATTTTTTTAATTTGGGATCATGCTCTGACCTTAATTTTGAAGCCCCTGTACCCTATTTGAAGCAGGAACGACTATATTAAGCAATTAAGTATCCACAAATCATTAAGTGGACCATATTTCATTAATTTGTATAAAGAATAATTGGCGTGGGAAATTATTTTTGTCGCAGCAGGTCAAGTTATTGACGTATTTCTTGTCATTTTTTGTTCTTTAGCAAATAACTTGGCTGCAGTATCTCCCATAAAAAAGTATGCACTCACTCATAATAACATTAGCATTATATTATAAAAATGTAATTGTTTAAACAAAAAAGTTACCTACCGTTTGGTTAAAACGTTTTTAGTTCTTGATTTTGATACTTTTTTTTCATAACTATTGAGAAAAAAAACTGTATTTAACGAAACCTTTTGTTGTAGTTTTATTTTTTTTGCTATAAATTGAAAAAAAAAAAAACAGTCCTTTACGACTAACGAGAGTAGAGATATTCATGAACTAAAAATGACGTGTCAGTTTACTGACATTGGTGTAAAGCCCAGTAAAAATAGATTTTTTCAAAGAAAAAATTACTAACAAGATACTATGTGGTATTGCTATACGTTAGGATTGAGGTTACTTTTAATGTGAGAAAAGTGCCGATGAACATTAAGCTCCAGTGCTCCATAATAGGTGATCGCACCCCAGACCATTACTCCACCCTTTTGGCTATGATGGCGTGTTAAAAATCGTTCCTCTTTGCGCAAATTATGAAAATAAAAGTTGTAGCAATCATCGGGTCCTTCTAAATTAAACAACTTTTCATTCGTGAAGACAATTCGCCAATCATTTCTAGTTTGGCTCTGGTCTGTAGTCCAGGCCATATGATGTTTCGCAAACTTAAGTCGAAGCTCCTTTCGCATGGCATTCAGGGGTTTTTATTTTTTATCGGCTTTAACCTGTTCAGATGTCCAGCACCAAGAATAACACGCCGAACAGTCGATTTGCTTGCATTCGAATTTGATTTTTTATGTGGAATAGCTGGAACTGGAGACAATTCGAATGATTTTACGTCTGTCAGCTGGTGAGATCACAGTAGATGTCCTTTCTTTGTATTGTTTTCCATAGGAAAGAGTAGGAATCTTTTAAATAATTGCCAACACAAGTTGCAATACGCTCAATATTTGTTTGCAGTTTGGCTGTGACTGTGTCCCCCTTCAAGCCTCGCACCACGCCGTAAAAATCGTAGTCTTGCCTAAAGAATTATTTGCTGGATACAGGCAACTTTTTTAACTGTATTTTGGATATTTTTTAGTTCACAAAAAATCTAAATACATACAAATGTAGTAAATCAGTTGCTCTACAAGAAACTGTTTAGTAAAAAAAAAAATTCGTTCAGATGAACAAAAAGTGAGATAAACGCTAAAAATCATTTTTACAGTTTTCGACAATAATTTTTCATGATGTTGAAATTTAAAAGATATTTTAACCAACAAAATACAAATTTTATTCTTAGTTCTATAGGAATCTAGAAAATTGCATTTACCTTTTTCAACACCCTTTTGCAGTAGCGGATCCAGGATTTGGCTGTGGGGGGGGCTTGGAGTTCCCTAGGACACATCTTTTGAAAAATTATTATTCATATATTAATTAATGATTATATGGTAATTAATGATTACTGATTAAAATTTGGTGGGTTCACTGGTCAAGTTTTCATATATTTTAAATTTGTGGTTAAGTAAGTATTTAAGAGAAAACTTGCCAAGTAAATCCACCAAATTTTAATCAGTAATCATTAATTACAAAATTTCTGTCATGATTTGGAATTGTTTCGATATTACTCTACTTAAGATATTTGATATTAAACTTCATGAACTTAAAACTTGGCATATATTTTAGATTTCATTACTTTTTTTGGATAACTTTTTACGAACAGGTTTCTTGTACACATAAGAACTTGGCTCCTTTTTTAACATTTATGTTTTTGTTGTGATTTCACTCCTTTTTGCAAAGATTTATTTTGCCAGGTGAATGTCAAGCCCAACTGCTCTACAAAGTTTCATAATTCTACGACAACCGAAAGTGCTCCATACAAACAATAGCAATTCGGATAAAGTGGGTTGATGGCACCCCCCCTGAATGGACAATTCCAAATTTTCGATTTTTTTCCTTTCTAAGTACTTCAAGTTCTACCGACCTACCAATTTTCATCGTTCTACAACAATCGGAAGTGCTTCATATAATTTATAAGAATTTTTAAGAATGTGGGTCGATGCCACGCCCCCTGAACTGAAACTTCCAATTTTTCGATTTTTTTCTTCTAAGTACTTCAAGACATACCGACCTACCAATTTTCATCGTTCTACAACAATCGAAAGGGCTTCATATAATTTATAAGAATTTTTGGGAATGTGGGTGGATGCCACGCCCCCTGAACTGAAACTTCCAATTTTTCGAATTTTTTCTTCTAAGTACTTCAAGGCCTACCGACCTACCAATTTTCATCGTTCTACAACAATCGGAAGTGCTGCATATAATTTATAAGAACTTTTAAGAATGTGGGTGGATACCACGCCCCTTGAATGCAAAATTCCAATTTTTCAATTTTTTTCTTTCTAAGTACCTTAAGCCCTACCGACCTACCAATTTTCATCGTTCTACAACAATCGGAAATGCTCCATATAATTTATAAGAATTTTTAAGAATGTGGGTGGATGCCACGCCCCCTGTATGGAAAATTCCAATTTTTAAATTTTTTTCTTTCTAAGTACTTTAAACCCTACCGACTCACCAATTTTCATTGTTCTACAACAATCGGAAAGGCTCCATATAATTTATAGAATATTTAAGAAAGTGGGTGGATGCCACGCCCCCTGAACAGAAAATTGCAGACTTTCGATTTTTTCCTTTGTATGCACCACAAGGCCTACCGTTGTGCGAAATTTCAAGTTTCTACGATGTCGGGAAGTGCTCCATAATTTTGATGATCTGTCAGTGAGTCAGTCAGTCAGTGAGTCAGTGAGGCAGTGAGTCAGTGAGTCAGTGAGTCAGTGAGTCAGTGAGTCAGTCAGTTACGGTTTTTGCGATTTTTGAAGTCCTATATCTTGGGAACTACTAATGCTAAAGAGTTGAAATTTGGTGAGCCACCTGTGTTTTATCAGTTCAGCTAATACTCCGAATTTGAAGTTTCTGACTTTATTGGTACTGAAGTTAGAGGGGGGTTGAAAATCGCCTGAGTTTGTTCCTGTAAAAAGGGTGTAGTGCCGCGAACTTGGCTGGGCACTACCGTGCCCTTTGATAATACTAAAGAGTTGAAATTTGGTGAGCCACCTGTGTTTGATCAGTTCAGCTAATACTCCGAATTTGAAGTTTCTGACTTTATTGGTACTGAAGTTAGAGGGGGGTTGAAAATCGCCTGAGTTTGTTCCTGTAAAAAGGGTGTAGTGCCGCGAACTTGGCTGGGAACTACCGTGCCCTTTGATAAACTCATCCTAAAGTACTTGGTTTAACTTTAGACAGCCGTCCACCTCCGAAAAGTTATTGATAAACTTTGTAGGTAACTGTTGTCCTAAAATTTCTTAACTTGTATTGGTTGTCCAAGATTTGATTAACTAGACATTTTATTTAAATATTTAAATAAAGCATATTTCCAACTAATGAGAAAATTTGAAAAACTTTCTAACAAGTAACCGTCTAAAAATCTAATAACTTAGACTAAAAGAGTCACAGTGCAAACTTTTTTTTTCTGTTTTTGACACTAACGTAAGATTCGTACGAAAGTTAAATGGACAAAATTGAAACAAAAGAGCGTACGCAAGGGGGTAGCTAGATGTGCTTGCCCCCCTCCCTAATCAGAATATATTTCATATATTATTCAATTTTTCTTCTTTTTATGAAAACATTTTAAAGCAAGATTTCTGTAATAAAACTATTATTTGAATGAGTTTGCTCCGAACTAATCGAAATCCGGCGTGCGCCCTTGTATCTCACCTATCTAATTCTTAAAATTTAATTCTTATAGAAGAGAAAAGGAAGGTAGTAAGCCCCCTATAAAAAAAAAACAATTGCAAATTTTCTGTACAAGTAGCTGTTCCAGGAAATTAGCTAAATCAGGTTTTTCAATTCACTTTTTGTAAGCTTGAGGAAAAAAAATGAATTTGGATATTCTGTACCTATTCCACCTAAAATGACCTTAGTCGATGAGGATTACATAAAAATTCGTGTTCAACATTCCGATCATTAACTATTTTAACACGAATTCCATTTATATTTTTTGTCAATTCAAATCTTACAGTTTGACGAAGATGAAAAAAATCTGAGATAAAATTTTAAAATTTTTTCTGCCCTTCAATTTATAATTATTTATAGTTATACGAGTATTGGGTCCATATTAAAATAAATATGTACCTATATTACACTTTTTAAAGAAAAAATAAATTAACCGTTTCAGCGGATTTTTTCCATTTCGAAAACGAGTTCGAAGTTATAATTGAAATTCTTTCTCATTTCATTTAATGAATATTGCTCGTGGAAAGAGCTCTCTAATCTTTCGTTAGAGCACAAAGGAAATCAAAAGAGCAGTCTTTGAAATCGTCAAAATATCCTTCGACACATGAAAACAATCTAAAATAAGAACATAAGTTTCAATTTCTAAAACAATATTTTGATGTTATCATGCAAACAATCCATATCAAAGTTATTCAGCCCGATTACTTATAGCATCCGTCGAATGAACTGCGGAGCGAATCAGACTGAATTTTGACATTTTAACTATGATCCAAATGTCTAAATTGGGCCGACTCATTCGTCGGATTCTGTAATCAGGGTGATTTCTTACACCGAAAACTGAGTTTTTTAAACTTAAGCCCCAAAAGTTATCTGGGCTTAGCTAAGTCCGAAAAAGCTAACATTCATTCATTTTCTCAAACTTAATTGGATCTTTAAGAAATATCGAAACCCAAGGAAATCTAGGTTAAAATAATAGCATGAAAGTCAACCTCACTAGTTCCAATATTAGGGCTTGGAAAAAACACAGCTTTTAGGTATGCATACTTACTAGCCCCAAACTTGTTATCTGTTTAGTCCGATTCCTTAGAGGCTTAGAGAAAAACAAAGCTTACACACAAATTGTTAAGCCCCAACCTCCATTTTTTCTCTGGAATTCGGAAAACAACAGCTTCCATGCAAATTTTTTAGCCCTAACAGTGTTATAGTTTTCATCTTAGACCCAAGCCTGAACTTTTTGTCTTATACCTTTAAGGCTTGAAAAATGTATACGTCTAAGTAGGTATATTTTATTTTTTATATAATCGTCTTTTTTCATCCAATTCCCCTGGGGCTCCTAAAAAACACAGCCTGCATATATTATGGTTCAATTTTCCTAGGGCTTGGAAAAACACAGTTCACATGTAAATTTTGTAGCCATAATCTTAATTTTGTTTACCTAACTCTCTTCTGAATCAGCCCTTTTGCAAAATAGTGGATATCACAACATTTCCCACGAGCCAAAGGCTGTCCTCACGCGTATCAAAGAACCAGCCAATCTAAAATTACTTGTGTTTTGACGTTGCTTAGTTCTCGTACTATTATAAGGATTGAAATTGTGTGTGTCAATTTCATTAAAATCGTTCAAGGAACATCGAAGTTATAATATGTTGAAATTTTTCGAGACATCCTGTTTTGCAAATATTTTTTTCTGTTAAAATTCTGTATCAGCTATCACGTGTAAATTTCATTGCAATCGCTCAGGGGTCAGGGAAGAACGTAGTTCCAGAATATCGACATATTTTTGAAAATTCCTATTTTGAAAATATTTGTTTCTACTATAACTCTGTCTCAGCTATCACCTCTGTCAATTTAATTGAAATCGCTGCAGGAACAACGAAGTCCCGACTCCCGAGGATTTCAAGACTTTATTCGAAACTTTTTACTTCGAGACTTTATCTTGCGTAACTTTGGCTTTTCACAATTTTGTCCTTTCGTAAAATTAAATTTTTCTTTCTTATTTGAATGGTTCGTGAATGGATCTTCAATAGTTCTCCCAGAATAAATTCGGGAACGAATCATATTTTACAGATCCAATTTGATTCGAATGAAAACGAATTTAATAAGGAACCAAAAACTAAGATTCGCGATTTAATCAAAAATAAAATTCCCTTTTTCTGTGTATCGTCTTTGTGTAGGTATAGGAATTGTCAATTTTCTTATCTATAATGAAAAGTTTCTGAATAGGCTTTGGACACATCCATTAAAAAGTATTATTATCCCAGTGACAAAAAATCCAATCAAGTATGTAGATATGTGTTTTTTTTTCATTTTTATCACAAACGGCAGGGCCGCCAAAATCAAGTTTTTGCCCCGTTTCGGAAAAATCGTAGATCCGGGAATGGGAAACGCACCAGTGATCTGGAACACATTTGTGACTTTGAATTCAATTGAAAACACTGAAAACCCCTGCTTAATTTTAATGATTTTTTTTGATAAGTTAATATGTACATACATATGTATATTTTTGGATGCGTACTGGAAAATAAAAAAAATCTTACCAACCACTCAAACACAATACATTTTGGAATTTATTTCAAAACAACTGATTCACATAATGCTACCAAAAACAATACCTATAATACCCAAATATTTAAATTTATATATGTATAGGTACCTTCTTAAGAATGAAAACAAAAACATTCAAAATTGAAAATATATGTTAATGTTTCTTTTGTTTTGCATCTTGTTTTTTTATTTGCTTTCAAGGGACAACAGTTGGGGTATTTTTTTCCATTAATCACCGAGAGCAACATCGTTCATCATGTCAGTGAATATAATAATGAAAAACAGCATAGGATTTTCTTTTGGAAAAAAAAGTTTTCTTTTAAAAATCTGAAATATAATAGCTGAATGAATATTTGGTATTATGTCATGACATTTTCGTTTTTAAATGTCACATCATTTTTTTTTTTTCAATATTAGGTGGGTACCTATCATATTAGAAAAAATTTGAAAGCATAGGTACATTATATGGGTGCCTATCTTTTATAATAAAAGTTTTGCATTTATTTTTCATCCCCAAAATAAATGATAAAATATAAGCATTAGATAAGGTTTCAATGAAAAAAAAACCTTTCAACTTAATAAAAACACACAGTGTTAATTGTATAGGAGTTTATATACAAAAATATTTATTCCGTCTTCTATAAGCGGTAGAAAGAACCCCTTCAATTTATCATTTTTATTACATATATTATTTGTTTCCTCAATTTTCTTTATTCAGTTACTACAAATTTTATTGTTTATTGGTGCTTAAGTATATTTATTATTCTGAACAATTTCAATGTTATTCGACGAGTGATATTCCTTGGTAGAAATCTGCCACGCCTGGCCGATTAAGCATTTTTGTATATATTCAATAATCAGTCGATTTATGCCGACTTTATTGCTTTTATGGTCCTGATTGAAGTTTTTGTTTATTGATATAAATAGATAGTTTTCGATACGTCAATAAAAAAAATAGTAAAATTTAGGTACTGCCACCCATCCTCATCTCAAGCAATTTTTCTTAACGCAACTGCTAGCTACGTCCATTGGCGGATTCGGGAACGGGGAGGGGGAATGTATGGAAGGCGGTCTAGGAACCAATAACAATAACAACGAGACGTATGTCGTTGGAAGGATATATGCAATATACATGCGGCACAATAGTCGGCCATAGCGACTTTTACACAGTTCCCGCATCTCGATATACACGACATGGCGAATTCTTGGCCAATCAACGGCCAACCAGTACCAGATTGACCACATTGCGATCGACACAGTATCAAGGATGTCCAAATGTTCCGAGGAGCCAACGTTGACTCGCACCACTCACCACTACCTCGTTGTAGTCAAGGTAATACTTCGGATATCCAGACCAAAGCCAAAACAGGGAAATACTGTGAGGAAGTTTGAAGTAAGACGGCTAGAGCCGCAAGAAATCACCAGGTCCTTTTCCGATCGAGTCTCGTGCCCTCTTAAATAGTCCTTTGGCGCCAAATGTAAGTATCGAGGACCAGTGGAAGAACTGTCCAGGAAGCCATCAGAGATGCCGCCTCTGCTTGGCCTCGCACAACCATCACAGCGAAACCCTGGTTCGATGAAGAAATCCGGCAAGTACATGCAGCCAAACAACAGGCATACAAAGTGGCGCTGCATAGAAGGACCAGTGCTGCTCACGAGCTCTAGGACCAAAAGAGGAGAGAGGAACACCAACTTTTAAGAAGAAAAAAGAAAGAGCATGAGAAAAGCACGATCGAGAAAATAGACGGATGCCGTTGCAGGAATAAGGTGCGGATGCTTTACCAAAAAGAAAAAAAGAACCTCCCAGGGTAACAAGGCCCCAACCGAAGCCTGCAAGAATGGTCAGGGGAACATCGTGGTAGAACCGCAGTCAGCGCTGAGGATATGGAAAAATCAGTTCTATAAATTGTATAACAGCGGCGATGACGAATCGAATTCCGCTTCCATGCAGATTGCACCATTCAAAGTTGACGACGAAGGCCAACAATTCCGTCCGCCCGATCTCGACGAAGTAAGGATAACTTTATCTAAACTTGAGTCGAATAAAGCTGCTGGAGCTGATGGCCTTTGCTGAAAGCCCAGGAGTTTCAAAACGATATCCACCACCTTTTCATCGAAATCAAGGCTACGTATGACAGCATCTTTAGAGACGAGCTATATAGAGCATTCTAGTCTTGGCATCCCTCCCAAACGCGTCCGTTTGTGCAAGATGACGATGGAGAATGCACGCTGCTCCATCAAGCTCAGAAAAGACCTCACCGACACCTTTGACGTCAAAAAAGGTTTTAAGCACGGCGCGACGCGCTGTCATGCGACTTCTTCAACATTGTTCTTTAAAGGATAGTGCAAAACTCTCACGTCAACACTAGAGGCACAATGCCGTGAGTATTGAGAAGGAAGCCAAGAATATAGGGTTCGGTGAATCAAACGAAATATATGTTGTCAACAAAAAAGGACACCCAACACCGACGTCTCGGACAGAACGTAACTATAGACAGCTATAATTTTGAGGTGGTCAGAGACTTTGACTACCTAGGATCCGCTATAAATTCAGCGAACGATACCACTGCTGAGATCAAACGAAGGATTACTTGTGCCAATCGCTGTTTCTTTGGACTAAGAAGGCAATTGAGAAGCAAAGCCTTCCCTCAAGCAACTAAACTGTCCCTGTATAAGACCTTTATGATCCCGGTTCTGATGTATGGTACAGAGGCATGGACACTGTTAACGGTGGATGAAAACGCGTTAAGCTGTTTTGAGAGGAAAATTCTCCGGGTGATTATTGGTTCCGTCTGCTAAGATGGGGAATGGAAAAGAAGATAATACAACAACGAACTGTACGGGCTGTACAGCGACACCAGCCTAGCCACAAAAGTGAAAAGCCAACGACTGAGATGGCTGGGTCACCAAGAGCGAATAGACACCAATGCTCAGGCCCGGAAAGTCTTTGAATCCAACCCCGTGTGGGACAACGCAGTAGAGATGGATAGCGTAAAAGGTGGCACACGCAAGTGGAAGTGGACCTCAACCAACTTGGCATGCGAAACCGGAGACAGCTAGCTAGAGTCCGAGCCGGCTGCAAAAAGCTTGTTGGTTGAGGCCCTGGTCCACCCCGGACTGTAGCGCCACCTTAACTAAATAAGTAAGCAAGTTAATAAAATCAACTAAGTAGCCGAAACTGCTTTTTTTCTTTTTAGACGAATAAAAGTATTGGAGCCACATCGCATTAATTTTACCGGACTATATTCTTGACCTTGAGTCACCCAGGCCCGGGGGAGCCTTTTGATTTTCGTGGTCAACGTTTCCTTATATTCAAAATTGAATAAAATTTTTAATTGGTGGTAGTTGTAGTTGGTAACAATTTTTGTAAAAGTGTTGTATTGACATTTAGGATTAGAATTAAGGGGTTCGAAGAGGATCCAGGTTTTTGGCGGGATAAAAAAAAAGAAGGCTTGCAATCAGTGACTTAATTGATGATAATTTTTAATGATAACGCTTTTGGTGAACGTAAAAAAAGTATTCTAGCTGATTTTCATCTATAGGAACAATAGATATCGAATCGATATTTCGAAAAAGAAGTAATTCGACTTCCATAATTCGATTATTCATAGGCTTCTACGAAACGTCGAATAACAAAAATCTAGGTACCTGCATGAAGTTTTAGAAAAACTGGCAATGTAGGTAATTTTTCAGACACGGATATTAGCAGTAGTCCTTGAAAATATTTTAATTTTATATGCCATTTTTGAAACGACTTGTGGCGCGCTAGAATCACACTCATCCCACTATATCCCTCATTAAATTATTTTGATGATACTGAAACCATCAGGATGCCATGTAAATAAGCGATATTTTGCTGAAGAAATACTGGATGAAATTAACCAACAAGAAGGCTGCTCGTCAAATTTACAGTCACGGCGGCACCAAGAAAAAAATTCGATGTCAATAGTTTGCATGAAATGTTTTCGAACAATCGAATCAGACAATTTTTGTTCCTTACAATCAGTGCCCTATTATTTCAGTTTGTTTTTACAGTTGGAAAATATTTTTGACGATTCATAGCTTTGCTGATTTTAATTTTAAATAATAAGAAAATAGATTGATAAATAATATTCTTCAAATATTTATGATTAAAAATGGAAGGATCATTCAAAAAAAAATTGTAGCTATGAAAATGGTTGCTTAAGCCATCATTTTGAAAAAGAAAATACGTTTTGACCAATATTTTTTCATCACGATAAAATTGCACTCTCTTGAGCTTTGAGTCTATCTTTGAAAAAAAAAAAATAAAAATAAAAATCTTGGATTTTTCGGTATTTGTTAACTTTTCCTGCTTAAATGTTTATATAAATTTTCTTAAACCATCCATTTTGATAGAAAATTTAATTTTGAACAAAAAGTTTTAAGTATAAAATTGTCAAATTCCACTATCGAGTTATAGATACCAAACATACTGAAAAGTGCCAGTGGGGTGGGGCCATTGGAGAATTTAGTAGCAGTTATAGTTTAAAGCATGCTCATGGGTCAAAAAACATATCCAATAATAATATTTTTTTATGTTACCAAAATTGTATATGCAGTACACCCTCGGTAAAAGCAACCCTCGATAAACGCAATACCTCAACTAAACCACACCCAAATTTGTATCATTAGTGACTCAGTAAATGCCACTTTTCAAAAAAATGTGACTCAGTAAAGGCAACTTTCCTTACAATTATCTCTATTACGTTTGATCAATATTTCTATTTTTTCTTTGTTAACTTTTATTGACAGCTACTTTTCAGAATTTCGTTCACTTGTTAATCAAAGGTGTATTGTATTTTTGTTCGGTTTACCAGTTTCAGCTCATTTTCTACGCCAAGGCTCAATTTTTTTGTGGCTCGGTTATTGCAACAAACTTAAATTAATGCAACTGCTTGAATTTGTGTTGCTTTAACCGAAGGCGTATCGTACATACCTAAGTTCCTATAAAAAAATAGTTTTTAAGACAACTGCAAGTAATCAAGTGGCTTACCTACTTGTTTTTGAGCTCTAAGCTATGTTACGATTTTTAAATGCTTTTTTAAAATATTTTTGTCTATTGGCGTTTTTCTTTTTTGGCGCTGAGCAAAGCTCTGAGCAGAAGCTGAGCGATCAGAGCAGAGCTCCGAGCAGATTGTAATCAGATTCCTCAGTTTTAATTATGAAATACACTTGAACACTGACCTGTCATTTCACAGGTGTTTTTGGTAAATTTCGTGAAATTTCTTGCAATTTCTTACAAATGACGGGCGACTGTCCAGGGACTATCCAGAGAATCCATTTTAAATTATGTATCACTAAAAAAAATAAGTGAAGTTGGCTTCGCGTTTCGCTCGGCCATTTAATCCTGAGCTAATTGAACAAGCTCTGAGCTAGCTCCGATGGAAAAAAGAAACACCCTTTTTATGCTCTGATATGTCTGAGCTAAAAAAGAAACATAGAATTTTTGTTTGACAGTTCCGTGATCTGCTCTGAGTTAAAAAAGAAAAACGCCATATAATTACTTGCATTTTTAAAAAGTTCTTCAGTTCCAAGTTACTTGAACATTGGTTAGGTTAGGTAGAAGGGCTGACAGTTGATCTTGTTACCGACACACTTAGATGTATGTCGATCCATTGTGATACCCTAAGAAATTGTATTCCACTTAATGTAAAAACCTATGTGTTCTGTTGGCAATCAAGCCATTTAGAGTTGTTGATGAAGCTCAGAAGGCTATTAGCCAAAGTTCTAGAAAGTTCCTCTAGGTCGTCATAGAAATGATTTCCTAGGTGTTTCTTTCTTAAAAGACAGAGTGCTGGGAAGTGTAAGGTATCCTCGTGTGCTTCTTTGCCGCTGCACCCTCTGCAAAGGTCGTCAGTACTGAGCCTCATTTCTTTTTTGTGGTATCTCAGTAGGTTGTAACCGGTGATTCTGCTGACAAGTGAACGGAAATGTTTCTTGTTCATTTGCCTAATTTTTTCTGTTATCTGCTTATTGAAATTTGGCCATAACTTTCTAGTTTTGCTGCATGTTGCAAACAGATTCCATGTTTCATTTTGTTCTGATATTTTGTTACCAGTATCCTGTTTGATGCTAAAGGTTGGTATTTTGATATGTTGTTCAGCTCGACTTGAATCAGGCGACAATCCCGTGCTCGCCAGCTCTCTCGTTTCCGTGTACATCACTGTGCCTGGGAACCCAGCAGAGTCCAATGTTATGCTGCATGCCAAGAACCCTAAGCTCTTCGCGACAGCAAGTTACAAGCTTCGAATGTATCTCGGTGGCAGAAATTGCTTTTATTGCTGCTTGGCTATCAATAAAGAGGGTGATATCAGCTCGTGGTATCGCCATTATTGATATTTGCGTAGCTGCTTTTGTCACTGCCAAGACCTCGGCTTGGAAGACGCTGCCAAAGTCCGGAAGTCTGAAGGAGCTAGCTAGTCCCAGAGTTTCCGAGAAAATTCCTGCACCAACTTCAGTGTCTATCTTCGAACCATCAGAAAGTTATCGTAGATTCATTACTGAAAGGTTGGTTGTTTTTCCACTCCTCTCTATTAGGAAAAGAGGTAGTGAAGGGTTTGTTGAACTTTAAACGGGGTGTTGTGTAGTCTGTGCAAACATTATATCCCACATATCTCTGCAGAATCTGAGTATGGACCGATGTGCTTTGATTCCAGCACTTAGTCTGGCTTGGCCGGAAGGCATTGCATGCTGCAGATTCGAATAGATCTATAGGGGTCTCAAGTTGAGTATCGCTTCCAGTCCCACTGCGGGAGTGGTTTTTAACGTCGTAATACCTACGCAAGCTAATCTTTGAACTTTTGTCAAAGTTTTCAGATTTGTTGCTTTCTCAGTCACGTTCCACTAAACTTAATTACCGTAGGTAAGTATCGGTCTAACTATTGCCGTGTACATCCACCTGATAATTTTTGGGTTGGGTCCTCAGGATTTTCCAAAGATTCTGTTGCAGGAATAGAACACAACCATAGGCTTTATTTGCTCTCTCTTTAGTGTTGAGACTCCAGTTCATTTTCTAAGCAATGATCACACCCAAGTATTTGGCCTGATCCAAGATTTTGAGTGGAGAACCTTCAATTGATGGTAATCTAAACATTGGTATTTTCCTTCTGTTAGTAAAGAAAACCAATTCTGTTTTCAATGGATTGACCATTAGACCACAGTTCTTTGTCCCGGTGTTGACATTTGACAAGGCATACTCTATTTGTTCACTAATAGTGGATGAGAATTTACCTGTCGCAAGTAGTACTAGGTCATCTGCATAGGCTACTAGTTTGACTCCACTTTATTTTTATTTTACAAGAATTTTGTTCATAACTAGTATCAAAAGAAGCGGAGAAAGCACCCCTCCCTGGGGTGTTCCTCGGGATGTGGATACCATTAAAAGTGATTCTTTAAGTTCTGTATTAATATGCCTGTTTTTTAACATGCACATTAGTCCAATTCATAATTGAGTTTTCTACATTCAGCTCTATAAGGGCTCTCTTAACTGCATCGTTTTCCACATTATTGAATGCTCCTTCATACTTGAACATAAGAGCAAGTTCGTTCAATCCAGTTCCTAAAAAGCTGTGATTTTTTTCTGTGCAAATAATTTTGCTGGCGACGACTGTATATGCAAATATGTCGTTAAATCATTTTTTTTAATTCAGGGATTTACGCCATTTTTACTTGGGGTGGCAATGATGTTTCCGAAAAAGAAACCTATGGTATAAGTGTAATCGAGTTATACATACAAATTGAACAAACTCCTATTGCCACTTCAATATACATACATTTTGCATAGCCCACTTACAATATATACAAATAGCAAGCCAGTTCAAATAAATTTATTCTCATCGAAATTATTTTTTTAAATCAATATATTTATTTTAGAATTTAATTTGAAGTGTTGCACAAACCACTGGAATTCCTCTTTATTTCAAATACAGTAAAAAAAAATGTGTTCTGTTTTCATAAAAAAAAAAAATAAAAAAAAAGCGGTATGATGGGTATAGGGAATAGTAGGAACTTTATATGGCGATGTCCTATTCCTATTTCATGATACATACACACATAACATTAATTGAAAAATAACATTTTAGAAAAAAATCCTGTGATGGAGGTATTTAATATTTCACAGTTAATGGTTTGCAAATTTTAAATCAATATTTGAATATTGTTTGTGAATACAGTAGGTTTTTAACTAGAAATGCAGTAAAGTGTTCTTGTTAAACAATGGTCAACCCAATTGATTGTTTTTTTTTTTTTTTTTTTTTTAGATCGATAGAAAATTCCAGAGTGGTTTGTTTTGGGACTATGAATAACTGAATAATGAATATTTGAAATAGGTAGGTAAGGTACATACATTTTAGAGTACGTAATAGGAATAATACATAATGTATACATGGTTTGGCTCAAAATGACGAAAGTTTTTTGTAAGCTAACATTTTGTGTATGTAGATAGGTATCATGATTTTTTTTTATGTTTAATCTACATCCCCACGATCAGATTGAAAAATGTTTGGAAAGAAAATAATCAAGGAATCTCAAATACCTTCATGAATTGTGATTCTGATTAGCATTAGGGCTTTTAGAGGGTTTGAAATTGAATAAAATAGTTCTTTTTTGTGAAACCAAGCGAAATATTACACCAGTCATCGCAGATAGCTTCGGTTATGACATCTTTATCTTAAAAAACTGTCTATCAGCTTCAGGGGCGTATACAGCAGCACTTCTTGGGGGGGGGAGGGGGGGGGTTGTCATACTAATAAAAATGTACTCAAAACAGTAGATACTAATCAATTTATTAATTAAAAGACTGATCCACGGGTTAATTTTGTTCGATTTTAGCCTTCTTGGAATTATGTCTCGGTGGTCCAAGATACTACCAATTTTTTTTAGATTTAAGAGGGCCGGGGTTGAAATTTTGCAGTCAAAATTCATTTTGCACAATTCTGTTTGCATATATGTAGGTATCTGGCTTGTTTTTTACTTTCTTTTTAAATTATTAGTTACTTTTATGTCTACTGTTTGTTAAACAAGTTGGAAAATTATGTTTGTTTGTTAATATGAGTTATTTAAGAAAAAACAAAGTACCTAAATAGGATTGTATTGCTTAAAATTTTGAATTACAGAATTTTGAAAGCCAGAATTTTAAAAAGTAGAATTTCAAGAGAAAGAAGTGACCATATCAGAATTTTGAATGACATAATTTTTGTGAAACCATGAGTTTAGAATCCAGAATTTTTAAACCATAATTTTGACCCACTCTCAATTTAAAATATGATGACATTGAGCGTCGTGCCTCGTTCGCACAAAAGATATTTTTAATGGAATTTTTGTAAATTAAATATATTTCTCTTTACTTTTGTTGATACTTTTTAGCGATAGTTTGCATTAAATTTTTTTTCCTAATCTAATGTTTCAGAATAATAGTGATTTTCATCTTAATCGATCAGAAATTATGGAAGTTAGAATTTTGGTCCCATTCAATCGATATTTCCTCATTAGCTTAGCTATAATTTTAGACAAAACTTAATAGTTTCCACAATTTGTTTATTTCTATTGTCTCATGTTAATTTTAACAAAAAAAAAATTCTGAAAAACCGGTACCAATGTATTTATTTATATTTTTTCAGTGATCCGAACATATGTCGTAACTATGTCACCAACCTTAACAACAGAGAGAGCCTCCTTCGTCATTAAACGAAATCCAACATTCAACAATTTATTGATGAGATGTGGGGTAGTGGGGTAAAATAAAAAGTGTTTTTATGGAGGTTGGATCCGAAACTGTACCCAAGCGGACGAGTGTTAGAGACTCTTGGATATCCCCAGAGACCTTCGCAAATCGTTGAAAATGCAAATAAATGCTGAAGCAGGTGTTCAACGAAAGGTTGAATTGCGAAGCGAGTATCGCACTGCACATAAGATTGTCTATCGCTGTGTGAGACGTGGCAAGAGGGTGAGGTTAGAATGTTAGATGGACTCGCATATAGTGCGGAAAACGCTGCAAGAAGAGGAGATATCCGGGAATTGTACCAAATAGCCAAAGATGTTATTGGGAAAAAAAGCAACACCAATCATCCTGTATAGTGGACGAGAATGGTACACTTTTGGTATCAATCGAGGATCAGCTACGCAGGTGGAAGGATCACTTTTGCCTTGCTTGATGATAATTCCGTTGAGTAGATTGCTGAAGTGCCCCAGCTTAACGAGATACTTAGATCTTATAGGGGTGTGGACGTCGAACACCCTACAGTACTGGAAATCCAATCTTCGATAACCTTTTTCAAAAACAACAAAGCAGCTGGACTTGACGGAATACCAGCCGAATTCCTGAGAGCTGACCCCATCAGAACGAACGGCTAGTATTCTAAACCGGTTGATACAAGCTGTGTGGGAAAACGAAATCTATCCGAGCAACTGGAAGAATGGTGTGATTGTTAGGTTGCCGAAGAAAGGTGACCTGGAGAATTGCAACAATTGGCGAGTTATTAAAGTTTTGTCCGTTTTTCCAAAACTAATGGAAACCATCATTCTGGAGCGGATAAAGGTTAGAATCGAGTCTACACTCAAGAGGCATCAAGCTGGTTTCCTCAATGGGCGGTCGTGTGTTGACCATATCAACACTCTGCGTATCGTTCTTGAGCAGTCTGCGGAGTTAAAATCACCGCCTTACCTCATGTTGGTGGTTCTGGAGAAGGCCTTTGACCGAGTCATTCGTGAATGTATATGGAGATCACTTTCTTCGTAGGGGAATTCCCCCAAAAATTGTCCTATAACAACGAAAGATGTTTTGTATTACACAATGGGCAGCTATCCGACTCTTTCGAAGTGCGGCAGGGTTTTAGATAGTGGGATGTTCTATCGCTAATTTCTCCTTGCGATAGACGATGCTTTGACGGCCAACGTTGGAACAGTGGAGAGACAGGACATTCAATGGAGACCGTTGGAAAGGCTTAGTCACTTAGACTATGCCGATGATATATGTCTCATATGGCAAATAACATCAGCGGGCTGAACAAGATGTGTCAAGTGGGCTTAAAATAAACAGCAAAAAGACAAAAATAATGCTTACAGGCCGCTCCACACATCAGCGTATTTTTATACAGGAGACGCCAGTTGAAGAGGTTGAACAACTTAACTTCCTTGGAAGTATTGTTTCAGCAAATGGTGGTACTGATATGGACGTTCAAAGAAGAATAAATAAAGCTCACGCAGCCTCCGGTTCTCTATCCCAAATTTGGAAATTCAGTCAAATCTCCTTACGCACAAAGTTGAGATTCTTCGAATCCAATGTCGAATCCGTGCTGTTATATGCTTGCGAAACCTGGAAAGTCACGACTATCATCTCGAAGAAATTGCAAGCTTTTGTGAACCGCCGTCTACGCCATATTCTAAAGATTTGCTGGCCATAAATTTATATCAAATGCAGAATTTTGGCGCAGGAAAAGTCAAGAGCGGTTGGAAATTTGACTTAATTTGAATGGTTAATTCGCGATTGGATTGAATTTATCACAGTTTACTTATGTGAATATACATAGGTATGTATGTATGTATTTATGTACCGACATTGCAGTTTCTTTTCTTAATCTATCTTTTTCAAATGTTTTTTTTTTATTAAACCAGCCCTAGCACGAGCACCAACGCCGTCAACAGAAAAAACAGCATGCTGGCCAGCAAATATCACTCAAACACATAGCCACCAGCACCGTCATTCCAACTGTTTGACATTCCACATACAAACGAAAGTAAAAAACAAAAACAACAAGTTCCATGTCCATCAAGGTATTTAATTCTTTGTAGTGTGGTGCTCCTGAATATTATTGTGGAAAAGTTGCCAGCAATGCCCCAGCAACAGCAAATTTAGGACTTTGGTGCAACGACTATGTTGACGTTGCTGTTGGTTTTTTTGTAGGTATGTTAGAAAACAAGAAAACCAATTAAAATCTTGCTCAAACGAAAGGTCTTAACTCCTTGAGTTCGAATAATAGGCTATTGATTATGTCATATAATAATGAAGTAAGACGTTCACGGAATTTTATTGTAAAAATCATCAAAGGGGTCATTGAAGATGAGAAAACCGCTGAGTGCTATTAAATTGGAGGGTGCATTTTTGAGAGGGGGGTGCAAAAGCACCCTTTTTGGTTTTTTGCATATAACTCGAAAACGAAGCAAAATTTCGAGATAATTCTCCAAACCTTTTTTGTAGAGAATAAAATTTACCGTCGAAATGGATTTTTGAAAAAAAAATTTAAAAATTTTTAGTTAGCTAATTTTTAAAAAAATCATTGCAAAAAAATGTGAAAAATCGCATTTTTTGTTTTTTTTTTACGTATTTGCTTATAATTTTCTTACCAGTAGAGATAGGTATAGGCATTGCTTTATATAAAAGAAAGATAATTAAATTTTCTTTGAAATACATTTTTAAAAAAATGGTTTGGATAAAAATCGACCGAGAAATAGTCGTTCAAACTAGGCTGATGTAAAGTTTTTAAAGCTTTATAAATAAATGGCATTTTTGGCTATTTTGATGGACTTGTTAGAATAGGTATACACTCAAACTGGGTGTATTAGGGAGTCATGACCAGTTGAGTCAAAAATTAAAGTCAAGTTTCAAATACACCCAGTTTGAGTGTATAATCTAACAAGTCCATCAAAATAGCCAAAAATGCCATTTATAAAGCTTTAAAAACTTTACATCAGCCTAGTTTGAACAACTATTTCTCTGTCGATTTTTATCCAAACCATTATTTTAAAAATTTATTTTAAAGAAAATTTAATTATCTTTCTTTTATATTGAGCAATGTTTATACCTATCTCTACTGGTAAGAAAGTTATAAGCAAATACGTAAAAAAAAACAAAAAATGCGATTTTTCACATTTGTTTGCAATGATTTTTTTAAAAATTAGCTAACTAAAAATTTTTAAAAATTTTTTTCAAAAATCCATTTCGACGGTAAATTTTATTCTCTACAAAAAAGGTTTGGAGAATTATCTCACAATTTTGCTTCGTTTTCGAGTTATATGCAAAAAACCAAAAAGGGTGCTTTTGCACCCCCCTCTCAAAAATGCACCCTCCAATTTAATAGCACTCCACGGTCTTCTCATCTTCAATGACCCCTTTGATGATTTTTACAATAAAATTCCGTGAACGTCTTACTTCCTTATTGCCCTGTTTTTTAGGACATAATCAATAGCCTATAAGTAAATGACAGACATATAAGTGTCCCCAAAACCCCCAACAGACGCGACTTCACTAGCCGTTTTTTTATAAGAATTTTTAAATGACTGATTTACACTACCTAAACAAGTCAAATTTTTTTTGGAATCGATAGCTCTTGACAACCAGAGCATTAATATACAGAGTGTCGCCAAATTAATGCCCGGTATTTTGGGGGTGATTTCTGGGATAATTCTAGGCAATAAATTGACTAGGAGGAAATTAAAAAACCGAAAGGTACTTTTTCTAAAAACCGACAAAAGGGTTTGAATATTGTGAATGGTAGTTTCTTGCGTCATAAACATAACAAAATAAACAAGCAATGGAAAAATACCTTTTGGTTTTTTAGTATGTCTCAAAACTGGGATAGGATGTTGCCAATGTACTAATTTTTTTCTTGAACAATCCCAAAAATGATCCTGAATATCGATCACAAATTAGGAATGTCTATATCTGAGCAATTATGTTTCACATACCTTAATTTTTGAATGTCACATTATTGGAATGTATATGGAAATTTAAAAGAAATTTAATAGAAAGGCCCAGTTACGATTTAAAAGCAAATATTTAATAAATTGTTTTAGATCCGACAAAAGTACTTATATTAATGATTTGATCAAATATTTTTAGCTTTTTTTTTTGTGTTTTTAATTTACAAAATTGTTTAATTCTTCACGTAGATATGAAAAGAAGAATTGATAAATATCATACAAGAATAGTTAAATTGAATTCCACCAAGAACCAAGAAAATCGAACAATTCGGAAAATCAATTTGTTAAGAAAAAATCAATTTTCTTAGCCAAAATGAAACGTTGCATTTTAAGCAAGCTCTAACAAATATTGTATACTTGGTATTCGTCATTCATTTAAATAAATATTTGAGGATTAAAAACAAGTATATTTTTGAAAGAGCAATAATTTTGAAAAAGTCATCAAGTCTCGATTCCCAGTGCTCAAAGTCAATTGATACTTTGAACGCGCCCAATAAATCAAGCATTTTTGAAATAATTAAATACCAAACAAATGTTTCCTTTACATACATATATGTATGTATCGCATTTAGAAAAATACCTCTCACAGACAATGGGGGCTATCGTAAATAAAATTTCCTAGGGAAAGCTTTTCGGGGCAGATTCACAATATCGTTTAGCAGAAAAATGTTCCAAGGAAAAACAAATGCAGGGACTAAGAAGGTTTATGGGGCCCAGCGAAGCGGGCGGGAAACAGCTAGTATATTAATAAACAAAAACTTCATCAGGACCATAAAAGCAAAACTGTAGGTACAAATCGACTGATTATTGAATATACATTGTATATACCTACATATCTACAATGTACATAATGTTATACATAATGCTGTTTAAATATATTTTATAAATCAACAGTTTTGAGGATCCTATCCTAGATGGGCATGTAGACACGCTTTTTTTGCATTGAAGATATAGTTATTTTAAATATTTATAATATATCTAAAGAATTCATGATTCAGTCATTCATTGGTTCATCCTGTGCTTTAAAATATTTAAATAGTAAAATATCGCCCAACCCCCCTGACGCCGGTATAGGGTAGGGTCATTATGCTACCATTCATTACTTAAGCTATAAGAGGAATTCTCTCCAACCAAAAAATTCATTTTATATTCATATTTTGTGAAAAGATTTTTTTTTTATAATTCATAATTTCAAAGTGCCTTATAGAAAGAAGGTGCTTCAAAAGATTTAAAAAAAACTTGCCACTTTAATATATATACTTTTTTTTATCAACAGTGAGAGTAGTGAATTCAAATTAATAATAAATTTAATAACTTCCAGTTCAAATCCTTGCACCAATTCAAGTTGAATGGGAATTCAACATTATGATTCATGAATTCTGGAAGTTATTTTGTTTTTTGATTCAATGATTGTAAACCACTGACTTCAAAGTGAACTTCAAATAACCTATTATCT
This sequence comes from Dasysyrphus tricinctus, assembly GCA_963921185.1. Lineage (NCBI taxonomy): Eukaryota > Metazoa > Arthropoda > Insecta > Diptera > Syrphidae > Dasysyrphus > Dasysyrphus tricinctus. The sequence goes on along the minus strand of OY992530.1, from coordinate 226,755,135 downwards.
GAGGTCAATTAAATGAAACCATATCGAATGCTCCAAGCCTCTTTGATGTATTTTTTTTATTGAAGCAATTTATTTTGGTTGAAATTGTTCTGTACAACATTATGAATTTAATAATATTATTTTTTTATTTTTTTCAGGACGTTATAAGTTCTATGAAATATTATTTTCTATAAAATACCTACATACATATGTATGTATATTATGTGTGTCCATTACATAGGTACATATACACATAAATATAAAAAATCAAAGAAAAAATATTTCGTAATTTTCTTAGCTATATACATATAGCATTCGCAAATTAAATTAACCAAATCGCAAATAGGTTTAACGTAAGCGCAAATAAGTTTCACCCAAGCGCAAATAGATTTAACCCAAACGCAAATAGAATTAACCCAATCGCAATTCGAATTAAACAAAACACAAATATATAGTTAAACTTTAAAATTAACCAAATCGCAAATAGGTTTAACGTAAGCGCAAATAAGTTTCACCCAAGCGCAAATAGATTTAACCCAAACGCAAATATAATTAACCCAATCGCAATTCGAATTAAACAAAACACAAATATATAGTTAAACTATACGCAAATAATTAAAGCTATTAGCAAATCATTTTACCCGGGCTCAACTTGGTCCAGCTGTGTGGTGAAGAAATGGAAGGGTTATAAAAGTAGGAATAGTTCACCATAAGATTTTAGCAAAACCCCAATTGTCAATAATTCAACTAGTTCTGCGGATTTTTCCAAGAACTTACCGACAAAATAAAAGGCCAATCCCTTAATCATGGCTTTTTAAATTATGGATAATACCAAAATCCATTAGACCCAAAAAGTACAGCTGGAACAATAAATCAAGCTTTGGTTAATTCAATTTACATTTTGGTTAAAATGATTTGCTAATAGTATAGTTTAACTATATTTGCGTTTTGTTTAATTCGAATTGCGATTGGGTTAATTCTATTTGCGTTTGGGTTAAATCTATTTGCGCTTGGGTGAAACTTATTTGCGTTTGGGTTAAACCTATTTGCGATTTGGTTAATTTAATTTGCGAATGCTATATCTCTATTTGTTAGAAGTAAATGTGTACAAAGTTTTGGAATAAAATTTGTGTAAGCATTAGAGCAAAAACAAAGAATTTTCCAAGAGGGACGGGTTAATGTTAACAGTTTTTGGCGGCCACGTTGCTTTTGCGGGGTCTAACGTCTAATGTCTGAAAATTGTATCCGAATCGGTTAATTTGTTCATATTTTTTAATCGAATATGACCTCTTTCTAAATATATATCAAATATTTATGTTTTTTTTGTTTTAAATAAAATGGATTTTTAACGACGATATTCAATTTTGTTTTAAGTGGGGATGTGGCAAATTGGCTGAAATTATTAGTGTTGCAATTTCTTTTCCCATATTTATTATCGTGCTTGGAAATTTCATCAAATTCGGTTAAGTGGTAAAGTTATAATGAAGTTTTCCTGCTCTCTCTCACAAAGTGCACCACACACAGTGTTGCCAGATGAAAAAAAAATTGTCCCCCCAGAAAAATTTAGAAACCCCCCAGATTTCCACATTTTGATAAAAAAACCCCTAGATTTTTTTTCCAACTTCCAAATTTATTTTTTCTTTCAATACACATAAGTTCATTAAATATTTCAGACGAAATAAAAAAAATTATAATAAATTTGAAAATATGCATCTAACTACATACAAATACTTTAATATATGTATGATAGTTTTCGTGACCTTTTTATCGATATAGATAGATTTAATTTTTAGTGGGCTGTAGGTCAGTAAGAAGATGTTATTTAATTAATGCAACGTTTCGAGCATGTTGCTCTTCATCAGGCAAACAATATTCAAAGAATTTGATTACGGTTTTTTACACTTTAATTGATTAATTTTCCAAAAACTGGGTACTAGGAGCGCAGCGACAGGAAAACACGTCCATAATTCAACGAAATCACCTATACTTTAAAGTAAAGATAAAGTAGGAGGTGATTTCATTCGTTTTCGGTCGCTGCGCTCCTAGTACCCAGTTTTTGGAAAATTAATCAATTAAAGTGTAAAAAACCGTAATCAAATTCTTTGAATATTGTTTGCCTGATGAAGAGCATAAACATGCTCGAAACGTTGCATTAATTAAATAACATCTTCTTACTGACCTACAGCCCACTAAAAATTAAATCTATAAAAATACTTTATTTAAAAAAATCAAGAATAATATTAACGCTCGTCATCTTCATTTTTGCAGTCGTTTTCACTAGCGACATCTTTCAGCGTTCCCTCTCACGGCGTAAAACTCTGCGATCCAGGATGTAAGACATATATCTCAATCACAAATGAGGCCGTGAGTGGAAAAGTGATGTAACCCACTTTTTTTTTAGCATATTTTTCATTTTGAATCGATCAATCGTAGTATTTGATGTGAAGATGGAAGAAGGATAAGTCATATTTTTGGAGAGCTTGAATATTTAAGAATTGAGTTTTTCGCTTTGATGAATTTTAATGCTTAAATGAGGAACAACGAGACAAAATTATCATTTTTTCTAAAATATGGGTTACACTAGTTTTGCACACACGCCCTCAAATATTATCAGCATAACAAAAATCTAAATATCAACTGTTTCAATTCCTATAAGACGTTATTTTTAAAATGAAGAAAACTAAGCAGTCATACAATTTTAACTTTAAAAATTATACCCCCAGATTTCCCCCCAGACATTTCATCACCCCAGATTTCCCCCCAACGATGAAAAAAACCCCTTAATCTGGGGGGAAAACCCCCAAACTGGCAACCCTGACCACACACCACCGTGCGAAGGATGCGACGCACGCACGACGGTATTACTAAACCAACATTGTTGAACTTCTCAATCATAACTAGTAATATTAAGTATGTAAGTATGTATGATTAATACCTTGAAATTTTTACTGCGTACGTGTAAATCACTAGTTTTGGATTCGTGCCCCATGGCGACGAGCTTGCCCAATAAACTCATCGTCATGGCGTAGTGAAAAGCCATATTCTTAAAAATAGGTAGGTAGGTACCTATTTAATTTTTGGAAACAAATAAATCTTTTAGATTTTCGAAAAATAATGTGCCTTAATTTTAAAGAAGGAATTCGAAATTTTTTGTGTAGAATATCCAAGTTGTTTAATAATTTTCCCGAAATCCAATTCAATTCTTACTCTTTACTTTCATAAAAATACATAGCTGCTTCTTCTATACAAATTTGAATTTTACACTAAGTTTTCTTAGAACCAAACTTAGTTTTTTAGCCTTTAGCGTTAAGTATCTATGCCATACAATTTTTTCACCATTTCAATATTCTAAAAAACTACCCCATAAATTAAAAAAAATTAATAGTGCCTCGGAAAGAAAATTTTTAATGACTTTCGATTTTCTCGAAACCGGTAAAGGAGGTCTTGATAAGTTTTTTTGTTTGGTTTTAAAAAATATTTAAAAAGTTTTTTTGAGAACTCAATATATTAAAAAAAAAATTTTTTTGAAACTTGAATTGTAACGATTTCTTCAAAATATTAAAAAAAAAATGATACAAATTAGTGTTAAAAACCCGAGGAAAAAATCTCATTTTGCTCAAAAATTATGAAAAATTGTCTGTGTACTTAAATAATTATTAAATATAAAATAATTTAACACTGGATAACTGTCAACTTGAATCGAACGTTATTTTGATTAAATTATTTAAACAAAAATTCCTAAAAACTCAAATAATATTGCATATCAAAATATTCAAAAACAAAATCACATTTTTTAATACAAATTTTTTTCGCACCCTGTTTGGGAGTGGAAGAATGAAGAAGAAAAATAATACAAACAACTTTATACACACAGAGGTTTGCATAAAATACTAACACAATGAAAAGAGGTACATGTATACATTTTTTCTACCAGAATAATTCATCCGATGTGAGTGTGTACTTGAAGTGAAGGTTTGAAGCAGATTTCTACCCGGCCGGCACCGGTAGAACTCTTCGTGTGTGCAGGCCCAATGATCATAGAGTATACCGTCAACCCGGGTCACTTTGGCCTGGTTCGGTGACTTTGGCCTTTGAATAGATACTTTTTGAAAAAATTGTTTAAATATGAAGGAATTGTTCAATTTTCTTTCAACTTCTTTGTAAATGTTTAAAGTTAAATGAATTAAAATATGATCATACCAGCTTAACTTAATTAAAATTAGAAAACAAAATATATTAAAATTTATTTTTCTTAAAAATCTATAAAAAAAAAATCACCTGAAAATGTTGGATGGTTTTAATATGTTTGCAGAAATATGATTGCAAAATGACTAACTCCGATATATGTATTGTTTTGTAAATCTAATTCTCTTCATTCTATCTTTGTAACTATTTAATAAACAATAAATTTCAATTTTTTTATAATAAATCCCAAATGGTGGGGTGACTTTGGCCAGCACAGTGACCTTCTTTCGACCTTTAAAAATATTATGGTGGAAGATCTTAACATTTTACAAGCTGGCAAACCCGAGAAACAAAACAGTGCCAAAAGAAGTATTTCCTAGGCTTCTAAAAAAGTCTGGGACAGCTCACATGAGAACGATATGGCAATGGAAAATTTAATATCTGGCTACCGGGCAACTGGAATTTATCCATGCGATAAGCACAAGCTAAACTCGATAAAAAAGGATTCAATAACACCTGAATATAATACCACCAGCAACATGTTGACCCTTAGTTATTCAGTATTGAACTATATGAATAGCCTTCGGACCCCAGATACCTGAGCAGAAAGCCAAGAAAGAAAAAGGTTAACACTGAACCTGGTGCTTGTGTCACTTTGGCGGACTTCATCTATTCGCGGAGCGTTTTAACAAAGTCTCCCAATGTACATAGAAGCAACTAAGGATGACATTGAAGAGATGACCACTGATAAAGCTGGTCCATCAGAACTATGTCGCAACCGCAAGCCAAGACCCCGCAAGGTCATAGTTTATATCAGACTCATCAACTAATAATAATACCTTAAACTCACTCATGTCCTTATGCTTGGCAAGAGCAACAAATCGTGAGTGAAGAAGAGATGGCGGTCAGCGAAGATTGTACTATCAAGGCTATTTTCTGGCCAGGTTTGCAGTGAAGAAAAAATTACATTTTACGTCGGCTGCATCTTAAACGTACAGAGCGATGAGTTGACTGTCTCATTCTTACGAAGAGGTGCTGGATAGAGCTTTATATATCCAGAAAAAAAGACGATGCACAGGTGAACGAGTGATCTGGAGAAAAAAATTCCTGTTTCCAACAGAAGATCGCCGAGAGAGAATGCTTTTTTCAATCTTTCCAAGGATATGAAAATTTAAATTAATATTTATTATAAGTATTTTAAAAAAAATATTAAAACCAGACAACTCAGTGTAAACCATCAAGAATAATACCTTATATATAAACAAAAATCTCTTTTTTCTTCTCTGGTTGCGGTGAGATTAACTTGCTGCTTGTAGTTCATATGAAAATGACTAAAACGTCCGCCCGGCCATAGTCACCCTCAATGAGAGGGTGACTTTGGCCACCCATATTTTAGCATTTATAATATATAAAACTACTCCATAGTATTTTTCAAGACTTATCATACCTATAGAGTGAGTGAAGTAGGTAAAAATGTAGAAATCTTCATTTGAAAAAAAAAAAACAAAATTATTGCAAAAGTTATTCTGTCGGCAATTTCGGAAAAAGATAGCCTAATTTCCGTTAAATAGCCCAATCTGGCAAGCCTGAACAGTAATCGGGTCTTCGATTAGCCACCCAGAAACATACAGAAAAAAGATTCTGAGAAGAGAATTTTGCTTCTCAATTTCAAATGAGAATACATATCATTGTATATAAATTCTATAGTATTCTCATGAAGAAAAAAAGCTCGTGGCCATCTATGCGTCCAAATGTAATACTAATTTTTGTTAAGGGATCTCGGTAAGGCGATCACAGCGAACCTATCGACCAAATGTCTACCTACAAAATCGTGTTTCATGGGAATACTATAGATTGGATATACAATGTACATATACATATCTGGGAAGCACTAATCAGGGATAAGAATGAGTCCATAAAGTGAAATAAAATACCTAAAAAAAACGAGGTAGATTTGTAAAATTTGAAGAAGATAATGCAAATAACTATATTATCTAGAAAAAAAAAATATTTTCAATTAATAGGTATAATATTCAGAACGGAAACATTGACTAGTCATTCGGTGGTTTGAAGTTCCCTCTGCACTAGGCCGCATTGGGGAATGTCATTAAAATGTCAAAACACTGTTGTCTACTCACGTTTTGATTACACATTGAACAACTCAGTGCTACATTAAATTTGTATGATACAAATGTTAAGTTCCATAAGTAATATTTTGTGCAGTTTCAAAACGTTCATTCAAGCCCTGAATTTCTATCGATTTACCTTGGAATTATATTTGTTAATATACGAATTAAAAAAATAGTAACAAAATCTACTAAAAAACATTCACATTTACCATTTTTATCTTCTTTTTATAATTCGCAAAGTAAATACTTTTCCTTTGGCATTCAACTCCTGCCAACATCTGAGTTCAATTTTGAAGCTCTCATTTCTTTCCCGAGAGAAAACCTGGTGCGTAAGAGCGAACTCAGTGCACGCCCCGAACACATCGAGCCAAAGAATATCATATAAAGAAGCCAATCCTCAGCTGTCAATTTGATTTGCCTTCAAGCTGAAGCGAACAGCTGGTGCATTAGATTTGCAAAGTTAGTGAAAAGCAGTGACAAAACGCACACATAGAATCAACTTTTCATTCAGCACATCATTCGGCACAGGTCTTGTTGTTGTTGCAATTCACATCTATTCTTCGACGCGAAATGAAATTACAAATACAACAATGTAAACAAATGTGTTTTGGAGAGTGAAATGTACGAAAGATTGGCTACTTTATTTGATATTCTCTGCATCGAACACAGTGCAAATAAATTGGGGTTAAAAGGTGTCACATAAAACGCCTGAGTGCGAGTTCAGGGCGACCCAGTCACCCAGTGTGTCCTCGAACAAGCCTATTGATGCTTTTTAAAGAAATTCATGTAGGTATTAGTTTATTATTTATTTATTTTATAGAAATATAGGAATTTTTTGCTTCAATAAGATTCTCCTCTTCGAATTATATTTACAATACAAATAAGTTAAATGAAGTAGAAATAATTTGCTACGTAGCAAATGTATTAAAATTAATTAACGAAGTGGATCTACTACATATGGGGTGAATACTCATCTCTGGCACTAATATATTCCAACCTCATCGTCAAATCAAACTGCAGTGCAACTTCATATTTTATAGACCACATTCTAATTAATTGTGCACTCGAAAGCAAAGCATTTTATTTAATTTAATAAACAAATTCAGGAAAACTAAAAGAAAATAGGGGTGGATACAATATTTTTTTATTTCACTTTTTGTGTGGCAGCAAAAAGTTTCTATTTGATGATTCACCAATATAAGTGCGAATCCTCGCAGCTTGAAGAAGATTTTGGTCAATTTCCCCTGAAATGATTTACAAATTCAAATTACTTATTTAATTGTTATTAAAAAGCTTTATTTTTACTATGTATGTATGTATAGTATATTTTTATTTAAGATTTGTTTAACTTTGGAAGTCAATAGCGAAAAGTCAATAGAACTGTATTGATTAATTGAATAAACAGAAATGAACAAATATTCCAAGTTTGGTCCCTAAATTATACTTTTTCGGCGAGTTGAGTAAATCCAAAGTTGACCAACTTTTTCTAAAGTTTGGAATATCACAAGTTGAGCATTGAGCCACTAAACATTGATAGTCGTTTTTATTAGATTTTCTTAGAACACGCTTGGGCAGTTGTCCAGCTAGTCAATGCCTCAATAGTTTTTTTTATTACGCTTTGGGGTACATTCAACTAGCTTTTCGTTCATTTCAAAACTAGAAAATTAAAAAACCAGAAATATTTGCCCACCTTATTCATTAAACGTGTCTACTTTGAAATAAGAATTGGACAACCCATTTCAGTGGCTAAGTTAGCCAATCGGTGCTAAATGTTTATAAATTACATTTTGGAGTTGGACAGGTGTCTAAAGGTAAACATTGCTTGGAATGTGTTTATAAATAGCACTGTGAGTGAATAAAAGCGATTTCTCAAAATGATAATAAAAATCCCCAAGTTGTGTTCAACTTTTACTGAATAAATTAGTCCTTAATCGTTTGGATCGGACAAGTACACGCTTCACAATCTTATTTATGAAATCACCATTTCACTCCGGAACACTCTTTAGAAGAATCTACTTCTGGCTTTCCAAAAAGGTACAAAACATTTCTGTAAGTGTTGCCGTTTTTTTTTATTTTATTTCTATTTTATGCAATTATTTTATAAGATTGCCCCTCCCGTGCAAAGGGAGGGAGATGTTACCCCCTACATGTTCTGAATTTTTTGGCAGATTTTACGCGAATTCCCTATTATGCAAAAACAAGGAGAAATTTTATTTACCCCTACAGCGACTATAGGGGATGAAAAAAAAATCTGAACAAATTAAGGAATTTTTGTTTGTCTATCCAAATATAAAATCTCAAAAAACCCACAATAACGACCATCCTAATATAGTTACATAAATATCTGATGAAAAACTATAGGCTATTGGATAGACTATAGGTAAAAGAACAATTATGTGCAAGGGCTTTTATTATTGATTAGGTTTTTTTGGCCCATAAGCATGCTTAAAACCAAAATGCTACTAAATTCACCCATGCGCTCCAGAGAGAATGGTCACTTTGGCCACTTTTCAATATTTTTGGAATAACTCGGCCGAGAAATTGACAATTTTATACGTAAAACGTTTTGTTCAAATTTGAATTTTATATTGAAATGGATAGTTTGAAAAATTTTATAAAAAAATGTAAGCAGGAAAATTCGACAAAAACCAACTCAAAGAATCAAATATTTATAAATTTTTTTATAAACTGCATATTTTTTTTTAAGCAAAGATAGGGTCAAGACATGCGTAGAAAACATAAAGTAGAGACTAAAGGCTTAATACAGCATATTCAAAAAGTAATTTTTATTCAAAAATTGACATAGATAAGCCCATTCAAACCTTACCATTTCGTATAATTTTTGACAGTTTTGGAATGAAAGACCCTTTCTCGGTACAATATGGCAAATTTCATATTCGTAAAAATATTCCAAACCAAGATCTTGATCAAAATGATATTACGATTATAGAGAACTAGTTGGTTATAACGTGCCTAAGGCACCCGTTGAAAGAATGCATTTATTGATATCAAACGCTTTTATTCAATGCACGAAATATTTAATACAAAATAATTTCTTTTAATAAGTATCGGTTGGTATCTGGAGGTGTTTCCGCAACTTAATATATTAAAAATAGCATTCGAAGGTGTGTCTGCTTAAAATCTATTTTTTAAGACATGAAACTTTATTTTCCCAAAACGCGTTTGGTATCTGGAGGCGATTCTACAATTTTTTCATGTTCAAAATATCACAAAACTACCAAAAAGTGGTAGTTTGACATAAAAAAAGTATGTTCCCGAAAAGTGGCAACACTCACATTTTACTCTAAGCTGCATCTACTAAGCACCTATCTTCTAAGACCTTATTTTCTCAACGCTTTTGGCACCTTAATACGTCTCTTCAACACCTATTTTTTCAGACTTCATCACCTATCTTCTTAGACATTAAGGGTTATTTTCCCAACACGCGTTTGACATCTGGACGTGTTTCCGTTACTTTTTTTCATGTTAAGAAAAAAATAAATGCACGACTGGATCGCACGTACTTGCTCTTATGTTCAAGTTGTGTGGGACTTAAGAACTTTAAAAAATATTCAAGAAATTATAGAAAAAGTATAAAAAGCATTTAAATCGTTCTTTTAATTGTCTGATAAATAACTTAGAGCTACAAAAAAGTATGCCATTTGATTACTTGAAAAAATATGAATTTAAAATCGATGGAGCGGTTTTCTTAAAAATTAATTTTTTATACATGTATAATTTTTTTGAAACATTTTTCAAAAAAAAATTTGGTATGTCAATTTTGAATGTATATTAATATACATTTAAAACTAAAATTTCAAAACAATTCATCTATCCGTTTTTGAAATATTGAATTTTCAAAAAAAAATTTTTAATCTTTTTTTTAAAAATGCAAAATTTATTTTTTCAGAAATTTTGGTATGCAGTATTATTTATATTCTAACAAAACTTTTGTGCAAGAAAAATTTATTGAAATCGGATGAGCGGTCAATGAGAAAACCAAAAATCAAAAAAACCGTTAGGTATATGGCAGGTACCGTTAATAAATTTTTTTGGTGATTATTTTTCTTACTAAAAGGTACATCATATCTACAATAATATACTGATTTTTTTAATCAAAATCGTTGCAGCCATTTTTGAGATAAATAAGCTTTTCCTTAACGGTTGTATGGCAAGTACCGTTATTTTTTGAGCTAAAAAAAATTTCCATTTCCCCTCTGGAGAGTTACAAAAAAACCTTTAGTTCAAATTTGAAGAAAATCGCTTCAGTGGTTTAGGCTGTAGGTTGAGGTACGGACAGACAGACAGACAGACAGAATTTTGCCACCCACTTTTTTCGTGTTCTCTATCATCGTAATGTTATGTTTGATTATCAACTCAGTGTTGTCGCTTATCGGGAAAATACTTTTTCTTATATTGAATAATTTTGAATGAACAACAACAACTTGTGTGTGTTACCACCAAGTTTATAGGCTGGAGTTATAGCTATTTCACGAGAGCCACCTCGATAAATATGCTAGTCGCTGTTGCAATTGATAAACAACGAAACCTGCATTGGGATAGAGCTAACCATGTGGCTTTAGTGGCGCGGTGTGTAGTGCATCGGCCTCTGAATCGCAAGGTTCATGGTTCGCTCCCATATGACGGCAAAGAGTTTTTCAATTAATACGAGCATAACCAGACTAAGCACCACTAAAGGAGTCTGATGATCGAGGTGGCTCTCGTGAAATAGCTATAACTCCAGCCTATAAACTTGGTGGTAACACACACAAGTTGTTGTTGTTCATTCAAAATTATTCAATATAAGAAAAAGTATTTTCCCGATAAGCGACAACACTGAGTTCTTACCTGTAGGTTTACTGAACATCTATCATTCAGACATTTATCTTCTAAGACATCACGTTTGATATGTGAAAGCGTTTCCGCAACTTCACCTATCTTTTAAGACATCAACCGTTAATTTCCCAACACGCGGTTGGTATCTTGAGGTGTTTTCATGTTCCTAATATAACTACCAAAAAATGTTAATTCCACCATTTAGCATAAAAAAAAATTTTTCCCGAAAAGAGGTAACGCTAACAATTTACTCGAAGATGCGTCTACTCAACAGCTATCTTTTAAGAAAGCAACCGTTATTTTTCCAACATCCGTTTGGCATCTATCTATGGTCATTTCCGAAATTATGTTTATGTTCAAAATATTGAAAACTAACAAAAAAGGAGAAGTCCCATCCTTTGACATAAGAAAAGTACCTATTTTCTCGAAAAGTAGCAACATTGAGATTTGATACATCGAACCTAGAAGCGTTTTCACAACTTTTTTCATATTCAAAATATTTTCCAGCGTTCATTACTTGGCATTTTAAAATATCGTCACCGTAGGTTGTATACGCGATGCGTTTATAATATGAGCCTTTAAGGGTAAAGCCTAGTACGCTGCTGAAGCGAAACGAAAAATCCCATACAAAAATGACACAACGAAATCATAAACTAAAAATTTAGTTCTACTTTTCGTTCTGCAGTACGCTGTTCGATGAGCGAAATTGATAATAGGTCTGTTCGCGTACTTCCCAAAACTACGAATTTCTACGAATTTTATTTTTTTCATATGAGATTTGACATAACTTTGGGCTAAATTCGTAGAAATTCGTAGTTTTGGGAGGTACGCGAACAGACATAATATGTAGCAGATTATTTGGAGATGTCTACACTCTTTTTTCGCACTCAATTAATTACCCAGACCATTTATTGTGTGCGAAAAAATGACATTTGTGTTTTTTTGTGTTTATTTTTGTGGTTTCTTTCATTACCGCAAGGCAGCTTGTGATTTTTTTGCATTTACATTTGTTTTAATTTTTTGAATTTGTTCAACTGTCAATGAATATTTTTCCGCTTCGTCTTCGTAAGCATTTCGTTGTCTTGTTGGAGACCAACTAAAAATTTCGTTTCGCATCAGCAGCGTACTAGGCTTAAAGTGTTTCATGGCTGCATTTGACCGCATCCTAGTGCCATGTTTTTCAGCGTTCAGTAGGTACTATCGGATTCATTGGGGGAAAACCGGGGTATGTACCCCGGGCGGCAGCTTCCAGGGGCGCCAAATCCATGTGCCTAAAAAGTAATAAGGAGAATTGCCAACACTTAATGAAATGATATGTGGAAATGGATTTTCAAACTGTATTTCTCCGTTAGCCTTTAACAGTTTTGTCTACCATTTCACCTTACAATTATTACACACTACCTAAACTCAAAAAAATTTTTGTTTGCTTTTTGTGCAACATCGATCGGCAGCAGGATTTTTCAAATTGGGTGTGGAGTGTCTTTGTCAAAAATTGTCGATTGACTAATCTAACATAAATAAAGTTTAAAAACTGCTGAATAGGTTTTACCGAGTGCAAATTCATTAAAAAATTCTTATTTTCCCGGTTCCAAAAAATCCAATTAAGTATACCGTTTTTTTCGTTTAATTCAAAAACTAGAGGGGCACCAAAATTAAGTTTTTGCGCCGGATCGTAAAAGCTGAGGGCTGCTTCGGAAAAAGTTTATTTTCATAACTGAGGCACCTACATAACCTACCTAATTAATACATATTTAAGTAAATAGATTAATACATTTCAACATAAAAATTATGAGAACCATTTATTATTGAATCAAAATTAGGTTATTATCTTCACAAACAAACAATGTGCCAAAAAACTTCTATTCTACACAAAGTTTCTAAAAATATTTCTACTACGTAGGTATACACCTATAAAAACATCTTGCAAAATTCAAAAACAGAAAAACTAAAACACTTTGTTGATGATTTTTACTTATAGTGTGTGACACACAACACAAGGCGCATTTTAAAAATAAATCACGTTCCCTCTGCACATAGTTAGAAAGAATGTATCTATCCGCACTAAAGACAAAGGTCGCCGCAAAGGGGGAGAGGGGTCATGTATTGGCTCGCTACTTGCGCACGCACCTTTTAATTATTAAAATAAATACAAAACAAGAAAAAAAAATTCCGAATTCCCACATAAATAAAACATATTTTGCCCTTGAGAGCTAGTACGTATGGCATCGCATAGCATACTGCAGCACAAACAAGTATTATAGGCAAGAGCCACACAGAAAATATTTACCCAAAAATTGTTGAAGTAAACTGTCATAAATAATTCAGGAGCACACTTCAGAAGAAAGAAAAGAAAAAATCCCAAAAAGACTTTTCGTTCTGAATAAAACAAACAGAAAAAAAAAAACAAAAAAAAATAACAGAGGGACTTTCATTTATATCATATCCCCGGCAAGAAAAAACAAAAAAAAAACTTAAGTCCACAAGGACGAGAACCAAAATAAAAATGGAAAAATAAAAGAGAACAAAACTAAATAAATTAATCTAATAATCCGTTCTAACAACACAACGGAGCTGTTCCATCTTTTCGCTGTTACTCCTTGGAGCAGATATCCTTTTATTTGTTTATAAATGTATCTAGATATATGTATGTAAAATGTAGGTATGTATATATATTTTTTTGAATATATCTAACAGTGATGCGGTATCTATATATTTTATTTTATCTTTAAGCCAAATCACCATACCCACCATCTAAACATATTTCATGCGCGACGATGAAGACTAAAAATATATATCTCTATAGGTATATCCTTCCTTTCCAGTTTAACTTTATACAGGAGCAGTTTTCTTTTGGCTGTAAATTATATCCTTTTTTTATATCTTATTTGATTTTCGCTTTTCTCGCTTCACATATTTATTTGAATCCTTAATTTTCTTTAATTTACCAAAAGCACAAATAACCACACAACGCGTATTATACACAAGGGGAGACCACCAACCATTTAGTTAAAGGAGCAACGGGCTCGGGCACTGTGGTGTAAGATACAACAACAAAAAATATCTTCACCCGAAAAAAAGGCAACACTTAAGCCTTGGGAAACTTTACTCTTATCCTTTCACTTTTTTATTTTGTATTTTTTTTAAATATATTTTTTAATTTATAATTGGTTATTAGGATAATTGACCGATGGTCCTTTTTCACACTCAACTCAGAACAATAATAATTAATTAGCATGGAATTCAATTAGGGTGGATTTGAAGCATCTTCTATCTTCCATCACTAAACATACACACTCCCAAAATTATAACGATCGTTTCATTTCATTGAAACATAGTTTGATAGATTTGAAGAATCTATCTAAAAACACACACAAATAACAATCACCGCTTTTGATTGGGTTAAAAAATATGGTTTGAATCTTCACTAAAATAGATCGATCCACCAAAAGCGCGTTTCGCGTTGCACTAATGCAGTTGATGTGGGTGTTGATTGCACCCTTAGATAACACACTGATTGTGCAGGTGCACTTCAATTGCAATCATACTACACAGAAAAAAAACAGCCGAAATGCACGATAAACGATAATAATCCAATTGGGATTTAGGTCGGGGTACGAGAATCGAGAGACACTAAAAACACTCACTACACTACACTACCCTTCACAACAAAAACCGACGACGACGAATATTGCTGACGGAACGATTGAGTAGTGAACGCAGGACAGTGTATCTGCGAACTGAGATTCTCAGACACACCACACACGACAAACCATGAAATTCTTTTACGATACGAGATACGACGACTATATGAACGAGAATGTATACTCCTCCGCGCTCTGTACAGTGCGGATATTCTAATGTGGATTCTATTTTTAATTCCCCTTTTAATGCGACGTTTTGTTGCTCCTCGAAATGTACCTACACAAATGTTGAGGAACATTTTTAAAAGTGCATTGCTCTTGCTACATGTTTTTTTTTTCAATTCAATGTTGAGATTCAGAAAACAGTTATGTTGCTTTGAGAGAACTGCATATTTGAAAATGTTAACAGCGATGTTATAGCTATGAAAGCGGGGAAGTCCTAAGAAATATGAATTTGAGTTTTTCATTGTCAAATTAAATCAGAGTTAGCTTATTCTGAAAAAAAATTTCCCCTGATCTCGTTCAGAAGTAGTTTGTTAGTTGAGGATTAACTTAAGGTTTGTTCATTGAGCCCTGAAGTCACCCTGGGGTGTCGCTCCAAAGTGTTTTTTTCTTTCTTGAAGACCCTGAACTCGCCCTGGTCAGCAAATTCTGTCTATTTTGAGACCTAGGGTCGCCCTGATCTCGCCCTGTAGTAGATCTAGGTTTATTAATGGGGCGAATTGAGGTAAAGAATAAACTGTCTGTACAAAATCTGACTGAGGGCTTCAACAACATATTCTCAACTGCAACAGTTCCAGAAAGTTTTCTTAAAAGTATAATCTTTCCCTTGTTCAAAAAAGGAGATGTAAATGATCCAAGTAATTATCGGGGAATTTCATTCCAAAACACTTCTTAAACTGTTCACAAGTATACTCCTAGTTCGTTTAACAGCTTGGGTAGAACGTACAGGGTTACTTAGTGAATATGAAGCTGGATTTAGGTCTAATTACTCTACAGTTGATAACATTTTTGTTATAACGGATATTGGCAGGCAATTTCTCAATAAAGGAAAAAAAAACTGTATGCATTCTTCATAGATTTTCGTGCAGATTTTGATTCGGTGGATAGGAGAGCACTGTTCTTAAAACTAAGCAACAAAGGAATGTCATATAAAATTCTTCGAATTCTAGAGAAACTGTATGAGAACAACCAAGCAGCAGTAGGTATAGGATGGAGATAACATGTCAGACTGGTTTAGAACGTTTTCTGGAGTTAAACAAGGCTAGCCCTCTTTTGTTTGACATTTTTTTGGTTGATCTTCTCACGAACCTGCCTGGAGGCATTTAATTCAATGGATCGATTATGAAAGGTCTACTATTTGCAGATGACATCGTTCTGTAAGCGGAGACTCCTAACATGCTCCAACTTATGATCAATCGGCTTGACGAATACTGTCTGCAATGGAATCTTGTAGTTAACACCGAGAAGTCCAAAGTCTTGGTATTCCGAAACAATACTGGTAGATACTCGAGGAATGAAAATTGGAATTTAGGACCAGCCCAACTTGAAGTGGTCAAAGAATACCGATATCTTAGAGTCACATTTACACAAAGGCTGACTTTCAAGCTACATCTCCAAAACAAGTTAAGGGAATCCAAAAAAGCTTTAAGCTGCTCCTGGAAAAATGTGCTTGGTCAAAAAGATATCCCATTCAATGCCAAATATAGGCTATTCGAAGCAACAGCAAGATCAATTATGTACTATGCATGCCAGGAATGGGGTTACGAGGAATACGAAGAAGTGGAAAAACTCCAAAGATATTTCGTGAAGCTCCTCTTTCGGCTCCCTGCAAACTCACCAACCTACATGTTGCATGTCGAAACTGGCTTCCCCTCCTTCGGTTATACACTCTCAGGCTTCATTTACAATACATTATAAGAATAATAAAACTTCCCGATTATTGTCTTCCTAAAATAGTGCTGCGAAAACTACTTGAAACAAGAACGAACTTTCTGCTAAATTGGCAACAAATGGCAGAGGAATTAGAAGTGGAGCTGTCTTTTCAATGGGAAGACCGATCCAATTTGAGTTCAACCTTTGACGAAATTCTTCGAAAGCTTGACGAGAAGATTCACCACGGATGTATGGAGAAAGCAGCAGGTTCTACAAGAAGATTGATCTACAGTCATCTGAACCATAGTTTAAATGAACTGAATTACTTTAATGAGAGATATAGTACTCATCAAATAAACACGATTTTCAAGGTGAGATGTGAATTGTTGCCTCTGAACTTCAGGCCCTACAGGGAAGATCTTCCATCCAACTGCACTATGTGTAACTTGAGAGAAAAAGAAGACATCATCCACTTTTTGGTGATATGCCCAATTCTCCAAGAAATAAGAAGATATCACTTTAACCAATCCATCCTTTCAAGGGAGGAAGTAATGGATCAAACTGGAACTTACTTTGCGCCTACGTATCTCAAGCTTTGGCTTATAGAAACCAGTTTATCGAAGAATATGAAATAATATTTTTAAATAATAAACAATCATAACTGCTGAACCAATTTAATAAGCGTTTTCCTTTTTTTAATTTTTGTGTTTCAAATCATGTCAAAAATGTTAATAAGAATAAAAAATAAAATCTAAATAACGTTCACAAACCGTAAAATTTGCATATATTTTCAAGTAACAAAATTATAAATTTATAAACTTAATCGTTAAAATTGTCAATCTGGCTGCCGGCTTTTGCCATTGCTAAACAGAATTTGTAAAAAAAAATGTAAGAGTCATAAAATTTAATGATCAAATAAATTAATTTCAATTCAATTCAAAATAAACTGTCACAGTGGCATGAGCCCATGAGCTCTGAAGCTTTTTTCGTTGAAGATTCACGTGCTTCAGGAAATTCTTTTGTTTTTAATATTGAAATGCAAATAAATAGAAATAAAAATTGGAAATTGTGGTTTGTTTTTGTTAATTTTTAAATAAATTTAGCTTAAGATGATTTATTGACCAATTTGAAATAGATATAAGATGAGTGGAAGTCAAAAGTTTCTTTGTTTTTTAATAAACACAACTTCATTTGAAGTGCCATTTTTTTAATGATTTAATAATCATTGATAGTATTAAATCTTAAAACTTGATAGCTTCTTAATAGAGAGTGTATTTAGTATGTTATTTAAGAAAAAACGATAAAAAATTTTTGTCGCAAAGTCCAATTAATAAAATAAAGTTCTTTAAGAAATAAAAACATCTTATTGACTTTGCCCATTGAATTTAAAGAAATTTTTATTTTTAATTTTTATTAAATTTTATATTGGATGCAATTCGACTTTTTGTCATCCTCAGCGAGTGCTTTTAAACTATTCTCAAATTGTAACATTTATTTTACAACAGGAAGGGGTCGTGCAGTTTAAATGTTTTGTTTGTAAGTGTAATTTTTGTAATAGCATTCTAAAATGATTAAAATATACATGTGCAGGTATGTGACAACCCGCTCAGAATTCGTTTAGTTGATGCTACGCACCCAGGAGCCGGGCACTATTCTTTTATTTGGAATGTAAGTGACATTAGATTCAAAATGGAAAGTGACTATTAGCGGGGCATCAACAATGTTTGGCTGCTGGGTAATTATTAAAGAACTAGCTTTGAATATTAACCTTAGTTAGCTCTTTTTATTGTAGGAGATGCTGGGTATCCTTTAGAGCCGTGGCTTTTGACACCGTACAGAACACCTGAGAGTGGCTCACCTCAAGCTAAATTTAACGAAGTCCATTCACGTTGTCGAAACATAATTGAAAGAACCAATGGCGTTCTTAAAAACCGATGGAGATGTCTACTTAGTGCAAGAAAACTGTACTATGCACCTGTGAAGGCTATCAAAATTGTCAACGCTTGTGCAGCGCTTCATAATATTAGCATTCATTTCAAAAGTGACTTAACTTTGCCGTACGAGGAAGTAAATAACACCCACGAAATTGAAAATATAGCAACCAGCGAAGCAAGTTCCAGTTATCTTTATATGCAGGATAACGCATTCGCTCAAGCATCGCGAATACTTTGCAATGATTCAACAGCAAAATACGTTGAAAATTATATTAAATTTATTTGAACTTCACATATTTGTTTAAGTTAAAATAAGTATTGACAGACTTGTTGTTTCATTTCACAGGTTGAGTTAATTTAAAAATAAAAGTTAAAAAAAAGCACGTATTTCTTAAGGCACAGCAAATAAAGTTAATCTCATTCACTTTTTTTTCTTCTTGCATGATGTCAATTTCAAACTCCTCCAGCTCAATCATTTTATGATTTTTATTTATCATGCCATCGATCTCTAACTTTCTGAAATTTTTCATTTCGTGATGGTGCCGCTTCTCCTCTTTAATTTGTTCTTTTTTTTGTATCCTTGGGATCGATAAAGCTTTTTTATACAATTTTGTACATCCCTATTATGATCTTTCATGATAGATATAGCTTCACCCACTTTCGCACAAAGGTCTTTATGAGTTTGAAGCTTCTCCATCAAGACTTCTTGGGTACTCATTTTTCTAATCTTCTGTCTGGTCGCAGCAGGAGTGGTTGCTTGGTCGCTGTTATTTCCAGCTACAACTTGAGGATCTGGGTGTTGTTCTTCATCATTTCCAATTGCGTCCAATACATCTTCTATTGGAATTTCATTTTCCTCATCGCAAATTCTTCTTTTTTGGGGTAGATTTAATCTTAGCGATTGCGAAGTTCCGACACCTTCAACTGCTTTCTTCTTTCCAATTAGTTGGAAAATTGATTCTTCGGCAGGAAAGAATTTTTTTGTCTTGTTTGGTCCACCTCCTGTTCCCCTTTGATTTAATTTGTTTTCAGCTGCCATTTTTCGCACGTAGCGTTTTTGGTCGGTCCAAACCTGATTAAAATATAATTATTTTTAGTCCTTAGCAGAGAATAAAATTGAATCCTCACCTTTTTCCATTCGAACTCAGTCTTGATTTGTGGCCCTCTGCTATTGAGTTCAAAAGTGATCTAGGGGTCAATTCTCGATCTGTGAAACTGTGAAGTGATAAATATGATAACGCCTTCACGCCAAATGCGATTCTCGAAGTGTGAACAAATTAAAACAAATGCCAAAATGTTTTCATATGATGATTTTTTCACAATCATTTCATTCTGTGAAAACCTGTGAAAAGAAAAATGATAAACAGAAACAAATTGTCCTTATTTGATACACCCAAGTTGCCATCTCTGTCTTTCTATGACGTCACAATCCTCTTCTTCTATGTGCAAGTGGTAGCATTTTTCATGTTAATACTTTTAAGTGCTTACTTTGACAGCTGTTTTGCATAACGAGTTCGGGAATCACCTTGCGCGTGTTTGTGAAGTTATAAAATGATAAAACTTTGTGAAAACTGAAATGATAACTTTGTTTTCATTTCACAGTTTCACAGATCGAGAATTGACTCAATGCTTCAAAAAATTTTTCCGGGTGTAATCCTGTTCACGCGAAACTCGTAATAGGGCTGATTGTTAACATATTTTGTTCGGTTCTGGTAGTTTTATTATTAATTAATTATTTTTAATCTTTACGCAAGGTTAATCTACTCTAGTTTAACTTAATTCTGTGTTAATATTCTTATTAGACCGAGCTACAGTCGGGGTGACCAGGGCCTCAACTAACAAACTTCTTCCAGTCGACTCGGTATCTAGCTAGCTGTCTCCAGTTTCACACGCCAAATTGCTTGAGATCCGCTTCTACTTACTTGCACCACCACCTGTAACACTGTCCTCCTTTTACTGCGCCGTCAAACGGGTTGTATTCAAAGACTTTCCTGGCCGGAGCATTGATGACCATTCGCCCTAGGTGACCCAGACATCTCTGTCGTAGGCCTTTTATTTTTGTGGCTCGGTCGGTGCTGCTGTACAGCCCGGACAGTTCGTTGTTGTATCTTCTTCTCCATTTATGCAGACGGCATGAAATCTTCAAAGAAATTTCCTCTCACAACTGCCTAATGTGTTCTCATCCACCGTTAACAGTCTACATGCCTCTGAACCACACATCAGGGATGATAAGTGTCTTACACAGGGACAGTTTAGTTGCTCGAGAGAGAGCTTTGCTTCTCAATTGCCTTCTTAGCCCAAAGAAACAGCGATTGGCAAGAGTAATTCTCCGTTTGAACTCAGCACTGGTATCGTTCGCTGAGTTAATTGCGGATCCTAGCTAGACAAAGTCTCTGACCACCTCAAAATTATAGCTGTCTTTAGTGACGTTCTGTCCGAGACATCGATGTTGAGTGTCCTTTTTTGTTGACAGCATATATTTCGTTTTGATTACATTCACCGTTAACCCCATCTTCTTGGCTTCCTTCTCAATACTCACGAAAACACCACTGACATCACGCTTAGTTCGTCCGATTATGTCAATGTCGCCAGCCAACGAACGTAAGCGAGTAGAGACTGACTCTGCTTTCCAAAATTCTGTTTTTCATAATTCTGTCTTACAAAACTCTGCAAATAATAAAAAAGAAGTGTTATGGAAAAAAGTCTTTTTCCAAACGACTTCTTTTTTATTATTTTAAGAGTTTTGTAAGAGAATTAAAAATGAAAGTTTAAATGTCGAATTAAGATTAACGTGCTTCGAATTCATGCATTGAATGCCGATATTTTTTGTTGTCGATATGATTATGATTACCTCCGACTTTTTGGATAGCAAATTGTTACATAAAAGAAAAAATAAGAACAAAAACATATTTACAGCTCGAAGGGACTGATTTATGTCAACTGCATTTCGCTGGTAAGCGTCGGCATTTATAACAACAAAAATCATAGGCCCAAAAAGACTGGGTACAGAAAACAAACATAACGCTATTGTTCAAAAAAATCGCTTTTTAATTCAGACCCAAAATTGTGTCCATCATGTCTTTCTGTACCTCAATCTTTCTCTTAAACCGCTGGCTGAAACGACTTCTTCTTGGGTCTTAAGGTTTGGCTAGAAGGAGCAATGATTTTTTAACTCCAAAAATAACGGTTTCTTATATAAAACTATTAAGAAAATCTTAAATAAATACCATTATTGGTGACGCAACAACTTGTGGAGAACTAGAGCCTAGTGGACAGAGTTTAAAAAAATGGAATTTCGACCTGTTCCCATTGTGTCTCTAGTGTTGACGTGAGAGTTTTGCGCTATTCTTTCAAGAACGATGTTGAAGAAGTCGCATGACAGTGCGTTCGCTTTGCCTAAAGCCTTTTTTGACATCAAATGCGTCGGTGAGGTGAAGCAGCGTGAATTCTCGTCATCCTCCACAGACGGATGAGTTTGGCAGGGATGCCAAAACTAGACATTGCTCTTTATAGCTCGTCTCTATAGATGCTGTCATACGCAGCCTTAGAATTGAAGGTGGTGGGTATTGGATTGAAACTCCTGGGTTTTTTCCGTGCCGTAGTGCGAATATTTGGTCTATGGTGGACTTCACTGACTTCACACTGATATGGACCTATCAGATTGTTTACGAATGGCTTCAGGCGTTCACAAAGTACGGCAGAAAAGATCTTGTAGGCGATATGAAGAAGTTGGTGCAGCCCAGAAGATCGCCTTTCTTGAGGATCAGGCAAACAATGCTGAGGTTCCATTCATCGGGCATGCTTTCCTCCTACCATATTTTGCAGATGAGCCTGTGCATACTCCTAACCAATTCATCGTCACCTGCTGTGAATAGCTCAGCCGCAAGGCCATCAGCTCCAGCCGCTTTATTGAACTTAAGTTTAGATATAGCTATTTTTTCTAAGTCGAGATCGGGTGAACGGAATTGGCCTACGTCGTCGTCCAGGTTGATTGGAGCAATCTGCATGGTAGCGAAATTCGGTTCGTCATCGCCGTTATTCAATTTACAGAAATGATTTTTCCTTATCCTCAGCCCCGACAGCGATTTTACTACGATGTTCCCCTGATCATCCTTCAAGGCTTCGATTCGGGCCTTGTAACCCTGGGAGGTTTCTTTTACTTATAAGTAAATCTTCCGAATTTCATTCCTGTAATGGCATCCCTCTTTTTCCTCGATCACGCGTTTCTCATGCTCTCTCTTTTTCCTTCTTAGAAGCTTGTGTTTCTCTCTACTCTTCTGCTTAAAGAGCTCGCGAGCAGCTCTGGTCTTTCTATGCAGTGCCGCTTCGTATGCCTGTTGTTTGGCTGCATGTACTTTCCGGCATTCTTCGTCGAACCAGGGGTTTCGCTGTGGTGGTCGTGCGAGGCCCAGCACGTAAGAGGCGACATCTCTGATGGCTTTGAAATTTTACCACTGGTTCTCGATACTTGCAGTTGGTGGTATAGGACTATTTAAGAGGGCACGAGAGACTCGATTGGAAAGGGATCTGGCGATTTCTTGCGACTGTAGCCGTCCGACGTCGAACTTTCTCATAATATTTCCCTGTTTTGGTTTTGGTCTGGATATCCTAAGCATTACCGTGGCTATAACGAGGTTGTGGTTCGACACAACGTTGGCTCCTCGGATAGGGCTGCCAGATAAAATGTACGCAATATCGGGACATCAGTGACAAAAAATCGGGACGAATCGGGACTTAGAAAAGGCAACGAACTGTTAAATATACAACAAATAGAAGCATGTTAACTAGCTAAAACTTACGACAAAAAAGAAATAAAAAGATTACATCGGGAGTATTGAAAATTCAGTTTTGTAACTAAAATATCTTCGGGTTCTTTGGTACTGTATACAAAAGTATGTCATTTCGAAAGATTTGCAATTCTGGTCAGTTGTTTAAGCATTGACCTAGCTGTTGTCTAATGATCACTTGAAAATAAAAATGTCTCGATTTCTTATTTCGACTTGATGTCTTTGCAAATAATTTTAAGAATTCACCGTGGTCAATATATGAAAGCAATTTTTGTTTGAAGGATTAATTAATAAAATTTAAAAACTAATCGCAATTATCGTGTCCGGTGCCTCATAGGCAATTGCCTAAGACCACACATTGAATTGGGATGCAAATGCAAAACCGATGAAAATTCATGTTTTGTAACTAAAATATCTTCGGGTTCTTTGGTACTGTATACAAAAGTATGTCATTTCGAAAGATTTGCAATTCTGGTCAGTTGTTTAAGCATTGACCTAGCTGTTGTCTAATGATCACTTGAAAATAAAAATGTCTCGATTTCTTATTTCGACTTGATGTCTTTGCAAATAATTTTAAGAATTCACCGTGGTCAATATATGAAAGCAATTTTTGTTTGAAGGATTAATTAATAAAATTTAAAAACTAATCGCAATTATCGTGTCCGGTGCCTCATAGGCAATTGCCTAAGACCACACATTGAATTGGGATGCAAATGCAAAACCGATGAAAATTCATGTTTTAAGGCAACACATTAATATTTGACAAAATGAAATAATGCTGAGCAGCATTTTAATTTTCAAATTTTATAAAATTGCGTTTTGTTGAAAACCTTCAAACAATATTTAATAAAACCGTAAATATTAATTTGTATGGTTTTCTTTATTAAAACTTTTGGGCGGCAAAATAACAATTTTCCGAAGGTGGCAGAAACTCCAGGTTCGGCAACGATCATGTGCATGCCTTGTTCCTTTACAAGAAATACCATCCGAAATGAACTAAACTAAATATGTACAACATCACATACTTTCTTCTTAATTCGGGAAATCATTTTAGTAAAATTCTTTGATGCAAGAAACTAATTCTCTTGAGTAAAAAGAAAAGTCGGGACAGTTTGTATATCGGGACATATATCGGGACAGGGTTCAAATATCGGGATTGTCCCACCACAATCGGGACGTCTGGCAGGCCTATCCTCGGAACGTTCGGATATCCTTGATACTGAAGAACTGCCTTGCGTCGATCGCAATGTGGTCAATTTGGTTCGCTTTAAAAAAAAATGTATGGACCTTTGAACTTCTCTATCTCTTATTCTAAGGTGAAACTTAGTTACCAATGCGGTAGCCATATTATATCTATCATTGCATGCTTTGGATGCCAAGCTAAAAAAATTCGTGGCAAAATATTTTAAAAGAATGTTTTAATAAAAAAATGTTACAGTTCTTGATTTATTCGCTACCAACGTTGATAGTTGAGATTCACCGTCTTGTAAAAATGCAGGCCACACGTACATAATAATTACACATTTCTAAAAGTGTTACACAGTCTCTTAAATCCCTATTCAGAATAAAAACGTCTCTTTCTTGAATATATTGTCTTAATGCATTTAATTCGTCTCTAAATTCATATAACAATATATTGGCATCTTGTTGCTCGAAAGGGGCCTAATACATCTTTTAAATATCTATCAGAGCATACCATTATGAATGGATTTACTAAGTTCCTATGTTTGTGCAACGAGTAAGTATTCCCAAGTTTTGGGAATATCCTGAGCTTTACTCATTATTCTGTTTAATGTTTGACGTGGAAAGTTTAGCAATGTTGAAATTCAAATGAGCTAGTTTCTTCATTGTAGAGTACTGCCTTATTGGCATCACTTAATTGTTATCCAAAGTACATCATGTTAAAGAAGAATGTAAAATGACACTTGAAATAAAAGAAAGACACTCGTTGATTAACCTCTATTGAAAGCCCACGTGTTTCATTTATCGTCTTACGAATACATTACAATTGGCGACGAGGAAGTTCAAATCTAGTATACATATAAAAAGAAAAAAATCTAAAAAAATCTAACACTTCGTTTTACGAAATAAGTTGATAATTTTCGTTCATCATAACATTTTTCTTAAAAATGCCGGTTGAAACAGCCCCCACGAGCACAGCGATCACGTTGTTCCAGACATCGAGCATTCCAGAATTTTCACCGAACAACGAAACTTTTTCGATTTGGAAGGAAAAGCTGGACATTCACTTTTGTGAAATTAATTGCACCGAAGACAACCAAAAAAAAGCAGCTTTATTAAAGTCTATAGGCGCAGCTCCCTATGGTGTCTTGCACAGTTTGTGTAGTCCAGAGTCGCCTATATCTAAAACATACAAAAACTTATGCACGATATTAAGTACACATTACACTCCACCAACAATAATCTTTCGAGAACGAAAATTTTTTTTTTCCTCGATTAAAAATGAAAATGAAACAGTGGCTGAGTGGTTTGCCAGAGTCAAAAGCTTGGCATTAAATTGCAGATTCAACGAACACTTAGATGCTTTTGTTCTAAATCAATTCATCATGCATTTACCGAGTTCAATATTTGAAAGGCTGTGCGAAGAGGACGAGAAACTAACAGTCGCAGATGCACTTAAAAAAGCAATGATCATTGAGACAAAAATGACGGCAAAAATAGTTAACGAGGAACCTATTAACCTCATAATGAAGCACCGCACGTGGCCAAAGAGCCAAGCACGAGGCAATCAGTCGAACAAAGTCGGAGGTAGCGGTGGATCTGGAGCAGGTAGCAGCGGACTTGGAGCAGGTGGTGGTGGTGTAGGCGGAAGCAGGCAAACGCAACGAAAAATTTGCACTCACTGTGGTTGGCGTAATCACGATTCTCAATCTTGTAAATACAAAACGAGCAAGTGTCATTCTTGTGGTAAAATTGGGCACTTAGCACCAATGTGCCAGTCTAAGAAACAAAATAAAATTGTAAATTATTTATCTGATTCTGATAGCAATTCATGTCATGATGTTAGTAATGATTTGTTTGATCTTTCTATTTACAGCGTGGCTTCTGAATCTTCTGGTGGCATCTACTTTTTAGAGGTAATGTTCGACGGTACTAAGATGAAAGTTGCTTGCGACACTGGTGCTCCTTGCACGTTGGTTCCCATTTCAATTTACAAAAAAACACATAGTGAAAAGTCTTTAAGACCATGTCAAGTGCCTTATGTCAACTTGGTGAAAGAATCCAACTTTTGGGTGAGTACGATGCTTTAATATCGTATCGAGGTACTACAAGAAAAATAGTAGTTGTTGTTACTAATACAAAGAGTCCACCATTGCTTGGACGTTCTTTTTTGAGGCAATTTAATTTTGAATTGATTCAAGTGAATTCAGTTTCTGTTCACGAAAATTTATCAATTGTTATAAATCAAATAAAAAACGAGTTTTCAGAAGTGTTCCAAGAACGATTAGGAGAGTACAAAGGCAACAAAATTTCTTTAAAAGTTTTTGAAAATGCAAAACCATTATTTTTTAAACCTAGGCCACTACCGTTTGCGTGGAAAAGTAAAGCTGAAACCCAATTACGAAAATTAATTCAAGATGGATTTCTTGAACAGGTAGATAATTCGGAATGGGGTACACCTTTAGTTCCGATTTTAAAACCAAACGGAGATTTAAGAATATGTGGTGATTATAAGGTCACAATAAACAAATGTTTAGAAAATTTCATTCATCCATTGCCTAGGATTGATGAAATTTTTGCTTCTCTAGAAGGAGGGCAGTTATTTAGTAAACTAGACCTTTCCAATGCATATAACCAATTATTATTGGATGACGAATCACAACTTTTATGTACCTGGAGTACACACATGCGCTTATTAAAAGTCAAAAGACTACCTTATGGTGTCAAAACTGCCGCAGCTTTATTCCAAAGAGTTATGGAAAACTTATTACGTGGAATTAAAAACGTCGTAGTTTACCAAGATGATATAACTATAACCGGTAAAGATATGCCAGAGCATATTAAAACTCTAAAGTTAGTTTTGAAGAAACTTTGTTCAGCTGGTCTTAAGTTAAATTTAACTAAATGTGAGTTTTTTAAACCCAAAATTTGCTATCTAGGGTTCTCAAAAGATAAAAATGGCCTGAGCAAAAATAATGAACGAGTTTCTAGTGTCTCATTGGCACCTATTCCAAAAGATATTTCAGAGCTGAGAGCTTTCATAGGAATGGTTAATTACTATTCAAAATTTATAGATAATTTTAGTAAAAAAATGTTTCCTTTATATGAGCTCCTACGTAAAAATGTTCAGTTTTATTGGTCTGAAGAATGCCAAAAAGCATATGAATTAATAAAAGCCGAGGTTACATCCGATCAAGTTTTGGTGCACCTTAATCCAAATTTACCAATAGTTTTAACCACAGACGCCAGCAATTATGCTCTAGCTGGAGTTCTATGCCATAGAATTCAAGGAAGCCTTAGGCCAATAGCTTTTGTTTCAAGAGCTTTATCGAAGAGTGAATGTAACTACAGCACCCTTGAAAAAGAAGTTCTCTAAAATGAATTTGTCTAAAATTCTGAATGGCGCCCAACGCCAATTCGCTTCACTTATAGAAAACGTTTTTCTAACTGAAAAACAACAATATACATTTTTTGATTATGTTTCACTGCAAAACGGGGTGAAGTGCTGAGGCAGGTGTTCAATGTGCATACATTGCTGGAAACAATGAAACAATGATTCTCAACAAAAATGTTTAAACAAATGCGCCGATGCAAGAATGGAAGAGAACTTACAAATTAAGAGAGAACTTAAATAATTGTTTGAATATTTTTACGGACAGCTTAAGTTTTTTGTGTGGCGGAACGTTGGTTGATAGACGAATGGTTCTTCAACTTTCAGCTCACTGATTTATCGCACAGAAGACACAACAGAAAACAGAAAAACAAAACCATTGATAAACACTGATGACCAAATTTAAAATAGAAAATACGTAAATCTCATGGGATTTGGAATATATTTATTATAAAATACATATTTGTGTGGGCGATAATAATAAATTGATAGGTATTGAAATTTGGAAGTGTCTATTTGGTGAGTAGGTATTCTATTTTTGTTCGTCGTCAAACTTCCAAGACAATAATATAGAAATAGTGATGTTGAATGGTGATAATAGGTGTATCTAAAAAACTCTACAATATATGTTGAAGAGGGGAACGAAAATAGAAACATCGCATTGTACTATATTTTGTATACCGAAGGGTGAATATTGGTGAAATAAAAAACAATTACCAGCTAGATTAGAAAATCAAATAAAAATCAAAGCGAATTGTTTTGCGATGATTTTAGGAAGTCGCTTCATTTTAACCACTGTGTGGGATTGGGATGGACGGGTGGTATGGTGGTTGCAGACATTTTCAACTAGAACTGAATGTGGCAAATTGCGTGATAGAGTGTTCTCAAAAGGGATAACGACCGACATCAGTAGGTATTCGATGGGGCGGTGTGGGATGGGATGGATAAATTAAGGTTGCTATTAAATTTTACAGGATTAATTGATGTAATGTTTGGGTGCGAATCGGATTGTTTTGAACAGCGGCAGCGGATCACGGAAGTATTTATGCAATGATTTTTGTTTTTGTTTATTTATTTTGTTCTTTTTTGGAGATAATGATTTTGCGAATTATTTAAGCTCATTCATCTGGAATGAAAATGGGTGTGTGTGTGTGAGTGTGGTGGAGTACCTATAGGTGATGTACATACCGAAAGGGGAGAGAAATGAGAATAATGAAAATAAGGTTAAGGATTTATTAAATTTATTCAGAGGGATTGGTGTGATTGTTGACACTGAGAAATTACAAACTCCCTTGCTATTTTATGGTTTTTCTTTTGATGAAACTTTGAATAGGTATTATTAATCTTAAGCACTTAACACATTAAAGCAAATATTTAAGAGAAATTAAAAGTTTAAGGTAAATATACCTATGTAAGGTAGGTTGGTATTAACGGTATCTACGAGTATGTGTATTATATTTCTTTTTGAGAAGTGATTTAAGGTTTTGTGGTCTCATTTCAATAAATGTTTCTGTTGTGACTATGTAAATGAGATACCAAAAGTTTTCATATTAGATATTATTAAGTCAACTTAGAGGTACCTTACCTACCATTTGACTTTTATTTGGTATTGTTGTTGACTTAAGCACTTCTCAAACCATATACAAAAATTATATGAAAGTGTTTAAGATGGGGTATCCTTTTAAATGGTGTTTTTGAATAAAATCCATAGAAAAGAAACATTAGGTTCTTGAAAATCTAAGCGTAATTTTCTTAGTGTTTATCAAAATGTCGTATACCGATAACTCTTTCAATTTTAATCGAATTGCCTTTAAATGTAAACTTTAAATGATAATTGGTTCTAGGTGTGTAATCGTGGACTTTAGCTGTACGGTCAGGGATGGAGAGAGAGAGAAAAAGAGTAAAAAATTTAATTTTATACCTAACCTTCTTCAAGAAAATAATTTTGTCTCACTTCTCAGTTTGACGTTTCTAGCATTCGGTTTTGAAAGTAGATACCTGCCAACTTAGGACTGGTGCACACATGCGTTCTTTTAACGCGCGGTGATGCAGCCGTGACGCTTTAGATTATAATTATGTAATTTTAATTGAAAACTTAAGTTTTTACATTCATATGTACATTCATGTATATTTACAATAATTCAGATTTAATAAAGAAAATGAGATTCTTTTTTTAAATTCCATCTCTAAAAATGTTCAAAGTATCTTCGTCCGTGTACGTCTGGATATCCAAAGTTGTCTATGAAGCTGGAGACATTGGATTTTCAATATTTCCCGTGTTGGGTGTTTGAGGGATTTGAATAGGAGTAGGTGTTTGAATCTGTATAGTTTGTATGGGATATTGATTGATTTGTTGCCGTGTGAAGTTGTTTGAAGATGTTTGATATAAGGCAGTGGTTCCTAGATTGGGCTGGTAATGTATTATATTTGGTAATTGCCCCTATTGGTGTGGGTTTGGTTGTGTCTTCCTCCTCATTCGCTTAATGATATTAAGAATTTCATTTCAAAACTCTAGCTTCTGGTCTTCTGTAAAACCATTTATAGACGGAAGGATGCTTTCAAAAAAGGATCTGTCAGGACTTATTTCTGAAACAATTGGTGAGCTTGAAGGTATCGGAGCATTCATAAAATCAATCAAAGAAGATTCTATGTCATCATCATCGTGTCCTGTAACCCCGGCTGGGGCATAGGGCGTCAACAAAACGTCTCCATCCTTTACGGTCTGCTGCAAGGTACTTTAGCTGTGGCCACGTCTTTCTCTGGGATTCTGCTTCCACTAAGACAGTTGATTTCCATGTTGTTCTTGATCTTCCAACCTGCCGTGCACCCTGAGGATTCCATTCAAAGGACTGCAGTTTACGCTTTCTTATGTCGACGTCCAGCCGCTCTTGACTTGTCCTGCGCCACAATTCCTCAATCGATATTATTTGTGGCCAGCGAATCTTTAGGAAGTGGCGAAGACAGCGATTCACACAAGCCTGCAATTTCTTCGAAATGATAGACGTTACTTTCCGGGTTTCACAAGCATATAACAGCACGGATTTCACATTGGATTCGAAGAATATCAGCTTAGTGCGTAAGGAGATTTGACTTGATTTCCATATTGGGGACAGAGTACCGAAGGCAGCACGAGCTTTATTTATTCTACTTTTAACGTCCAGATCCGTACCACCGTTTGCAGAGACAATACTGCCAAGGTAGTTGAACTGTTCCACTACTTCAACTGGCGTCTCCTGTAGAATAATACGCTGCTGTGTGGAGCAGCCTGTGAGCATTATTTTTGTCTTTTTGCTGTTTATTCTTAGACCACTCGACTCTCCCTTCACTTGCAGTGTTTGGCACATCCCGTTCAGCCCACTGATGTTATTTGCCAGTAGACATATGTCATCGGCATATTCTAAATGACTGAGCCTTTCGAACGGTCTCCATTGAATGCCCTATCGCTCAGCTGTACCAACACTGGCCGTAAATACGTCGTCCATCGCCAGCAGGAAGAGAATTGGCGATAGAACATCCCCTTGTCTCACACCCTGTTGCACTACGAAGGAGTCGGATAGCTGCCCATTGCGCAAAACAAAACACCTTGCGTTGTTGTAGGACTCTTTTATAATGGCAACTATTTTTGGTGGAATTCATCTACCAAGAAACGATCTCCATATACATTCTCGGTTAACTCGATCAAAGGCTTTCTCGAAATCCACGAACATGAGGTAAAGCGGTGATTGAGAATCCATCGACTGTTCGAGGACGATACGCAGGGCACTTCAGCACTCTGCTCAACTGAATCCTCATTTAGCAGGGCACAACAATGGTCCTTCCATCTACGAAGCTGATCCTCAATTCATACCAAAAGTGTGCCATCCACATCTATTACAGGATGATTGGTGTTGCTTTTTTTCCCGATCACATCTTTGGCTATTTGGTAAAATTCCCGGATACCTCCTCTTCTGGGAGCGATTTCCGCATTATCTGCGAGTCCATCTAACTTCACCCTCTTGTCACGTCTCACACAACGATAGACCATCTTATGTGCAATGCGGTACTCTCTTCGCAAATCAGCCTTTCGTTGAATTTGGATTTTCAACGGTTTGCGAAGTTCGATCTTATCCCAATTGTCTTGGGATATCCAAAAGTCTCTACGTCTCGTTCGCTTGGGTACAGTTTCGGATCCAGCCTCCATAAAAACACTTTTAATTTCACCCCACATCTCACATCTCATCAATTGTTGAATGCTGGATTCCGTTTAATGACGAGGCTCTGTCGTTAAGGGTGGTGACATAGGGCCTTACTAATAATCAAACACTAATGTCGACTATTAGCTAACTGCGAGGTTAAAATAAAATGTGGAGCTTAAACGGAATGCTACCAATAATGAATTTCAACCTTTTGCTAACAAAATCCTCAGACTTTCCTTGAATCTACTACAATATGCATCAAATTCTATCAAACAAAACCGCACACTACAATAACACAAGTAAAAACATAGAAGAAGAAATACACACACACAAATGCATTGACACAGGGTCGGCGGCGTGCAGTTACACGGTTGAATTCTGGGGCGCCCAAGGAAAGCAAGATTAAAAAAAAAAAAAAAAATCATTGAGGTGCTTCTGTCATTTTTGCCCAGCTATACGAAGGTGTATAGAGATTTTAAAACGTTAAAAACGTAAAAAAAAGCTAATCAAACTAAATAAAAAAGTGAAACAAAAGTAAATAAGTGAATATCTGCAATACTTATTTAAAAAATATATATGTATGTATAAGACAACATGCGGACTTAAATAATGTAAGAACACCTATTATACGGAGTGAACAAATTTTTCATTTCACAGTAAGTTTTGTCTCATTCTACATAAAGCTATGTGAAGGGGAGTTCTTTAGAAATACATAATCTTAAAATACTTTTCTTTCTTCTTCTTCCCGAAAATATAAAACTGAGATGAAAGTTAGGGCCAACAAAAAGACCTTTGAGAATATATCATTCAAAGCGTTGAAAATAACTCTGCACTTCAGACACTTAATGGATTTGAGCGCCTTGCCATCACCAACAAAAATGAGGCCGTCCCTGCTGGACGAGAATTTCTCATTTGACAGATGAATCTCAAACTAAATCAATTGATTGAAGTATATTTTTATTTACAACAAATTAGATTTATTAAAGCAAAATATCATGAGTTATCAATTGAAAAGTATTCTACGATAGTTAAATAACCTAAAAAACATCACTTCACATAGCTTTATGAGGAAATATCAAACAAAACTCACTTTTGAAATAAAATATTTGTACACTCTTGATTATAGGCGTTTTTACCGGATTTAACGTAGCACCGCGTGTTCTTTCATATTTTGTTTAGTAAAGTATTGCATGTGTTCATTACACTAATTATATTACACTTTTTTATTAAGTTTAATTAGGTTTTTTTCACTCGTTTAACGATTTGAAATCTCAATATACTTTCTTCCTTAGCTCAGCAAAATGACAGATGAATTTCATTTTTTTTTAATTGTTCAAAGAGTGAAGATAAGTATTGCCTTATTCTTTTTTAACAGTAACTTTTTCAGTACTATAGTATGTAATTTGTTCAAAGGGTTTGGACGATTTTAATTTTATTTTATGTACATAGTTGATAAACATAATGCAAGAACATGCATATTTTGAGTAAACTTAATAGTTAGTTATGATATATGAACATACCAGTATGAAATTGCTACGGAAATAAATTATTTTCTGTTGGGATTCCTACAGTGATATTTCTGTTCCTGCAAACTTAGTAGATATTTTTTTATTAGCTATCAGAGTACTGTTGTTTCCATTGGTTTTCTCAGAAATGTTATCCTTTTTAATTCCAATAAAATATGAAACGACCGACTTTCAAATGACAAATTACGCTATTTTATGAGAAACGTTTTTTCAAACATTAATTTCTCTGACAAGTAATCCGCAAGAATGACTACGTATGTTTACGTGTAAAGGTGTGCTCTCTGACACTCCTTAATGACAGCGGGAAGTAAAAAAACACTCCTAAAACATGATTGTAGGGAACGAAGCCACTGGAAGACTATTGTAATACAGAAGGAGTTAAAAAGGACTACTAAGAGTGACCAAAGAAAACCCACATGATTGACAACCATTTTGAAGTTTTTCTCGTTATGTTTTTGACTAGACGTTTGTGAAAGTATAAATATACTTTAAAAATATTCAGATAGATTTGATTAATTAATATTATGTTAAATAAATAAAAAACTATGAAACGAATTCTAAAAACTCAAAATAAATCCGTTCCCATTCAACACAAAAAATTACTTTTTAGATAATACGTAATTTGGTATGCAAATATATACAATGGAATCAAAAAATTATGCACATATTCAACGTAAATCCAGACGTATGAAGAAAATAAATAATCTGTTCCTGTTGCAATACATAAACATAAGAACAATAAATAAAGTACTTCTATATAAAGTTCTTCTTTTTCACTGTAAAACAAGGATCTGAAGATTGAAACCAACCCATGGAAATAGGTACCTATTGAAATCTACCTGATAACTTGGGAATAGATTTAAGTATTAAATACCAATTTAAATACCATAAAACAGCACTAAGGCAACACTTTTTATTTAGTGTTCGACTTTAAACATGGATTTCTATGTATTAAATTTTGACATATTGCTAACGACTAAACTGGAGATTAAATTCGTTATTGGTATGTGGATTTTCTAAAATCCGGAGATTTTGTTCTAAGCTTAACACTAAATTTGATTATTAGTAAGGCCCATAGTTTCGACATATGTTGGGGTCATTTAAAGCATTAGTAATGAATTTTGAGCTCCTTGCTGCATCCTGCGCTGGTTTTTGTACGGCAGCGGTTCGTAGTTTGAGACTCATCAGAACCAAATGGTGGTCGCTTCCCACATCGGCATTTCTTATACTCCGGACATCACACATAGACTTCCTCCATCGCTGCTGAATCATGATATGATCAATTTGGTTTTCGGTTTGACCATCCGGATGCACCCAGGTAATTTTGTTGCACGCCTTATGCTTAAATACAGTCCCACCTATCAAAAGACGATTCGCGTTACAAAAGTCGACAAGCAAGTCACCATTTTCGTTTCGTGACCCCAAGCCATTTTTTCCCATCACGCGTTCCAGTCCGTAATTGTCCGAACCGACTTGGGCATTAAGGTCTCCCATAACGACTATGATGTCGGCTCTCGGAACACTACTGTAAACCGAGTTAAGATGAGTGTAGAACGCGGTTTTGTCTTCCTCTGTCGCTTCATTTGTGGGGGCGTACATAGAAGAAGAAGTAAAGAAAGTGGTGTATATCACATATACAGTGTACGTGAGTGAAGCAGCAAGAATTGAAAAAAAAAAAAACAAATTGAGATTCATCTGTCATTTTGCCGAACTGAAGGGAAGTGTTTCGAGATTTCAATTTGTTAAACAAGTGAAAAAGTTTATTAATCTAAATAAAAAAGTGAAATTAAGGTTAGAATAGTGAATACTGTCAATAATTTATTTAAAAAAATATAAAACAGCATGTGGTGGCTACGTTAAATTCTCTAAAAACGCCTATACTAAGAAATATACAAATATTTTATTTTACAAGTTAATTTTGCCTGTTATTTCCATATAAAGTAACGTGAAGTGATGTTATTTAGGTGAATAAATTATCTAAGAATACTTTAAAATCAATATTTTATCGCAATTTACTATAAAAATAGCAAATTTGTTGAAAACAAAAATATACTTTAATCCACTGATTTCGTTGAGACTCATCTGTCAAATGAGAAATTCTCGCACAGGGTCGATCTAGTTTTTGTTGGTGATGGCAAGGCGCTCAAATCCGTTTAGCGCCCGTAGTGCAGAAATATTTTTTAACGCTTTAAATAAAATATTTTTAAAGGCCCTTCTGCTGTTGCCCCTATTTATCTTGTTGGTTTTATAACTTTGTCAAGAAGTGTTTATTTCAGTTTAAAAGTACGCAACGATAAAAACATCACTTTATTAAGTAGAATATGATAGAAAACTTATCTGTGAAAAGAAAAATTCGTGCACCGTATTATAGGCGTTTTTATATGATTAAATGCAGCACCACATAATTTTTGTATATATTTCTTATTAGTAAAGTTTTTCAAATTATTCACTAAATTAACTTTCATTTCACTTTTTTATTCATTCTAATAGGCTTTTCACTATTTTTTTGATATAAAATCTATGTACACTTTTCTACAGCTCGGCAAAATGACGGAAGCATCTCAATTGGTTTTTTTTTCTATTTTAAATCTGGCTTCCTTTGAGCGCCCCAGCCTTCAGCCGTGTAACTGCACTGCGACCCTGGGGCAATGCAATTGTGTTTGTGTAACTCACACAATTTTGAAAAATGCTTCACTGTTTCCACGATATACCAGTTCCTTTACTTCTTCTTCTTTGGGGGCGTAGCACTGAATAATTGTGACGTTACGAATTTTTGAACGAAACCTTGCTGTCATTTATCTCGCAGAAATGGGCGCCCAGGTGATCAAACTACGCCTCGCTTCTTCGTTCAACATAATTCCGACACCATGCAGTCTTTGGCCGCCCTCTCTTTCATCTTCCCCCCCGTTTGTGTCCGTGATTCTATGTCACGCTTACGCTTTTTTGTAGATTTCTGGTTTTATCGAGGTGGGCATTCTGAATCTGATGTTCCCGATTGTAATGTATTGTTGTGTGCCTCTGGTTGGTCTTCTGATATTTCCACATCCTCTAGTATTT
Source organism: Dasysyrphus tricinctus (assembly GCA_963921185.1). Classification (NCBI taxonomy): domain Eukaryota; kingdom Metazoa; phylum Arthropoda; class Insecta; order Diptera; family Syrphidae; genus Dasysyrphus; species Dasysyrphus tricinctus. Next base: position 226,718,438 of record OY992530.1, on the reverse strand, counting down.
CATTACTCAAACTTGATTGAGTTTCTGTTGTGGCACCACCAATTTGCAGAAATGATAACTGTCGTGCAGATACCGTTTTCCAGAGTTAGCAGCTTGACCCGATTTTTTTTTCGCTTTTGGTATACTTTGATATTTTCCACTTTTGAATAAATTTGTTGCCTGAAATAGCAATAGTAAAATATAAATATAAGTAAATCTAAACTTTTTGGTATATTTTCTACTTTAAGCACGTATGAAACCACATTTTTCTCATAAGGCATGTTTAGGAAAATGAGATCTTGCAGGGCTCAGCAAATTTCACCCGTCAAAAAGTGAGTAATCAAATCCAATATTTTTTTTTCCTCAATAATTTGACAGCAAAACTTCTGAGGAATCCTGTTCACGAGACTGAGATGGCTGAGGGCTCTGAGATTTCATTTTCCTGAACATGCCTGTTAATCAATCAAAGGGTCAGTAGAGCAAAAAAGTATAAAAAGTGGTTTTTTAAGAAAAGGATAGCATATAGCACATCTCTAAATCAATTCACAATTACAATGTGTTCACAGTTACAAAGTGAATATACATCATAGACTAGTTTTCTCATTGGTCCAGTTATACTTACTTTTTTGGAGTGCATCTTGAAATTTTTTATCATTTTTAATTCTGAAATGTCAAGAAAAAGCTGCCAAAGCCTAGTAAATATAATTTGAAAATCACATTTTTATACATTTCTTGTGACATTTTCAAATTTATGGCTATAGTGCGTATACCCACTCACACCTATCAAAGTTTGAAAACGAAATTAAACGTTCTGCTTTAATTTCATTTTCAATTAATTAAAAATGAGAGGAAAATGTATGCTGTCATACGAGCTTTAAGCCCGTGTGACACTACATTTTTAATGAACTGAAAATGAAATAAGAGCAGAACGTAAAATTTCGTATTCAAACTTTTCTTGGTGTGAGTGGGTACGCACTATTTACAATCCATAAATGTAAAAATGTCGCAAAAAAATGAATAAAAAATGTGATTTTGTCAGGTTCTAGCAGCTTTTTCTTGACACTTCAGAATTTAAAATCAGACATAATTTCAAGGTAACTCAGTAACAAAAGTAAGTATACACTCGACTCTAGAGAACACTAGCTTATGATGTATATTTACTTTAGGGACACATTGTAATTGGGGAAACTAATTTAGAGAAACGCTATCTCTTTCTTGAAACACTTTTTTTGCTCTGCTGACACTTTAATTGATTAAATGAGAAATAAATTGTGGAAAAAATGTAGTGTCATACGGACTTTACTACCTAATTCTATATTTTGCAAATTTCTAACTTGCTACCTATATTACATAATTTTATATATGTTTTGAATTGTTTAAGGTTTTTGGGTAGTGGATGTGATCAAATTGATCAGCACTTGATTTACAGAATTGCACGCACAGCAATAGGAAAGATATTGAGAAGAGTTTGCAGAGCTATTTGGCAATGTTTACTAGAAGAATCTTTTCAAGAATTCACAGAACAACGTTGGAAAGAAATTGCGCAAAGCTTTCATAAATATAGCCAGTTTCCCAATTGCCTAGGTGCGATTGACGGCAAGCACGTGCGAATACGGAAACCAAAGATGAGCGGGTCGCTATTTTACAACTATAAGAATTTTGTTCCATAGTATTGCTTGCGGTTGTAGATGCAAAATATAACTTTATTTACATTGACGTTGGAGCTTTTGGAAAGTAATCAGACAGTTCTGTATTCGAAAGGACTGACTTTCATGAAAAACTTTGGAATATAAATTAAACATTCCCACGGGACATCTCTCTCATCAGATGTCATCATCTCTCGAAGTTGACTTTCAGATTGATGCCAATAAGCAAGTGAACAGGAACTTCTATCCATTATTGATTTTTCTAGGTAGTGACGTATGTCAATTATAGCTTCTGCTTCTGTCAAGCGATTTGAACTTGACATCTGTACAGTAATTTTTGCTGGGAGGAACAGTAAATCGTCTACCTTTGATGTCGCGGATGCTACGGAAGTGGAACTGCTTAAGCTCGTAGATGGAATTGATAAAGACGAAGAAGATGTTGAAGCCACTGTCGATTGTACAGCTTATTTGGTAGCGATTTGAGTCGAATATTCTTCCTGTAACAACGAGACTGCATCATTGGCTTCTAGTTCGTTTCGAAACCCATTCGTTTTGAATTTTGGATCTAATATCGTTGCGCAAATAAGATTTGTTTTCGTATAGTAAGGCTTAAGACGTTTTTTAATCGAGTCTAAAAGTGAATTTAGAACGCCTTATTGGCCTCCTGAAGTGCTTAGTTTGGGTTTTATGTCCAACAGTTTTGTTTTGATTCCTCTGGTTAATGGGATTATAAAGGACGATGTGATATATGATCACAACAAAAACATAAATGTTAAAAAAAGAGCCAAGTTCTTATATGTACAAGAAACCTGTGCGTAAAAAGTCTGCGAAAAAAAGTAACAAGATCTAAAATATATGCCAAGTTTTAAGTTCATGATTTTTAATATCAAATATCTTAAGTAGAGTTATATCTAAACAATTCCAAATCATGACAAAAATTTGGTATTTAATGATTACTGATTAAAATATGGTGGGTTCACCGGTCAAGTTTTCATACATTTTAAATAAGTAAGTAAATAAGAGAAACTTGCCAAGTAAATCCACCAAATTTTAGTCAGTAATCATTAGATACCAAATTTATGTCATGACTTGGAATTGTTTCGATATAACTCTACTTAAGATATTTGATATTAAAAATCATGAACTTAAAACTTGGCATATATTTTAGATCTTGTTACTTTTTTTCGCAGACTTTTTACGCACAGGTTTCTTGTACATATAAGAACTTGGCTCTTTTTTTAACATTTATGTTGTTGTTGTGATTTCACAACTTTTTGCAAAGATTTACTTTGCCAGGTGAAAATCAAGCCCTAAAGTTTCATAATTCTACGACAACCGAAAGTGCTCCATATAAATAATAGCAATTCTGATAAAGTGGGTGGATGGCACGGCCCCTGAATGGAAAATTCCAAATTTTCGATTTTTTTCTTTCAAAATACTTCAAACCCTACTGATCTACCAATTTTCATCGTTCTACAATAATCGGAAGTGCTCCATATAATTTAAAAGAATTTTTTAAAATGTGGGTGGATGCCACGCCCCCTGAATGAAAAATTCCATTTTTTAAATTTTTTTCTTTCTAAGTACTTCAAGCTCTACCGACCTACAAATTTTCATCGTTCTACAACAATTGGAAGTGCTCCATATAATTTATAAGAATTTTAAATAATTTGGGTGGATGCCACGCCCCCTGAATGAAAATTTCCAATCGCGAACTTGGCTGGGCACTACGTCTGCTGAAATTTGGACAGTAGCGAGTTCGAAAGGCTCCATCAACTCCAAAATTTCATCTAAGGTTTTGAAATCCTCGGAAGATAAGGCCTTAGGTGCTCGAGGACATTCAGTGATAGCTATAGCCAAGTCTGTGCGTAGATCTGAAATTCTTTTTAGCAGTGTGTCACTTGCTACAGAACTGCCCCTGAAATACGTAGCAATATTCTTTGCTTTCACCAGCAGTTGAGAAAAAACAACTATTTTAAAGCTGTCTTCAACAGTTAAGTTAAGGGTATGGGCGAAGCATGGAAGGTGTTGGATATTTAAAATTTCAGATGTTTTTATCATACTTGCCGCGTTGTCTGTAACTATACAAACAACTTTTTGACGAATGTTTAATTCTTTGAGGGTTTTATCAAAGGCCTAGACGGAAAACACGGTATACTAAGTAAATTATAAAAACTGTTTACTTTCATGTATGCATTTTACCTGAGCTATAGCTTCAGCTGTATGGCGTCCTTCGATGCGGTTTATTATAAACAAAGGTGATAATAGCTAACATAATGGCATGTCAATGCTTAGATGCCCTCGTTTGAGATGCTCGTCCACAAATCTGTGGTAATTGCACAAAACTTAACGCAAGAGAGCGATTCTTTCAATTAGTTTTGTAGGTTGTCATAGACGTCTGGAACTAATTTTCTTTTTAAAGTCGTTCTGTTTGGTATTTCGTAGTTTTTTAACAAAGTTATTGAATCCTTCATGTTCACATGTGCGGAATGGAAGCATCATCATCGTGTCCTGTAACCCCGGCTGGGGCATAGGGCGTCAACAAAACGTCTCCATACTTCACGGTCTGCTGCTAGGTACTTTAGCTGTGGCCACGTCTTTCTCTGGGATTCTGCTTCCGCTAAGACAGTTGATTTCCATGTTGTTCTTGGTCTTCCAACCCGCCGTGTACCCTGAGGATTCCATTCAAAGGACTGCTTTGCAATTTCATCGTTTGGTTTCCTCAGTGTGTGACCAATCCAACGCCATTTACGCTTTCTTATGTCGACGTCCAGCCGCTCTTGACTTGTCCTGCGCCACAATTCCTCATTTGATATTATTTGTGGCCAGCGAATCTTTAGGATGTGGCGAAGACAGCGATTCACAAAAGCCTGCATTTTCTTCGAAATAGTAGACGTGACTTTCCAGGTTTCACAAGCATATAACAGCACGGATTTGACATTGGATTCGAAGAATCTCAACTTAGTGCGTAAGGAGATTTGACTGGATTTCCAAATTGGGGACAGGGTACCGAAGGCAGCACGAGCTTTATTCATTCTACTTTTAACGTCCAGATCCGTACCACCGTTTGCAGAAACAATACTGCCAAGGTAGTTGAACTGTTCCACTACTTCAACTGGCGTCTCCTGTAGAATAATACGCTGCTGTGTGGAGCGGCCTGTGAGCATTATTTTTGTCTTTTTGCTGTTTATTCTTAGACCACTCGACTCTCCCTTCACTTGCAGCGTTTGGCACATCCCGTTCAGCCCACTGATGTTATTTGCCAGTAGACATATGTCATCGGCATGTTCTAAATGACTGAGCCTTTTGAACGGTCTCCACTGAATGCCCTGTCGCTCAGCTGTACCAACCAGTGATGGGCATAATCGAATGATTTCAATAATCGAGATGTTAACATTCGAGTGATCATAATAATCGAATGATCATTCAAGATATTATGAGAGTCGAGAACCAAGAAATAAGAACGAAAGAAAAGGAACGAAAACCTACATATTCGAGAACTCAATACGTTCATCGTCTATGTATGATTGTATTCAACCACTCGAGTCAACACTGTGAGAATTCGAAAGCAGTTGTGTACACATACATAAACAGTGAGCGTCCTGAGCACCGAGTTCTCAATTAATTGTGTTTATTTTTTTTATTATTTCTCCCACCGCATTAGCTCGAGTGATTAAATAATCCATACACTCACACAAACTACACAACAATCAACTTTTTGGGTCGATAATGTGTGTTTCTCTTTTTCTTGCTTGTCTTTCGTTCTCATTTCTATTCTTGAATCTCGAGTTCTCACGGCACTTACTACAATAGTAAGCAGGTAGGTAGGAAAATCATTCGAATGCAAAATCATTCGAGTGATTCATTCATTCATCATTCGAAGTACATATTTTCAAGTTGCTGTCGGCTCTCGAGCTCCCATCGCGTTGACTCGAGTGGTTGAATGCACCATACACTCACACAAACTACACAAAAATCAATTTCTCGGGTCGATAATGTGTGTTTCTTCTATCTTTCTTGCTTGTTTCTCATTCTCATATCTGTTCTTGAATCTCGACTTCACGAGTTCTCACTACACTTACTTCAACAGTAAGCAGGTAGGTAAGAAAATCATTCGAATGCAAAATAATTCGAATGATTCATTCATTCATCATTCGAAGTGTATTCAAGCTGCAGTCGGCTCTCGAGCTCCCATCGCGTTGAGTCGCGTGGTTGAATACACGTACATAAACAATCAACGGTCTCGAGTTCTCTATTATGTGCGTATCCTTTCTCTTACTTGTCTTTCATTCTCATTTCTGTTCTTGATTCTCGAGTTCTAGTTTAGTATTGATGAAAAATCATTCGAATGATTTAAGTGAAGAATCGAGATATCTCGAGATATTGCCTGAATCGATTATAATCGATTATATCATTCGAATGCGCCCATCACTAGTACCAACACTGGCCGTCAATACGTCGTCCATCGCCAGCAGGAAGAGAATTGGCGATAAAACATCCCCTTGTCTCACACCCTGTTGCACTACGAAGGAGTCGGATAGCTGCCCATTGTGCAAAACAAAACACCTTGCGTTGTAGTAGGACTCTTTAATAATGGCAACAATTTTTGGTGGAATTCCTCTACCAAGCAACGATCTCCATATACATTCTCGGTTAACTCGATCAAAGGCCTTCTCAAAATCCATGAACATGAGGTAAAGCGGTGATTGAAATTCCATCGACTGCTCGAGGACGATACGCAGGGTGTTTATATGGTCGACACACGATCGACTACTGCGGAAGCCAGCTTGATGCCTCTTGAGTGTAGACTCGATTCTATCCTTTATTCGCTCGAGAATGATGGTTGCCATTAGTTTTGGGAAAACGGACAAAACGCTGATACCACGCCAATTGTTGCAATTCTTTAAGTCACCTTTCTTTGGCAACTTAACAATCACACCATCCTTCCAATCCCTGGGATAGCATTCGTTTTCACAAATGCTTTGTATCAACGGATGTAAAATACTAGCCGCTGTTACGGGATCGGCTTTCAGGAATTCAGCTGGTATTCCGTCCAGTCCAGCCACCTTGTTGTTTTTGAGGAGATTTATTGATGTAAGGATTTCCGATTCTGACGGGGGTTCGATGTCAATACCCCTATAGGACCTGCGCATCTTGTTTAGTTGGGGCACTTCAGCACTCTGCTCAACTGAATCCTCATTTAGCAGGGCACAAAAATGGTCCTTCCATCTACGAAGCTGATCCTCAATTGATACCAAAAGTGTGCCATCCACATCCATTACAGGATGATTGGTGTTGCTTTTTTTCCCGATCACATCTTTGGCTATTTGGTACAATTCCCGGATATCTCCTCTTCTGGCAGCGATTTCCGCATTATCTGCGAACCCATCTAACCTCACCCTCTTGTCACGTCTCACAGAACGATAGACCATCTTATGTGCAATGCGGTACTCTCTTCGCAAGTCAGCCTTTCGTTGAATATCAGCTTCGGCATTTATTTGGATTCTCAACGATTTGCGAAGTTCAATCTTATCCCAGGTGTCTTGGGATATCCAAGAGTCTCTACGTCTCGTTCGCTTGGGTACAGTTTCGGATCCAGCCTCCATAAAAATACTTTTAATTTCACCCCACATCTCATCAATTGTTGAATGCACGATTCCGTTTAATGACGAGGCTCTGTCGTTAAGGGTGGTCGGTGGTGACATAGTTTCGACATATGTTGGGGTCATTTAAAGCATTAGTAGTGAATTTTGAGCTCCTTGCTGCATCATGCGCTGGTTTTTGTACAGCAGCGGTTCGTAGTTTGAGACTCATCACAACCAAATGGTGGTCGCTTCCCACATCGGCATTTCTTATACTTCGGACATCACACATAGACTTCCTCCATCGCTGCTGAATCATGATATGATCAATTTGGTTTTCGGTTTGACCATCTGGATGCACCCAGGTAATTTTGTTGCACGTCTTATGCTTAAATACAGTCCCACCTATCACAAGACGATTCGCGTTACAAAAATCGACTAGTAAGTCACCATTTTCATTCCGTAACCCCAAGCCATTTCTTCCCATCACGCGTTCCAGTCCGTAATTGTCTGAACCGACTTGGGCATTAAGGTCTCCCATAACGACTATGATGTCGGCTCTCGGAACACTACTGTAAACCGAGTTAAGATGAGTGTAGAACGCGGTTTTGTCTTCCTCTGTCGCTTCATTTGTGGGGGCATAGCACTGAATTATTGCGACGTTACGAATTTTTGAACGAAACCTTGCTGTCATTAATCTCGCAGAAATGGGTGCCCAGGAGATCAAACTTCGCCTCGCTTCTTCGTTCAACATAATTCCGACACCATGCAGTCTTTGGCCACCCTCTCTTTCATCTTCCCCGGAATACAGCATTCTCGTCTGTCCAGTGACTGATCTGTATTCAGCTCTTCCTCTCCACTTAGTTTCGCTTATGCCCAGGATACTGATCTTTAGGCGAAGCATTTCACGCTCAACCTGCTCGTATCTACCATCGCTGTACAAGGATCGAACGTTCCATGCTCCGATTTTCGTACGTATGCGGTAGCCAAAAGTAACATTTGCGCTTCTTGAAAGTTTTCTTCTATTTGTCAACGATTCATTTATTATTATGGCGTCTTGATTGACGCTCGTACATGAAAGATGCCGCACCCCCGAATCCGAGGTGCGGTTTACTGCAACCGAAGCTGCAGAAGGATTTTCCATAAAAAGATTACCTCTTGGAGACTCATTTCCATTTATTGTCATAGTTCATGTATTTGCATATATCCTTCCACCATGGTGTTTTCCGAGATATGATTAATAACATACATAAGCTCAGATTTGACAGGCACACCCGCCTTTTGTATGGTGTTACAGACGCTACCTGCTGCTGCCGTTGGCCTTTTAACAAAAAAAGCTCCTCCGCCACCAGACTATCATGCCGTTGACCGCCACCTGCAGTTCATCCGCCTTAAGGGGGCTTTTAACCATCCCGAGGACAAGTTTGTGCCCTGACCAGCATCGCTGGGTTGTCTGCTTATCCCGGCATCCATTCGGTCCCCCTGCACGTTAGCGTTATCCGCCCTCTACCATGCGGAGGTGTGCATAGGGATTTTCCATCATTGAGTCTAGGGCCATATGGCGTCCTAGCACTCTCAAGTACTTTTAGAGGCAACGTTGACGTAGTGGTGGGAGTAGTCCGTTCAATTTTGTCAGCATGTTTCCTTTTTAAATGGTCCTTAAGGTTTGTCGTATTTTCCGAATGTTTGTAGATATTCATTACTATATAACGTATCTTCATTATTCACACCCGAAAAAATATTTCCAAACAAATGATATTTTTTTTGCTCATTTTGAAAAGAAGTCTCAAAAAAAAATTACCACAACTTAACGTTATCAATGTTTTTACGGTTTACCTACAGTTTAGACAGCACAATACACAAAACACAAGATAAAACACTGGAAAATTAGTCAAGGAATATACAAAAATAGATAGAGACAAACAACATTCCAAACGCATATTCCAGTTTTTTGCTCTTGAACTGGAATTTGAATTCTTAAGTGCACAGGGATGTCAAAGTGGGAAGACAAATTTTCCAAAAAAATATCATTAAATCTTTATTTTCAACCAATATTTTTATCCTTGATAGTATCGATAGTTTTTAACTATCGGCGATATTATCGATAGTAAAAACCTATCGATAGACTATCGATGTTTAACCAACACTACACTTCAGGCCCTTCAAGAGCACCTCATCAATCGATTGAAGCAAGAAATCAGTTGGCAGATTATTTTATATCTGATGTTGGTAGTGTTCCATGGCAAAACAACTCTATTTGAACATTTAATTAAACACTTTTTCACTTAACTTGAATTTAAACTATAATCACTTATGTTACATGCATTGTATAAATGTTGATTAAAAATAAAATACAAACAGATACTTACATAGCTATTTCGTTTTTCGCTTTATCATTTTTTCCGTCGAAGCCTTCAGAAAATGCTCGGCAAATAGTTATCCACGCCGCTCTTTTCTTTTGCCGGTCATGGTATTCCTCGCAAGCAACATTCCATGTTTCAGGAAACTTTTTTATCTCATTGATAAATAATTCTACATCAAATAATTCTTCAATGTTTGATATCTTTCTTGAATTAAACCAGCGGCAAAATGACGCATGTGTGCACTACTCAATATAGCAAACAATGTACTGAAAGACGCAACCGCGTGACCGGTGACGTAGCGGTCTCGCAGAAATCTGCGAGCCTTTTCACCCGCAAGAATGACGCGTGATGCCGCAGCGTCATCGCACGTGTGTGTGCACTACTCAATTTATTTGTGAGTTATTTTTCTAAGATTGAAACCATAGCAAGTATCTATCTACTCTTTTATTAATTAACTAACTAAACACATTGCTTCATGATAGCGCTGGTTTGAATCTAAACGCATTTTCAATGTGCTAGAACTTGGATAAGATCTAGAAATCAATAATGACGAATTATTTGGCTAGGTAAGTTTAGTCAAACGATACGTCAATGAAGAACAAATACCAAAATGGACAGTTGGTTACAAGAAGAGAACATTTTGTAAAGAACATGTGAAAATCTATTCTAGTCAGTAAAGTTGTCGCTATTATTTCTAGTTTGAAACACCCTGACCGAAAGAGTGTTTTTTAAAATTCAAAACATTTGGACACCCAAGAAATTGGACACCCAAGAAATTGCAATTAAAAGTCGACAAACTAGAGGCAATGTCAATAGCATAGTGCAATAAATTACAACTTTGGATTTGCAGACTTTTAAATTTTCTCAAGAAAAAAACATTGCGAAAAAAAAGTACAAGAATTAAACCCTGTTTCAGCCCTATTTATAAAACGTGCTCGGATATCTTCTAATTCACAATTTAACTAAAATGCTGATCAATTTGACTCTGATGTTACCAAAGACAAGTTTTACCGAACTATTTCAATTTTCCAAACATGCACAGAGTTTCGGCAAGGAGATGCGCTATCATGTCATTCCTTCAATCTAGTTTTTGAGAAAATAGGGCGCAAGGCAGCTGTTGAGACTGAAGTCATTTATTTCAAAAGATCTGTCCAACTTTTAGGGTATGCCGATAATATTGCCATCATCAGCCCCTCCCAACAGGCTGTTAAAGAGTCTTACATGGTAATTGAAGAACAGATGACACTTGTTAGCCTTCAAGTATACGAGGATAGGATCAAATACATGCAACAAACAATGAAAGAACTGTCAACTGGTTCGGACAAAACGTCTTTGTTGATAGCAACAACTTTAAAGTAGTTAAAGAGTTCATCAACCACGGAGTAAACATCAATCAAACGAACGACATCTAAGTGGAGAACCGACGAAGAATTACCACAGCAAACCGGTGCTTCTTCTATAAAACTCTTATTCTGCCAGTCCTGCTTTACGGTGCCAAGTGTTGGGAGATAAGCAGAAAGGGAGATCTGATACTGGGCGCTTTCGAAAGAAAAATTCTACGACGGGTATTTGATGGGCGAGTGGAGGAGAATAAACAACCGCAAACTGTTTGAACTGTATCAAGATTTTAAACCCCAGCCTCCAGGAGTAAGAGAACGAAGAAGACCAAACCATCGGTTTAAAGACTAAGTCATCGCGGATGCCAGGAAGCTTAGTGACAGGATGTACCGTACTTGGGATCGTAGAGGATAGAAGGCTGCCGTGCGACCCTTCATGAATTGGGAGCCAGATAAGCAAGTAAGTAAGTTCAAGTATGAGTTTCAGTCCAACCTATTGATAGCTGAACAAATCTTCACGCTAACGCAAATCCTAGCGTAAGGACCATTGATGGTTTCAAGTAAAGATTCCCCATCTTTACATTGACTTCTAGAAACTCGCATAGCATTTATAAATAGGAGCTCTAAGATTCGAACCCCGGGAATACTGAAAATAATGGGTGCAATGTTCGTCTAGGAAAAAGCTCCTCAAAACTATTCCAAACATATCGCTATTGTTGAATAGCGTCCTGAAGCAGAAAACGAGGACAAGCATTAAAATGGATGGTACTATCTTGAACAGAAGCGTGCAAGGACTTTGGTATGTAGAGAATACTACCATCATCGACGTCTGAAGTAAGCAGGACAACTTTCATTCATAGGGAAAATGGCAAACAGATATTCGGAAAATAATAATATTCGAAGAATAATCGTGTGACAGGTGGTCCACGAAAATCACAAAAACATAAAGTGGAAAAGAAGTTCTACTTTTCCCTTAAAACATTGGACAGATTGTCTTTGCTCAACGATCGTGTAAATTTAATTTTTATTTTTGTCGTGGCATAATAAGACGGAGGTGGACTGGATGTGTTCATTGAGCTACACATTGTGAATAATCCCTTTCACTAGGGATTCGTAAAATAAGAGAGTGGAGTGTGCTCAACAACGGAGCAGACTTCCAGCCAATAGGCGAAGTCCTTGCATAAAACTCTTGACCAAATACCGCCACTTGCCACTAAGGAGAGAGGTCGACAGTTTGACAATGCGAAGGTGGGCGGAAAAAGCCACCATGATGGCACTTTATGGTTAGATTCTGTACAAGGCAGATCGATTTGGATAAGCTCAAAAAAAAGGAAAATCAAATTACGGAATTAGGTAAATTCGTAATTTTAATTATGTAACTGCAAATTTGGGAGATTTTAACGAAAAGTAATCTCGATTTTCCAGTTTCATTTTTTGAGAAGGCAGAACTTCGAGGAAAAAGAAGCAGTAAACAACAGTACGGCAATAAAATATACATATAATTGTTCGTACATTTAAGTTTTTTTTTTAAATGAAAATATAATTCATAAAAATATTAGGGAACTACATATACGCTCATTACCTTTTTTACTCCAGCTAATTGCCAACTAAAAAAAACGGTTAAAGAAACATTCACAAATAACTGAGCTTTGTCCCTTTTACAGTGCAATATAAAAGACCAATTTCTAACCACTTTTATACTTCAAGAATAATGCAATTTTTATAAAATTTGCTGTCTAACTTTTGAGAGATTTATTGATTGCATGAAAAAATATGCCAATCTTTTTTGCGAGAATTACATAAGCTACAATTTTAAGCATTTAAAAAAACTTATAGCTTTCGATAAATAACCAAGAAAAACTGAACTAACCGCTTTCACCCCCCCCCCCCCCCCCCCACCAAAACATTTATGTAAAATTAGTGGTAGTTTTGGGAAATGTTCAAGACTTCAAAACAAAGCTCTCCACCAAAGTTCAGCTTTGATTTTTTCTCAGTAAATTTTTTTGGCCATTCAATAGCAGATATGTTCATTGCTACATTCTCACGCTTGAGGAATATTTCGTTTCAAATGTCATGAAAAAGTTCTTTAACTGCCTTTCTTTGGAGCAGAAAATAAAATCTGAAAATAACAAAAATTTCAGAAGTTTTTTTTTTCAACACATCTGCATCGGAGTCATCAATCAAGGATTTTCTGTTGTATTTGACATTATGAATCGGTTATTTCAGAAACAACATAAGTCAGCTTTTCACAATTTTTTTTTTTTACAAATTTCTCATTTTTGAATAGTTATTCGTCTTTTGAAGAGATACTACATAATGTCAGCCCCCTCTGAGTACGAAAACTGAGTGTACTATTTCATTGTTCCCAAGAGAAACGACATAAGCCATTGACTTAGGCTGTTTCTCCACAAAATTGTTTTACTTTGTACACATAACGGTCCGTTATTTTTATTTTTCTGACAGAAGATTTTTATATTAAAAATATACCAGCCGGTGCAATTTCTTAAATAGTTTTAATTTCGTTCGTGTTAGGTGAAAAAATGGAAGAATGTGAATAAGTGTCCACTATAAACCCCAAGAGAAAGAGGGGCGTGAAAAATCTAAAATTATACAAGAACGAAATAATAAAAAGATCTAGAATAACTGGGTGTCTGTCAATATACAAACTGGAAAGGAAACGTGGTAGCTGCTGTGACACCCGGAGTAGAATGCATGTAAGTTAAAAATTAGAAGCTTTATAAGGAAGGATAATCCCAATCCTGTATCATGTATATTTTTATAGATGTTAGAATAAATGCCTCAACAGTTTGAATGATTCTTTAAAATTAGAAGTTTTCACCAAGTTTATAAGCTTCACTTCAAAGAATGAACAAGACAGTTATTTGCAGAGTCTCATCTCTGTTCAACCTGTTACTCAAGGAGGCGTCGAAAGCCTGAAAATCAGTCACCTAGGCCATCAAGAGGATCCACTTACTCGTACGAGTTGACAACTTCTGTGGGGAAATTCAAAGTTTGCAAATCTGGTTTATTAGAGCGCATGGAATAACCGCTGGACGCGTCAGAAGATTTTGTTCTCTTCTTGCACATGGTAAGAATCCTAACGACAAACGTGGAAAAATGTTTCTGGAAACGCAACTCCAGGTCATGTCATTAATGCAATAAAGAATCATATCAAATCTTTTCCAACAAAAATGGGACATTATACATCTGGTAAACGCCATTTTTTGAGTGCAAAATTAAACGTCAAGATGATGTTTCAAATGTTCCAACAGCGATGTCTAGAGTTTGCAGATGTTAAGTACAACTTTTACTACAAGACATTTAAGGAACAATTCCCGCTCTTCTTTGGACGTCCTCAGGTGGACACATGTTATACGTGTGAGGAGGTAGAAGTAAAGATAAAAAACACTTTTTTGAACGATGTGGCAAAAAGGACAGCAGTTGCTGAAAAAATACTACATCTAATCTTAGACGGGCTAATAAGTTCTATTCGACCATTAAGCCAATTCAGGAAAAATTACAGTTGGATTAAACAAAAACTATTGGCGGAATATGTATTGACTACATGCAAAATCTTCAAATCCCATGTATACCTGTATAGGAAACGTTCTACTTAAGGCAACTGTTAGCGTATTTTGTATATTCGAGACAACACCGCGACTTTTTTTGTTTACCATGAAGGGACCGCTGGAAAGGGCCCCAATGAAGTGTGTTCTTTTTAAAATCAATTTTTTGAAAGTAACATGAAGGATATCCAGGAGTTGCATATTTTTTCAGATGGCTGTGGTGGTCAAAATAAAAATCACACAGTGATAAGATTTTTGTCATCTTTAGTAGCTTTAAGAAAGTTTAAGACTATTGAACAGTATTTTCCTATACGACGATATTCCTTTTTACCATGTGATAGAGACTTCGCAGTCCTAAAACTTAGAATTAAAAAAACTGATAGAATTTACACTGTTCAAGAATATGCCGATTTGATACTGTCTTCTTTAGTTAGAGATGAACTGGTAGCTCTACCGCAAGCCCTTGCTAATCCCTCTGGAAAGGTGCCAATAATATTAAGAAGATGAATGACATACAAAAATAAAATCGTATCTACCAGGAGAAGTTAACATTCAAGAGTTCTATGATGAGATTTTCGCTTGGCCAACTTGCGAAAAGGATTGTCCAATCGATACAGATCAATAGTATTTTCTTTATATTTTTTAAGCATTTTGTTTTGTGTTAAAGCTTATAATAAAACAAAATTTTCACCAAAAAAGTTTGTTTATTTCAGAAACGACATAAGTCAAGCGACTTTAAAAAAAAGCCAAACAAATTAGCGGTTTTTAAATGCATCTTCAGCCAAAATATAACTTTGCATACTCAAAATGTTGAGTGTTGTGGAATTCTATCATATAAAACAGTTTTTTGTTGCTCCTGAAAAGTTAATGTTCATTGACTTATGTTGTTTTTGAAATAACCGATTCTTTGCATTCGTTTGTTAACTCTCGCGTCGGTAAATTTTGCCTGGGTGCATGCGGATGTTCAAACCGAAAACCAAATTGATCATATCATGATTCAGCAGCGATGGAGGAAGTCAATGTGTGATATCCGGAGGGTAAGAAATGACGATGTGGGAAGCGACCACCATTTGGTTCTGATGAGTCTCAAACTACGAACCGCTGCCGTACAAAAACAAGCCCAGAATGCAGCAAGGAGCTTAAAAAAGTAACACCAATCATCCTGTAATGGATGTGGATGGTTCACTTTTGGTATCAATTGTGGATTAGCTACGCAGATGGAAGGACCATTTTTGTGCCCTGCTAAATGAGAATTCAGTTGAGCAGATCGCTGAAGTGCCCCAACTAAACGAGATGATGCGCAGGTCCTATAGGGGTATTGACCCTGCGTATCATCCTCGAGCAGTCGATGGAATTTCAATCACCGCCTTACCTCATGTTCGTGGATTTTGAGAAGGTCTTCGATCGAGTAAACCGAGAATGTTAATGAAGATCATTGCTTGGTAGAGAAATTCCGCCAAAAATTATTGCCATTATTAAAGAGTCCTACAACAACGCAAGGTGTCTTTTTTACACAATGGGCAGCTATCCAACTCCTTCGTATTGGGGTGAGACAAGGGGATGTTCTATCGACAATTCTCTTCCTGCTGGCGATGGACGACGACGCACACTGGGACCTCTTGTATGGAGAGCGTGCTCAAAATGCAAAATTGAAACTAACGGTTTCGAATAAAATTGTAATGTGGATTCAAAGTTGACATGATTGCTTATCAATATGTCAAGCTTTGAAGTTTTTGGGAGACAGAAATGTAATAGAAAATAAGCGATAAAAGCAGCAATTCATGTAAATTCTAAAATCCATTGCGCAATTGTTGGTCATTTGAAAATTCGAAAAAAATAAATTCGTGGTGAATACAAAAATATAAAAAATATATTGGCATCAAATGAAGGTCAGTAAAAATAAAAAAAATGTTTTTATCAAATTAGATCAACATATTTCACTAGCATTTTAAGAAAATTGAAAAGTTACGTAGAAAATTTTCAAAAATGTTTTTTTTTGATTTTGCGCACGATGCTTTTAAAACTGAATATGTGGTCTAGTAGTATCAATATTCCTCTATATGAAACAGAAGTCAAAAGTGAGAGCATGGTGCGCAAAACCGAAATAAGATTTTTTGAATATTTTCTACGTAACTTTTCAATTTTTTTAAAATGTAAGGGAAATATGTTGTTCTAATTTGATAAAAATATTTTTTCATTTTCCACTGACCTTCATTTGATGCCAATATATTTTTTATTTTTTTGTATTCACCACGAATTTATTTTTTTTCAAATTTTCAAATGACCTACAACTGCACAATGGATTTTAGAATTTACACGATTTGCTACTTTTATCGCTTATATTCTATATTACTCTTCTGTCTCCCAAAACTTCAAAACTTGACATATTGATAAGCAATCATGTCAACTTTGAATCCACGTTAAAATTTCATACGAAACCGTTAGTTTCAATTTTGCATTTTGAGCACGCTCTCCATACATGAGGTCCCATTGTGCGACGTATTGACGGCCAGTGATGGTACAGCTGAGCGACAGGGCATTCAATGAAGGCCGTTCGAAAGGCTCAGTCATTTAGACTGCCGATGACATATGTCTACTGGCAAATAACATCAGTGGGCTGAACGGGATGGGCCAAACACTGCAAGTGAAGGGAGAGTCGAGTGGTCTAAGAATAAACAGCAAAAAGGCAAAAATAATGCTCACAGGCTGCTCCACACAGCAGTGTATTATTCCATAGGAGACGCCAGTTGAAGTAGTGGAACAGTTTAACTACCTTGGCAGTATTGTTTCTGCAAACGGTGCGTGGTACGGATCTGGACGTTAAAAGAAGAATAAATAAAGCTCGTGCTGCCTTGCCTTCGGTACTCTGTCAACAATTTGGAAATCCAGTCAAATCTCCTTACGCACTAAGTTGAGATTCTTCGAATCCAATGTCAAATCCGTGCTGTTATATGCTTGTGAAACCTAGAAAGTCACGTCGACAAAACTGCAGGCTTTGGTAAATCACTGTCTTCGCCACATCAAACGAAGAATTGTGGCGCAAGACAAGTCAAGAGCAGCTGGACGTCGACATAAGAAAGCGTAAATGACGTTGGATTGGTCACACACTGAGGAAACCAAACGATGAAATTGCAAAGCAGTCATTTGAATGGAGTCCTCAGGGTACACGGTGTGTTGGGAGACCAAGAACAACATGGAAATCAACTGTCTTAGCTCGAGCAGAATCCCAAAGAAAGACGTGGCCACAGTTAAAATACCTTGCAGCAGACCGTGATGGATGGAGACGTTCCGTTGGTGCCCTATAGCCCTATGCCCCAGCCGGGTTTACAGGATACGATGATGATGATGAGATATTAATAATTTTTTCTTTATGCTGTTTTTTTTAAATAATTTTTCTTAATTTAAAAACAACGGAAACAATTGCAGTACTGTTCTGCCCCATGTTTTGGAAAGCCAGAAGTCCATTCTTATGGTTTATTTTCAAATAAAGTTTTTTTAGTAAACAGTTTTGGCAATACGTAATTTTTTTCAAACTCAATCTCGCGCGAGACTTTAACATGCGCGATTTTGATTCAAAAAATGCATTTGTTGCAATGCAATTAAATTTTGCTAGATTTCGATTTGCGGGATTTGTTTTTGGGAAATAATGAAAAGCAGGATTTTGGGATTGCGAGATTTCGTTATGCGAGATTTTAATTTGTGAGATTTCGTACCTAACCTATTCGACATCCCGCATAAGCACACAGGAATGTTTAAGAATCAAAGTTATTAGGTATATGACCTTTGTCCCTGTCCTCACGAGCTGTCACACCACCAAACCAAATTTGTTTATATTTTAAATACTGATTTATTCACTTCGTTGCTAGAATTCTGAAATCGGGGAGCCGGTCCTGTAGAAATCAGACAAAATTTTTTAAACAATTCCAAAGACGAATGTAGTGAAATCTTAAAATACTGTTGATTTAATAGTCGGCGCTGGCTTATAACTTATAAATGTTGTCTATTCTGATGTTGTAGATAGCATGATATTTAAATAAGATTCACGATGACTCGTCGACGTTGACCTTTTAATTGATTTGCATTCCCTTTTCATAGACACAATCCAACCATCAATCAGAAAGGATTTCTTCTAGAATTTAACTAGACACCCTTTCGCATTAAATAATACAAAACAAAAAATACAAACACGAATATAGACGCCACCGAACCACATGTAGCGAAGGCAAAACCAAAACCGACCCAACATCAGGTTCGGGTCACCATCAAAGAAAATACGTGACAAACATTTTATTCTTTGTCAAAGCATTAGTCACTCACAAAACTTACCCCCGACAACGACATTCAGTATCAGTCGGAGCGGACGGAGGAGGAAAGAAAAAAGGGAAAACAAAACAATCAAAATTCCGTCTGATATTAACCGCAACGAAATGTTTTTCAGTATCATCTTCCTGCGGGCAAATACGATACGACTAAAATAATAAATGAATGGAACGAGCTATGTGAGCACGTCATGGTCATTGACGACAATGGGAAGATGGATTTACATTTAAAAGGGTTGCCTAAAGGGATGGGGGTAACTTCTTGCTTTTAAGTCGAGAGCTACTCTCCTCTGGTGGAGTTTTACGGCCAACAGAGTGATGTTTTATGGCTGATATACAAAACATCCATTTTAAGTTATTTCGCGGTTTTTCGAAAGTGTTCTGCTAACACCCATTAAAAGCAGTTAATTGCAGCCGGTGCACAGTGTAGAGAGAGTAGAAATATCAATTTAACCTCAAGCATCTCGTTCTTGAACTCACTTAAGGCGTCGTCGTCTGTTTGGCTTTGGCAGATCATTCCCGTTCCCTACCCTACCCTACCCGTATTCAGTGCCAGTACCGAACCGATTGCCATCCTCCTCCACTTCCATTTCCACTTTTGATAAAATCAATGCCGGACAAATGGAACTCTGGTGGTGATAAAAATCTCATTCACTTTCAAACAAAACCAAAGTGCCATAAATCTCAAGGGTAGGTATACGTGAGGTTGATGGCATAAGTGTTTGAATCTAGATTGCCTGGAGTAAGGTTTCATAGTGTTTTTTTTTTTTTCGTAGGATGTTTGTATCCTCTGCTCGACCTCATGTGTAACTAGGGCAAAACTAACCAAGTGTGACAGATGCAAGGCAAAATTTTGTATCTATTGTATCTCAAGTGCGTATCTCTGTGATATACTGATGTAGAATTTAGTGTATCTGCATCTGCATATATGCAAGAGCATCTCAATGAAATGCGGACCTATAGAGATTCTCGCCCGCACACAACATGTGTTTCGAATTTCTGCACCTTACACTACTGGATGCTGACTCAGCTGGAGAAGCGCATCGCATTTTGCTTGAATGCATTGTTGTTGTGTCGTTGTCAGTGTCGCCAGCCAGTAGATTTATTTCTGAATCTGATTCTGAATTCCGAACTGAAGTGCCGTCAATGATGCGTATATTTTTTCGTAAGTGTTGCCGGAACTGATTTATTACGCCTGACCGGGTTACGCATGTGTTTCGTTGCAGAGTACCCAGCCCATCACTAATTGATAGTAGCATTTTTAAGATTCCATTCGGTGTGACATAAAGGGTGTATTTATTTGTCTTTTACGAGAGTGAGTGTGAGCTGTTGCAAGATATACAAAACGGATTCTCAGAAAATTATCGTAAAGGGTTTAAAATTCTTATTTAAAGAATGAAGAAATATGATGACAATTAGGTGGCGGTTGATGGGGTTAGGGGAAAAGAGAGAGTGTTGTTGGTGAGAAGTTGGCCTTGATTTTAAAAATAATTCTGCTGTTTGTTATTATTTAATTTGTATCTGTCATAAATAAAGGAAAAGTTTTTAGGGCTGTTTTCAATCTTAAATTTTATAGTTCTATTAAACAAGCTATTCTCATTAAAATGCAGCAATGGTGCATCATATAGTAATTTTTTAATAGCTTAATGGGTTGTGATACATTATATGTATATCAAGCAATATGTTTTTAATAGTTAAACCCTTGATTTATGTTGTCTGAAATGATAATGTAAAACTGGAGTGTTTTAGCGGCATGCATTGAAGAAGTGACAGTACTTAAGAACATAGTTTTTTGAACAGTAAAAGTACTTAAAACCAACATCTTCAAAAATTAAAGCCATTAAAGTATGGTACTGGAGAGTACTAGGACGCCACTATGGCCCTAGAATCAATGAAAGGAAAATCCCCATTTTTCTACCCACAATTTAGCCCTATAAAAATACTTGAGAGTGCTAGGACGCCATATGGCCCTAGGCTCAATGATAGGAAAATCCCTATGCACACCTCCGCGTGGTAGAGGGTGGGTAACGCTAACGTGCAGGGGGACCGAATGGATGCCGGGATAAGCAGACAACCCAGTTTTTCTGGTCAGGGCACAAACTTGTCCTTGGGATGGTTAAAAGCCCCCTTAAGACGGATGAACTGCAGGCAGTGATCAACGGCATGATAGTCTGGTGGCGGAGGAGCTTTTTTTGGTAAAAGGCCAACGGCAGCAGCAGGTAGCCCATATTGGGCGGCTACAAAATGCGTCTGTTTTCCCATAGTGGGCGGCCTCGAGCAGTTATGTGTTTGACCATACAAAAGGCTGGTGTGCCTGTCAAATCTGAGCTTATGTATGTTATTAATCATATCTCGGAAAACACCATGGTGGAAGGATATATGCAAATACATGAACTATGACAACAAATGGAAATGAGTCCCCAAGAGGTAATCTTTTTATGGAAAATCCTCCTGCAGCTTTGGTTGCAGTAAACCGCACATCGGATTTGGGGGTGCGGCATCTTTCATGTATGAGCGTCAATCAAGACGCCATAATAATAAATGAATCGTTGACAAATAGAAGAAATCTTTCAAGAAGCGCAAATGTTACTTTTGGCTACCGCATACGTACGAAAATCGGAGCATGGAACGTTCGATCCTTGTACAGCGATGGTAGATACGAGCAAGTTGAGCGTGAAATGCTTCGCCTAATGATCAGTATCCTGGGCATAAGCGAAACTAAGTGGAGAGGTAGAGCTGAATACAGATCAGACACTGGACAGACGAGAATGCTGTATTCCGGGGAAGATGAAAGAGAGGGCGGCCAAAGACTGCATGGTGTCGGAATTATGTTGAACGAAGAAGCGAGGCGTAACGCGAATCGTCTTGTGATAGGTGGGACTGTATTTAAGCATAAGAGTTGCAACACAATTACCTGGGTGCATCCGGATGGTCAAACCGAAAACCAAATTGATCATATCATGATTCAGCAGCGATGGAGGAAGTCTATGTGTGATGTCCGAAGTATAAGAAATGCCGATGTGGGAAGCGACCACCATTTGGATCTGATGAGTCTCAAACTACGAACCGCTGCCGTACAAAAACCAGCGCAAGATGCAGCAAGAAGCTCAAACTTCATTACAAATGCTTTAAATGACCCCAACATATGTCGAAACTATGTCACCACCCTTAATGACAGAGCCTCGTCATTAAACGGAATCCAGCATTCAACAATTGATGAGATGTGGGGTGAAATTAAAAGTGTTTTTATGGAGGCTGGATCCGAAACTGTACTCAAGCGAACGAGACGTAGAGACTCTTAGATATCCCAAGACACCTGGGATAAGATCGAACTTCGCAAATCGTTGAAAATTCAAATAAATGCCGAAGCAGATATTCAACGAAAGGCTGACTTGCGAAGAGAGTACCGCATTGCATTGGTGAGGTTAGATGGACTTGCAGATAATGCGGAAATCGCTGCCAGAAGAGGAGATATCCGGGAATTGTACCAAATAGCCAAAGACGTGATCGGGAAAAAAAGCAACACGAATCATCCTGTAATGGATGTGGATGGCACACTTTTGGTATCAATTGAGGATCAGCTTCGTAGATGGAAGGACCATTGTTGTGCCCTGCTAAATGAGGATTCAGTTGAGCAGAGTGCTGAAGTGCCCCAACTAAACGAGATGCGCAGGTCCTATAGGGGTATTGACATCGAACCCCCGTCAGAATCGGAAATCCTTACATCAATAAATCTCCTCAAAAACAACAAGGCAGCTGCACTGGACGGAATACCAGCTGAACTCCTGAAAGCCGATCCCGTAACAGCAGCTAGTATTTTACATCCGTTGATACGAAGCATTTGGGAAAACGAAAACTATCCCAAGGATTGGAAGGATGGTGTGATTGTTAATTTGCCAAAGAAAGGTGACTTAAAGAATTGCAACAATTTGCGTGGTATCACCGTTTTGTCCGTTTTCCCAAAACTAATGGCAACCATCATTCTCGAGCGAATAAAGGATAGAATCGAGTGCGAGTCTACTCTCAAGAGGAATCAAGCTGGCTTCCGCAGTGGTCGATCGTGTGTCGACCATATCAACACCCTGCGTATCGTAAAGAAAATAATTGCCTCTTTCGAATAATTTCAAAAAGTTAAAAATGTAGAGTAACTGATAGAGTTTTTTTTTGTTCTTTTCTCAAAGTAGATTATTGTGAATATGTCTTGCTCCGGCCCTGGATTCGTCAAGTTTGGGGACAACACCAACAACTTGGGGAATCCATTGAATGCGTGAGTGAGAGATAGTTTTGTTGGAACTCAAACTTGGAGTGGAACCGTAACAGAGTAAGAGTTCCACGAAAACCATACGAATGAGTGTGAGAATGTGTGAGTGAGGCAAAAACAAACACTTCTTGGTTGACTTGAATAGCCGATAGAGGTTTTGTTGAAATTTTGAGAAAGAAAAAAAGAAAAGATAGAAAGTTGAGAAATTTGAAAAATATAGTTTGAGAGTTTAATTGGTGAATTTGATGATAGAGTGATAGAGAAAACTCGCTTTGATGAAAGGAGTTTTGCAACGCCATATCAGAGAAAAAGAAAGAGAAAGGAATTATAGCCATAGGAAAAGATAAGTAGAGTGACAGTTCAATTATATTCGATTGTCAAAAAGTTGATTTAAATACCTATATTCAGTTGGCCTTTGAAATTCTGTATTTAAATCTCAAAATTGTGACTAGTGACCCATTGGTAACGTAGTTTTCTTTATCTTTTATTTTGGGACCGGTGATAGCGGTCCATTCTTTGGTATTTGTTCTCTTTTGTTCTTGATTTTTATCTTTGTTTCATTTATTTAATTTCCCTTTTAAAATTGTTCTTCGAACAATTACTAATTTGTTTTTCATTTTTATCTCGAAAAGATTCTGGGTTTTAATCCAGGCGTAAACTACGGTTTCCCAGACATTTTTTTAATAAATTCCAAACTACCCATCAGGAAATTAAATTATTGTGTTTTCTTTCAATTCATTGAAGAAACATTTTCAGCTACTGGTTAAGGCAAACAACCATTAAAAGTTTCCTGGCGCCCACCCTATAGCGTAAGTACCAACGTCCCTGTACTTACTTTTATTTAATTTACCTTCAATGTCCCTGATCACACGTGAAGAAATTCAAACATTTTCTGCGATTTGTGATGGCGAGCGGGGTAACTTGCAGAAGAGGGAAGGGGATGAAATATTTTAAAATATTTGAAAATATTCTGTGTAGAAAATTGACGTTCTTTTTTGTGTTGCTTTTCCTATCCAATCCAACCAATCAATTCGTGTCTTTTATTATGAAAATACGAAAAACACAAAGATGAGAACAAAATCTGCAGATAAATTTTCTTCACATCTGAACACTTTCGTTCTTCATGTGTAAGCAAGCACTATCAAACCCTTTTTTTATTCAATCCATATTCTTTAATTCTTTAATTGTTCATATTAAATCCGACGAACCCACCCCCAGCTGACTAGCCGGTTGGCTGCATCGTAGTTGCAGTTGTTGTTGCAATATTTTCTTATCTCTCTATTTCTCCCATCCTTGATCGTTTTGACAGTTTGAAACAAATTATTATTTTTAATTCGTTTGTTTTATTGTAATTAATTATAATGGGATTCGTATAACCCAATAGTTCGCGGTTTTCAAGTTTATTATTCGTCATCCTAATCGTCTTTTAAATTCGGTTCAAAATATTGCAATAAATTCTGCATCAATATTTTTAACAGAATCATTTTCATCGCCGTCATAGTATGTATGTGATGCAATTTTTTTTGTATTTATTACGACCAGCAGGAACAATAGTGTTGTAAAAATAGCAATCTTCCCGATGATTTTTCAGTTTAATCCAAATCGTAGGCCTAGAATATTTGATCGATCTCTTATCGCCATGTATTCTTGTATGACAGCTATTACAGCAGACGCTTGGAGACCACTGTACATCACGATCGTTCACATCACAGTTAAACTTTGTTAGGCTTTTATGAATTTTATTCCGTAAATGGGACGCCTTTTTTCACTGAAAAACCATAAGCCGCATACAAAACAGAATACGTTATGATCATATTTGCAATTTGTTCGGACTGAACTCATTTTTATACACTTGTTAAAAATTGCACTGAAATTAATTTACTTTTACCCAGTTGAAGATGCAAATTTTCAATTCACATTTAAAAACAGATATGTTTGTGATTATTGCATTCTAAAATGAGAAATAACGGTGATTCTTGAAATATAAACAGTTTATGTAAACATTGTTTATCAGACATATCGCACCCTCAGTACAATAGAGCGATAAGTCAAAAAATGGCATTTCGAGAAAAACGCATCTTTGATTTTCAGAAATAGACTGTAACCTGTAACCTCCAACAACAAATACTTTTTAACGACGTGTTTTTTTTAATTAAATAGAGAAAATACTTAGATTTCAGATTTTATAGACAACATTTATTAAAATCGCTTACGTCACATAAATAATCGACTTTTTATATTTAATTTTTAGAAACAAAACAAAAAATTTATTCAATACAGCGATAAGTCAAAATATCGCTTTTTTATTCAAAGAAAAATTTAATTCAATATACATATGTAGTAATAACTCGAAATAATGATTATTTTATGAAATGTTTTGTGAGATTTGAGTGGGTCGCTAGACATAAAAAGAATTGAAACCGTTTAGGCTCCAGCCCGTCGTCTTTGTACGTTGATTGGGAAATGTATGTACTTCAGGCTCTTCTGTTCTTAAATTTTTGAAAAACTGACGATGAGAAGCTGTTATGGAATTTTGCTGGCACAAATCCATTAAGTCTTTCTTTTTTGAAGTTGGTATTGGAGGTGAACCGTTAAGGTATGCCAATTTTAGGTCAATACATTTGTTTTCATTAGAAACTTTAAAAGATTTGAAGTTCGTGTCCGTAAAAGAAGTTCTCTATTGAGATTTTTTTTCAACTTTAAATTCTTTTATTTCGGCCCATACTACTTTTTCTCCATCTACGTTTTTGGTAAAATTCTTCCCTGTTTTGGCACATAGGTCTTTAAGATCATACACTTCGTTAGTTTGCAGTTGGTGTACTTTATAAAGTGACTTCGTCTTTTTTGCCAACTGTATTATTGGTACAAGTTGATCACACGTGAAAATTGGGCCAGATTTTAAGCACCTAGCTTTGTTCTTCTCAATTAGAGAATGCATATTATCGCCTTCATTCTGTGTATGGCCAACGATCAGAAATTTTTGGGAAATAGATTAAATGTTCGAGATTTGAACTAAGTAGTCGAAGCAAAAAAGACAACAGATATTTGTTTTTGTTTTGCCCAGAGCAATTGTCGGACCAACTTATCAGATGATCTACATCAGAACATTTTTCATCAATGTATATCTTCAGACATGCTGCTATTTCATCCGATCCTCTGTGTGCAATACCTTCGTGCCAAAGAAAACAAAATCCTTCGTTGGAAAAGAATTCAAATATTGTAAAGTTAAAACAAAGCAGCCTCATTTTATAAATCAAAGGATGAGGCGTCACCACAAGGCACTGGTATAACGGCCTGCAAATCCATGCACACGATTTTTATGTTGTTGTTTTATTCACACTTTTTTTTGTCTGCTTCCTTTTCCAGCCGTGATAGCTCTTTTTCGGAAATGTGTTTAAAATGTTCTTCTTGCAAACTTGTTTTCAGAAGTTCAGTTGAATTTTCAAACTGAAAACATTGAACACATTGGTCTTTCTTAGGTTTGAAAAATCTAATGTTGAATCTGCAATTGAAAATTTGCTCGTAAACATGTTGCTTTGCAAATTGAATGCCATCTCTTGTACATTGCTCTTTGTATATTCTGTACATTAAGCTCACATTCAAGCTGCCATCTATGTACTCGCGCTTTGTTTTTTCCCGGAGATAGTGCGATTCTATGGGCTCGAAGCTGTTGATGTGGTCTTTAATACCTTGCTGAAGCTCTGCATATATTGAAAGATGCATTTTATGTGTACCTCGAAGGTCAGGTTGAATGACATTACCCACAAATTTTGATTTAGCTGTCTCGATTGCTTTAGCGGAAATATTTAACGTATTACAAAAGAACTTTTTACACACGCGAATGAGAACTTCCTTTTTCATAAAGTGATAGGAAAGGTTATTTTTTCGTCTCGAACCATCCCTTGTATACCTGTATATTGTGGCTTGATTTCTAGAGTAATGTTGTTGATGAACTCCCTCTGCTTGTTTACATCTCCTAATCCCCAATATTCTTTTAAAATACTTCCTCTTTCGTCGCTGTTGAAATACGTCTTGCACTTGAAGGAACAATTATCTTCGCAAGCGGGTTGGACGGATCTAGCTGGAAAGGATTTTCCTGTTTTTAAGTTTTCGTAGGCTTCTCCCAAATTTCGGTTTGTTTTGGCTATGGTTCGAGTCCAAGTTTTTGGCTTCCGACCACGTTTTCTCGTGAGAAGATTTTCATGGACCTAATGAATATTAATGTTTATTTTAATTCTCAACACAAAAATAAACACACAACTCACTTCTTCTTCATCTTCGACCACTTCAAGCATTTCAGAAGTGTTGGAATCAAGATTTGAACCCACACCAGACTCAGCCACAATTTGAGCCCAAATGTCTTGCTCCACACTTTCTTCACCACATTCAACATCAGGTATACGTTCCAAAGCATTTTCAATCATTTCAGCCCCCAAGTCCTCTTCGCCGACTTCTACCTCAACAATGTGACCTTCAAGCTCAGGTATTACTTCATTACTGATTTCATTATTGGTCGTTATATCAAACGTTGTTTCAACTCCAGGACCGTATTCACTCTATTAAAAAAATTGAGTTCAAGAAGTGGGAAAATAAGAATTGTATTCATGTTACTAGCCACCTCAAGTATTGCCGATCCGAAAGTAATGGTTTCTATTTCGGAAATATTAATGATTTCACCCACGGCATAGTTTTTTTGCTAGTCTTTAATGTTAGAACAATCCTAACGTTGTGGAAAGTGATTTCGGTCAAGAAATTATAAATAGCTGCCAGAAACTTCAATACCATACCTTGCTAACATTTTTTTCTAGTTCTTCTGTTCTGCAATGATGATGTCGAGTTCACACACTTTAAGAACAAACACTTTGTTATTTTCGCCAAAATTTCATGAAAATTTACTAAACACCACTCTTACCTTTTTTAAAATTGCCAAATTACGACGATTATCCATTCTTTCACAGATTATTTTATTAATTTTCAAGAGCACAGACAACAATGAGCTAATTTTCACAAAAACTATTCAGACAAATGAAAAAATCCCGCCAAATTTTGACATGTCACTTTTTTGCATTGAAAAAAAAAATTAAATTTGCTAGTTATCGCCTTGTTGCATTAAAATAACACAACATTCGGATGGAGCTATTTCGGTTTGTATCTATGTTGTAGTAGAACAAATGAAGTTATTTATGTTTGTCTCTTTGTTACATTAGAATGAAAGAGATTTTTTAAGGAGCTATTTCGCAATGTTTCTGTATTGCACTGGAATTTGCGTGCAAAACATAAAAATAAACTTGCTGTTTTTGGATTGTACTTGTATTGCACTGGAGTTGTATAAGTTTTTAGTGAAAAATAGCAGTTATTTTGAAATAGTTCTGTATAGCATTTGAACATTTTAAATATTTTAATTTGTAAGAAAGGCATTTTATTTAATAATAAAATCGTCTATTCAGAAAAGGTAGAATAACTCATCTATTTTTTTGACTGTGACAACACAGACCCCTTAAAAAAGCGTAATTTTATCACCACAATTCCTTATTCTTAACTCAAGTGTCATTTTTGACTTATCGCTCAATTGTACTGAGGGTGCGATATAAGCATCATTTTCTCTCTCTAACATGCTTTCAGACCAATTACATGTCTGCATTTTGTAAAAAAAAAAAATAAAAAGAAAGAATTTTATATCTAGAATTATGGATTTTAAAAAGGATGAACACCCAGGATCTTTTAAAACAAAGAGAACAAATGAATTTTAAAAAAGGATAGATAGATAGATAGATAGATGTTTTTATTAGTATAGATAATACTTTATAAAATATCCAATATTTAATTTACATATAATTTTTATCTCTGTCTTACAAATTGCACACATTCTCTCTTAAGAAATTGAATCTTTTTTCTCTTTTCACATGAGTCGGTAAACTATTGAAGAACGGACATCCTTTAAATAAAAGTGAATTCTGGGTTCCAGCTCTGTTGTACAGTGGTAGTCGAAAGTTGATATCAGCATTGCGGAGATTGAAGCGTTGACTGTTTGAAGATACAAAGAAGAACGTTCAGCTCTATCCTCTGCCTGCAATTCAACCATAGAAGTGTCATCTAACATCATTTGTATTGGTGTAACCCTGTTGCATTTAACGATTATCCTCATTGCCTTATTTTGGAGTAGTTGAAGCCTATTCAAAGAAACATTAGTGCACAAAAATATAAGGGT
Organism: Dasysyrphus tricinctus; assembly: GCA_963921185.1. NCBI lineage: Eukaryota > Metazoa > Arthropoda > Insecta > Diptera > Syrphidae > Dasysyrphus > Dasysyrphus tricinctus. The sequence goes on along the minus strand of OY992530.1, from coordinate 226,689,177 downwards.
AGAGCAATATTCAAAATGTGGCTTGATAATAGTATTATAAATATATTTTAACCGCACACAACATTGAAATTCTTTTTCTAATGCGTTTAAAAAAACCTACTTTTTTAGCAATCTTTTTACAAATATAATCTATATGTTTGTCAAATTTTAGCTTATCATCGGTAACAAAACCCAAATACTTAATTTCGTTAACACGTTCAATGGCATGGTGATTCATACTCAGAGAGTCTCCACAGCTGCCATTTATTACCAAAAACTTTATCTTTTCAACGTTCACTTGAGTTTGTTAACCACCATCCACTCATCCAATCGAGCCAAATCATCTTCCAATAGCGTCTTGATTTCATCTTTTTTGCTTGCTATGCTAGTAACCGTATCGTCAGCGAAGAGTTTTACTTTACCATGTCCAAGCACGCTCTTAATGTCGTTGATATAGATTGCGAACAGAAGTGTTCCAAGAACTGCTCCTTGTGGCACTCCCAAATCCACAATCAAATTTGACGAAGTAGCCTTCCCTATCCTTGTTCTTTGTGTTCTGCCTTCAAGGTAACTGTTGAACCACTGCAATTCTATTCCATAGACTCCATAAGATTTTAATTTTTGCCAGTAGTATTTCCCTACTTATAGTTTCAAAAGCCCGTTTCAGGTCAAGAAAAACAGTCAATATGCTCTTCTTCTTATCCATATCCTCCTTTCATTCTATGAAAGGAGATGGGCCCTAAACGTTCGGTTCCGAAAGAACAAAGGGTTTTTAAAGTGAGTCACGAGTTCCGTAATTTTCGGAATACTACGAGACAAAAACCAAACGATAAAATTGAGTATTTTTACTTTAGCAAACAAAATTACTTACGATCAAAAATTATCTTCACAATTATTTGTTGGGCAACCAATATTCAATTTGTTGGACAACTAGTAATACTTAGCTTATTTCTTTTCCTGCCTTTATCTCCTTCCTAGAAAGTTTATCTCCCTTCCCCCGTTTAAGTTCACTCAATCTACTATTCTTTCACCTTATTTTTTCCTTAAGAATTTCTTCCACTCACAAATTTTGAAAACTATCTTCGCACTAAACTTTCTTTTCTATTTCAACAAATTTTCCTTTCAGCTTTTTTTTCTCTAATTTTTTAAGAACCTCTGGTTCATTTGATAATTGATACACAGTAAAGAAGTGACTTCCAATCTTTTAACCTTGCCTGGATGATTTTTCTTTTTCACCAACCCTAGTTCTTTTAGCCAATGAGTGGTGAAGGTTTTCGGTCACGTCATCATTCAGCTTAACTCGCATAGTCGCTGGAGAGAGTCTAGAGAGAGTCAACCTAGTTGAAAACCAGCGGTCTTTCTTACTCGCCTTTTCACAGCGGCTCATGCACAGTCATCGTAGAATTAGCCGATCGCTGGTGTGGCGAATTCGATGAACGCATCCAGCTAAATATTTATATCAGAAATAAAAGTTTTTCGAAAGCAAAAAGGAAAGTTAGTCTCAACCCGAATGCATTTTTCCCCTCGGAACTAACTAAAAAAAACTAATTTGGAAAATTGGTGGAGGGCTTCAATGACAATCCCGTAGAATTGGTTCTATAAAAACGACGCCAACATAAACAGGATAGATAATTGCTTGCTGAAGCTTATTCGAGGTTACATTGCGAATCAATGTCCTCGACCAACAGCTTAATTTTGGGAGCTTATTACCCTAAGAACGAATACTGCGAAGGTGTGCGTCTAAGCGTTTTATTCCTCCCGATGCATTCCTCTATTTAGACAGTCGAGGGCTGATCCAGTATCTCCGTTCTTTAACTCTCGCATCAAGAAATTTCTCGCATGGAACACGTGAATCAAATCAAACATGAAGTGAATTGGCATTAAAATTGTTTTCTCACATTCGCCTGATTCTGTAACTAGATTTTCTCGACTTGAAACTTTTCGAAATAAAATTTCTGTGAGAGCCTGGAAAAATATGAGTAAAACTATGAGAGTCTGGAAAAATGTGAGTAACTGTTTCTATAACAAAAAAGTCGAGATAATTTCTCGATTTACCTGCTAAAATTACTCGAAAAGAAAAACGTATGTGAGAATGAGAAGTAAATTAAAGTGATTAAAAGAAGAGAAATGGTAAATATTTTGTATTTGTAATTTGTATTATTCCAAAACAAAAACAAGAGAACATTCTTAATCCTTTTGGATTTTGCAAGAGGGTAGTTTGGAAATGTAAATGTGAGCGTTAAAAACAAATATAGAACTACTTATCTATCATTTTCTTCTTTAGTTCCACTTAAGTGAGGTGCGGTTGAGAGCTCTCCTCACTTCAGAAGCAAAATTGAATGAAAGTATTTACGTAATAGACCAGGGGCGAACATAATTATGATTCACTTAATTGAAGTTAGTAATTTTGTCCATTTTGTGCGTCAGAATCGTCAGTTAGTTTCACTGAAGTGAGGTTTACCTAAGATTTTTCATTTTCACTTAAGTTCACTTTAACAATGGTTCAATGTTATCAGTTAAACGAAGTAGAAATAAGTTGCTACGTAGCAGATGCATACAAATAAATTAATGAAGTAGATCTACTACATATGAAGTAAATACCCTTCTTTGATTGCTACTGGAAACAACGGACCGCTAACAGTTTGTATTTGTTTATTGGTTCTTATCAGTAGTAAGGATATTATGAAAATAAGCACACTCCAACGGCGGAGTTTGGGGTCGGTGACAAAAAATCGCTGCAACCCTTTAAAATATCCCTTTCCCTATCTTGCATTACGCAAGCACAAACTTTTATGTGCGTGAAGTTAGCACCGCCATTTTCGATTAAAAAAAAAAAAGGTTGTGCTATAAACTGTAATGTGCCCAACTTGTGCTGCTATGTGCCGTATTTAAAAAAAAAGATCGTACTAAGGGTTTGGTTTTTAGAGGGTACCCATTTTTTTAGCGTGAAGTTAGCACCGCCATTTTTGATTTTCGAAAAAAAAAATTGTGCTGTACTGTGCTCAACTTGTGCTGGCTTGTGCCGTAAATATTTTTGAAAAATTCGCAAATTTGCAAATTTTACGAATCAAATTTTTGCGAAATCTCAAAATTTCGTAAAAACAAAGTTGTGCTGCATTGTGCTCAAAAAATAATACTAAGAACCCAAAAGAAAAAAACAAAACTTCGCATAATTGCATCTATTATGGACAAAACTAAACTTTGCGAAGGGCGGTAGCGTGAAGTTAGCACCGCCATTTTCGATTTTCAAAAAAAAAGTTGTGCTGTATTGTTCTCAACTTGTGCTGGCTTGTGCCGTAAATTAAATATTTCCAAAAAATTCGCAGATTTGCAAATTTTACGAATGAAATTTTTGCGAAATTTAAAAATTTCTTTAAAAAATAGTTGCGCTGCATTGTGCTCAAAAAATGCTACTAAGAACCAAAAAGAAAAAAACGAAAATTCGCATAGTTGCATTTATTATGGCTGAAACTAAACTTTGCGAAGGGCTGTAGCGTGAAGTTAGCACCGCCATTTTCGATTTTCAAAAAAAAAAATTTGCTATATTGTGCTCAACTTGTGCTGCCTTGTGCAGTAAATATTTTTAAGAAATTTGCAAATTTGCAAATTTTACGGATGAAATTTTTTCAAATTTTGCAATTTTGTAAAAAAGTTAAAGTTGTGCTGTTTTCTGCGCTATTTGTAGTGCCATATTCCGAAGAGAAAATAAAAAAATTGCATATTTGTAACTTTTACGGCCAAAAAACAGTTTTGCGAAGCGTGAAGTTAGCACCGCCATTTTCGATTTTCAAAAAAAATAGTTGTGCTGCATTGTGCTAAACTTGTGCTGCCTTGTGTCGTAAATATTTTTAAGAAATTTGCTAATTTTACGGATGAAAATTTGAAATGAGCTTAATTAAGGCCACAGAGGCATTTTTGGTGTTGTGTTTAAATGACGGTGGCATGCTTGTCTCGGCTCAGCTAAGCTCGTCAGACGGGGGAGTTCTTGTCCTTATCGAGACACCTAAAGCTCAATCTCTTAATACATGCCAGTTAATTTAAAAAAATAAAAAAAAAATTTTAAAACATAAGAAGAAGGAAGCTACTTTATTATATCAGACGGACACGGACAGGCCGGTTGTAAAGAAAAAAAGAAGAATGAAAAGACACACACTTACCTATGCCATTACCTTGGTGAAAGAACGGAAAAAGTACAGTGAACAGTCTTTGAATTTTAGATAAAAACTAATCTATTCATTTATCCCTATTCCTATATCTAACCTATACTATAAGATTAAAAATTAACCCCCCTCTAATACTAATAATATAATTAAGACCTAAAATATATTCTCCTTTATCTTTCTCTTCAATTGACTATTTACCTTCATTCCATCATCTCACCAAGATATAGTCCAGTCATCACGTCGTGAAAAAGGGCCTGACCTTGCGCGCAGAGGCACTGGCATTTTTTCGTCTTTTGCGAATATCTCGGCTGCAGTATGTCGCACTGAAAAAAATAAAACGTGGATTTATTTATAATAAGATTATCTATCATATATATTATAAAAAAAATTAATTTGTTTAAACAAATAAAAAAAAAGTTATAGTTAGTAAAAGTAAGTTTTTATTGTTTGAAAATCACTCTTTCGTGATTATTAAGAAAAAAGCTCATTCAACGATGAAGTTTTTATTTTTTACTTTTAAAGTCTTTGTAATTACCTACAATTTAAAAAAAAATCAGCCCTTAACTACTAACACAAGCCGAGAAATAAATTTATGAACATAGGTAAGTCAGCGCACCCACGCAATTTTATGTTTTTAGGTTTTATTTTATATCTCAGCCCCAGTATGTCGCAAAGTTAAAATTAAAAATTTTTATTCTGTATAATAATTCTTTCTATCATCTTGCGTTAAATTCAATTTGTTTAAACAAATAGAAAAAAAGTTACACTTCATTAAAAGGTTTTTTTGTCTTGATTTTATACCTTTTTTCATAACAATTGAGAAAAAAACTGTATTTAACGGTACTTTTTTTTCAGATTTACTTTTTTTGTTGTAGTCCTATAAATTATCTATAAATTAAAAAAAAATTAGTCCATTACGACAAACAAGAGCCAAGTTATTCATGAATTAAAAATGACGCGTCAGTTTACCAACGCATAACAATATTCTTTTTTTTTTTTTGTGAATAGGCTATTGATTATGTCCTAAAAAACAGGTCAATAAGAAAGTAAGACGTTCATGGAATTTTATTGTAACAATCTTCAAAGGGGTCTTTTAAGATGAGAAAACTGCGGAGTGCTATTAAATTAGAGGCTGCATTTTGGAGAAAGGGGTACAAAACCACCCTTTTTGGTTTTTTGCATATAAACGAAAACGAAGCAAAATTTCGAGATAATTCTTTAAACTTTTTTGTAGACAATACAATTTACTATCAAAATGGATTTTTGAAAAAAAAAATTTGAAATTTTAGGTTGGCAAAATTTTTAAAAATTCATTGCCAAAAAATGTGAAAATCGCATTTTTTGTTTTTTTTTTTACGTATTTGCTTATAATTTTCTTACCAGCAGAGATATAGGTATGAGTATTCTTTCATATAAAAGAAAGATAATTAAATTTCCTTTAAATAAATTAAAAAAAGGAACGGTTTGGATAAAAATCGACCGAAGTTTTAAAGCTTTATGAATGACATTTTTGGCTTTTTTGATGGACTTGTTAGATTATACACAAACTGGGTGTAGTAGGGAGTCATGGCCAGTTTAGTCAAAAATAAAACTCAAGTTTCAAATTTTTCGCAGTTTTAGGATTGCCTAGATGGCAAATTTTTTCCAAATTTAAAATAATTGTCAAAATCAACACACTTGACCAACCTTGACAACGGAATTGGTTGCCTACGATTTGACTAACTTGACATTTTATTTAATTAAATAAATTTTATTTCCACAACAACAATCGCTTAGAAATCTAATAAATAAGGCTGTACATAATTAAACATATAGCACCAATGGTGCTTCACCATATACAAGACTATTAAATACCTAAGGGAAATATTTATTTCTGATTTTTAAGTTTTACGTACTGTTTTCTAACAATATTACATTTAAAAATGAATTTATATAAAATAAATAAAACAAAATTGCTTCTTAAAAAAAATTACTTTTCACCTTCAAACCATTTTTTTTTTTTGCAAAAGAAATATGATTTTTATTTACTTTAAGAATGAAAAAAATGTACAATCCGAAAGAACATATTCGGAAAAAACTTTGTTTTTTTTTATAAAAATGGAGGCGCTTTCGACACCTGGCATGATTTTTAGGTTTAAATCTGTTTTCCCGATTTACGCCGATTTCTAGAGTGGCAATCTCCCGATTTCAGAAAATATTTTCTGGCAGCACTGATCTGCAGGAAAATAGGGAACGCAGATGAAATGGTGTGGCATTATGAGGATGATGCCATAGCGAGGAAGGACTCCCACGAAAAGCAACAACATCTTTGCTTTTCAAATTGTAGGGAAGGTTAGGTAGAGTTCAATAGTAATACTGATGGATAAGGTTCTGTTATCAAGTTCTTTGGAGAGGTCAAACAAATAAATTATCAATTTCACTAAAAATACTTTTCTTTATCAATTTAATTTTCAATTTCTTTTTTTTTTGGGAAATGAGATTTTAATTTCCTTGATTGTTCGGTAGATAAATTTCCGTTTGTTATGGCACGATTCTTATTTGATTTGTAAAGAGTAGCAGCAAGATCCCCGACCATTACGGCGAGCTAAGCCGAGCTTACGCCAGCGTGCCAGCTGCTTTCACATGCTCATTACAAGATGCTTCCTAGGCAGAGGAAGGCAACATAAATAACTGCATCTGTTGACCTCCAAGAACTCCTAAGTAAGACTGGAGAAAGTATTGCAGACATTTCTGAAATACAACATGCCACGACTGCTACTTTAATCTGCAAGTGGAGCTTTAACGGAAGTTCTGGGCATAGTCAGTATAAACAACTCTTTACTGATTTTGAAAACATAGACGAATTCCTTTTTCTGACAGCGTTATCCCTTTGAAATTGCTGGAAGATAATACTGGCTATGGAAAAGTCCCCGTTGTTCTTCGGTTGCAGACCATTAAAATTTTTGTGTATGAAATAATGTTAACAAATTGTTCAAGTTGAGGAGTCCAACATGAACGATATTATGGGTCAGTTGAAAAGCTTCAAGCGGAGCGGCGGCGGAGCGGACGCTGAGCGGATGCTGAGTGGAGGCGGAGCGGAGGCGGAGTGGACGCTGAGCGGATGCGCGGAAGACCTCAAAAATCATTTGAAGTTGCTTCCCACAAGACCAAAAAACGTATAAGACCAAGATCGTTAGCTCTCAAACTCCAGTGAAGAGCTTAAGTTTGTAGCAGAACTATCTGGACGTTATTCTGGCGAAAAAAATGAAGGTATAACTCCACAAGAGGCCTTAGCATTGTATTTAGACCTCGATCTCTCAGAAAAAAGTATAATGTTCTACAATCAGTTATTAATGCGTTGCATAAAGATTGTTTTTCCATAGCTTATACAAACTGAGAAAGCTTAAAAAACAGATGCTTCCTAGGCAGAGGAAGGCAACATAAATAACTGTATCTGTTGACCTCCAAGAACTCCTAAGTAAGACTGGAGAAAGTATTGCAGACATTTCTGAAATACAACATGCCACGACTCATTCACGTTTGTGCTCTCATCGTGAACAGTTATACAGCGGAAGAATTTTATTTTATTTTAAAATTAAAATCCACCCTTAGTAATAAAAAAAGGTCAAAAATTCAGGTACACCTGCGGGCTACCTGATTTTATTGCCCACAAGCAAAAATAAAAAAGGGATTATCCCAGCAATTAATTTGAAGATTAATGTGGACTAAGTGTGTTAACAGTGTTTTCTTAAAATAGTGTTGTGCGTGTTTAAATCCGTGTTAATAAAACAGTAAAAATAAAGCAAAAGGTTAATCCAGCAATGGAACCTTTAAGTCCGGATGCGGCAATCGCTTCATTTGAAGCATTAGTTAAGCGGATCGTCAAGGACCTCGGACCTGAATATTGTGCCAGATTAGCAATGTCTTTCAATAGCATTGTCCAGCCCAATAAAGCCATTGAAAACATCGAAACGACAAAGAACAAGGAAACCGAAGCGATGGAAACTGACGACGAGTCTTCAACCGCCAGCATTTTGGAGGAGTCATCCACCGAAGAGGATCTTAGTGAGATCACCAGCTCGGAAGAGGACGCCAGCGATTCTCCCTTACCTGGCCAGAAGAGACCAAGCAAGGCTTCCAAAAAGGAGAATGGAATAAAGCGCATCCAACTTGACAAGATTCCTCAATGAATCCGCCTAAAGCTCCAATGCTTGTCCAAGCTGAAGCCGAAAAGACACTGACACCAGCATCAACATCAGCAGCCACCAAGCCCACCCCAGCCCAGCCTCCAAAGACAACCAAGGACAATACAGTGAACTCAATCAAGGCCTCAGGAATGCCAACAGCATCAACTTCAGTAGCCCCCAAACCCACCCCAGCCCAACCTTCAAAGACAGCCAAGGACAATACCATGAATCCAACGAAGGCCCCAGGAATGCCACCAATTTTCTGCTTTTCCGGGAACATTGCTGAAATCAGCAGGTTCTGCAAAAGCAAGGACTTGAGTGTGACATTCAAAAACCGGAACACAAAGACGACCATAATTACCGCTGGAAACAGAGGAGCCTTTGACACCATCAAAAACTTTCTGAAATCAAGGAAGATCCAATACAACTCCTTCACACCACGGGAGGATAGGAAGAATTTACTTCTACTAAAGGGAATCCATCACTCTTATGCTGCCATCGAAGTTGAGGATGAGCTACGGATAGAAGGACTTCCAGTCATCAAGGTATCCCATTTCAAAGCTAAGAAGGCACAAGGGAAAAGCTACAACAACTTTGTGGTAGAGCTGTCGAAGTCATGTGACATCAACGAAGTCTACACAAAGACGTTAGTCATGAACCAGAGGGTGTACTGGGAGCGCCTAAAGTTCAACGATATCGTCCAGTGCCGAAACTGCCAGCGTTTCGGACACGTTGCCACCAACTGCGGACGCCAGTACGTGTGCGTCAAGTGCAAGGAGGACCACGAGCCTGGACAATGCCAACGGAAGGAGAACACTGGACTGGATGTATGGTGCGCCAATTGCCAAAAAGAAGGTCACCCAGCCAGCTTCATAGGTTGTCCAACCCTCAAAGCAAGACTCACTGAAAGGAACAGGCTGTCAGCAGAAAAAAAGGCACAGCAGGAATTTGCTGTCAAATCAGCATGCTTGGTAACCCGCCCTGCAGTCAGCTTTGCAGCAATGGTGAAAGGCGCTGGATCATCACAGAAACCAGCAAACTTCACGAATCAACAGCAACAACAGAAAACGACACCAGCAAAAGTGATCACATCCCGGACAGCAACACCAAGGAGTAAACCAACCAAACCTACGTCAGCCCCACCAACGAACTTAAACACCGAAGTCCAAAGGATTTTTGGATCCGACCTACTCACAGTCATGGGAAAAGCTCGGAGTGCAGTTCCACCGAACTATGCTCAGCTTAGCGAAGGCGAGAAGTCCGTGGCACTGGCCACCTTCCTGTTCCAAATATGCAATTGAAGAAGCTCCGTATCCTGACGTACAATGTCAATTCATTGTACAGCCTAGAGAAGAGGACGACATTCAACTTGTGGATGAAGAACAACAACCCGGACATTGCACTCATCAGTGAGACCAACGTCACCAGACGCAACAACATTGACATGGTCGGCTTCAAAACCTTTCGGAAGGACAAGGATGAGGGCCGTAGAGGGACGGCTATCTACGTACAGAAGAAGATTTCCCCCAACACCACCGAAACCATCATCTCAGGTCTCACAACTAGCGAAGCCACCGCAATCACCATACAACTGGGAACAGAGACTCTTACTATCATCAGCGTGTACTTCAAATGCAAATCCAGCATGAGAAACATTTACAGAGATCTTCACATTCTCAACAGCATCCTTAGACGAAGCACTTATGGGCTCATCGGTGGTGATTTCAACGCAAGGCATCACCTTTGGCTGGATACTGCTGTCACCAACGAAGGAAAGGCTATTGCTGACTGGCTGGATACCAACAGCGATCAGCACTCATTGGTTGTTATTTCACAACCCAAACCAACCTTCCCCAGAACACCATCAACATTAGATTTCTTCATTTCTTCATCTAATTTTGTTCATATTCTTCCAGAAATCAGCAACTTCACCTGCACAATAGTATCCAGTGACTCGGACCATGAAGCTGTCCAACTAAGCATCAAACTCCACTAACCCATCTTCCTAGTGACAGAACCAGTAGAAAACTACATCAACTACAGGAGACTGGATGTACACAGGCTACAAAGAGACGTTGAAGACACCATAATGCTACCACCCGAAAACAGGAATCTGGACAATATCGAAATTGACACAGCTATTGACTGTCTAGAACTCGCTGTTGCAAACGCATTGGATAACCAAAAGCAGCCCAAGACGTCAAAGGACAGATATCAGCACCTTCCCCAGTATATCCAAAACCTTTATGCCCACAGGCAACGACTTAGGAAACGTCTTCAAAGGATCCACCAGCGAGAACTCAACACAGCTAACAGCAACTACCAGACAGTGTGGAGTGAACTTCAGTGTGTCAACATTATGTTCCGGAATTCCATCCAACACCACAACAACAACCAGTTCCAGAAGAGACTGCAGTCAATCAAACCTGGACCTGACGCCTTCAAGAATATAAACAGACTAATCGGCCAAAAATCACCAATGCCTGAGACGATCATCACCAACAATGGAGAAGCAACAACGATACAGGAAAAAGTTGAAGCCTTCGCTTCCCACTTTGAAGGAAGCTTCATGCCAAGTCCATCAGATAATCCAGTCTTCCTTGGCGAAATTGAGGCATCCATCCAGCAGACAATTATGACCACCTTGGACAGAGCAATGTTTAGCGACACCAATCCTGCAAGTGATCCAGTCGACAGCCCAAACTTGAGCACCCCAGAGGAGATAGCTGAGATAATTCACAATTCCAAGCCAAAGAAGTCAGCTGGACCGGATGGGGTATCCAGCTTTGTTCTAAAAAGGCTTCCACAAATGGTGATGGTGTTTTTAGCCATCATATTCAACAACTGCATCAACAACAGTTACTTTCCCCAGAAGTGGAAAACTGCAAAAATCGTGGCTATTCCCAAGAAAGGTGAAAGGAATATGATCACCAACTACAGGCCGATATCCCTCCTCAGCAATCTAAGTAAGCTATTGGAAGAGCTGATACTCAGGAAGCTGAAGAAGTTCTGCAGTGAAAACAACATCATCCCAGACATGCAGTTCGGCTTCCGGGAAAAACATTCCACCCTGCATCCACTCCTGAAGTTTCATCACGACATCACCACAGCCTTAAACAGCAATCAAGTTACTGTCGGATGCTTCCTGGATGTCGAGAAAGCATTCGACAGTGTATGGATTGAAGCCCTTATTCATAAACTCCACATACTAGGCTTTCCCTTAGCGCTAATCAAAATTATATTTTCTTTTCTTTCTTCCAGGAACTTTTTCGTGCAACTGGAAACCTGCAAGTCGACAGTGAAGAGCATCAGGGCTGGAGTTGCCCAAGGGTCGAAACTTGGACCACTTCCTTATAACATCATGACCTCTGACCAACCAATTTCAAGTGAATGCGAGAACCTTCTCTTTGCTGATGACTCACTTACATATTGCTCATCCAACTCTCCATTGATAGCTGTCAGAGAAGTCGAGGCACATATCCGCAAACTCTTCCAATTTTACATGGGGTATTCGGATCAACTCATCCAAATCGGAGCTTGTCTGCTTCAGAAAACCAGGGGGCAGACGTGGTCGCTCAGCTGGAAGCTGTAGAAACATCACCCTAGCACTCCCAGACGGAACTAGATTAGCAGCCAAACGTAGCGCCAAATACCTAGGCATCAACTTCAACGAGCTGCTGAGATTCAACCCACATTCACGGACTGTCCTCAAAAAAGCCAATTTTGCTTTCCACCGACTCTAACCGCTGATGAAGAAGAAAACTGGGCTAAGCCAACAGACAAAAGTTTTAATCTATAAGCAACTCCTGAGACCAGTCATCAGTTATAGCTTCCCAGTTTGGTTCACCATTTCCAAAACGGCTATGAAGGAACTACAAATATTCGAGAGGAAAATCCTGAGGATCTGCACTGGGCTGTACTTCGATCGTCAACGGCGTAAGCATTTTAAGAACGAGCAACTCTACTATGAGGCTAAGGTAGTCCCCCTGGACAAGTACTTATTACTATCTGCCGAAAAGCTGGTTAGAAACATCGCCAATCACCCTAATCAACTGATGAGAAGGATGACAAACCAACAACGACATCCAGCACCAAGGTACATAAGCGCTATAGAAATCCTGGATATAGCTTCAACAACCAACGATGAAGCAGTACCCTTCTACACTGACCCAGGGTTGGCACATTATCGTGGCTAAACGCCAACTCTACCCCCCCACCCTAAATAAATATACCGCCACTGGACAACCGGGATTGAACAACCCGAGGACGACAAAGTCAAGCCGACTTTTATGTTAAGTTTTTACATATATTATAAATCTAATTTGTATTTTATATTGAATCAATGTATAGCGTTAGGCCCCTTATGTGCCAACAAAATCTTATTATTTGTCAATGTATCTTATAGTTATAAATTATCTTTTAAGCCAATTGTAAATAGAAATGTTCAATAAAACAAAAATTGAAAATTGAATTGAAAATTGTCGGAATTGTGTTGAACGAAGAAGCGAGGCGTAGTTTGATCTCCTGGGCGCCCATTTCTGCGAGATAAATGACAGCAAGGTTTCGTTCAAAAATTCGTAACGTCACAATAATACAGTGCTACGCCCCCACAAATGAAGCGACAGAGGAAGACAAAACCGCGTTCTACACTCATCTTAACTCGGTTTACAGTAGTGTTCCGAGAGCCGACATCATAGTCGTTATGGGAGACCTTAATGCCCAAGTTGGTTCAGACAATTACGGACTGGAACGCGTGATGGGAAGAAATGGCTTGGGGTCACGGAATGAAAATGGTGACTTGCTTGTCGATTTTTGTAACGCGAATCGTCTTGTGATTGGTGGGACTGTATTTAAGCATAAGACGTGCAACAAAATTACCTGGGTGCATCCAGATGGTCAAACCGAAAACCAAATTGATCATATCATGATTCAGCAGCGATGGAGGAAGTCTATGTGTGATGTCCGGAGTATAAGAAATGCCGATGTGGAAAGCGACCACCATTTGGTTCTGATGAGTCTCAAACTACGAACCGCTGCCGTACAAAAACCAGCGCAGGATGCAGCAAGGAGCTCAAAATTCATTACTAATGCCTTAAATGACCCCAACATATGTCAAAACTATGTCACCACCCTTAACGACAGAGCCTCGTCATTAAACGGAATCGAGCATTCAACAATTGATGAGATGTGGGGTGAAATTAAAAGTGTTTTTATGGAGGCTGGATCCGAAACTGTACCCAAGCGAACGAGACGTAGAGACTCTTGGATATCCCAAGACACCTGGGATAAGATCGAACTTCGCAAATCGTTGAAAATCCAAATAAATGCCGAAGCTGATATTCAACGAAAGGCTGACTTGCGAAGAGAGTACCGCATTGCACATAAGATGGTCTATCGTTGTGTGAGACGTGACAAGAGGGTGAGGTTAGGTGGGCTCGGAGATAATGCGGAAATCGCTGCCAGAAGAGGAGATGTCCGGGAATTGTACCAAATAGCCAAAGATGTGATCGGGAAAAAAAGCAACACCAATCATCCTGTAATGGATGTGGATGGCACACTTTTGGTATCAATTGAGGATCATCTTCGTAGATGGAAGGAACATTTTTGTGCCCTGCTAAATGAGGATTCAGTTGAGCAGAGTCCTGAAGTGCCCCAACTAAACGAGATGCGCAGGTCCTATAGGGGTATTGACATCGAACCCCCGTCAGAATCGGAAATCCTTACATCAATAAATCTCCTCAAAAACAACAAGGCAGCTGGACTGGACGGAATACCAGCTGAATTCCTGAAAGTCGATCCCGTAACAGCGGCTAGTATTTTACATCCGTTGATACAAAGCATTTGGGAAAACGAATGCTATCCCAGGGATTGGAAGGATGGTGTGATTGTTAAGTTGCCAAAGAAAGGTGACTTAAAGAATTGCAACAATTTGCGTGGTATCACCGTTTTGTCCGTTTTCCCAAAACTAATGGCAACCATCATTCTCGAGCGAATAAGGGATAGAATCGAGTCTACACTCAAGAGGAATCAAGCTGGCTTCCGCAGTGGTCGATCGTGTGTCGACCATATCAACACCCTGCGTATCGTCCTCGAGCAGTCGATGGAATTTCAATCACCGCTTTACCTCATGTTCGTGGATTTTGAGAAGGCCTTTGATCGAGTTAGCCGAGAACGTATATGGAGATCGTTGCTTGGTAGAGGAATTCCACCAAAAATTGTTGCCATTATTAAAGAGTCCTACAACAACGCAAGGTGTTTTGTTTTGCACAATGGGCAGCTTTCCGACTCCTTCGTAGTGCAACAGGGTGTGAGACAAGGGGATGTTTTATCGCCAATTCTCTTCCTGCTGGCGATGGACGACGTATTGACGGCCAGTGTTGGTACAGCTGAGCGACAGGGCATTCAGTGGAGACCGTTCGAAAGGCTCAGTCATTTGGACTAGGCCGATGACATATGTCTACTGGCAAATAACATCAGTGGGCTGAACGGGATGTGCCAAACGCTGCAAGTGAAGGGAGAGTCGAGTGGTCTAAGAATAAACAGCAAAAAGACAAAAATAATGCTCACAGGCCGCTCCACACAGCAGCGTATTATTCTACAGGAGACGCCAGTTGAAGTAGTGGAACGGTTCAACTACCGTGGCAGTATTGTTTCTGCAAACGGTGGTACGGATCTGGACGTTAAAAGTAGAATGAATAAAGCTCGTGCTGCCTTCGGTACCCTGTCCCCAATTTGGAAATCCAGTCAAATCTCCTTACGCACTAAGTTGAGATTCTTCGAATCCAATGTCAAATCCGTGCTGTTATATGCTTGTGAAACCTGGAAAGTCACGTCTACTATTTCGAAGAAAATGCAGGCTTTTGTGAATCGCTGTCTTCGCCACATACTAAAGATTCGCTGGCCACAAATAATATCAAATGAGGAATTGTGGCGCAGGACAAGACAAGAGCGGCTGGACGTCGACATAAGAAAGCGTAAATGGCGTTGGATTGGTCACACACTGAGGAAACCAAACGATGAAATTGCAAACCAGTCCTTTGAATGGAATCCTCAGGGTGCACGGCGGGTTGGAAGACCAAGAACAACATGGAAATCAACTGTCTTAGCGGAAGCAGAATCCCAGAGAAAGACGTGGCCACAGCTAAAGTACCTTGTAGCAGACCGTGAAGGATTGAGACGTTTTGTTGACGCCCTATGCCCCAGTCGGGGTTACAGGACACGATGATGATGAATTAACCTTTAATTGGGGTTAAGAAAAGGTTTTACATAGATTTTTTTTTTATATAATGTTTTATTCTGGCCTATGGTCATAATAATTACTACACCTCAAAGTGTTCAACGAAAAATCATTATCTCGTTTTCGTCTGAGCGTTCTTGAATTTTTCACGGCCCTGGGCTTCTGTGCCTTGTATGCCTGTCTAATGCTTCGCTACCCGTTTATATTAACAATCCTAGTTTTTTTTTTAAACACGTTTTCGTCGTCTTCGGAAGATTTGGTTCGGGTTCGTCAGCGGAGTAATCGCTCTCTATCTCCGGGATTAAAACTCGAGCTTCTACGATGTTGAAATTCACTACGAGGAACATATTTATCACCAGAATCGGAAGCTGGACTTACATCATTCGAAAACTATTGCCGCAGGTTTATCATTAATTAGTTTATAGTTACCATAAAAACTCTTTGACTTTCTTCTACAAGTTGGAACATATTTTCACAAAATTCACTCAGTTAAGTCACTAATGCATATAAGGTCATAATATGGGCTTTATAAAAAGCCTACAATGCATGAAAGACCATATATAGTCTCAAAGAAAAAGCCCCAAAAAAAGCCATAAATAATTAAATAAACAAGAAATAAAGCTTATAAACATAAAAAAGAAATTTAAATACATAACAAAACAATTTTGTATTTGATGGAACTTATCTTTTTATTATAAAAAAATGTATTCAAAGATCGAACTTTTTTTCATTTAGCTGCACTTGGCAAGTGCCCTTTGAACAATGAGCTTATTTGGGAATGACGACTCTTTTCCAAAAAAACAAAATCCGGTGGATTATAGTAAAATAGACATAGTTTCATTCAATAGTGCATTTTTGTTGCACTCGTTAAATAATAATGGAAATAAATGATAATGAATTTGGTGAACCATATATGGGTTTGTATCAGCGTTGCCGGAAATATTTTTTTGAAAGTGCCATTGCCAACGATAGAAAGTGCCATTTTAGGCAAATGAGTGCCACCTACAAATTTTTGATGCAAATTAAATTTTTGAAACAAAACATTTACGGCCATAATTATTCTCTCTGGACCATTAAATCCAGATTTATGAAAACATTTAATCTTATTCGTTTAAAAAAATGCATTAAATCCAATGGGTTTCTTTCTTTATTTATTTAATAATTTCACTCATCTCTTTATTTCTGGGAGCGAACAAAAATCATACAAACTTGAAAAAAAGTGAATAATGTTGAAATTGAGTTTAACTCCGGATGGCAGTTTAAATAAAATATGTAGGCTTAATCGAGATTGGATTAAAAATTTGGATTGAAGTGAGGATTTATCGAGTGAATAATATGGGATTGGATTTGGTTTTCAGATTTGAATTATTTTAAATCTAGATGTAAGTTTTGACCTGAATTAATCGGGTGAATAATAAATATAATAATGGCATAAGTGATGTAAGTGTTGGTTTATAAACATTCTAAGAAATATTTGTTGTTTGAATATTTTATTTTACAACACCTTCATCAAAGTGCCATATGAAGTCTTTGAGTGCCACGGTGCCATTTAAATGAAAAGGTGCCATAAGTGCACGATCCTACCATATCGGCAACGCTGGTTTGTATGCTTACTTACTTACTTAAGGTGGCGCTACAGTCCGGGGTGGACCAGGGCCTCAACCAACAAGCTTCTTCCAGCCGGCTCGGTTTCTAGCTAGCTGTCTCCAGTTTCGCACGCCAAGTTGGTTGAAGTCCTCTTCCACTTGCGTGCGCCACCTTTTACGCTGTCCACCTCTACTGCGTTGTCCCACGGGGTTGGATTCAAAGACTTTCCGGGCCGGAGCATTGGTGTCCATTCGCTCTAGATGACCCAGCCATCTCAGTCGTTGGCTTTTCACTTTTGTGGCAAGGTCGGTGTCGCTGTACAGCCCATACAGTTCGTTGTTGTATCTTCTTCTCCATTCCCCATCTATGCAGACGGGACCAAAAATCACCCGGAGAATTTTCCTCTCAAAACAGCCTAACGCGTTCTCATCCACTGTTAGCAGTGTCCATGCCTCTGCACCATACATCAGGACCGGGATGATAAGCGTCTTATACAGGGACAGTTTAGTTGCTCGAGAGAGGGCTTTGCTTCTCAATTGCCTTCTTAGCCCAAAGAAACAGCGATTGGCAAGAGTAATTCTTCGTTTGATCTCAGCGCTGGTGTCGTTCGCTGAGTTTATAGCGGATCCTAGGTAGACAAAGTCTCTGACTACCTCAAAATTATAGCTGTCTATAGTGACGTTCTGTCCGAGACGTCGGTGTTGGGTGTCCTTTCTTGTGGACAGCATATATTTTGTTTTGTTTTCATTCACCGTTAAACCCATCTTCTTGGCTTCCTTCTCAATGCTCACAAAAGCACCACTGACATCACGCTTTGTTCGTCCGATTATGTCAATGTCGTCAGCGTAAGCGAGTAATTGGACGGACTTTTGAAAGATTGTGCCTCTGGTGTTGACGTGAGAGTTTTGCACTATTCTTTCAAGAACGATGTTGAAGAAGTCGCATGACAGCGCGTCGCCTTGCCTAAAACCTTTTTTGACATCAAAGGTGTCGGTGAGGTCTTTGCCGACCTTGATGGAGCAGCGTGCATTCTCCATCGTCATCCTACACAAACGGACGAGTTTGGCAGGGATGCCAAAACTAGACATTGCTCTATATAGCTCGTCTCTATAGATGCTGTCATACGCGGCCTTGAAATCGATAAAAAGGTGGTGGGTATCGATTTGGAACTCCTGGGTTTTCTCCAAGATCTGCCGTAGTGCGAATATTTGGTCGATGGTGGACTTCCCTGGCCTAAAGCCACACTGATATGGACCTATCAGGTTGTTGACGAATGGCTTCAGGCGTTCACAAAGTACGGCAGAGAAGATCTTGTAGGCGATATTAAGAAGACTGATGCCTCTGTAGTTGGTGCAGTCCAGAGGATCGCCTTTCTTGAGGATCGGGCAAACAATACTGAGGTTCCATTCATCGGGCATGCTTTCTTCCGACCATATTTTACAGATGAGCTGGTGCATACTCCTAACCAATTCATCGCCAGCCGCTTTGAATAGCTCAGCCGCAAGGCCATCAGCTCCAGCAGCTTTATTGGACTTAAGTTTAGATATGGCTATCCTCACTTCGTCAAGATCGGGTGGACGGAATTGTTGGCCTACGTCGGCCAGGTTGAATGGTGCAATTTGCATGGTAGCGGAATTCGGTTCGTCATCGCCGTTATACAATTTGCAGAAATGATTTTTCCATATCCTCAGCACCGACTGCGTTTCCACCACGATGTTCCCCTGATCGTCCTTGCAGGCTTCGGTTCGGGGTTTGTAACCTTGGGAGGTTCTTTTTACTTTTTGGTAAAACTTCCGAACTTCATTCCTGCAGTGGCATCCCTCTAATTCTTCGATCGCGCGCTTCTCATGCTCTTTCTTTTTCTTTCTGAGAAGCTTGTGTTCCTCTTTCCTCTTCTGCTCGTAGAGCTCGCGAGCAGCTCTGGTCCTTCTATGCAGCGCCGCTTTGTATGCCTGTTGTTTGGCTGCATGTACTTGCCGGCATTCCTCGTCGAACCAGGGGTTTCGCTGTGGTGGTCGTGCGAAGCCCAGCACGTCAGAGGCGGCATCTCTGATGGCTTCCTGGCAGTTTTTCCACTGGTTCTCGATGTTTGCAGTTGGCGGCAAAGGACTAGTTAAGAGAGCGCGAGAGACTCGATCGGAAAATGACCTGGCGATTTCTTGCGACTGTAGCCGTCCGACGTTGAACTTCCTGACAGTATTTCCCTGTTTTGGCTTTGGTCTGGATATCCGTAGCATTACCTTTGCTACAACGAGGTAGTGGTCCGAGTCAACGTTGGCTCCTCGGAACGTTCGGACATCCTTGATACTGGAGGAGTGCCTTGCGTCGATCGCAATGTGGTCAATTTGATTGCCGGTTGATTGACCAGGAATTCGCCATGTCCCCTTATGAATATCGAGATGCGGGAACTGCGTACTAGCTACCACAACGTTTCGCCCCGCAGCAAAGTCGATTAGCCTGAGTCCGTTATCGGAGGTGGTGTCGTGCAGGCTGTATCTTCCGATTGTGCCACCAAAGACGTCTTCTCTTCCTAGTTTGGCATTAAAATCACCCAAGACAATTTTAATGTCATAGCTAGGGCATTGCTCATATGTCTTGTCCAGGAGCTCGTAGAACTCGTCCTTGGTGTCGTCATCTTTCTCCTCTGTGGGGGCATGCGCGCATATCAGGCTGATGTTGGCGAATTTAGCCTTGATGCGAATTGTCGTGAGGCGCTCGTTCACATAATTGAAACTCAAGACCTCTTGCCTCAGTCTGCCTCTAACAACAAATCCACATCCAAAAAGACGCTGCCCTTGTGGTCGGTAACAGTCACCGTAGTAATTAAGAATAATTATTTAAAAGAAAACAAAAAGAAAAATTATTAATAGTTAAAAACTATCAATAATAATTCCAAAATATATTCTTTTTGTGGAGTTTCATGAATAAAATTCAATAATAAAGGTTATTGTGGCCTTTACTCCAATGAGTGCGTTTCGCCCAGGCATGGTGGTGGGCTCATCAGTTAGATGCCACCATACCCAATCTAAGACGCAATGTTTTTGTCGATGGTTACCGACATGTGCATATAACACTCAGTGAAAGAACTCACTGAGAATTATATACGTGTCTAAGGAACTTTGGTTAAAGTTATGCACTTAGACTTGTTGTTGTTATACCCGTGGCCAGGCGAAGTTAATTAAGAATAATTATTTAAAAGAAAACAAAAAGAAAAATTATTAATAGTTAAAAACTATCAATAATAATTCCAAAATATATTCTTTTTGTGGAGTTTCATGAATAAAATTCAATAATAAAGGTTATTGTGGCCTTTACTCCAATGAGTGCGTTTCGCCCAGGCATGGTGGTGGGCTCATCAGTTAGATGCCACCATACCCAATCTAAGACGCAATGTTTTTGTCGATGGTTACCGACATGTGCATATAACACTCAGTGAAAGAACTCACTGAGAATTATATACGTGTCTAAGGAACTTTGGTTAAAGTTATGCACTTAGACTTGTTGTTGTTATACCCGTGGCCAGGCGAAGTTAATTAAGAATAATTATTTAAAAGAAAACAAAAAGAAAAATTATTAATAGTTAAAAACTATCAATAATAATTCCAAAATATATTCTTTTTGTGGAGTTTCATGAATAAAATTCAATAATAAAGGTTATTGTGGCCTTTACTCCAATGAGTGCGTTTCGCCCAGGCATGGTGGTGGGCTCATCAGTTAGATGCCACCATACCCAATCTAAGACGCAATGTTTTTGTCGATGGTTACCGACATGTGCATATAACACTCAGTGAAAGAACTCACTGAGAATTATATACGTGTCTAAGGAACTTTGGTTAAAGTTATGCACTTAGACTTGTTGTTGTTATACCCGTGGCCAGGCGAAGTTAATTAAGAATAATTATTTAAAAGAAAACAAAAAGAAAAATTATTAATAGTTAAAAACTATCAATAATAATTCCAAAATATATTCTTTTTGTGGAGTTTCATGAATAAAATTCAATAATAAAGGTTATTGTGGCCTTTACTCCAATGAGTGCGTTTCGCCCAGGCATGGTGGTGGGCTCATCAGTTAGATGCCACCATACCCAATCTAAGACGCAATGTTTTTGTCGATGGTTACCGACATGTGCATATAACACTCAGTGAAAGAACTCACTGAGAATTATATACGTGTCTAAGGAACTTTGGTTAAAGTTATGCACTTAGACTTGTTGTTGTTATACCCGTGGCCAGGCGAAGTTAATTAAGAATAATTATTTAAAAGAAAACAAAAAGAAAAATTATTAATAGTTAAAAACTATCAATAATAATTCCAAAATATATTCTTTTTGTGGAGTTTCATGAATAAAATTCAATAATAAAGGTTATTGTGGCCTTTACTCCAATGAGTGCGTTTCGCCCAGGCATGGTGGTGGGCTCATCAGTTAGATGCCACCATACCCAATCTAAGACGCAATGTTTTTGTCGATGGTTACCGACATGTGCATATAACACTCAGTGAAAGAACTCACTGAGAATTATATACGTGTCTAAGGAACTTTGGTTAAAGTTATGCACTTAGACTTGTTGTTGTTATACCCGTGGCCAGGCGAAGTTAATTAAGAATAATTATTTAAAAGAAAACAAAAAGAAAAATTATTAATAGTTAAAAACTATCAATAATAATTCCAAAATATATTCTTTTTGTGGAGTTTCATGAATAAAATTCAATAATAAAGGTTATTGTGGCCTTTACTCCAATGAGTGCGTTTCGCCCAGGCATGGTGGTGGGCTTATCAGTTAGATGCCACCATACCCAATCTAAGACGCAATGTTTTTGTCGATGGTTACCGACATGTGCATATAACACTCAGTGAAAGAACTCACTGAGAATTATATACGTGTCTAAGGAACTTTGGTTAAAGTTATGCACTTAGACTTGTTGTTGTTATACCCGTGGCCAGGCGAAGTTAATTAAGAATAATTATTTAAAAGAAAACAAAAAGAAAAATTATTAATAGTTAAAAACTATCAATAATAATTCCAAAATATATTCTTTTTGTGGAGTTTCATGAATAAAATTCAATAATAAAGGTTATTGTGGCCTTTACTCCAATGAGTGCGTTTCGCCCAGGCATGGTGGTGGGCTCATCAGTTAGATGCCACCATACCCAATCTAAGACGCAATGTTTTTGTCGATGGTTACCGACATGTGCATATAACACTCAGTGAAAGAACTCACTGAGAATTATATACGTGTCTAAGGAACTTTGGTTAAAGTTATGCACTTAGACTTGTTGTTGTTATACCCGTGGCCAGGCGAAGTTAATTAAGAATAATTATTTAAAAGAAAACAAAAAGAAAAATTATTAATAGTTAAAAACTATCAATAATAATTCCAAAATATATTCTTTTTGTGGAGTTTCATGAATAAAATTCAATAATAAAGGTTATTGTGGCCTTTACTCCAATGAGTGCGTTTCGCCCAGGCATGGTGGTGGGCTCATCAGTTAGATGCCACCATACCCAATCTAAGACGCAATGTTTTTGTCGATGGTTACCGACATGTGCATATAACACTCAGTGAAAGAACTCACTGAGAATTATATATGCCACAATAACCTTTATTATTGAATTTTATTCATGAAACTCCACAAAAAGAATATATTTTGGAATTATTATTGATAGTTTTTAACTATTAATAATTTTTCTTTTTGTTTTCTTTTAAATAATTATTCTTAATTAACTTCGCCTGGCCACGGGTATAACAACAACAAGTCTAAGTGCATAACTTTAACCAAAGTTCCTTAGACACGTATATAATTCTCAGTGAGTTCTTTCACTGAGTGTTATATGCACATGTCGGTAACCATCGACAAAAACATTGCGTCTTAGATTGGGTATGGTGGCATCTAACTGATAAGCCCACCACCATGCCTGGGCGAAACGCACTCATTGGAGTAAAGGCCACAATAACCTTTATTATTGAATTTTATTCATGAAACTCCACAAAAAGAATATATTTTGGAATTATTATTGATAGTTTTTAACTATTAATAATTTTTCTTTTTGTTTTCTTTTAAATAATTATTCTTAATTAACTTCGCCTGGCCACGGGTATAACAACAACAAGTCTAAGTGCATAACTTTAACCAAAGTTCCTTAGACACGTATATAATTCTCAGTGAGTTCTTTCACTGAGTGTTATATGCACATGTCGGTAACCATCGACAAAAACATTGCGTCTTAGATTGGGTATGGTGGCATCTAACTGATGAGCCCACCACCATGCCTGGGCGAAACGCACTCATTGGAGTAAAGGCCACAATAACCTTTATTATTGAATTTTATTCATGAAACTCCACAAAAAGAATATATTTTGGAATTATTATTGATAGTTTTTAACTATTAATAATTTTTCTTTTTGTTTTCTTTTAAATAATTATTCTTAATTAACTTCGCCTGGCCACGGGTATAACAACAACAAGTCTAAGTGCATAACTTTAACCAAAGTTCCTTAGACACGTATATAATTCTCAGTGAGTTCTTTCACTGAGTGTTATATGCACATGTCGGTAACCATCGACAAAAACATTGCGTCTTAGATTGGGTATGGTGGCATCTAACTGATGAGCCCACCACCATGCCTGGGCGAAACGCACTCATTGGAGTAAAGGCCACAATAACCTTTATTATTGAATTTTATTCATGAAACTCCACAAAAAGAATATATTTTGGAATTATTATTGATAGTTTTTAACTATTAATAATTTTTCTTTTTGTTTTCTTTTAAATAATTATTCTTAATTAACTTCGCCTGGCCACGGGTATAACAACAACAAGTCTAAGTGCATAACTTTAACCAAAGTTCCTTAGACACGTATATAATTCTCAGTGAGTTCTTTCACTGAGTGTTATATGCACATGTCGGTAACCATCGACAAAAACATTGCGTCTTAGATTGGGTATGGTGGCATCTAACTGATGAGCCCACCACCATGCCTGGGCGAAACGCACTCATTGGAGTAAAGGCCACAATAACCTTTATTATTGAATTTTATTCATGAAACTCCACAAAAAGAATATATTTTGGAATTATTATTGATAGTTTTTAACTATTAATAATTTTTCTTTTTGTTTTCTTTTAAATAATTATTCTTAATTAACTTCGCCTGGCCACGGGTATAACAACAACAAGTCTAAGTGCATAACTTTAACCAAAGTTCCTTAGACACGTATATAATTCTCAGTGAGTTCTTTCACTGAGTGTTATATGCACATGTCGGTAACCATCGACAAAAACATTGCGTCTTAGATTGGGTATGGTGGCATCTAACTGATGAGCCCACCACCATGCCTGGGCGAAACGCACTCATTGGAGTAAAGGCCACAATAACCTTTATTATTGAATTTTATTCATGAAACTCCACAAAAAGAATATATTTTGGAATTATTATTGATAGTTTTTAACTATTAATAATTTTTCTTTTTGTTTTCTTTTAAATAATTATTCTTAATTAACTTCGCCTGGCCACGGGTATAACAACAACAAGTCTAAGTGCATAACTTTAACCAAAGTTCCTTAGACACGTATATAATTCTCAGTGAGTTCTTTCACTGAGTGTTATATGCACATGTCGGTAACCATCGACAAAAACATTGCGTCTTAGATTGGGTATGGTGGCATCTAACTGATGAGCCCACCACCATGCCTGGGCGAAACGCACTCATTGGAGTAAAGGCCACAATAACCTTTATTATTGAATTTTATTCATGAAACTCCACAAAAAGAATATATTTTGGAATTATTATTGATAGTTTTTAACTATTAATAATTTTTCTTTTTGTTTTCTTTTAAATAATTATTCTTAATTAACTTCGCCTGGCCACGGGTATAACAACAACAAGTCTAAGTGCATAACTTTAACCAAAGTTCCTTAGACACGTATATAATTCTCAGTGAGTTCTTTCACTGAGTGTTATATGCACATGTCGGTAACCATCGACAAAAACATTGCGTCTTAGATTGGGTATGGTGGCAGTCACCGTAGTATACATCGCAGTCTTTCAGTTTTCTTTTGCCCGGCCCATCCCATCGCACTTCTTGGATGGCGGTGATGTCTGCTTTGTAGCAGTCTAGGGCCTCCGCTAAATGTTCGGCTGCACGTGGTCTATAGAGAGACAGAACATTCCACGTGCAGATCCGAAGTTCGTTGTCCTTATTTCGTTTGCTAGGTTCGTCAACAGTAAATCCGTCCGTATCCGAGGCTTGTTGATGCTTCGCAACTAAAATAGCTTTACGTGGCCGGGAAGTCACCCCGACGGCACGACCCCCAACCTGGAGGACCAGACCCTATATATATAACTCCAAGGGCGGGGAGCCGGATTAACCGCTCCTTATAGGCCTGAGCTCCGAATATGTCGTAGTAGCCCGTATAAGGTGTTCACTAAGTAGTTCAGCCTAACTGGAACTGTAGACGCCACCGTTGATTCCATCTTGAGAATTCTTCCGCTGCCGCCTGGATGAAGGAGAAGTGCCTTAGTGGGAACACTCCTCCCCCCCCTCTCTCGTTTGCTGCCCCCTAAAACCGTCCACAGGGATTGGAACCCCATCTTCAGTTAAAGGTACTAGGCACCCGATGTTCACCGCGGGGAGGTGAGAGTAGGAGTTGATAGACAGAGGTTCGCTTTGAAACAAAGCTTGTGGACGCTTGTGTCCTCTTGAATGCACATGTCTACCCTTTGAACATCGCTGGTTTGTATGCGGTAGAGGGTTAAATTCTTTAAAGTTAACACTTTTTCTTTGTACTTGTATTCTGCCTTCTGGAACTTTCAGAGGTCCGTTCTCCTCCTATATATCTAGATCTAGATCTAGATCCCCTTATTTCTTTGATACCAAGTCCTTAGTTACAGATTTCCCTGCTATCCCCGTACAATCTCCTGTACCAGATGGTAAAGACAGGGCTTCTGAATCCTTAACGGAGGCAGAGGCACTTAATGTGTCTACTCTGATACTTGTAGTTTCTAGAATCACAAATAAGTACCTAAACGAATAGAGATAGAATTTCCCAAATTAGGTCATCATCGTCTATTCCTGTTAAAAGCTACATACCTCTGCGTTTTTAATATAAATATTTGATTATACTTTTTATATTTAATGGGGCTTCTCGTCACTCCCAATATATGGACACTTCACTTTTGATTCCCTTTCGAGGAACTCTTCAGTTTTCAGTTTAGTTTGAATGTTTTTGAAACTTTGAGATTTAACTTTAATAAATTTTACTATCACGTTTGTAATTTATACTTTCAGTTAAAATATAAGTTTCTTTTAATCACTTGAATTATAACTTTTTCAGAGAGATTCACTTGAAGTGTCTGACATTCACAGGTCATATGACACCTTTTTCCTATAACGACTATTACAAAGACCCCTATTACGTAGCTTGAATTCTTTGTTTTCAAAGTATATAAATCCATAACTGCTAGATAGTTGGATCCTACCTATCAGTTAACCTTTTAAATACCTGTCCTCTTCACTCCTCTAAATATTCGGAGTGATGCTGAGTAGTGATATTACTAACGACGTTTAACTAACATTGTACTATACATTATATAATTTATTGCTACCTTACATCTAATATCACAGTATCTACATGGCACAATTTTATCCTAATGCATATGACTAATTTATTAACATAATTATTGCAACTACCCTTTTTTATTATTTATTTCAAAAATATAACTGACATTAAATTTCTTACTTCCTGCGAATTTTATGTTCTCCTATAAAAAAAAGTCTATTACAAAGAATATCGATAGTACATCGGCAATACCTATTCTTTAATAATTTAAATTCACCGCAAAAAAAAATATGGCCGTCGCAGAGAAGTCAGTCTTATCTCTTCTTACTCTTCACTCTCGTTATAGAGTGAGATAAGTCTATTAATTTTCTTATGTCAAAATTAATTGCAATACAAATGTGTAAAAGAAATTAAACGTGGCGGACATTGGACAACTTTTGGTAAGTACTTTATTTTTTGTTTGTTAATAAATATTATAATGAATATTAAACCTCTTTTTCTTCATATTTACAGGTGATATATCCAGTAAACAAAAGGAAGAATGAAAAAGGTAGGTAGAAACTGTGGGTGTATCGTTTCAATGATGTAAACGGCGGCGTTAGGAAATAACGCCCAAGGAAATAGCGCCCAAATCGATTTGGAAACATCGCCAAAAAAAAATTTTATCACCCAAAAGCAAAGAAGAAATTGGAAATATTGCCCAAAACAACTTTGAACCAAAAAAATAAAATGGAAATATCGCCCAAATATTTTGCATGTAAATTGTTTTTGTAGAATTTTGGCAATATTTCCTCAATTTTGGGTGGTATTTCCAAACTTTATTTCAATGAATAGCGGCCATTCCAAAGTAACGGAGAAGACAATCGGACGCTTGTAGGAAAGTTTTTCTTGTTAAGAAATTAATATTTTTTTATGAAACTCAGTGGTTTTTAAGAATTCATCACAAAGTACACGACACAGAAGTTTCACCAAAAAATTATGAAATTTAGTAACTTTATTCAAAAAAATAGACGGTAACGGAGAAGACACGTACGATTTAGAGATTTCCGACCATTGCCTTGAAGTTAAAAATTCTGCGCCGTCCATTAAGATATGAAGTTGATTTTTTTTGCACACTTTCATAATACCAACATTTATCAAAAACCAGCCTTGGTTTAATGCCAAGTTTCATTTTACTAACAGAAAAAAATATGAAAGATGGTAACGGAGAAGACAGCTAATGGTAACGGAGAAGACACGTACGATTAAAGATTTCTTTTTTGTTCAGTTATATTGAAATTCGTATTTTTAAATTATTCTCATCAATGATAAAAGTGATTCAGGCAATTGAAAAAATGTGTGTAAAATTTCATTGAAATCGGTTAACGTTAACACGTGCTAGCGAGCACTTGAAATTTTTCATTCAAAACACATGGGGTTTTCACATTTTTTACTCAAAATATCAGCAAAATTGTAAAAGTTTATAGAAAATCTTTAAACTTGGCATATAAATTAACTACTGTTAGGAGTATCAAAAAAAAAATATTTTCAATAGTTTTGCATAATATTAACCCCATCAAAAAATTTAATTAGAAATCATTGTGTTTGTGTATTTGTTGCTATTTTTAATGGAGTAACTGTTGTTTACAAAAATAAAAAAAAATATATTTGTATACTCCTTATGGTATTTAGTATATGTGCCAAGTTTAAAGTTTTTCCATCAACGTTTACACTTTTGCGGGCTCTTTGAGTAAAAGACTATCAAAACACCATGTTTTTTATTTGAAAAACTTCAAGTGCTCGCTAGCACGTGTAAACGTCAACCGATTTCAATGAAATTTAACACATATTTTATTTTAGTTACCTTGATCCATTTTAAGCAAGGGGATCAAAGAAATTCAGACTTTACAAAAAAAAAAGCCTGTGAGTCGTTGAAATTTGGATGAGAAAGTGCAATTTTGTCTTCTCCGTTACCCTGTTTTAGACAGTAAGATATGATTTAAAAATCTATAAAAAATCCACCATCATCCTTTTTCAAGTCTTGCTTTGTATGCGGAATAATTTTACAAACACTAATATAGTTCACTATTTATACCAACTTTAGTAATTTTTCGGTAACGGAGGAGACATGAAATGTTCAGTCATTTTGAGGCGTAATACTATTTTTACAGCACTCCTATCAGAAAAATAGTTCCGAATTTAAGTAGTGTATTGAAAACACTTATAAAAACCTAACTGCACATCTGCATTTGCATCACAATTTATGGAGAACTGATAGCGGCAAAAATGCCGAAAAATGCCCAGATACGAAAGATAAAGTATGAGCTTTTTTGATCACTTGCCTATTTTACAACAACAAGTAAAATTTTATATTTACAATTTTTTTTCCTTAACTCTAATATATATTGTAAATATTGGCATATTTAAATATATTTTTTTCCTTAATCTGAAATTGAGTTGCTTGGTTTCGAAATTTTTGGAATGGCCGATAGGTAAAGTTTTTAGAAATTTTTGTGATGGTAATACAATTTGTTTAAGATCCCAAAATGATACAGTTACAATTATTGTTGGATATAAATGCAAAAGAAACTTTGCATACACCCAACCTCGCACCCACCCCAAATCCTATAACGAGCCCAAGCAGGGGGGTTGCAGGGGGCAGCATGCCTCCCCCCATAGATACATACCTCACTGTTTATTCGTGAATTCGTATCTACATTTCACCCACTGTTTATTCGCAAATTTTTAATTTTCACAAACCAAATAAAGGAGAGGATTTATTAGGTTTGTGAAATGTAGATACAAATTCACGAATAAACAGTGAGGTATGTATGGGGGGGCATGCTGCCTCCCTGCAACCCCCCTGCTTGCGTTGGTTATAGGATTTGGGGTGGGTGCGAGGTTGAATGTATGCAAAGTTTCTTAAAGAATCGCCCCGATTGCATTTGGCCGATATTTCCTTATATTGCAGTTGTTTTTGGCATTGTTTCTTATTTTGGGCTTTATTTCCCATTTTGCTATTTTAATTTATCAATTTGGGCATTGTTTCATTTTATGATGGAAAGCAAAATTAGGAAATATCACCCAAAATGAGAAAAAAATTTACAACAACAATTTGTTCAGTGTTTTTTTGGGCGTTATTTCCACATCGATTTGGGCGCGTTTTCCTTGGGCGTTATTTCCTAACGCCCCTTGGCTGATTTATTTCAGTAGTATATAGAATTTGTATTATAAAACCTTCTTATAAAGAAACCATGCCTGGCCCCTGGCAAAAAAACTTCCAGCTTAATGATTAGGAATTCTAATCTTGTTGGATATAGCTTACAGTGGATTTTCGTTGAAAAATTCATATAAGTTGAACTGAACTTAAAACAAATTGCGTATGACAAAGCCCTCACTGAGGAGTTTAAGTGAGTAAGCTGAACGAAACGCCAATTTGTAGGACTAAAGGCCATAAAAAGCTATTTTGAATGAAAAAAGGATATTGAACTGGCTTTGAAACTTTGTACATATCCCTCTTAGACCCGTTTGCTGATACGAAACTTAAGCGTTTGTGTTCTACTTAAAAAGCTTATGTTCTACTTTGTCCTCTGCGTAAACTGCCAAATCACTGTTTATGTTCTACTTAAATATTTATGTTTTGAATCAGCAAATGGGCCTTAGAATAATACAAAATTAGCATAACCAAAAACTATAATATTGAAATAAATTTAATTTTTTTAAATTTGTGCTTATACGTAGGTACTCACATGGAATTCATAACTATATTGGTAATGTCATTCTTTTAACTGAATGAATATGACGATATCCATAAGAGATGCGGTTTTTTTGTATGAGATTGCTGAGACGTAATATTTCTGGACTCATTTCATCTTTGTTTTTGGGACGCAAAAACTATTTGCCACCTCTAAACATTGGTGAATGGTTAATGTTCCCCATGCTGCCGACATTCTGAGGCATTTGGAATGCTAATACCCGCTGCGAGTTTTTCAGTAGACGTTCACGATTTCGTCGCGTGCCATTGTTCGACAAACAGTTTGGCCACGACGAATATGAGCTGGTGATGTTGGTCGTGATGGTGGTGGTGATGATGTTGGTCGTGGTGGTGGTGTTGGTTGTGGGTGTGGTGGTGGTGGTGGAAGTAGTGGTGGTTGTGGTGTGGTTGAATCGGGATCAACGACAATTTGCAAGGAATCGGTCACTGTTCGAATATTTTTGAGAGAAGTCACCACTCTCAAAGTGTTGCCTCAAAGATGTTGTTCTATCCGTAGAAATGGTGAATGACGTTAAACCATGTTATCGCTGAAAACGTCACGCGACGTTGCCAATTGAAATGCATTAACAACAACGCCAACAACAACGTATTTTTTTCTTTATTTCATTACATATATGTATAAGTGTGCAAATATTTGGCAATCACTACTCAATCGATTTAATGAACTTTTTGTTGATGTGTCATCAAACTGTAGCCAATAATTTATCATTGGTATATATGCCGAATAATGTCCAACAGAATTTAATTTGAACGAACCACAATACCCGACGACTCCTGCTAATTCAAATTGTTTGTCAAAATTAATTGTCAATGGTATTGACTTTAGGGCTGTTTTTGTATTTTCGCCAAGATCTGTTTCTGTAATTATATGATCGTTATAAGTAATTTCTTCGTTTGGAGAGGGAAACTCGTGTAGCACAGCTTCTGACAGCATGTTAAAGCCGAGCTTTAGTTTGTCGTAGCTGGCTGGAATTGTTGGTTTATACGTAATATTGGATTTTTTGCACTTCTGACATGTTGAAGTTATTCTGCAACTCTCCGAGCTTGAAAACAAGCAACTTGCCAAAATCCCAACGTTGATATCGCCTTTAATTTTTATTATGTTGTATTTGTTGCTCTGCTTTTTATACACGTCTAAATTTAGAAAAATTTTTGCCCTCTCCGAGTAAAACTTGTTATTCCTAAGTCCTTCTTCTATAAAAACTATAGACGCATCTATAATAGGAATTTTCATATTTTGTACGGCCATTTTGATATTTTGTATTGCGAATTTTTCTTTTTTTCTTTTTGGTTCTTAGTAGCATTTTTTGAGCACAATGCAGCGCAACTATTTTTTTAAAGAAATTTTGAAATTTGCGAATTTTTTGGAAATATTTACGACACAAGCCAGCACAAGTTGAGCACAATACAGCACAACTTTTTTTTTTTTGGAAAATCGCAAATGGCGGTGCTATCTTCACGCTTCGCAAAACTGTTTTTTAGCCGTAAAAGTTACGAATACGCGATTTTTTTTTATCTCTTCGGAATATGGCAGCACAAACTGAGCCGAAATAGCACATGTTAGTTTTTAAGAAAAATGTAAAACTTAAAAAAAAAAATATTAATTCATTTTTGGCATAAAAGTCACAAAAATGCGGATTTTTTTTATCTCTTTGGAATATGGTTGCAAAAATTGAGCACAAAACAGCACAACTTTCACTTTTAAGTAATTATGATATTTCGCAAAAATTTCATTCGTAAAATTTGCAAATTTGCGATTTTTTTTTAAATATTTACGGCACAAGGCAGCACAATGCAGCACAACTTTTTATTTTGAAAATCGAAAATGGCGGTGCTAACTTCACGCTACCGCCCTTCGCAAAGTTTAGTTTTGGCCATAATAGATGCAATTATGCGAGTTTTTGTTTTTTTCTTTTTGGTTCTTAGTATCATTTTTTGAGCACAATGCAGCACAACTTTTTTTTTACGAAATTTTGAGATTTCGCAAAAATTTCATTCATAAAATTTGCAAATTTGCGAGTTTTTCAAAAATATTTACGGCACAAGCCAGCACAAGTTGAGCACAGTTACACTGTACAGCACAACTTTACAACAGGGATACCAGACACGTAAGCTCATGCAAAGGAAAATGTAGCTAAACTGTGTATTTATGCGTTTTACAGCTAGATTTTAAACATAATATGTGAATCGACAGCTTTATGTATTTTTTACGTCATCGACACGACGTGCCAAAATACTGCAATCGTTTTTAACTAAAAACAAAAATGTTACTTTAAAAAATCTATCCCATATGCATTGGTCAGCCCAAGACGATGCCTGTACAAGCCTTAATAAAGATTGGAACCAAACAATATCGGCTCTTGACGCTATTCAAAATGAATCTCAACAAAACGCATTGGTAAAAAACGAAGAAGCAGGTCTATTGGCTCATCTTAAGTCTCTACAGCAATATAATCCAAATTTTGGGGATCTTTGCTTAAACAGTTCAATATAGTTTCTAAAATACTACAAGGTGTCGACACAGATGTAGAAATTGTTTCCAGGCTCTATGATTCACTCATAACTTTTGTAGAAAATAAACGCAAATCATTTGACACTTTTGAAGAGATGGGTATCTATTAAAAAATTCTCAGAAGATTACAGAAGCGATCACAAGAGAGTTGTTAAGAGTAAAAAACGATATGATGAGCGTCACGAAGGAGAAGTTTTGTTACGAGGACGTGATCATTTCAGGATAAATACCTTTTTACCAATATTTGACCAACTGTTAAACGAGTTGAGGAGGCAAAAATATTTCTACGACGAAGTAACGGCAAATTTAGCGTTTTTAGGGGAGATGAATATGATATCTGAAGCGTGAGTTCGAGCGAAGGCTATAAAACTTCAAAAATTATACCCGCTCGATCTAGCAGATGATCTTCAAGAAGCATGCGTTCTTCTGAAACATTTCTTGGAGCCAAATAAAAACAGTTTAAGTTTAAGGCAACTTAACCTCCTTTCAAAGAAAAATGATTTGAAGGACGCATTTCCATATACGGAGATAGCTTTAAGAATGTTTTTGTGTACTGCAGTGATGAATTGCAGTGCAGAACGTTCGTTCCCCGTGTAGCGTGTAAATCGTCAGTGCAACATTTGGTGCACTAGCTGCGTGTAAACGAGCAGTGCGACATTTGGTGCATTTTATATTGAATGCACCCAAAAACTTAAATTCAAAAAGTCGACTTAACATATGTGCTAGTCTTTGGTCGTCGTCATTCCATTTTCTGCACCCATTCGTCGTGTTCGTTTTGCACTCGTAAATTAAAGATTACCAGTTAAATATTCAAAGTCTTAGAAAGTTTTATATTACTTATTTTAATTAAGTAAAATTACAAGATTCATTTTACGTCAAGAGAAACAAATAAAGTAATCTAAACTATAAAACGACACAAAGAGTTTCATTTGGCTTTCATACACACCCAAACGAAGCCGGACAGTGGAACGAAGTTGTAAGTGGGTCTACACATCGTATCCCACAATTGGTGACCCCGACGTGATTGGGATAGAAGGCAATTTAGTTGAACCATCTCAGGAGTACCTACTGCAGCTGCAGGTTCGCTCAAATTGTCACCAAATGCAAATCAAGTGTGCCCCCCGAGAAGAAAAAATCTGCTGCTAGCAAAAAGCTGCTGCTGGTCGTCGGCAAAAAACGGGAAAAGTGGCTGGTAAAAAGTGAAGAAAATTGCTGCTGCTTCAACGCAAATTCATAGCATAGTAGACGCCCATACATAACTAGTGCTGTAAAAGAAAAAGTCGTTTGCCAATTTACCGGCGTCACTAAAAACGGTATTGCAAGTATTGCAACCTCGTGCCTAGAACAATCAACGGTGCACGATCGTTCAACGGTACATATAAATGTATATGTATCTCAACAGAAGAAAGCAGTTAAGACAAGAGATTTAACTTTCATCACCTGACGTGGACAACAATCCAAAGGAGTTCGAGACAACGTTTTTTTGTTTGTATTGTATCGTATGCTTTTTAAAGTGTCGTTTATTTTATGTGCATATAAATTATCCAATTCATTGATTCAATTTTCATTGTGTAATTACATATTTCATTTTTTTCATATCATTTAAATCAATTTAAGATTTCTTATAATTTTTGTTTTGAATTTTAATTGTAGCGAGCTCACAATGGAGAATGAGAGTGGAATCGACGACGGCACGTTGGATGGCAGCAGATTGTTGGCGACTGGGAGTAATGGCACGGGTGGCCGAAAATAATGCAACAAGCGCTGGCATTTCTACCAGTCAGGTGAGTGCTATTTCATTTAAGAATTTGCCTTTTTGGCCAGAAAGTCCGGATGTTTGGTTTGTCGCGTTAGAGGGCCAGTTCGGTGTTTCTCAAATCAGGTCCGATAGGAACAAAGTGGCAGCCCCTTTCGTTCTTTTCAGCAAAACTAACTAAGTCGCAACAAAGTTTAAGTACGTACGATCGGGAGCTTTTAGCCATATATTCTGCGGTCAAACATTTCAGACACTTGTTGGAAGGACGCACTTTCACGATCTACACCGATCACAAACCATTAATTTTAGCATCAAGCACAGCACTTCAATTCAAAAAGTTTGTCATGCCTGGAACCCAAGCTACAATAACATGTGACATTTCTACTGGGACTACCCGAGTTTTTGTGCCTAGAGCAGTGTTTTTCAAACTTTTTTAGTACGCGACCCCTTTGTTAGTTAAAACATTCTGGCGACCCCCACATTCATAATAATACTTTGTCAGTTATTTGAAAAGTGACATGAATCGAGCCCATCAAATTCTTTGTCAAACAGAGCTCAGATGGTTGTCAAAAGGTAAGGTATTTTTAGATTTATAGCCCACAGCAGATTTTGGGTGTGATTATAACAAAAAAAGAAGTATAGGCATCGAAAACTTCATTAAAGGCTATTCAAAACATCGAAGTCTTGTTGTCTACAACCGGGGCCTTAGTGATAAAACAGTGAATCGAAAAAAAAAATATGAATGCAACTTCAAGGGTAATCGTGTTAGGCGAAATTGAGTTTCATCCCTCCCTAGATAAGCTCCTCGGATCCCATATCACGGAATCAGAGATCATTTGAGTATAGTTCACCCTGCCAGACTGTTAAAAAAAAACGTTTTTCACTTAGAATTCTAAATTTTGTAAACGGTTTGGAAGGGCGAACTAAACACTCAAATGGTCTCAGATTCCGTGATATGTGATCCGTGGAGCTTATATAGGGAAGGGTGAAAATCAACTTCGGCTAACATGATTACCCTCGAAATTGCATTCAAACTTCAGTTTTTGCTATCACTCACACCCGAAATGTGCTGTGGGCTCCCGGTCTAGTTGAAACGAGTTCTGGAATTAAAAGCTCAATAATTGATGTTTGTACACGATTCAAAATCGGAATAGTCAAATCATTTATCTGTCCGTCTATGTAATTTCTCGCTGATCTTTTTGCCCATTTAAGCATCTTGATACAACTCCAAGGGAAACAAGAAAACATTTTGACTGCAAAAGACAAAACCAGAGGATTCCTCGCAAAACTTCGTTTGCGTTCACAGAATTTGCAAAAAAAAAAGTATGATTTTTTTCCCTAGGTCCAGAAAATTCTCGACGAAATTTTATCATGACATTAAGCGCTCACATTTCTCTAACGAAAGTTTGCATAATTAGGAGAAAAAACTATTAAGTAACTCTCCAGAACTCTATTCTGAAGGTGGAAATGGACAGAGATAGATACTAAATCCTTTTTTGAATATATCATTTCATCTGGCCGATTTTTCAGATGAAATGATGTATGCTCTGAATTCAATGTAAGAACCATTGATAATTTCTGGAAAAAGAGGCTTTAACATTATTAGTGCCGTTCACCACTTCATACCTATGTGAACTCACGTTATTTTCCATCAATAGGAAAATGCTTTAACTGATAAAACCTCAAAGATACAACCAAGTTTTGAACATTTAATAAAAGAAAACCTTTTTTAGTACCTTGTACCTAATGGCTTGCGACCGCGACCCCCCTTATTATTCTTGGCGACCCCCTAGGGGGTCGCGACCCACAGTTTGAAAAACACTGGCCTAGAGAATTCCGTGTTTCAATTTTCGATAAAATTCACAACTTGGCGCACCCCAGTATTCGATCTACGATCAAAATGATTGCTAATAAGTTTGTTTGGCCTTCGTTGAACAAGGACTGTAGGGAGTGGGCTAGAGCCTGCACAGCCTGTCAGAAATCTAAAGTAAGCAGACATGTCAAAAGTCCTCTTGGTGTTTTTCCAGAAATAGCAGGACGTTTTGAAAAAATTCACATTGACATCGTAGGGCCACTTACCATTTCAGAAAATTATCGTTATCTTTTAACCATAATCGACTGGTATACACGTTGGCCTTAGGCCATACCCATTTCCGACATTACTGCAGAAACTATCGCTCAAGCCTTGTTCAACGAATGGTTCGTTCGTTACGGAATTCCTACTACTATTATATCAGATCGTGGGTCGCAATTTGAATCGAATCTGTTTAACGAACTTTGCAAAAAACTCGGTATCAAGCACAATAGAACCACTGCGTACAACCCAAAAGCCAATGGTATGGTTGAGAGATGGCACCGGACGATGAAAGCAGCGCTCATGTGCCATAACGAGCCTCAATGGTCAAAAAAATTACCTTACGTACTATTAGGCCTCAGATCAGCTATCCGCGAAGATTCCGAAGCCGGTGCTGCCGAATTGGTTTTTGGAAAAAATATAAGGATACCTTCGGATTTGATTCTTGAAAAAAGTTCGTCTTCACAGTCAGATTTTGTTAAAGATTTGCAACGACGATTCGCGAATATAAGACCTGCTCCACCATCGCGCCATAGTAGTTTTATACCGTTTATTTTCAAGGAACTAAAAAACTGTTCGCACGTTTTCTTAAGGGTCGATTCAGTACGAAAACCACTTCAACAACCTTATGATGGTCCTTATCCGGTAACAAAGCGTAACGACAAGACTTTCGAAATTTTAACTAACGGAAAAAAACAACGGTTAGCATAGATCGCGTCAAACCTTGTTTCGGGCAAATGGAAGACACATCTCCCCAAGATGTTGTTCGCGAAGAAATCGTGCGCGAACCGAAACGGGTCTCTTTCGCGACAGACCAAACTATTGTTTTACCGGAACGGACAACTAGAGTTGGCCGACAAATTATTAAGCCAAGCAGATTCGTTGAATGAGTAGCATCCAACTGGGGGGGAGTGCTGTAGCGCGTAAATCGTCAGTGCAACATTTGGTGCACTAGCTGCGTGTAAACGAGCAGTGCGACATTTGGTGCATTTTATATTGAACGTGCCCAAAAACTTAAATTCAAAAAGTCGACTTAACATATGTGCTAGTCTTTGGTCGTCGTCATTCCATTTTCTGCACCCATTCGTCGTGTTCGTTTTGCACTCGTAAATTAAAGATTACCAGTTAAATATTCGAAGTCTTAGAAAGTTTTATATTACTTATTTTAATCAAGTAAAATTACAAGATTCATTTTACGTCAAGAGAAAAAAATAAAGTAATCTAAATTATAAAACGACACAAAGAGTTTTATTTGGCTTTAATACACACCCAAACGAAGGCGGACAGTGGAACGAAGTTGTAAGTGGGTCTACACATCGTATCCCACACCTGTACTTAAGAGAATACAAAATTAGCTAACTTCCCAGATAAGCGAAGAACGTTTAAACAGTTTAGCAATACTTAATATAGAGGCCACAAATAATATCAAATGGGGAATTGTGGCGCAGGACAAGTCAAGAGCGGCTGGACGTCGACATAAGAAAGCGTAAATGGCGTTGGATTGGTCACACACTGAGGAAACCAAACAATGAAATTGCAAAGCAGTCCTTTGAATGGAATCCTCAGGGTGCACGGCGGGTTGGAAGACCAAGAACAACATGGAAATCAACTGTCTTAGCGGAAGCAGAATCCCAGAGAAAGACGTGGTCACAGCTAAAGTACCTTGCAGCAGACCGTGAAGGATGGAGACGTTTTGTTGACGCCCTATGCCCCAGCCGGGGTTACAGGACACGATGATGATGAATATAGAGGCCGGCTGACTTAACACAATCTATGAATAATGAGTGTTATAAATGAAATCTTGAATACACCGAAAAAAAAGGAAAAATTACGTAGATAATTTAATAAACTTTTTTTCAATATTAATGTTTTTGTTTATAATTTTTGGGGCGGCAAAACTTATTGGCAAGGGCGCAAGATCTTTAAATACGCCACCGAAAACAACCATAACAAAGTATTATTTCAGGAGGCAGATGAAAATCAGGAAATATTCTTAGAGGAATTTCTAGAAAATTGTTAAAAGGATGAAGATGAAGATATTGAGAGATATATGCAAAGACCTTAAAAACCTTTAGTAAGTACAATTTTGTTATTTTTTTTTTTTACAAGTAAATAAGCTGACAAATATTTTGTATAGAGGGAATCAAATGAAAAATCGTTTGAATTCGACTCTTCAGCGAAATCGAGTGGACAAGCATCAAACGTTAAGAAGAAGAAAAGAACCTCGAACTATACTATAGGTATAAGTTAGATTAAAGAACCAAAAAAACTTAAGCCTCTCTGCCAGATATTGATGCCAGTTTACAATTTTGAGCGCTCATAGAATTTCATCTATCACCATAATAGAACGGGATACTAAAATAACCTATTTTTATTCCATGTTTTAATTTAAGAACCACTTTTCTATTTTTATGACTTAAATTGCTCCGAGATTTCATTTATATCTTCTAATTCTAAGTGGCTCTGAAATTTATTTTTCATTTTAACGAATATTTTGAAAAATATGTCATTATTTATATTATGCATATTCATGTCCATTTGTTATGAAAGTATCGACATTGTTCTTAGATGTTTTTTAAAATATTTGTTAACATTAAAAATTAATTTCAAAACCTTTAAGAAGATATAACTTGAAACATAACCAAATGGGATAAATGGTTCCGAAATGAAGCTCGTTTTTCGTTTTAACAAATATTTAGAAAAAAATTCATCTGTAAACAATGTCGACAGTTTCATAAGAAATGGGTATGAATATAATATGCACAATGACATTGTTTTTAGATGATATTTCAAAAACCACTTATCCCATTTTAATGGTTGGAACGGTTTTGATTCTTAATTTATATCGTCTTAAAGGCTCTGAATTTCTGTTTTTTTGTCAACAAATATTTTTAAAAATATTATCTTAGAACAAAGTCATTGTTCATATTATATTTTTAATTTATATTTAAATATTTCTTAAAATGAAAAACGAACTTCAGAGTAAAACCTAGTTTATACTTCAAAGCGAAGTGAAATCAAATTTGAAATGAAAAATCAATAATTAATGAACCAAAAGGTTTTTAAAAATAGTGTTCGTCATAATATTTGGTTGCAAAAAGCCCATTGAGTTGCATTTGCTACGAGACAAATTTGTTCCTCCTTGTCACCAAAATAATTGCATTTAGTTGACAGTTTTTCACACCTAGGAAAAAAGTATTTTTTTTCTATGAAAACTACACTTCGCATGGATGTATAAACCAGGCTTAACGTAAAAATATAAATTAAGACCCTGAACCGCGTTTTAGGGCGGTATTCACTGAGCGCTCATAAACGGCTCTTAAGTTTATGAGGCTCCTAACTCAAATAATATTTGTGCTATTCACCAACCACTCATAGCTCTTTTTCGAAGTTCGAAAATGAGAACAACTCTCTCTTCCCCAGGTACCCCCAAAACTGTGAAATCAAACTGTTTTCAAATATGACCGCACTTTGTCGGTACTTCTTGGATCCTTGAAAAAATGAGTGTTGCATGCACATAAATAAATTTTTTGTGACTACAGTGATTTTAATTTCTTTCCACTTATTTTCTTAGTTTTGTCTAGGGGTGAAGATCATTGCACGTTTTAGTTTGTTTTATATAGGGAAATGTTCTTACTTTACTTTTTAGTTGCGCTAATTATTTCGTTCGTACATTGTCTACTACGTTTGCGGATCCAAAATGGACTCGTTCGCTTGAAGGGGAGATAGACGTCAAATGTTGGTTTATATTAGCTGTGTTAAGTGAAGAAAAACTACATGAGGGGCCCAATTCCACAAGAGTGAGTTTTTTCTGTGTACACAGAACTTCTTGTACACATCGATTTTTGCGATTCGGCAAGTGTGAGTTTTAAGTTTTTGACAGGTAACGCATGCACAATTAATCAAATTTATTTACATTTGTTTTGGGTGTGAATAGAATGTGTACACAGAAAATCAGTCACCCTTGCGTAATTGGGCCCCAGAACAGCATAAATGTGTGAGAACTGTCAAAACTGTCAGATTTAAGCAAAAAGTTTTTCTGAGATAAATTTTACCTTATTACTATCCCAGACAAACAAATCAACTGGTACTGGTACTTCGACATTTCTCACTCATTTTCTCCACCATAAAAGTAGGTGCAAGAAATATTGTTCTTAACTGTTCTGAAAAACATCATGGAACACATAGTGACAGAATGAAAAACATTTTGGGTAAGGTTTTTACTCATGGAACACACAATCCTGTACTTTTCTGTAATTTTCTATTCGGAGCAGATTCATTATATACACCTTTTATTATCCTATTTTTTCAAATTTTCACAGCAAACGGATAAAAGAATTATGTATCTTCACCGCGTGAATTACAAAAAAGAACTTTAAAAATTGAAACAATACATACAATTCCTGAAGACAAAAGGAATTACAATATGTGTCCGTGCGAGACTCATTTTTGCAAGGATCCAAGAAGTACCGACAAAATGAGTCAGTGAATTTTCTTGAAGGGTTACTTCGAAGGTTTTCGAATTAGTTTCGGAGAGAGCGCTCATAACTTTATGAGTGGTCAGGAGCAGGACCACTCATAAGTCTTATGAGCGCTCATAAATATTCACTATTATTGCTTGGTGAATAGGTTTATGAGCCTCATAAGTTATGAGCCGTCGGTGAATACCACCCTTAATGATTAAAATGGAATTTGTGTTTTTGAAATGAGAACATGGTATACATATCTACCAGTTCCATGAATTCCATGCGAATTTCATTGTATATATATTATTAAAGTATTATAGTACTATCATGAAGAGGAACGCTCGGTCTGACACTGGGCGAGGCGGGTATAACTACTGCGAATTGAAGCGGGGAGAATGAGCAGATAATTAACACTGATCTCTATAATATATAATAGTGGATAGTGTATTCCTTATAAAGTATAACAGTTTCGTTGCTTCCATTTGAAGATGACAATTAGGTGGTCGGCTTCATAATTTGACGTCTGAATTTTACAAAAAAAAAGTATTTTCCAGATAGGGATGAGCGATATTGAAACAACATTGATGTGAACATCGATTTTAACATCGAAGACCCAACATCGATGCTATACTTAACATCGATGTTTTTGCAGGTATTTTTGTTTAAGTTTTTTGTTTGACCAAAGTAAAAAATGCGTCATACTATGCTCAATGTATTTTTGCTTTCAAAATTTCTGGTGCCGGCCATTTTTTCTTAAGTTTTTAAAATCGATTTAAGTTTTTACACAAATTAAATATAAGAAGTCATAAGCAAGGTATTTCAACTTTAAATATCGATTTGCAAAATTATGATGCACAGAAGCTCGTGGGCTAAGACTGCGTGTAAGCGGTGTCAATGATTTTAATGGGTGAAAATCGATGTTAAAATATGTATGTTGCACAAATGAATATATCAACAAATTTAATAAAATCAATATTGCAAGGCAATACATGTGTTAAGCTGTTATGTGTGTCCTCTTTGAAAACCGATATTTCAAAATCTTGTTTCACAGGAAGGTGTGCGCCAGAACTTGCATGGTGTACACTGCGTGTTTCTGACCATTGATAACATAAATTCGTAGAAATCGATATTATATATGTATTTTGCAGTAATATTTCAAGGAATTTTGTGTAAACTGTTTTCTGTGGCTTTTTGGAATATATCGATATTGCAAAGCACGAAGGTGTGTGCAAAAACTTGCATTGGTGTAAACTGGGTCCTTCTGAGCATCTATTACTTCAATGCATGGAAATCGATGCTAAAATTCTTATTTTGCAAAAATTATCGTCAACAGATTTGATAGAAGCAATATTGCAAGTATTTCATGTGTAAACTGTTATCTATCGATATTACAAGATATTTTTGCTAACAAAAGTGTGTACAAAAACTTGTATAGTTTAAAAGACGTCTTGCTGAGCATCGATGATATTATTAATGCTTGAATATCGATGTAAAAATATTTCTTTTACACAAATGAACACAAAACAAATTTGATGAAAGCAAAATTGATAGGCACTTCATGTGTAAACTTATATCTGTGCCTTTTTGCACATCGAAAGTCTCGTTGTGGTTCTGAATTTTTCAGTTTGGTTGGGGAGAACCTTTGATATTTTCCTTTTTCAAAAAATTCCAAATGTTACAGATGCCTTTAAAGCTATGAAAGTCACTCCATCTAGATTTTACTATCAATCATTTTCGAACTTACTTTTTGTTTGTTTCTTAGGCCGATGTTTTTTGGATGTTAATATCGATGTTGTAAAACATCGAAATCTTTATTATCGATATTTTGCAAATATCGATTAAAATCGCTCATCCCTATTTCCAGATGTCTATCTGAAGAAAGGGAAACAGACCATGATATGAAAATATAAACTTTTGTGGAAGCTTGTTTTATTATTTATTATCTTTAAGTTATTTATATTTTTTATAAGTATACCTACATAGTGGAATGAGATAAATAATTGCAGTTTGCGAAAAAGTTGAGCAAAACAGCTAATGAATAATTATGATGAGGAGGATGCGATTGCATATCCTGCGTTTTTTTTAATGATCTTACCTCCTTGTCACACTATTTACGTTTGTTATTCCGTTTCATTTACTAATTAGTGAATAAATTTAAATTACGAACACAACAAATGTTAGCAAACAGATCTCGGGGGGTGAAACGAACGGAGATTTGATGTCTGTTTAATGGATTATCTTTGTATTACATGTTATACAGTTATACTGGTATACAAAAAAAGTGGTCAGCTTCATAATATAACAATTCTTCAAATGGAAGCAATATTTTTATATCGATACACTATCCAGTGTATTATAGAGATCAGTGATAATTAAGGAAATAGGAATAAATATCGATACATTCCCGTAAGAATGCATTAAGCGACATTTTCAAAATTTTAAATTCAAAATTTTAAAAACTTCTTGATCAATTATTTATTTGTGGATTTTGTAGTAATACACTAATTTTTAAGGGGATTTTGAGTTGAAAATTCCGTTTCAAAACTTTTTATTCCTTTAAGTACACAAATAAATAACTGAACAGGAGTTTTTTTTCGATGCCTCTAAAATTTTTGATTTCGCTTAATACTAGCGTTGCCAGACGTCCCGGTTTACCCGGGACATCCCGGATTTCCAGCATAAATTCAACTGTCCCGCCGGGACAACTTTTTTCCCGGGTTGTGATCTAAATTCACAAATACATAATACTAAAAGGTATCTTTTATTAGTTGACAAACAATTGCTGCATTAATGTTTTAATCAATCTTACCAAACTTAACGTAGAATGGGAATGGTTTTCGTTTTTCTGGACTGTTTAATTTCATGCAGTTTAAAGATCTTGTGACTTTTACTCAAAATTTTGGCAACCTGATAGCTGCTGTCACTATCATTAAAATTGGCAAAATAATATTATAATTAAATCATTTACCAATTTTTTTTCTGTATTCCGAAAGAATGTTAGTTCTATTTTTTGTCAGCTAAGCAAACAGCTTTAAGTGTTTGATTAAAAATTGATAAGAGCATTGAATAATGAATACTTAAAATAAAATTGTACTTAATAAGGATAATATTTTGAATTAATAAGGATAACGCCAACGGGCGATTTTGAAAAAAAATTGGTTTAGAAAAATAATTTTTTTTGTCAAAGTTTTAGTTTGGAAATTAATAAGAAAAATATTTATTTACAAAAAAACAACTTTTTCAAGAAATAAAATGGGGAAATGGATTTTCAACTCTCGTTTAAACTTATTTTGTCCCGGGCAAATTAGTCAATCCCGGGATTTTTCATAATTGTGGCCATTTGTCCCGTCGAGCTTCGAGAAAAATCTGGCAACCCTACTTAATACATTCTTACGGGAAGGTATCGATATTAATGTTTAAGAACTAACAGAAGATAGAGAACAACGCATACAAAATTTATGGGAGTCCAAGGGAGACAAGAAAAACATCAATTTTGTGCGATTTTCTTTATCAAATTTCCGTAGTATGGTTGTAATGTTTGAAAATTAAGATTATATTAGACTTTTTTTGTTTGGTTGTATGAGTGACTGTAGTAGATTGGGAAAATAGAAATTTATGAAGAATA
Source organism: Dasysyrphus tricinctus (assembly GCA_963921185.1). NCBI lineage: Eukaryota > Metazoa > Arthropoda > Insecta > Diptera > Syrphidae > Dasysyrphus > Dasysyrphus tricinctus. The sequence continues at coordinate 226,644,298 of OY992530.1, read as the reverse complement.
TATCTATATTCTATAACCACAGTGCCACTAAGAAAAAACGTTTTAATGAAATTAATAGGGAGGAATGTTTTTCAATTATGTAGGGAGGTATTTTCTTTAAAATAAAGTAGGTTAATTCTGAATATTTATGAATCATAAATACATAATAGTGGTCGATAGTAATATTTATAGAGTAAAAAAGTTTGTTATTTAAGTGAAATTTTTTTGAAAAAGTATGACAAAAGTATAGACCGTGTAGGTTGGGCATAGACAAGAAAATTATTACTTTGGGGTGAGGGTCCATTTCCCCCGTTTAGGCGAGAGGGCTAATTTTCAAAGAAATTGACTTATAATAGAAAATAAATTATTAAATATATAATACCATGCAATAGCTTTTCTGAATGCCAGAAATTCATTCTTTAATTATCCGTTAAAATCAAATTGTTTTTGTTAATATTTAAAAAAAAATTTCAAACTTAAAATTAAAAAAAAAAGGAATTACTTTTTTTTAAACCAACTTTTTCAAAATTTTACCTTATTAAGTATATTTTTGTTTAATATTTAGTAGTAGCATTTTAGAATAAAGAAAAAATTTCATCATAATCGTAGTAGCCATTTTTGAGAAATAAAAAGATTTAGTTGAACAGATACAAATTGTATGGCAAGTATACCCATATAAATAATTTTTACTTCAAAATTGTTCCCTACTGTTGGTAATTTTTTATTACAAATTTATTTGCTATCTCAAAGCGCGCATTTAAAGACCTCAATCGTAAGGATCCGTTATAAGAACTTTTGAAGTTGAAGATTTATTAGTGAAACAATTTCATTAGATTTTTAATTAAAAATGAATCTGTGAAAGTCATTTAAACCTCATTGTGAAAGTCATTTAAACGTCATTCTGGTTGAACTAATCCTTAAACATTGTCAAACATTATTTTAGAAGATGATTGAAGTTAGAGGTACCAATGTGTAGTAGATTATTTTTCATAATTTTGAATTTTTTCATCAACTTTTGAGTTTTGAATAGTGAAAATCGAATTGTTTGGAAATTGAAACTAGGGTAAATTTTCAAATATCTCCACTTAGCGGTGTTCTAGAAAATCGAAATTTTTACCAGATACTTGAATATACAATAGTTATATCAATCAGTAAAATTTCAAGTTTTTCTTTTTACCCCTCAAAAAGTTAAAAATTAAAAACCTCTAAAAACCCAGCCAAAAAAAGCATTGTTTTTAAAAATTCATCAAACACGGAAATTTATCTTTGTCAAAAATTCCTTAAACATGGATATTTTTTTTCTGTCTGCTTCCCGCGAGTATAAATTTTATTTTTATCCTACGTTCCAATAGTCAACAGCAAGACATTTGTCAGACAGCTTTTTTAACATTTACATTTTTCAAAAATTAATATCTTCTAAACGGGATTTTTTAGAATTAAATGTTGTTCTAATAACCTTCTATATAATTTTATATTTTCTATCAAAGGTGAAAAAATCAACTTTTTATCTCTTAACGTTTAGAAAATAGATTTCCGACCTTCACTTAGTCTTACCCCCTTTTCACCCCTTTTAATATTTTAATTTACAAAACTAACTCCTTATTGGACACCTAAATAAATGCATGTACTAGAAAATATATTAAATTTGAAAATTGATTTTGAAACAAAAATTGGAAATTTTAATTCGAATTTCAATTTTTGACAGAAAATAATAGTAGCTATGTATATCTATAGATATACCTACGTATTAATTAATTCATAAAAGAAACCAACACCATTGTATAATTTCGTATACGTGTACGAACATTTTACTTATTTTCTCTACATCATTCTTTCGTTGCCATGACACTAACAGCTGACGCACCTATCTCACTTATCCCCCTTATTGTTGTCAGAATAAAACAAATATAATCCTCTCTGTCTTATCATCCTGACAACAGCAATTCGCCGTGGTTAACAACGCCAAAAATGTCACCGAAAACGAGCAGAGTACGAAGCTTTTTTTTTCTGTTCCATGATAGTACTATGATAATACCTCTGTTCGTGTACTACCCAAATCAGCCCATTTTAGTCCAAAGTTCTGTCAATATAATTTTTTTATATGAACTTTGACAGAACTTTTGACTAAAATGGGTAGAAATTGACAGTTTTGGGTAGTACGCGAACAGATCTAATATACAATGCGAATTTCTCATGACATTCATAAAAGTGATAGACAAAAGACAACCCATTCTGTCATTCTGTAATTGCAAAACTATTTATTATATTCGGATGATTAAAACTTTTTTAGATTCGAACTTAAGTATATCGTCGGCTTATTGCGAAAAGTCACTAAGTAACATTTTATTGATTTTGAGATAATCGCATTTCAATTTCTTAAATATTTAAGATTAGCTAAACAAGTAATTATAAAGCAATTTTGTTAATTAATTTAAGTTTTTGAAGTTCATATACCTATATGTTTTCTACCCCAGACAGTTAAGTTTTAAATTCAATATAATATTTAAAATATAAAAAAACATAGAAAATTAAAAAAAGGACGCACTTAATGACTTTTTGCACTCCAAATTTTGTGAAAAACAACTTTGTTGTATAAGCATAAAAGAAAAGTATAAAAGAAACAATTGAGAAAAATCGTTAATTTTTTAATTGTTTTTATTATTTTATTAACATAAGGTATTAGCGAAGGAAAAATCTAAAATTAAAAACTATTCTTGCATGAATTCATCTTCATCATCGTCAATTCCAGGTTCTGTCATGCAGTCCCTTTTGTTGGAAGCTTCCGGAAGAGATTTATACTACGGATGAAGCTCTTGTGGAATAATCCCTTTTTCGCAAAGCTTCACAAGATCATTGTATATAAATTCTATAGTATTCTCATGAAGAAAAAAAGCTCGTGGCCATCTATGCGTCCAAATGTAATATTAATTTTTGTTAAGGGATCTCGGTAAGGCGATCACAGCGAACCTATCGACCAAATGTCTACCTACAAAATCGTGTTTCATGAGAATACTATAGATTGGATATACAATGACAAGATCTTTTTTTCTTTTCTTTGCTTAAAGGCAGCAACGTCTTGTAGCAAGCCTGAATTATTTCCTTTGTTATTTGTGTTTGGTGACCTCTCAATGATGTATGAATTTTTTTGTAGTTTTTTTCATCATAGTCGTAACTGAATTCAATAACTGATGGCATAGACTTGGAAAATTTGAGCATTTTTATTCGAAGCCAGTTTACCTTCTCCCCGTTCTCGTCTTTAAGTCCATTTGAAATCAGTTTGGCAGACAAGGCTTTTAAATCATAAAAATCAGTATGACGTAACTGCTGCACATGGTAAGGGTTAACATCCTTTCTTTTTCTGGAGCTTCTGGCGGATTTCATGATGTTCATCCAATCCGTAACGGTGTAACATGATCTATATTTTTTTTCGATTTCAATTGGGGTCAAATGTTCAAGTGCGAATAGACGTGTTATCAGTTTCATCCGGCAAAAACATTAATATTTGCATTATTTTAATACCCACATATCTCTAAGTGCGAGGAAGTGTTGTTTGTAAAGTGTGCTTAATTTGAATTATGTTATTTAATTCCCAAATCTACACATAATTCTTTAAAATTGAAACAAATAATTTCGTTTTGTTTGCCTTTGTTCACAAAAACTCTTCGAAGGCAGAGATCAGAGATCAAAGAATAAAAAAAATTAATTGTTATACACATTATACTCTCTTCTGAACTCAATGGACCGTAAGACGCGCACTGGGAGGGATGACAAGGAGAGCGCTGTCACCCCAACATCTCTCAAGACATCAGGGAAACATAAGAATAAAACATCGTCAGCCGCCACACCAACTCTACCATCCAAAACAAATCAAAACAACAAAGAACCACCAACAGATCCAACGATTCAACGCTCAGAAATGGAAAAGTTTGTTAAAACTATCACTGATGACATTGTTTCCCGTATTTCAAAGGAAATTCAAAACTTGCAGAGCGATTTTATTCAACGATTTGAAATCATCGAACATAATTTTTCTGCTCACGTCATCCAAGCAAACAAATCCATTGAGTCTCTCAAAGAGCGGGTAACTAAATTGGAAACGCACTTAGAATCACTTGTCGTATTTAATGAGGAAGTAGCAGAATTAGAACAAAGATGTGACGCATTCGAACGGAAAGAAGTTGCCGCTGATGCTGTTCTTCTTGGCATCCCACAGCTCACAGATGAAGATGTTCCGTCGATTTTTAATAAAATCTGTCAATCTATTGAATGTGCTCCCATTCTTCTTAAAGCTGCATTTCGAACTAAACAGCGAAACAAAAACTCTCTGCATAATTCCCCCATTATCCTTAAATTCGGCTCTCCAGGTGAGCGCAACACGGTTTTAAAATGTCTTGCCCTCTTCCACAAGAACAAAAAAAAGACATCTTCAACTACAAGACATAGCGTATAAGGTAGATGGGGAGCGACAACAAAATATTTATTTACATGGAAGCCTGACAGCAAAAAATCGCTCTTATCTACGCCATGCTATGCGCCTTAAAAACAGTGGAGCACTTTTCACCGTCTATACGCACTCTGGCTCAGTGTTCGTTAAAGAGAAATCTGATTCAGAGAGCATTCACATACAAAATAATGCAATTATGAATGCAGTCGCCGCCGCCGCAGCAGCAGTGATTAACCGAGATGAAGAGACCAAAGAAGATGAAAGAACAACGCACCAGCTTGATGATGATGATGACGATGCACAAATTCTATAATTATAAGAGTATTATCATTTTTTTCATTTATATTTTTTTTATTTTTATTTTCTTATTGCTATTTCTTTCTCTATTTCTTTTTCTTTTTTCCTATTATTTTATTCTCATTCCTTTCCATTTGATTTGCTTTGATTTATTTTGTAAAAGTAGTTGCTTTGAGTATTTTTATTTTCTATGCATGTTGTTATTTTCTCGCTTCATAACAAGTCGCCACAGAGTTGAGTGAGCCAAATGTGGATTCCATGAGTGGTGGCAGCGATGTTATATTGAGAACAATGCTTAGAGTGTTTTGCAATCGCAGAGTCGGTTTTAAAGTTGCTCACATTAATGCGCAAAGTCTGATGCCTAAAATCGACGAATTTAGATATTTATTTGAGGAATCGAAAATAGACGCAGTTTGCATTTCAGAAACATGGTTCTCTCCTGACATTAAGGATGTTTCTTATAAAATGAACGGATATAAACTTTTTCGGTCCGATAGATGTAGTCGTGGTGGGGGTGTTGCGATTTATATAAGAGTTGGTTTATCATGCAAAGTAATATGTTCCTCCCCCCCCGGTGCTACATATGAATATTTGTTTTTAGATGTAGTTGGCAGTGAAAGTAACCTTCTGTTGGGGACTGTCTATCGGCCAAACAGAAATGTTGATCTAGAACCACTGTACCATCTAGTGCAGCAGATCACAGTCAGATCTTCAAATATAATTATATGCGGTGATTTTAATCATAATGTTTTGATTGATAAAAGTCTTTGTGAAGAAATGAATTCCTATGATCTCCATTCCGTTAACTCATCAGTACCCACTCATTTTACCCGAACTTCTAGTACTCTACTCGACATGTTCTTTGTAAGTAATACTGATCCAGTCTTATGCTATGATCAACTTGCCGCTCCTATTTTTTCATTCCACGATCTTATTTTTCTAACTTTTGACTTTAAAACTGAAAATCGTGGGTTAATACCTTTATCTCAAGTAAGGAACTTTAAAAACATTGACAGGTCGTCACTTGAATACGATTTTCTTTGTATTCCATGGGAAAATATTTACCGGATGTCTTCTCCTAATGAACAAGTTAAGTTCTTGAATGATAATATCATAAATCTTTTTAATACCCACGTCCCACTTAAGACCAAAAGTACAGCTCGTACATCGAAGCCTTGGCTTACTGATTCCATCAAAGATCTTATTAACCAACGCGATCAGGCCTACCGAAGGTGGGTCCGTCATCGTATCCAAGAGCTTCATCTAGCTTACAAAATTCTAAGAAACAAGGTTGTTTTAGAAATTAGAATTGCAAAAACTCAATTTTATTCTACCCGCCTTAATACTTGTTCAGATGGTCGCAAGCTTTGGAATCATCTTCGAGAATTTGGAATCGGAAAACAACGTCCTGTGATTCAAAACAACATTGACTGTAATGATCTGAATCAAAAATTCTTATCCGCTTCAAATCCTACACCATCGAGAGAGTATTACGAGCCCAACAACTCCCCACCAACCTTTGCAGTGTCTCCTTTCTCTTTTTCAGGGGTATCCAATCTAGATGTTGTAGAAAGCCTCCTCTCGGTAAAATCCAATGCAGTGGGAGTTGATGAAGTAAACCCCATCTTCCTTAAAGTTATCTTGCCACTGTTGTTACCGTTTTTAACACATGTTTTTAACTCTGTTTTAACAACTGGTATTTTTCCAGAAGAATGGAAATCGGCTAAAATTATTCCTTTACCAAAAAATTCTTTATGTGACGAATTTAGACCGATTTCTATTCTTCCTTTCCTTTCAAAAGTTTGTGAAAGAATAATGCAAAACCAACTAAATAATTTTGTATGCAGAAATAACCTGTTAGTTAATATCCAATCAGGTTTTCGACCTAAACACAGTTGCACAACTGCGCTCTTGAAGGTCATTGAGGATATAAGAGCTGAACTTGACAATAATTGTGTCAGTATCTTGGTTCTCCTTGATTTCTCCAAGGCCTTCGATATGGTTAACCACTCCATACTCCTTAGCAAACTGCGTTACAGCTTTAATGTTTCTCCCGAAGCAATTAAACTGTTGTCCTCCTACTTAACCAACAGGAAACAAGCTGTTTTTATTGATAATCAGCTCTCAGATTTTCTTCAAATAGAACGAGGTGTTCCCCAAGGATCAATTTTGGCACCACTTTTATTTTCCCTATATATCAACGAATTAGCGTCAATCATCCTTAACACATCCAAGCACTTCTACGCAGACGATATCCAAATCTATCGAAGCTCCCCATTAGGCCTTATAGAAGACTCAGTTTGCATTATTAACGAAGAACTCGAGCGAATCTCTGATTGGGCAGCAAGTAATTGTTTGAATCTAAATCCTAGTAAATGCAAATGTCTAGTTATTTCTAAGAAAGTGTTGGATTTATCTTACTTTCCGTCGGTTATGCTCAACAATATACCTCTAGAGTTTGTAAACTCATCCAAAAATTTGGGCATTGTTTTCAACAGGACGTTAACATGGAATGACCATATTAATACAGTAGTAGGAAGAACCTATGGAGTTCTCCGAAGTCTCTGGGCTTTTCAAGAATTTACCCCATTAAAAACAAGAATGATTCTTGCCAAAACACTTGCTATCCCAGTTCTTACTTTTGGCTGCGAAATATTTTTCAATTGTGATTCAGCAAGTAAAACAAAATTGAAAGTAGCATTTAATAGCATAATTCGCTACATCTACGGACTAAGAAAATATGACCATATCTCTCATCTAAGTCTTGAACTCCTTAAAATGTCATTTGAAAACTTTGTTAAATTTCGCACCTTAAAATTATTGTTCTCTATTTTACAAACGCGCCAGCCAACATACCTATATCAAATTCTTCGTTTTGCAGCATCAGACAGATCAACCGCTTTAATACTTCCTCGTTTTTTTTGCCTTACATCGGAAAGACAATTCTTTATTGCTGCCATCCGTCTATGGAATTCACTTCCGCCTTATCTGCGAGAATCCAACAACATGCAAAAATTTCACAATAATTTAAAAGCCTTCTTTTCTTAATCAAAGCACCTAGCTTCCAACTTCTATTCTTACCCTCTTAACTTCAAATTTTCTCTGGTTTCCTAATCTTTTCTATTTTTCATTATCAAATATCAATCAGTCCTTATCTCATTATACATATGTACATATTTTTATATTTATTACAAGAATTTAATTTTCTTATCACAAACTAAGTCGCATATTTATCGCTTAAACTTGAACTATGTAAATACATTAACTATCACTAGCTTATAAGATTTATCTTAATGTGTTAGCTTATACATCATTTGAAATAAATAAAAAATAAATAAATAAAATTGCTGAGCATACTGTCGACCTCCATCTGAGAATGTCCCGACTCGAGGTATTTCTGTTCAATTACATGTAACTCTGTCGTCTGCACCATAAATTGAAACAGAGCTGCAAGGTGCTGGTTTCTGTTCTGACCCGCACAGGTATCAGGAAACAATGACAAATGAGTCACTGTCTTTGGCAAATTCATCAATCCACATTTTTATGGCCGACCCAACTTCACCACTACCTCTTTTGCCATCCAACTCTGTCCACATAAAGCAGTAGGCCTCATTTGGTAACTTCGACTCATAAATAGTTAAGCTGTAGACGCATAGTTTTCGAGTATAATATAGCAAGGACTCCTCTCCTGATGGTAATTGAAAAACACTTTGCAGGTCGACGGTGGCTGATAGGAACTCCGGATCAGTATTCGATCTAATTTTGTCCACTTCTTTTGCAATTTGGGCGTCAGTCTTCCTCTTTATGTGATCTTGAAATGTTTTGATAGTTTCCGTGGTTATGGTTCCATTTTTCTTAACGTCATTATATTTATTGCACAATGCACATTGATCCTTCCGTGGAACGAAAAAAGACAAATTATATTCTTTACAAAATACGGATCTATAAACTGCAGAAGAAACTGGCTTGATGTTGTCCATCCACATTTAATTTCATAAAGTTGAAACATTTTCATAATGCTTAATTTGGAATCCAAGTATTTCCTTTTATTTTCTTTTCTGCAGTAGTGGGACTCCACTGCAGGAAATGTGTCGATATGAGATCTGACCAACGCCTAATCCTCTTCTTTGGTTTTATTGTGAGGAGTTTTTTTTTCCCTCTTATCCCTTGCTGTGAACACTCCATCAGAGCTGAATGAAAAAGCCAAATTTATTGGTCCATTACTAATGCACAAGTTTTTTTTTCGAAAAATGCTTGACAAACTCTTATTTCCGCATCGTCCTTTTGAAAATAATACGATCTGCTCATTTTCCTTTGTTTGGATGCGACATCACATTTTCTTCTCCGAGGATCATTTTGCTTCACGTATTTAAGAATAAAGTCTTTTTGTCGTTGATAGTTCGCCAAATTCCAGTACCGAGTGCAAATAGCTGTCCTTTCTTCTTCAGAAAATTGTCGCTGCTTTTGAAGCGACATTTACTGCAGTTTATGGGTTTCGTATTTTTGACTAGTTCATGACCGCTTCTAGTTTTATAAGGCACACAATCGTAGCGACTATTTTTGATAACATTTCTCTCCCAATTGTTCTCATCTCGGACGCCCCACCTTGAGTTCTTTCTTCTTTTATTTCTCTGTATGGATATGGGAGAAGGTCCTGGAATTTCCATTCCTTCAGGAATATGATGCCCTTGCACTTCTATATCAGCCGTCATTGATGGCGAGGAAGTTATACGAGCGTCGCCTTCGAGTTCTGATTCAGAGGTACTGGATTCGTTATGATCTTCGGGATTCCAAGTTTCATCCAAGGCTTCTTGGTTTTCTGTAACGTACGAAACGTCTTCAGCAAGAATTATAGGAAGATTCATTATATCGAATGAAGGACTCAAGTCATGTATCAGGCTAGCTTCTTCGTTAGATTCTGCATGTACAGTAATGTTATTATTTTCCTCTAGGTTATTTTCGCCGTTATTTATTTTTATGTTATCTTCAACTTTATCCAGGTTCTTTGTTATCTAAAAAAAATACATACTACTTATAAGCTAATTGGCAAAGGATTTTCCCTTGCAAGTCTATACCGGTCAAATTTTATGATTGGAATTGGAAAGTAACTCATCTCTGTGAATATTAAAAAGATTGGTGCGTCGCGTCTATATATAAACAGATTTTGGGTGAGTAAACGCAAAAAAAAAGTATTGAAATCGAAATCTTGAGTAAAGACTATTCAAAAAATCAGAGTCTTGCAGACCATAACTGTGGCTTTAATGATTGAACAGTGCATCGAAAACAAAATATGAATGCAACTTCAAGGGTAATCATGTTAGCCGAAATTGGTTCTCACCCCTCCCTAGATAAGCTTCTCGGATCACAAGTCTCCGAATCTAAAATCATTTGAGTGTATAGTTCGCCCTGACAGACTGTTTAAAAAACTGTTTTTCACTTTGAACTTTGAACTTTTGAAATAGTCTGGCAGGGCGAACTACACTCAAATGGTCTAAGATTCCGTGATATGTGATCAGAGGAGCCTATCTAGGGAGGGGTTAAAACCAATTTCGCCTAACACGATTATCCTTTAAGTTGCATTAATATATTGGTTTCGATGCACTGTTTAATCACTAAAGCCCCTGTTATGGACTGCAAGACTTTGATTTTTTGAATGGCCTGTACTCAAGCTTAGACGCATATACTTTTTTCTTGCTATCACTCACTCTCAAAATCTGCTGTGAGCTCTGAATCATAATGCATGTGTTATGCCACATTTTGAAAAACTTATTTTAACCAATATCTCGAGAACGATTCATCATCCCTAGTAAAATAATTGACAGGTATATTTTTGCATTAAGAAAATGTCTTTTTTTATACTGCCCGACTGGCCTGATAATTACACTATAATTACATTGAATAAGTACTATTTGTTCAATTATACAAACACAAAAATGTGTTTAATGGTAACTTACGGTAGCCTGATTTTTTTTTGTTTCACAAAAAGATCCAAGATTTTCTGACCTCTACTCGATTTTTTTTCCATGATTAATTCTAGTTTTAAAATTTATAAAAAGGAACATTATCGTTAAACACATCACAATACAAGAAGTATGCCGTACCTTTTATATTAATATTTCAACACTTAATCTATAAGAAATTATAGATTATAAGAAAATAATATAGATTTCAACTTCCGAATGTAACTAAATTTACCGACAATTGCAACTAACCTGCTTTGAATTCGAATAGAATACGAATTTGTTGACAATTATCGAACGGGGTTTTATTTTTTTTTTAGTAAACACATGGCTCATGGCTAACTTTTTCTAGTGCAAAAAGTCATTAAGTACCACTTAGTGAGTTTTCGCACTGTGTTTTAGTCTGGATTTTTCTAATAGATACAGAGAACCATTTTCAGTCCCAAGAAATAGATATTTAAAAAAGTATTTTTAGCATTTAGTATTTTAGTTGTTACTATGATTCAACATCCTGATTAAAATAAATTTCATTTTCTTATTTTACAGGATCAACATATGAAAGAAAATTTATTTGATGCTTCGATGGCATTAAAGGCTTTGGAAAAAGAATTTATTCAAATTGAACACGCAAAAAAGTAAAACTGTTAGATTTGCAAATAAAGTCCATGGAGGAGCAAATAGCCAATGCTAAAGAAGAGCATAACCTAAAAATGCAGCATCTGCTTCGAAAGAACTAAGCCGTTCTGAAAATGTTCTCTTTTTTGTTTTGTCATTCATACTTTTATTTTGTTTCTTAGTTTGTTGTTCTTTTTAGTTTTTTACTTAACAAAGACTGAATTTTTGTTTACATATTAGATATTTAATGAATAATTTTTGTTTTTTAGATATACATAAGTTTGTTATTTAATATTAAATACAAAAAGACTGGTAATAACTTAATTTGTTTTTTGAATGACTGACTATTCAATTCATTATAAGAAGTTTTGCTGGATGAAAATGCTGCGCGAGATGTTCAGTACATTTGGCTGTACATCATCTTCATTTTCAGATCCTTCTTCAAAAATCTCACCTTCAACGTCAGCATCATGTAGAGGGATTTCGTCATCTATTGTCGAAAACATAATTTAAACGCTCTTACAAAAATATACTTACCTAAAGATTAGTCACCAAATTCAATTGCCAAATTGTGCAAACAGCAAGTGCGATTACCACAATTTTTTAATTTTTAGGGAACACTTCATGCCATTTAGCAGTACCAAAAACCTCTTCTTTCATACCCTGAAGCACCTCCCTACTGTGTTTCGCGTAGATATTTGCAATTTGTTATATCGTTTCTCGACATCAGTCTGTGGATTCAATAGCGGAGTGAAAAGAAAATTTTGGCATGCGTAACCTCCGTCCCCAAGCAATCGACCACTAAATTCTCCGTTGATGAAACGTTGACAGATTTGACTCTCCCGAAAGATTCTTGCGTCATGGGTGCTTCCCCTCCAATGGCAAACTTTAGTCTGGAGTTGCATACAACCTGTCTGTTGATGGAATAGTATTATTTCCTGTTCACGTAGTATTCTCCTTCTGGCCCAGGAACTTTCAGAATCCGTATGTGCGTGCAGTCTAGCACTCCCACACATTGGCGTAGGAAGGAATATTTTCCAAGGTGGGCAACCAGTCCAAGCCAACCCAAATCAGTAAATAATTTTTCGGTGCAAATTACTATGTATTTGGGCTTGTTCATTTAATTAATTCCCATTTTTTTTTTTCAAAAGAGATCTAATGAATGACGCCGACAACGACGGCAACAGTAAAGCAAATTAACAATCATTAGAAGTGCTTCCAAACTCTACTCTGAAACAATATTTTACGATGCATCTGTATTAAAAATGAATGGTTTTGAGTAAAAGTATCCGCGATCCGCTATGAATCCGCTATGTATCCGCGAGTTATCATCGAGGTATCCGTAATTTGCTATGTATCCACTAGGCTTCCGCTAGGTATCCGCGAGGTGACCGCAAGGTATCCGCGAGTTTTCCGTTATCCACTATGAATCCGCTAGGTATCTGTGAAGTATCCGCGATCCGCTATGAATCCACTATGCTTCCGCTAGGCATCCGCGAGGTATCCGCGAGCTGCTCGCGAGGTATCAGGGAGATATCCGCGAGGTATCCGTGATCCGCTATGTATCCGCTAGGCTTCCGCTAGGTATCCGCGAGTTATCCACGAGATATCTGCGAGGTCTCCACGAGGTATCCACGAGGTGACCACTAGGCTTTCGCTAGGTATCCGCGAGGTACTCGCGAGGCATCCGCGAGGTTTCTCCGAGGTATACGTGAGTTATCCGGGAAGTATCAGCGATCCGCTATGTTTACACTAGGCTTCCGCTAGATATCCGCGAGTTATCCTTGAGGTATCCGCGAGGTGTCCGCGAGTTATCCACGAGGTATCCGTGAGGTATCCACGAGGTATCCGCGAGGTGTCCGCAAGGTTTCCGCGAGGTTTCCACGAGGTACCTGCGAGGTATCCGCGAGTTATCAACAAGCAGTAAAGTGGAATGGTATCAAGAAGATTGAACTAACAGTTTGTCAAGAGCTCATTTATTTGTTTGGAGTAATCTTCGGGAGTTTATGTGTTGCTTGGGAGGTATCTTCGGGTTTTCCGTGAGGTATCAACTATGTTTCTAAAAGACGTCCGCTACGTATCCCCCAGGTATTCGTTTGGCATCTACTAGATATGCCCTAAAAGTCCGTGAGGTATCCACTAGGCATACGCATGGTATCCGCTGGGTGTTCTCAAGGTATCTGCTAGGTATCCGCCAGGCATCCGCGAGGTATCCGCTATGTATCCGGTAGGTAGTGTTCGCTATCTCAAAGGACCCCGCACATTTTGTATGAAAAAGTGGTTAAATTGGCTGAAATTTTGGTATGTTGTTGGTTATTTGTTAGTGACCAAAAGTGCCTATAGTACTTGTGTCTGAAAAACAATCCTTTCCAAGTTATAACGGTTTTAATGGGGGCTCTTGGTGATGGCTGCAAAGCTATACACTCAACCGATATGAAATAAAAACAGCTACTTTTGTGAAAAGTGAAGTGGCAAAATGAATTGAATGGCTTCAGGATGTTCTCTACTAATATTTTTGACATGCCCCCTCCCTCACTTTTTCGCCCTTCCCCATATTTACGGGGAAATTCCCGGATTTGGGACTTGTAGAGAGGAGTTATGTGTGTGTACGTGTGTGTGTTCGTGTGTATATATATGTGTGTGTGTATATGTGTATGTATGTATGTATATTTAAGCTATAGTGTCCCATAGGATCTTCAACAGTCACTTACACTTACATACATTTTCTTCCGGTGGTCAGTGTCCTGCGTTTTGCGAAATCTCAAGTTTCTACGATGTCGGGAAGTGCTCCATCTGTCAGTGAGTGAGTCAGTCAATGAGTCAGTGAGTCAGTCAGTTACGATTTTTGAAGTCCTATATCTCGGGAATTAATAATGCTTAAGAGTTGATACTTGGTGAGCCACCTGTGTTTCATCAGATCAGCAAATACCACGAATTTGAAGTTTATGACTTTATTGGTACTGAAGTTAGAGGGGGGTTGAAAATCGCCTGAGTTTGTTCCTGTAAAAAGTGTGTAGTGCCGCGAACTTGGCTGGGCACTACCGTGCCCTTTGATCTCTTAGTGAGAAACCAATTGAAAATAAAGGTCAACTGTTATTTTCGATCCCTGGTCCCAACCATCAAAGTGGGCACTCGCTATGATTTGTTTTGTTATGTTCATATGCATTTAATAAAATTTCAGTTTTCATAGTTTTCATAGCACCTATACCTAACCATCATGGTTAGTGCGTAGGAATGTCATGCCAAAGGTGTGGGTTCGATTCCCAGCCGTGCCACCTAAAAACAGAAATGTTTTATCCGAGGTACTGCCTCTTGCATGGAACTGACAAATCCTCCAAGAGTACACATGTCATGAAAAAGTGCTTCCCATTTAGCCATTCGGACTCGGCAAAAATTGTAGGTCCCCTCCATTCCTGCCAACAACACGCACACAGGAATGGTTGAGAGTTGTTAGTCACTAGGCCCTGGTTCTACACCAGCTGTTGCGCCAACCAGTTTATTTTTTGTATTTTAAGTTTCCATGAATTACTAGAACTTAGGTAGGTACCTACAAACCCACTGTTTTGTCTTTTCTATTTTTCCTTGACAGTAGAGTGGAGCACTCTCTACAAAACAAATGAATTCACTATACTTAAATAAATAAAATGCACGACTGGATCGCACGTACTTGCTCTTATGTTCAAGTTGTGTGGGGCTTAAGAACTTTAAAAAATATTCAAGAAATTATAAAAAAAAGTATAAACAGCATTTAAATCGTTCTTTTAATGTATAAACAGCCTGATAAATAACTTAGAGCTCAAAAAAAAGTATGCCATTTGATTACTTGAAAAAATATGAATAAATGTAAAAAAAAAAATTTAAAATCGTTGAAGCCGTTTTCTTAAAAATTAATGTATGCCAATTTTGAGTATATATTAATATACATTTAAAACTGAAATTTCAAAACAATTCATCAACCCGTTTTTGAAATATTGAATTTTCAAAAAAAAATTTTGAATCTTTTTTTAAAAATCCAAAATTTATTTTTTCAAAAATTTTGGTATGCAGTACTATTTATATTCCAACAAAGCTTTTGTGCAAAAAATTTCATTGAAATCAGATGAGCGGTTAATGAGAAAATCAAAAATTAAAAAAACCGTTATATGGCAGGTACCGTTAATAAAAGATTTTGGTGATTTTTTTTCTTACTAAAAGGTTCATCATATCTACAATAATACACTGATTTTTTTTTATCAAAATCGTTGGAGCCGTCCTTGAGATAAATAAGCTTTTCCTTAACGGTTGTATAGCAAGTACGGTTATTTTTTGAGCTAAAAAAAAAATTTCAATTTCCCCTCTGGAGAGTTACAAAAAAACCTTAAGTTCAAAATTTGAAGAAAATCGCTTCAGTGGTTTAGGCTGTAGGTTGAGGTATGGACAGACAGACAGACAGACAGACAGACAGACAGACAGACAGAATTTTGCCACCCACTTTTTTCGTGTTCTCTATCATCGTAATGTCATGTTTGATTGTTATCTCGATTTTTTTTTTTGCACGAATCCAAAACTTGCCCTATAGTACCTATATCGCAAGTAAAAAACATAATAGATGTATAGTTAGTAGCAAAAAAGCGTAATGTAATTTGCCAATCACCTTACAGGGTTAGAAAGTCACGATACAACTATAAGATCTAGAACCCCAGACGATTATACCTCTGATGTTATCACAACAACGTCAATGGGTGATTATATGGAATACGAAGCAAGTGTATTAAACTTGAAGCGAATTGAAGTTGCGCACTTCGGTATCACTAAACTTAAACTGCAATTATTAGAAGTACGTACATATAAACGTAGGTATCTACTTAGATGATGTTAATCGAACCCTTCCAAAGGAGTCGAAAAAAGATTATACTAAACAATATTCGCTTTTGAATTAACTAACAATGCCATTCGCCTTCATAATATTTGTGCAGAACACCCAATAATAAAATGTCAGCGTTATTTTTGTTAAACTTAACACAATAGGTATCAAGGAGACATTTTTAAAATAATTGCTTTTTGTATATGGACTTGGACTAAATGGTCTGATTGATAGCAAAAAAAGAAGTATAGCCGTTGGAAGCTTCAGTAAAGCATATTCAAAAACATTAAAGTCTTACAGTCCACAACCGGGGGCCGGGGCTTTGGTGATTCAACAGTGAATCGATAACATAGAAACGCAACTTCGGGAGTACATAAGCGTGTAAACCAAAATTGGTTTTCATTCCTCGCTCGATAAGCTCCTCGGATCACTTATCACTAAATCCGAGACCATTTGAGTGTATAGTTCGCCCAGACCGTTTACTAAAAGTTCAAAGTGAAAAAAGGTTTTTTAAACAGTATCTACTACTACGACATACTTGAACAAATGTACCTAATACTTTTTATTTTTTTTTTTAGCTCTAGGATTTCGCTCCACATTATGTTTCAAAATAATTAATTTTAAAGTACATATTCATTTCAATATTTCTATTTCCATTAACGACACTAGTTTGGTGTATAAGCAACATGTTGTTAAGTTTTGCCAACGGCTAATTAATAACACACATTAAATACAGTAACAAAACGATGTTTAACAAAAAACAAAATTATATTTCAGGTGCGATGTTATCCCGAATTCTTCTTTCAGGTACGTTGCCAGAGGAAGGTTTGAAGGGCTCATACGTATACAATATATAAACATCTATGTACATCATAAAAGGTTTAATTCTCCTTATCGAAGCCTCATTTTTACATTTGTATTGTAAATATTTTCAAAAATACGAATGACAAATAAGCACGACTGGACTAAATTTTTATTAGCAAACCGGGGCCTGTGCCCCGGCCGGCAGCTTACAGGGGCGCAAAATCCATGTGACTGAAAAAATTGAGAATTGCGACGCTTAATGAAATTAAATGAATTGAAATGCGGTAATGGAATATCAAATTGTGTTTCTCCGTCAACCTTTAGCAGTTTTTCTATTATTATTTCACCATTTAGAATAATTTTTAAAAACTATTAGCAAATATCACTTGATTGAAAAATTATATTAAAATCATCATCATCATCGTGTCCTGTAACCCCGGCTGGGGCATAGAGCGTCAACAAAACGTCTCCATCCTTCACGGTCTGCTGCAAATTACTTTAGCTGTGGCCACTTCCTTCTCTGGGATTCTGCTTCCGCTAAGACAGTTGATTTCCATGTTGTTCTTGATCTTCCAACCCGCCATGCACCCTGAGGATTCCATTCAAACGACTGCTTTGCAATTTCATCGTTTGGTTTCCTCAGTGTGTGACCAATCCAACGCCATTTACGCTTTCTTATGTCGACGTCCAGCCACTCTTTACTTGTCCTGAGCCACAAATCCTCGTTTGATATAATTTGTGGCCAGCGAATCTTTAGGATGTGGCGTGGAAAGCGATTTACAAAAGCTTGCAATTTCCTCGAAATGGTAAACGTGACTTTCCAGGTTTCACAAGCATATAACAGCACGGATTTGACATTGGATTCAAAGAATCTCAACTTAGTGCGTAAGGAGATTTGACTGGATTTCCAAATTGGGGATAGAGTACCGAAGGCAGCACGAGCTTTATTTATTTTACTTTTAACGTCCAGATCCGTACCACCGTTTGAAGAAAAAATACTGCCAAGGTAGTTAAACTATTCCACTTCTTCAACTGGCGTCTCCTGTAGAATAATACGCTGCTGTGTGGAGTGGCCTCTGAGCATTATTTTTGTGTTTTTGCTGTTTATTCTTGGACCACTCGACTCTCTCTTCACTTGCAGTGTTTTGCACATCCCGTTCAGCCCACTGATGTTATTTGCTAGTACATATGTCATCGGCATAGTCTAAATGACTGAGCCTTTCGAACGGTCTCCATTGTATGCCCAGTCGCTCAGCTGTACCAACACTGGCCGTCAATAGGTCGTCCATCGCCAGCAGGAAGAGAATTGGCGGTAGAACATCCCTTTGTCTCAGACACTACGAAGGAGTCGGATAGCTGCCAATTGTGTAAAACGAAACACCTTGCGTTGTTGTAGGACTCTTTTATAATGGCAACATTTTTTGGGGGAATCCCCTATCAAGCAACGATCTCCATATACATTCTCGGTCAACTCGATCAAAGGCCTGCTCAAAAACCACGAAGCGGTGATTGAAATTCCATCGACTGTTCAAGAACGATACGCAAAGTGTTAATATGGTCGACACACGATCGACCACCGCGGAAGCCAGCTTGATGCCTCTTGAGTGTAGACTCGATTCTATCCTTAACCCGCTCGAGAATGATAGTTGCCATTAGTATTGTAATTCTTAAGGTCACCTGCCTTTGGCAACTTAACAATCACCCCATCCTTCCATTCCTTGGGATAGCTTTCGTTGCCCAAAATAATTTGTATCAACGGATGTAGAATACTGGTCATTGTTACGGGATCGGCCTTCAGGAACTCAGCTTATATTCCATCAAATCCAGCTGCTTTGTTGTTCTTGAGGAGATTTATTGAATTTTGGATTTCCAATTCTGAAGGGGGTTCGATGTCAATAGTCAATGCCCCTAGAGGACCTTCGCATCTCTTTAAGTTGGGGCACTTCAGCACTCTGCTCAACGGCATCCTCATATAGCAGGGCGCAAAAATGGTTCTTTCTTTCTGCGTAGCTGATCTTCAATAGACACCAAAAGTGTGACACCCACATCCATTACAGGATGATTGGTGTTGCCTTTTTCCCAATAACATCTTTGGATATTTGGTACAGTTCCCTCATATCTCCTCTTCCTGCAGCGTTTTCCGCGTAATCTGCGTGTCCATCTAACCTCAACCCCCCGTCACGTCTCATACAGCGATAGAATGTCTTATGATACTCGCTTCGTAGTTCAGCCTTTCGTTGAACATCTGCTTCGGTATTTATTTGTATTTTCAACGATTCGCGAAGTTCAATTTTATCCCACGTGTCTTGAGATATCCAAGAGGATCTAACTCTTATCCGCTTGGGTACAGTTTCGAATCCAGTCTTCATAAAAACACCTTTTTGTCATGAAGTTGCAAAAAAATGCTTTCAGGGAAGAATTAAGAAAAGGAATAAGAAATGGTAAAGATTGAATGGCTATATCGGCTAATTAAAACAGCTTTTTGAATTTCATACCTTAAGGTCCAGTTGTAGGTACAAACCTGGTTCAGATTTAAATCCGTGGTTCAACTATTTTTACTGGCCGATTTCGGCGGAATTACTGAGGTCCAACAACGGTTAAAGGTTCACGAACTCTATTGCAGCCAATTTAATGCCTCAACCATATCGTTGAACGTAAGTAAGTTCGCCGAAGTCAGTGAGTAGTTAAAATTGCTGAACTACGGATTAATTATTTATAGAACTGGCCCTAATCTACCTATCTACTTGTAACGAAGTGTTACACTTTCACCTCCACTGACCAAAAATAATCACAGACACTTCACCGTCTATTTATAAATAATACCCTCACCACCATCATCATGAATTACCAGCACCCTAGATTTCCACTTAACCTGCTGATATATAGCACCCGCCTACATTATCACCATCACCATTCAACCAATGCACCTTCCCGCCACCCACCAAATATCGAATTACACAACTTACAAACTTGCTTCGCTTTTCAGACATTAAAGTGTTATTTGTTTCTATAGCGCTCCTATTACCCCTCTGATGGGAAGTAAATACCTTATTGGAGCATTACTGATTCCGTAAATATTTTCTGGTGCAGATAATATCAGCTTGGTTGAAGCGATATACCGATGTTTCTTTAATCTCTCTATATTTTGCTCTTATAAAATGACGATTGAGTGTTCGCTTCTATAGTCATCCTGTAAAATTATTATACAATCTCTGGGCCGAATCCCACAGAAACCTTGTAATTTTTATAACTTAAATAATATCTAATAAATTCTAAGATTACATTTCAGATAAAAACTTTCAAATAAAATGTCAGCAATATAAAATAAAAATATAAATAAATATAAATATAAAAAAATAAATATAAATCAATTGTGAAATATTTTTTTTTTATTTTTCTATAAGACCTCTAAATTGAATCCAGTAAGTATTTTTCGGGGCAACTGAATTTACTCCATGAAGGTCCAATAGGTGCTTAACAAGTGCGCCTTTTTAACTCTATGGACTATTATATAATGCTTATATGATTGCCAGAAATGATTATGAGAAGCTTCTTTGGATGAGTATAGGGGCAAAATTGTTAGTCGGGTATCGTAAAAAATAGTGCAGAACAATTATTCGACACAGTCAACATCATCAGTAGAAATAATTTTCATTCGTACTCCTCCCAGTTCACACCCAGTATCAGCAGCAAAACTAACAAGAGGAAGTAAATTGGAGAAAAGCTGAATAAGGTTCCAGCAGCTCATGGTTTGTAAAAACTTTGAAAAGCTAAGGTTACTTTACTTGTTAAAGATAACCTTTTTGACTTCCACCGTTAAAATTAAGTTATTCTCCCTCGGATTAGCCTTGGGCAGGAATCAGATTCCTACCGTTTTCTCCCGGCTTGCTCCTTCAAAATAGGTCCAGGGCAAATTGAACTTGCTCTCTCTTGGATTAACCTTGGGCAGGAATCAGATTCCTACCGTTTTCTCCCGGCTTGCTCCTTAAAAGTTGGTCCAGGGCAAATTGAACTTGCTCTCCCTTGTATTAACGTTGGACAGGAATCAGAATCCTTCCGTTTTGTCCCCGGTTCACTTCCTCTAACTAAACTTTGTGGGCTGAGCCTACTCCTGTGTCCTATAGATCTTTTATACCGAGTTTTGATATAATATGAAAAGCCAACTTACTTATATTAAGTTCCTAACAAGATTATAAACCTAGCACCTCACTGTTAGAAATAAAGTATATGAATAGTTATAAAACTGGTAACCTTATCGAGTTCTTTCCTTCTAAACCCGAGTTTTATTTGTTTTCTTCGGGAAAACCCTGGATAAAAAAGCATCACATACATACTCGGAGAAAAAAAGTGCATTATAACAACAAATTTCCAAAAATTTGAGTTTTCAACTTTTTCCTACTTAATTTTCTTTATAACCAAGCCTCCCCCAAAGTACGGGCCTGGCTGTATGCACTTACTTCCAATTTTACTCATTACCCATCATTTTGAAGTCCTCGGGTTATTTTGTGTTAACATGACATGTCAGTTGTGACTAGAAAGTAGCTCCGTGAAGTCTAACAATGCATAGTGCCGAAGAAGATCCTGAAGATAGAATACTGTTTTACATTTTTCGGTACCTAATTTTTGTGGGAATTTCTACACACGAATATGATTGTAAAACAAAGAAACTCATCTCTAAGCAATGGGCCGCTGATTATTGTCCAATTATGGATTGTTGCATTATTATAATTTCACCATTTTATAATTTGTATATTTCAAAATTTTTAAGAAGTGAAGTTTTCAGGTCACGTCCTACTGCAATGTTCTTGGACTGTTTTATGCTATCTGCGCAGTTTTTCACAATTTTTGCAAATCGAGTTTTTAATTGGATATATCGAAATCGTTTAAAACGAGTTTTTGATAAATTAAATGAAATAAGACTAGAAGAGTTGGTTTTTCTCAATCAAAACGATGTTAAAAAAGTGCGAGGTGAAACAAAGAAGATTATTTTCTTAAAATTATTTTGTACATGTTTTCTTGTGTTGGGAATATCTACAATACAAATCTACCAATGCCAAAATGGCAGTATCCTTGATTTATGTTGGGCCGGGTCAGCTATATTCTTTATGGTGTTATTGCTTGCAGTGGAAAATCAAATAGCTTTTGGAATGATATACGGAACATACATTTTCAAGATTATGAACTGTCAACTATTATCAATAGTTAACGAAGTAAATGATTTGTGTGAAAATGAGGCGAAACGCAAGACAGGTCTGCTTTGCTATGAACTAAAGAAAATTGGAACAATTCATACAGCTGTGCTGAATCTTATGATTGAATTTAAAAATACTTTTGAAATTCAGATGATTATTATGTTGGCATCGATTATTCTTTCACAAATTTACTACACATTTATGTTCCTTGTGCTTTCGAATGGATCCTATGAAGATGGTGAATTTCAAAAAGCTTGTGCCCTTGGATCTATCTTCATGACGTTTTTAAACCTATGGTCAATGGTTCATATTTGTGGTGGAGAAATTGCTGAATCATGCGATGCAGCAGGAGAAATTTTAGCAACACTACCATCTTACAATTTACTAAATAAAAACTTAGAAACAAGGGTGAGTTAGTTACAAATGTAAAGCTTATTCACGTTTCTGAGATCTCAGAGATTTTTGTTCGTTAATTTTACTGATTACGAAGATTCATGGTAAGAAGTTACAAGCCCTCTCTATTTCATTTGTAGGCAACTGAATCAAAAAATAACTAAGACGCAGCTTTTCTACAGCAAAAGTGAATAATGCCAAAAATGAATGTGTTCAGATTGCTAGAATCTCAGAGATCTCAAAAACGAAAATGTAAACTGACTCAATGAACATTTTATGAACATTACTTCGGCATTGAATTCCCACTTTCAATAAAATATGATTTTATTTATTTATTTATTTTTCAGATTGAAATATTAACGTTCCAGTTTCTGCGAGAGAAAATGAATTTACCAATTTTTGGTCTTTTCAATTTAAAATGGGCGACAGGATTCGCTATGACTGAAGTAGCTATCGAATATTTAATAATACTGATGCAGTTCGATTATATGAGTTTTGAATTTTACACGGAAATTCTTGGACCAGATCACGCAATATGAGCTGCAAATTACGAAAAATGTCAATTTGAAAAAATGAGCAAAATTAAGATATTGATACTCAAAAATCGTAAGCCAACACTTTTTAAGTATCAATTAATTCAATCGAGAGAAGACAAAAATTGCGAACTACAAATCACAATTTGATCCTAATAATCCTCAATTATTGCACAATTTTTAAATTTGCAAACAAGATTTGTGATCACCACTTTATTTAATTGTTATCCCCTCCAGTTGTATGCCAGCTGTTTCATCACAGAATACAGCAGCAGTCAAGGAGTATAATTTGTTCCTAAAGCTGAGACCAAAATGTTAAGATTTTAAGGTAAAAATGTAATTGTATCCTGTTCAGGAAGAACAAGGGAAAGAAATTTGAACAAGCATTTACTCCCTCATAATATCCTATAAAAACATTTAAAAAAAATATTTTTTTGCTTCTTAAGGTCTTGATGTGTTTTGTTTCAATAAAATTGTTGTATTATCATAAAAAGTATTTATTTTTGTTTAAAATCTTAGGTGATATAATGCGTTACTCTTAAGTTAAGTTAAAGCTTAAAATAAATTTGAATGTTACTTACTTAAGGTGGCGCTACAGTTCAGGGTTGACCAGGGCCTCAACCAACAAGCTTCTTCCAGCCGACTCGGTTTCTATCTAGCTGTCTCTAATTTCGCACGCCAAGTCGGTTGAGGTCCTTTTCCACTTGCGTGTGCCACCTTTTACGCTGTCCACCTCTACTGCGCTGTCCTAAGGAGTTGGATTCAAAGACTTTCCGGGCCGGAGCATTATTGTCCATTCGCTCTAGGTGACCCAGCCATCTAAGTCGTTGGCTTATCACTTTTGTGGCTAGGTCGGTGTCGCTGTACAGCCCGTAGAATTCGTTATTATATCTTCTTCTCCATTCCTCATCTATGCAGACGGAACGGGACCAAAAATCACCCGGAGAATTTTCCTCTCAAAACAGCCTTACGCGTTTCCATCCACCGTTAACAGTGTCCATGCCTCTGCACCAGAAATCAGGACTGTGATGATAAGCGTCTTATACATGGACAGTTTAGATGCTCGAGAAAAGACTTTGACGATATTAAGAAGACTTATACCTCTGTAGTAGGTGCAGTCCAGAGGATCGCCTTTCTTGAGGATCGGGCAAACAATGCTGAGGTTCCATTCATCGGGCATGCATTCCTCTGACCAAATTTTGCAGATGAGCTGGTGCATAGTCCTAACGAATTCATCGCCAGCCGCTTTGAACAGCTCAGCCACAAGGCCATCAGCTCCAGCAGCTTTATTGGACTTAAGTTCAGATATAGCTATCCTTACTTCGTCGAGATCGGGTGGACGGAATTGTTGGCATACGTCGGTCGTCCAGGTTGAATCATGCAATTTGGATAGTAGTGGAATTCGGTTCGTCATCGCTGCCAATATACAATTTGCAGAAATGATTTTCCCATATCCTCAGCACCGACTGCGATTCTACTACGCTGTTCCCCCGATCGTATTTGCAGGCTTCGATTCGGGCCTTTTAACCCTGGAAGGTACCTTTTACTTTTTGGTAAAACTTCCGAACTTCATTCCTGCAATGGCATGCCTCTATTTCCTCGTCCGCGTGCTTCTCATGCTCTTTCTTTTTCCTTCTTAGAAGCTTGTGTTCCTCTCTCCTCTTCTGCTCGTAGAGCTCACGAGTAGCACTGGTCCTTCTATGCAGCGCCGCTTTGTATGCCTGTTGTTTGGCTGTATGTACATGTCTTCTCTAGTGATCTCATGCATGGTTACAGTTAGTGCCGGTGCCGTCACCGCTACTGACAAGAGAGTAATTCTGAAACTCGACTCTGCTGCCGAAATAAGAGAAGAAAGTGCTGTTAAGTTAAAGCTTTTAAAGTGTTTCCACAGTATCGCAGAAAAATACTTACTTACTTTTACTTTAGATGGCGGTTACAGTCCAGGGTGGACTACGGCCTCAACCAACAAGCCTCTCCAGCCAGCTCGGTCCCTAGCTAGCTGCCTCAAGTTACGCACTCCAAGTTGGTTAAGGTCGTTCTCCACTTGTGTGCGCCACCTAAGGTGGGGTCTTCCTCTGCTGCGTAGACCATCAGGGGTAGTTTCGAAGATTCGTCAGGCTGGTGCGTCGGTGTCCGCTGTATTTTCAGCTGAAAAACCCAGAAAGCTCGTTGTTAAATCTTCTCCTCCATACTCCATCGATACAAACTGAACCGAAGATCACTCGAAGAATTTTCCTTTTAAAGCACCCAAGCAGAAAAAGAAAAATGTAGTGCAGAAAAATACTTACTGTCATTTTGGTTTTATTCAAATATTTTTTTTAATGCAAAATAGGAACTAGTTGCTTTTCACTTTAGGCCGACGATGTGCATACTCAATCAAATAAAATTTAAGGTGGACAATTTAGATAAGAGTTCGTCCCCTGCTATCTCTCCCGTTGAATTTAACTAAATAAAAGACCACTTACAAATTTGTTTGGGCGATTCCGCTGGAGACTATTTTCGGCATACATTTTTAAAATATAATATTTTTTACTTTTTTTGATAACAATGCATAGTAGAAGGACTCTATTTATCGACAAAAAAATTATTGTTCACCAAATTTAAAGAAAACATTTTTTCCGCTTCGCAAAACTATCATACGAAAGGTCGGTGTAAACTGCAATTATCATGACTGTTAAAAAAAGCGTGAAATAGATAACCGACAGTTTGAGGTAATGATTCACTTGTAAGACTTGTGGTCACAAATGTGATTTATTCGTTTGTCCAAAAATATTGAAATATTTGTTAATACTTTTTTAGTATTATTTATCGCAAAAAGACATTGTAAGATTGTTGCACCCGCGATAAAAAAGATATAAAAGTTTGTTTTTTTTTCACAAAAATAAGGTGCTTTCGTTTTGAAACTTTGTGAAAGTAAGAAAAAAACAAAAACAAAATTAAATCAGTCGTATCAGGAGTAAATTATAAACTGAACTTTGAAAAAACATTGATTCAAATTGGTTGCACCCGCGATCGTGAAATTAGAATCGCGGGTGCAACTTACTGACAATTACCATTATTGAGTGATGTATTATATTTTATTTTAAAATATGCTTTGAATTATAATTTTTGTTGCTCAAGGTTGATTTTTTTTTTTAACATTTTAATTTAATATTTTGGTCTTTTTTATAAAAAATACATATAAGCTTAATGGCAGGGAAACAAGGAATTTCACAACCTGGCACGAAATCTATCAAAAAACATCTAGTTTATACTTTTTTCTGAACAGAAAATTGAAGAAGGGAAAGACGTGTTAGTTGATAAATGGGAACGATTGAAAAACATACTGGGGGGTTTTCAATCAAATTTTTTTTTTAATCACAAGCCGAAACCAACATAGCACAGATATTTTGAAATCTACCATCATCGAAACAGATAGTTTAATGGAAGATGATGATTTAAAGCCACTTATACGATCAGTGCACAAAGAAATTCTGTTTTCTGATATTTGTATATCTGCTCCTTCTTCATACGTACATATATCGGGCCAATCCCTCCTCAATAAAAAAACAAAAACTGCGCTATTCCGAGGTTTTAAGTGATTCAGAAGATTAATCTCCAACAACCTCTCTTGAACTTCTTATTACCAGCAGAGGCATGCCTTGAAACCTGATCTATTTTCACTGCAATAGTCTTGCCAAAAGATATTTGCGCTGGTTTGTATCTATGTACTCTTACAGTACCCTGCAAGTTCGGCAGAAAAATAACACTTTATTGTTACGTAGGGTTGTGTCTTAACGATATGGTTGAAGAGGGAGTTGTAAGATCACAATTTATGATGTCAATTGAAGACATGATCGTAAAATTGCAAGCACCAGAAAAAAATCATTGATGGCAATAATATATTCCCAGTATTTTTGAAAAATATTGACATATTTGATAAAAACTTGGTAATAATTAACAGAAAAGTGTACTAATTAGCATTATATGTCACATAATCTCTAATCCAGTTCCGTTATATCATTTGTTTTATATCAATATTCATTAAAGTTAGACGCGTTGCACCCGCGATAATTTGATGTTGCACCCGCGATTGCTTTAAAATCGAAAAATTCGTTATTTGATTTAGTTTTCTAACTTTATTTTTATTTCTTTAGTTGTTTGGATACACGTCATTCAATAAAATGTAAGAAGAATATAATAAATGTTTCTCAATTAACAGACTTTTGGGTTTTTCGTACTATGATCCAGAAAGGTGGGCCAAATTCGTTGCACCCGCGATCGCACTTTGAAATCTTTTTTCCGAAAATCTATTTATTTCATTTAAATTAAATAAATGAACCCAAAATTAATAGGTCAAAATGATACCCATCAAGTAATAATTTCATTAAAATAAGTTTGCATTTTACTATAAATATACTCAAAGTGAGTCTAAATGTTGCACCCGCGATAATGGAATCGCCCTTGAGGCAATAACTAAAATTTTTCAAATAAATTTATCAATAACTTGAACTTTTAACTTTGAATAACTTTTTAGACTAAGAGCCCACAGCAGATTTTGGGTGTGAACGATAGCAAAAAAAGAAGTATAGGCGTCGAAAGCTCCATTAAAGACTATTAAAAAAATGAAAGTCTTGCAGTCCACAATAGGTTCCTTTGAGAGAAACAGTGCATCGAAAAAAAAATATGAATGCAACTTCGAGGATAATCGTGTTAGCCGAAATTGGTTTTCACTCCTCCCTTGAGAAGCTCCTCGGATCACATATCATGGAATCTGAGACCATTTGAGTGTATAGTTCGCTCTACCGGACCGTTTAAAAAATTTAAAATTCTAAGTGAAAAACGGTTTTTTTAAACGGTCTGGCAGGGCGAATTAAACACTCAAATGAGCCGTTTATTTTGAAAGTGGTCTAAGTCCATTTTCCAAAAAAATCGAGATAACTGATTGGGTCATCTACAAACATCTTAATCTTTTATTTTAATAAAAAAAAAAACAACTTGTTTTTATTCAAAATCACTTAGATTTTGAAAGTCGAAAAATGTTCAGTTAAGAAAACGACAAAAAAATTATTTTGAAAGTGGTTTAAGTCCCATTTTAAAATTTTTAAATTGATTAAATGTAATTAAACGGTGCGCTTATGTATGAAAGTGTAAGTATTACAATTTCATGAGCTAAAACAATAATTTGTAAAAAATATCTTAAATTAAAAATACATAAAAATAAAATACATACCTACAAAACAAAATAGATAAAACAAGATAGATAGGAAACAAAGTACATTACTACTGGGTGTTCTTAAGCCAGTGGTAGGTACGGAGTGTAGGCTTTCTTCATTTCTATACAAAACAACTTTTTACCGTAGCTTGCGACACCTAGCGTTGTTTCTGTTAAACTCATCCATTAAACGTCCAATGTTGTGGCCAATACATTAACTAGCATAATTTTTTTTCGCAATACTTTTCTTTTCAATTTCATAAGTTAATAATAAGATAACGGTTTTTAAATCTCATTGACTTCTCGTTTGTGAAACGTGTCGTGTATATAATATTATATATATTAAATTTTTGTTTCAGTATTTATAAAAATTGATATTACTTAACCTACCAGCATACCTTACCTTGTTTCATTTTAGTTTGTTAGTTTTATTTTAGCTTAATTTAAAATATAAATTTCAACATGCTAAAAAGTGCTGCCATTCAAATAACCTCAGACAGACCTAGAACAAAAGGTAGACCACCTAGAACAACAACTTCTCTCTAACAGCATTGAAGTGTATAATGTTCCAATTATTAACAAAGACATGCCACACACCGATCTGGCGGTAGGTATTTTACGCAATGCATTAAATATAAACATAAATGAGACTGACATCGATCAATGTTATGTCAAAAAAATTAAAAAAGGCAATTCTCTTGCGAATGGTGATTTGAAGAGCACCAATGTTCTACATATCAAATTTGTTTCTCATCACTTAAAAGAGAAAATTATGAAGACCAAACGAGAGAAAAGAGAACAACTTACAACAAAAATTTTTGGAGCACATGGTAAACCGGAGAATGTATACATCAATGATTGTTTAACTCAACAGAGACGTCAACTACTTAATACTGCGCTAGCACTAAAAACTACGAAAGGAATCAAATACGTTTGGACTAGGAATGGGAATATTTTTATGAGGAGGAATGAGGGTGACAATTCAGTAAGAATTAATTATATTTCTGATTTTGATAAAGTATGAGTATTGTTAATCCTATTCTTTCTTCAGTTCAAAATATTTGTGAAGTGCCAGTTTTTTGTAGTTTTATAGATAATTGCTTTTGTATACACCAAAACATACGTAGCCTCAGAAAAAATTTTTCTAATTTCCTAGCACACATTGAGTCACTTACAAAATTGCCAGCTATAATTGTTTTAACAGAGATTTGGGTTTATGAGAGTGAAATGAGCCTTTATAATATACCAGGTTATGCGCTCTTTAGTTGTTGCAATGAATCTTATTCATCAGGTGGTGTTGCAGTTTACATTGATGAGAATTTTGTTCACCAATTCTCCAAAATCGATATATGTAGTGCGGATGTTGTAAAGTTGTCATTTTGCTATCAAAACGAAAACTATACAATGTTGTGTTTATATAGATTGCACGCGTTTAATAAAAGCTTGTTCATAGAGGAACTTAGTCAAATTCTTTGTATAAACAAAACTTGTAATTTAATTTTGATCGGAGATATTAATATAGATATTTTAAACGTAACCGACAAAGACACTGATAATTATTTATTTCTAATGGCTTCAAATGGTCTAAAGGGAATTATTAATGATCCAACCCGCGTAACAGAATCTTCAAGTACTTGCATTGATCACATTTTTACCCGTTTTAAAGTTAGCAACAAATTTAAATTTTTTGGTAGTGTTCTCGACCTAAATATAACTGATCATAAATCGATAATTTTATTTAACAAGTTAGAAAATAATTTGAGTTCTACTTCAGTAACACAAACTAAAAAGCACTATACCACCGATTACATGTTATTGCAGAATATTTTGAAACATGAATTTTGGGATCTGGTTTATTCGGAAAAGGACCCATCTACTGCGTTTGCTATTTTTATCTCAATTTTGCAAAAACATATAGAGTTATGTACTTCAGTATCAATAAAACTTTCTAGCAAATATAAATTTCTAAAGCCTTGGATGAATAAGAATCTCCTTAAACAGATTAAAAAAAAGAGCAAAATTAGTATAAAGCTAAAAAAACATCCAAATAATGAAAAACTAAAAAAGTATTACCTCACACTTTGTAAAGCTGTTAGTACAAATGTTGAATTGTCTCGCGAAAAGTATTATTTGAACTTATTTGAAAAATCAAAAGGCAATATAAAAGAAGAATGGAAGACAATTGACAGCATTTTAGGAAAAACAAGGAAGCCAAACATAATAGAAAATATTGTAGTAGATAATGTTCCTCTAACAGATCTTAAATGTATATCAAATAAATTTAATGAATATTTTACAGAAATATCTGAAATATTGAAGCCATCCATTAATTCCGGTGGTGATTGTGATTGTTATAATCAACACTGTCTGGATTCTGAAAACTTACAACCAAATAGCTTTGCTTTTAGCCCTATAACCTCTTTTGAAACCTTCAAAACAATTTTATCTTTAAAGAATAAAAATTCTTGCACTTCCGATGGAATATCTAGTAACCTTCTTAAGAAAATTGCATTTTATGTTTCAGATATTTTGAGTTACATATTCAACTTAAGTGTTGAACAGGGTTGTTTTCCTGAACAATTTAAATGTGCTGAGGTTATTCCTCTCTTTAAAAAGGGAGATAAGAAAAATATGGTTAACTACCGACCTATTTCTATTCTTCCTACTTTTTCTAAAATTTTTGAAAAACTTATGATCAATAGAATTACTTCGTTCCTAAATAAAAACAGATTTTTTAGCGAAAATCAATTTGGTTTTCGTTCAGGAAAATCAACCGAAGATGCTATTCTTAGGCTATGCAGTCAGCTCTATGGCAGCTTAAATACTAATAAATCTACAATGGCTCTCTTCATCGATATGACAAAAGCATTTGATATGGTTGACCACGATTTACTTTTAGGTAAGTTGTATAATGCAGGATTTAGAGGAGTAATTTTTCAATGGTTGAAATCCTACTTAAAGGGAAGGGTTCAAAAAGTTATTATTAACGGTACACAAAGTGAAGCTCGTTTTTTAAAAAATGGAGTACCACAGGGATCTGTACTCGGCCCTTTGTTTTTCCTAGTGTATATTAACTCAATTTTTAAGCTCCGATTAAATGGACTTTCGACGGCATTTGCTGATGATATATCATTTACCTACCAGTCAAATTCGGATCTTGATTGTGTCTTACAAATAGAAGAAGACCTAGAAATTCTAAGAACTTGGTTTTCTAAACACAAGTTAATAGTAAGTGAAAAAACTAAATTCATGACTTTTAAAACATCTGGCCATCGATTCATTAATCACAATTTATTTTTTCATGCTTCGAGTTGTAGGCAATTTAGCTTTCCAGTTCATGATTGTGGTAAACCTAATTTCCAAGATAAATGCTCTTGTTCCGATTCTTGTTTCAAAATTGATTCAGTGAATAATTTTAAATATTTAGGTGTAACAATTGATTCTAACCTTAATTGGAAAGACCATAGTTACAATATCAAGAATCATTTGATGCTCATAACGCGAAAAATGTATCTTTTAAAACCATTCTGCTCTAAAAAGGTTCTAACTTCAATATATTATGGTCTTGCACACTCTAAACTACAATACGGGTTATCTAGCTGGGGTGGTTCCTATGCAAATACTTTTAGACCTTTACTGATTGCACAAAAACATCTTATTAGAATTATTTCAAACAAAAATCGTTTTACTGAAAGTTGGCCTTTATACAAGGAATTGCGAATTCTACCTATGAGACATCTTTATATTTTTAAAGTACTTAAAGAATTTTTCAAGCAAAGCGGTAACATTCCTAGTAGAAACTCGCAGTTATATAATTTAAGAATTAACAACATGCACCTTGTCAATGAACCCACTGCCCACAAAACGCATTTCTCTAACTTTTATACTGCCGCAGCTCCAAAGTCATTTAATAATTTACCTCTGTCTATCAGAACAATTCAAAACTTAAACTCTTTCTTACGAAAAGTAAAAGACTGGCTTTTCACAATTGACTTAAATTCTATTGATAACTATTATTGAATTTTGTATTCATAGTTTCATTAACATATAAAATGTATCATTTTGTTGTTATTATTTTTTTTTTTTTCTGATTTTGTTTGATGAATTAGTACTTACTATGTACATATACACTCTTTTTATAATCAGTTAAACTATATTTGAAATATTTATTAATTTACTTAACTTAAAGAATCATTGTTTACTATTTATATTGCTGATTGTCACCCCACAACAGTTTCTAATTATTGTAAATTTAAATCTCAAATGTATCATTCAACACTAACTTTCAAGTTAAAGAATGATAACTATTATTTATTCCTTTTTTAACTTGCTATTGTACTAGTCTTAAGTTGGAAATGAAAAAAATGAATGAATAAAAATTTTTCTAAATTCTAAATTCTAATTCTAAATTCAGTGATACAGGTAAAAAAAGTTTGATCTGAGTTTACAAAATCATTTTGAATAAATTATTTATTTTATTATGTTCAGATATTGTTCCTGTGCTTATTAATAAAAAAAGAAAAATATTTGATCCAGAAAGTGAAAGTGATTCAAACAGTTACTCTAATTTTGTAAAAAGAAGAAGAATCATCAGAATACATTCATCAACTACGGAAAGTGAAAAAAATACCTTAGACAATCCAACAATGTCAATAAGCAAAAAATGTGAAGAAAAATATGCTCAAAAAGTTCGAAAACACAAGCGAAATTTGGGAAAAAAGTATTATACACAAAATGGAAAAATTATACCAGCTAAAATATTTCAAAACATCGATTGCCACTGTAAAAAAGTTTGTATAAACCATTTTCAACCTGGAGAAAGACAAAAAATGTTCGATAAATTTTGGAAATTGGGTGACTTCAATAAACAAAATATAGTAATTAATGAATCAATTGAGCGCAATAAAGTCAAACGAAAACGACAAAGAAAAGGAAATGGAACACAAAAATATTATAGCTTTAAGTATTTTTTAAATACCTCTCATGGAAAATTTTCTGTTTGCAAAAACTTCTTCATAAATACCTTTAATATCAGCAACGGACGATTACAACGTATTTTGAAATCAGAAAACCTGGATTCTGATTTACGTGGTCGTATGAAAGGTTCATCTAGAAAAATTTCGGAAGAAGATAAAAACTTTGTTCACGACCACATAAAAAGTTTTTCAAAATTTGAGTCACACTATATAAGGTCTCATAACCCCATAGAAGAAGAAGTAAAGGAAGTGGTGTATATCACATATACAGTGTACGTGAGTGAAGCAGCAAGAATTGAAAAAAAAAAACAAATTGAGATTCATCTGTCATTTTGCCGAGCTGAAAGGAAGTGTTTTGAAATTTCAATTTGTTAAACAAGTGAAAAAGTTTATTTAAACTAAATAAAAAAGTGAAATAAAAGTTAGAATAGTGAATACTGTCAATAATTTATTTAAAAAATATAAAACAGCATGTGGTGGCTACGTTAAATCCTCTAAAAACGCCTATACTAAGGAGTATACAAATATTTTTGTTTACAAGTTAATTTTGTCTGATTTTTTCATATAAAGTAACGTGAAGTGATGTTATTTAGGTAAATAAATTATCTTAGAATACTTTAAAATTAAGATTTTATCGCAATTTGCAATAAAAATAACAAATTTGTTGAAAACAAAAATATACTTTAATCCAGTGATTTCGTTGAGACTCATTTGTCAAATGAGAAATTCTCGCACAGGGTCGATCTAGTTTTTGTTGGTGGTGGCAAGGCGCTCAAATCCGTTTAGCGCCCGTAGTGCAGAGTTATTTTTTAACGCTTTAAATAAAATATTTTTAAAGGGGTAACAGCAGAATCCTATTTATCTTGTTGGATTTGTATCCTCGTCACGAAGTGTTTATTTCGGTTTAAAAGTACACTACCATAAAAAACATCACTTTATTAAGAAGAATATGAGAGAAAACTTACCTGTAAAAAAAAAGATTTGTGCACCGGATTATAGGCGTTTTTATATGATTTAATGCATCACCACATGTTTTTTTTATATATTTCTTATCAATAAAGTTTTTCAAAGTATCAAAGTATCACTATACCAACTTTCATTTCACTTTTTTATTCAGTTCAATAGACTTTTTCACTATTTTTATGATTTAAAATCTCTGTACACTTTTCTACAGCTCGGCAAAATGACGGGAGCATCTCAATTGTTTTTTTTTTTTTTTTTAATCCTTCCTTTGGGCGCCCCAGCCTTCAGCCGTGTAACTGCACTGCGACCCTGGGGCAATGCATTTGTGTTTGTGTAACTCACACTATTTTGAAAAATGCTTCACTGTTTCCACGATATGCCAGTTCCTTTACTTCTTCTTCTTTGCATAACCCTAATAGGAGATTTTTACACCCAGATCTCAACATAAGGAAGATGTATAACCTTTATCAGCAGAAATGTGAAGAAACAAATAAAATCAGTGTTAATGAGTGGACTTACCGAAAGATTTTTAAAAAAGACTTTAACCTACATTTCCATCAGCCGCGGAAAGACACTTGTCAAAAATGCGATAACATTAATATTAAAATAAGAGCATCGAATGATGAAGAGCAAAAAGCAAAACTTATTGAAGAGCATGAAATGCATCTACAGCAGGCTGAGTTGGCTAGGAAATCGTTAAAAGAAGATCAAGATTTGGCATTAAATCAAAGCGAGTACTATTTTGCCTTCTCTTTTGATTTGCAAAAAGCACTTCCATACCCGAAGCTCACTACCTCTGTAGCATACTATAAGTACGGTGACCATATTTCTGGGAGCAAAACCCGGGACAAAAAATGAAGAATTTGAAAACAGTAGAAAATTGTTCGACTTTTCAATAATTTTTATTTAATATCTAAAAAAAAAAAATATAATAACTGAAAAACATACGAAAAAGAAAGGAACGATAACATAAGTTATAATGTCTTTACAACATACAAACTAAAAAATTAAAAAAAATCAGCTTAACATTTCCAATTTAATTATTAAAATAAGGGCAAGTTTTTCAGTGCAGAGTTAACTCTGAGTTAAATCAGGGTTAGATAGTCCTGAAAACTACACTAGTCAACGAAATCAAAGGAACACATTTTTTTTCAATTTTTGTTAGCGTTTTTTGAAGAGCTGTATCTTTGTGACGAGTGGTCGTATTGAGTTGAAATAAAAAGCATTTTACAGTTTTATGTTTTTTGTTTCGAGATTTGTTTGCAAAAAAATTGTTTGAAGTACTGTTATTGCGTTATTGCAAAAAATGAGACGAGACAACAAAATTATTTTTTTTTAATTTTTTTTGAAGGTCCTCATTTCTATAGATAAATTTTCTTGAGTCTATTAAATGTCGTGACTAGATATCTTGTTTGTTTAGCTTCAATTCAGTTTTTTTGTTGTTGTCGTACGATTTTTTTGACATGGTTAATCTGACTTTGAATGAAAAAAGATACTATTAGCCTTGATTACCAATATCTCAGCAAATAATGACGTTATAAAAAATTCTAAGACAGTTTTGGAAATTTAAGAAAGCGCTTCACAAGATTTTTTAAGATTTTGTAAAAAT
Source organism: Dasysyrphus tricinctus (assembly GCA_963921185.1). NCBI lineage: Eukaryota > Metazoa > Arthropoda > Insecta > Diptera > Syrphidae > Dasysyrphus > Dasysyrphus tricinctus. The sequence continues at coordinate 226,608,496 of OY992530.1, read as the reverse complement.
TATTTTTTTAGTTTAAAAAAAGTACTTAAAACCGGCGTTTTGTGGTCTTTTCGTAAATCTTTTTTTTTTCTTTGCAAATATTGATTGCATGGCTTGCGTTGGTATGCAAATTTATAGACTTTTAAATCATCAATATTCTTGTAAATTTTCAAATTGAATCATTGAACCGTTTTTCCTCACCAAAACTTCAAGGTCTTACAAACCAGGTAAAGGAACAAATTGTGTTGTTCCTAAATAATGCGTAGTCGTCATCAAAATGACAAGAAAACCGCAATTCCAGTGGATTTTTTTTCACAGTTTTGCATTATTTAGATACTTTTTTTGAATTGAAATGAAATAAAAAGTACATTAAACAAAAAAAAAAATTATTTCAAAAATTTTACAAACAAAAAAACTTAATTTTTTTTTTTTTTTTTTTTTTTTGAAAAAATGTAAACTCGTCACAAAGGTACAGCTCTTCAAAAAACGCTAAAAAACATTGAATAAAAATTTGTTCCTTTAATTTCGTTGACTAGTGTATTTAATCCTGAAATAGAAGCAGTTTTTCCCTTAATATTTCAGCTATCAAAAATATTTTTTACGGCTTTTACAATCGAAATCAAGATAGCGTAACTACGAAAACTTCGCACTTTTCAAATATTTCAATAACTTTCACTATCAAAATCGAGATAGCTCCACAACGGAAGAGTTTGGTCCCTGAGCCAACTTATTAAATTAAGCGAGTTAACTTGGAGTTACCTTACAGCGTTATGTTTAAACGCATATTAGAGACTGCGTAAAGTAACGATTCATACAATTTATGTGACGTTGAGTAGTCATTTCTAGCTGAACTCGTTAGAGGTTGGAAAGTAAGGGTACTTTTGTTTGACATCTAAACGTAATAGATTTATCTTTTTCGTACTATTTTTAAGTTTTAACACAAGGGCATTGTAAATAAAATGGATCGCAAAATATTTTCTTAATAAAAATTTACGCAGCGTTGAATAGAGCCTTAATAAGGGCTAATGCACTGCGTAAATGTTGACTCGTTGAGAGGTGTTTTAGTGAATTCTAATAAATACGACTGTTAGAATATTGATTGAAAAACTCAGGTTTAAAACCAAGATGAGCTCGCACTGAACTATTGACCTCTATTCTTTTAATAATTTATATTTTTTTTAATTTATTTAATTATGTGAAATAAAAAGACTTCTTGGAATGTGCAAATACGGGACAAAAACGCAACAAATATCTGAATACGGGACGCTTGTACATCCCGGGTTTCTTAAAAAATTAACCGGGACAGGCTATAGAAATACTGGACAATCCCGGGAAACCCGGGACGGATGGTCACCGTAACTATAAGCGAAGCCTGTATATCCTAAATCTTGGGTTCCATAATTTTCATGATAATGATGTTAACATGTATGTCTGGGATGAAACCCTTGCATCCAGAGGTTCGCAGGAAGTGGCATCGTGCATCCTAAAACATATTGAAGGTATCACAACGCAAAAGCACATAATCGCTTACAGTGATATGTGTGTTGGGCAAAACCGAAATATTAAATTAGCTCTGACTTGGTTATACATTGTTCAGACAACACAAATTGAGGTTGTTGATCACAAATTTCTTTTATCAGGACATTCATTCCTACCTAGCGATAGAGATTTTGGACACATAGAAATGGCATTAAGAAAGGATAATTTACTTTACATACCCCAAGAATACTACGATGTAATTAGAAAGAGTCGAAAAAAAAAATTTGTGTTCGAGAAATGAAACAAGAGGAATTTATTTCCACAGAGCCTTTAGAAAATTGCATTTTTAGAAGAATGAAAAATACAAATAATGAAAAGGTGAATTGGCTTAAAATATGCTGGATGCGGTTTTTGAAAAGTGAACCATATAAAATGTTTTACAAAACATCGATGAACGAGGCTGCGGAATTTAAAATATTGAATTTATTACCACGCTCAGGAAGACCAACAAAATTTTCTATAATAAAGTTGATACCTTTATACGAACAAGTTCGACCTATCCCAACAATAAAATATAAAGATATAATAGACTTACTCAATTATGTACCACCGTCGTACCATTCTTTTTTTAACTCTCTTACTCACACTCAACAGGATTAATTAAATCTGAGCTTTTTTTCCAATGAATTAATTTTTTTTAAATACCTAAAACACTTAACTCTTCCTTTTTTTAGTTTTTTGAAGTTGGTTTTTAAATTTATAGGGGACTTGAAACGTTTAAAATAAATAAAAAGCAATTTCATTAATTTTGAAAACGGTTTAAGTCCATTTACAGCTATAACAGACATGGTTTTTGTTTTTCGATATTTTTTTTTCTTATTGGGTAAGTAAATAACATATATTTAGATGAACATAAATACTTCACATTTATTTTAGCTCTTTCCCATATTTTTGAATAAAGTCAAACGCAAACCTTTAAATATCTCGAATTAGAAATAAGTGGACTTGGACCACTTTCAAAATAAACGGCTCAAATGATCTCAAATTCCGTGATATGGGATCCGCAGAGCTTATCTAGGGAGGGGTGAAAACCAATTTCGGCAAACACGATTTTCCTCGAAGTTGCATTCATATTTTTTTTCGATGCACTGTTTCTCGCAAAGGCCCCAGTTGTGGACTGCAAGACTTTGATTTTTTTAATAGTCTTTAATGAAGCTTTCGACGCCTATACTTCTTTTTTTGCTATCGTTCACACCTAAAATCTGCTGTGGGCTCTCGGTCTATTTGAAATTGAAAGCTGTGAGTTTCACCTACATAATGTATATATGTACATTAAAAAAAAAAAAAAAAAAAATATCTGAACTCGCTCAAAAGTTATGATTTTGCAACCAAAAATGAAAATCGTGGTTATCGTCCCCGCGTTAGTCGGCCACCAGCGTCAGTAACCCGTCCATCAACCAATCCTACCAGTTTCCACCAACCATTAGCGCTGCCGAATTGTAGTAGAAATGGGATTTTGTGCGGCGGGATTTCGATTGGCGGGATTTTCATTGGATTTCAACCACAATTTGGAAAGAAACCAAAACAGACCATTCGTCTTACATTACGTGGGACCGTCCCACATCGAAAGTTGTTGCACAAAAATGTCCCACAGAATGAGGAGATGTCCCAAACAGTCCCAACAAAATTGAACTTAAATTTTTCGATAATTTATTTGGCCAAATTCCTAAACGCAAGATTTGCAAAGCAAAACACATGCAAAGCAAATGCAAGTGCATTGCGCAAAATAATTTTAACATTTTCACAAATACCTTTGCATTTGCACAAGAAAAAAGAATCTCGTGCATTTTGGGACAGTCTGCTTAGCAGGGATTGTTATGTTTGCATTTGGGAACATTTAGCTTAGCACATTTTGCGCAAGATATGCGTTTAGGACTTCGGCCTTTTATATAGCCTTTTCACACCGAACCCAAAACGCGGTTTTCGCGAAAATATCGGTTTTGGAGAAAAACCTAATCGAAAACACAAGTTTTCTCGTACATTTTTTCAGGTTTTCGTAAAACACAAGTTTTATATAAAACCAGTCGAAAACACGTTGGAATTCAGAGATGAACAAAACAAACATACCTTTTAATAAGTTCAGCGCCTATTGAAGTGTCAAAAAATAAACTGATGGGATGCTTTCAAAATAAATTGAAAACAGCTGACGAAATTCTATCATATCAAATATAAAATTCGAATCTCAAAATAAATTAATTTATTTAAAATTGATAAATAATTGTTTGTGGCAAGTCAAATTGCTCATATGGACCCTCTTTATATAATAAATCACCCTTTTTATTTAAAAAAAATGGAAGGAAATAAAAAAAATTGTGTTTGTGTAAAAAAACTGGAATGTCAAACTAAAACGTGTAATGTTCAATGTGAATGGTTTTCGAGTTTTTGAAAAGTTTTCGCCGAAAACCGGTTTTGGGGTTTGGTGTGAAAAGCCTAATAAATTATCATAATAATTTAACTGAACGCTACCAACATTTAAAAAAAATTACATGCAGGAACATAATGACTGAATGCACTCATAGCTTTCTTGTTGACAGCTGATTGTCACTGTCAATAAAGTTAAGCTAGAACTATAATGCTCGGAGGGGCACTTAAGTGGTCGGAAGAAAACAAGCGAATAAACGGAAAGCATTTGACTCGACTATAATTGCGAAGTAGAGCGTTTCGTCAAGTTTCGTTCAACTTTGGTTACGGAAGTGAGGTGCGCGCTTAAGTGATATGGGATCCGCGGAGCTTATCTAGGGAGGGGTGAAAACCAATTTCGGCTAACACGATTATCTTCGAAAAGTTGCATTCATATTTCTTTTCGATGCACTGTTTCTCGCAAAGGCCCCAGTTGCGTGGACTGCAAGACTTTGATTTTTTGAATAGTCTTTAATGAAGCTTTCGACGCCCATACCTCTTTTTTTGTTATCAATCACACCCAAAATCTGCTGCGGGCTCTTAGTCTAAGAGGCCAGAGCTTTATTTTGATATCCAAATAACCACTGATTTTACTGTCAAAACGTCTCAAAATCAATCATTAAAATTTTCATTTATGAGTTTCAATGATAGCTATAACCCGGGCCTTATGGTGAACAAAAAGCGGAGGCCCTGGTCCTCCCTGGAGTCAAGACTGTATGTCGCCACCCTAAGTAAGTAAGTCACTATCCGCGCCACCTTATTCATCTTAGGTGCAACAGATTTGGATGCTTTCGAACACAACGAAGAAATTGTAAGGGACAATATTGTACCTAAGTGGAAATGGAAAGGCATTGGGCTGCTCCAAGGAAACTCAGGCTTACTGAGGTCAAAAAAGCCAAATCGACAACTGTTATACCTACTTACTGGCAAAGTGGAAGCAATATAAAACCTCTATTGGCATAAAATTGGTATATAGGTTTATTTAAATAGCCGGAGTCTTTGCGGTTACTATAGGGTTGCTTAAACATCGATAGTCTATCGATAGTATCGATAGTTAAAAACTATCGCCTACATCGATAGTTTAAAAAAACTATCGATAGTTTTTCATTTCACAAGTTTATTAGTTATAAATGTCATTCACATTCTTCTATTTTCATGAAACTCACTACCAGAAATTCATCAAAATGCACTAGTATGCGTGGCGTGTATTATTGTTGTGCGACCGGTGGTGTCCATAGATTCTTTGCGGATTATCTCGCTGTCGTAAATCTCAATCTCTGTCTCTCTGATGTCTGATCTAAAGTCAAATTATGTTGTGTCTTTAGTTTGATTTTGTTGATGGGCATCAAAATGCACTAGTATGCTTGTATTCTCGTTGGTGTAACGTGCATAGATTCTTTCCTTTCAAGCAAACGAGTCCGTTTTGGATCCGCAAACTTAAGGTAGAAGTTAGAACTAGAATAGTCGGAAGCCAACTTAAGTGGTTGTACGAAACCGAGCAAAAATAAGAAATTCATATGACGCGCACATAATTGCCATCAGACGTAAGAGTGCTCACCTCACCGACCGCTTTTTCGTAAGTGGGCGAATGCAAAATCAAAATGGTGGAGGCAAACTAAAAAGAATTTAGCGGTTGGTGCATAGTTTTCCAACTCTTTTTTTTTCTATTTTAGGTAGGTATGAAAGAAAGTAAGTTTGTGAATTAACATTGAACAAAAAAGATATTCAAAAGAAAAAGACTCCGAAAAAATTACTCGGAACAGCCAATCGAAGACTTTTGGAGTAGTAGGAATTAAAATGGAGTGGAAAAGGATTACTCCGAACGTCCAATCGAAAACGACATAAGCCTTGTTTTTTAGTGCATTTTTATCTTCGCTTAGAAAAAAGTAGCAAGTTAATTACAACAACAAACTGGTATAATTCCGTATTGTTGTTGTATTTAACATGCTACTTTTTTCTAAGCGAATATGAAAATGCACAAAAAAACAGGGCTATAGATTGCTTTTACTACACTACTATTTTGTAGTTATTTTACTAGACTGATTAAATGCATCTTGGCACTCATTTTGATAGTCAAGATCAGCTTTGTAGGAACTTTCGTCAATGTATTTGAAGTTTATATAATTATGATTTTAGTGGTTCTGACGAGGTCAGGTTTATATTGAAAAAACTATCGATACTATCGATAGTATCGATATTTTTTTGGAAGCTATCGATACTATCGAAACAGCAGACTATCGATGTTTAAGCCACCCTAGGTTACTAACAAAAAAGTGTATCATGATTTATTTCATTGGCGCAAAATTATAGTGAAGTTAACACGACACTTTATCAACTTTAGTTTCACTAGCGTTTTCTTAAATTATAGACGATGTCAAACCAACTTCATGCTTAAACACTTGCATTAAAGTTAAAATAACCAAAGTCTGGTTTTAATTTTTTAGTATCACACTAGCTGAAATAACATCTGTCGCTCTAACTGTCGTTGATTTAGGCGAGTTCAACTTTAATTTGCTTAGAAAATGGTCTTAACGCGACACTAACTATCATGTGTCTATAATTCAGGAAAAATTAGAGAACTGCATCAAAGTTAAACAATTGTTAACTAGTGTCACGCTAAGACCCTTAAAATCGGCTGTCTATAATTTTAGGCCAATGACTTTAAAAAAAGCCTTTTTTTTAAAGACGCAAGGTGGTAGTCCATGCTTTTTTTTCGTAATCCATGAAAAAATTTTACATTTTTGGAAAGATGTGTTCAGTTCCTATTCAGCACTGAAGACCGCACCAATTTTGGAAGCTCCGTTTGTTAGATATTCGCATATAACGGATTGCATTGAAACTGCATAAAATTACTTTGAGTGCAAATATCTAATGAACTAGACGTTGCAAAGGATTTTGGTTTTCGGTAACTGAGAGCTTTTAAAAAATGAATTCAGAACTTGAAAACGAAAACCATTTGGAGGGCTTAATGGTGAAAATATCTCTATCCAAAGGTTTTTTCAGGCTAATAAATCAAATAATGCAAAAATAAAATATCACTTTGAAAGCGTACATATATTTTGAGAACCAGTCTTCCAAGAAAATTTTAGTTTTAAGTTTTGGAAATCTCTGGGAAATTTCTATCCAAATGTTTGTATTTTTTCTTTCTATGTCACTTGGCTTAGGAATTATCGCCGTCCAAAAACATTAGGAGAGGTAGTTTTGTGGCAGAAAATCAGTAAAGTCACTTTGGATGTGAATATTTCCTTAACCAGACCATGAAAAAAAAATTGGTTTGGCAAGGAGGTATAGTCAATGCTTTTTTCGGAATCCATGAAAAATTTTTTTAATGAAATGTTTTCATTTTTGGAAAGGTGTGTTCATTTCCTATTCAGCACCGAAGACCGCACCAATTTTGAAAGCTCCGTTAGTTAGTTATAATATAACGGATTGCGTTGAAACTGCATAAAATTACCTTAAGTGCAAATATCTAGTGAACTTGACGTTGGCAAAGCTTTTGGTTTTCAGCAACTGATAGCTTTTAAAAAGAGAATTCAGAACTTGAAAACGGAAACCATTTGGAGGGCTTAATGGCAAGAATATCACTATCCAAGGGCATTTTCAGGCTCATAAATCAAATAACGCAAAAAATAAAACATCACACCAATAGAATCACTCTTTCTTTGCAGGATAAAGGATAATTCTTAATTACTAATGACATCCTACTCCACACTTCAACCTGTCGAACACACACAACGTACCACAATATTGGTTTTATTGTAGAAGTCACCTCTAAGAATGTCAGCTCTCTTACCATATGAGGGAGCGCTCTGAATAATATGAACCGAAATAAAAAATAAATTTCAAAAAGAGCGTTAAAAAAATATGTTTTAGTTTGTTGCTTTCGTTTTAATCCAACCTGAATGCTCTATAGTGTTTTCATTCCTGCTATTTGGAATTACTGGAAGTAATTCCGTTTATGCGTCACATCCAATAATGTTGCCACTCCCACATAAAATATTATTTTCTATCAGCTTTCCACTCTTATTATAGTTAAGCTTTAAGAAACTTAAAAAATTGCTTTGGCAATATTGCAATCTTGTTGTGTCAATAGCGGTCAAAAAGCTTTATTTAAAAAATAAAGCTTATCAAAGTTTGGTGGAAAAATAAGCTTTACCTCAAAATCATGCCTAATTCACAATGCGATGAGGTAACGAGACAAGAACGTCATGTGCTTCGCTCTCATTTTGTTCTAGCTATAAAAATCGTTCCCCAATTCACAATGCAGCGAGCTTTTGAAAATGAATTTTCAATTAGATGACAGAAGTGACCCCATGAAGTACCTACTACCAATTTAAAATAGTCCTGTTGATACCTAAAGGTTCTGTTAATACGCATTGCAGTCGCAGTTCAAGTCCACATGGACAGAGCTGTGCAATGATGGGCATACTTCAAGCACCCAAAGTATTTTTTTTTTCAAGCTAAAGGGCCCTGGAGACGCTCGAACATGGTACGAGTGAACATAGTTCGAATAAGCTCCGCAGACACTGAAACCAAGCAGAAACCAAACTACTCGAACTTCACTCTTCTTACGACTTATATGTCATTCACAATATTCACTGTCACATTTATTTTATTTTTATTCAGGTTATTTGACATTTTTCTCTTTATTTTTAATATTGAACTCAAAATTATACCGAAATGTTTGAGTAAGCATACGAAACCGGTTCGCAAACACTCGAAGCTGGTACGACAAACGATTAGCCCCACCCTCGAACATCGGAAAATATCAAACTGCTTTTGATGTTGGTGACACCAAATTTTTGTTTAGTGACACCAAATAATTGGTACTTGAACCAGCCCGCAGACAAGTAAAATCAATTCGAACATAGTACTCAAACCATGTTCACTCGCACCATGTTCGAGCGTCTCCAGGGCCCTTAAAGGGCCCTGGAGACGCTCGAACATGGTGCGAGTGAACATAGTTCGACTAAACTCCGAAGACACTGAAACCAAGCAGAAACCAAACTACTCGAACTTCATTATTCTTACGACTTATATGTCATTCACAATATTCACTGTCTCATTTATTTTATTTTTATTCAGTTATTTGACATTTTTTCTTTTTATTTTTAGTATTGAAATCAAAATTAAACCCAAATGTTCGAGTAAACATATGAAACCGGTCCGCAAACAGTCGAATCTGGTACGACAAACGATTAGCCCCGCCCTCGAACATCGAAAAATATCAAACTCGTTTTGATTTTGGTGAGACCAAATTTTTGTTTAGTGACACTAATAATTTATACTCGAACCAGCCCGCAGACAAATAAAATCTTTGTATATCTTAACCATAGTACTATCATGGTGGCGATTCAAATAGTAGAACAACAGCTCTAGTGGTGGCGCTACTTTCGTCAGCGTCGGAGACTTGCATGCAAGGCATGGCGATGGAGACTTGCATGCCATAAAAGTCTACAACGCCAAGGGACCTAATAAATTCAGCTGTTTGTGTGTGAAATGTCTCTTCTTTGAATACAAGGTTATTTGTTGTTTTATTTAGGACTATGTTTGTATGTAGCCAGTTGTTCTTGTTGAATGTGAGAAGAAAAGTATATGTAGGTAGGTATAACCATTGAATAACTACAAATAGAAGGGACACCGGGCAAAACGTCCACTAGGTGGCCTGGTTTGGCAGTCTGTCGCTGCAATCGCTCTATCAAATACAACACCCTTTAATAAATTTGTTCCTTAAAAGTTTGTTCCTTTTGGGAAATTTCCTTAATTGCCGAAGAAGAAAGGGAAGAAATGTTTTTTTTTTTCACAGAGCATGAAAATGAACAACAACAACGAATTGAACAGCCGTTTTAGTTTTGCTTTTGAGGTATTTTTTTTCCATGCCATTCGAGGACTCAAGGTTAATGAAAATATGGGGTAGAGATAAAAATTATATTTTCTTTTCTGGGTTGTGTGTTGTCCAGTAAATAAAATTGTTGTTAGTGTTTTCTTGCAATTTGGGATGTTAACGATGATGGCTTTGTTTTGTTTTTTATATCTTGAGATTCATAGGCAAGGAATAATAATTTTTTTTTTTTATTTGAAAACATAAGTCTCAAGTGGTACATACACACAACACAAGTGTGCACTCTTTGATTTTTGGTGTGGTGGGTCGATCGGTGGTATATGTGTGGCGGAGTGTGTGCACACTTATGTGCTGTGTATGGGTCGTTTTATAGGTATATGCAGGAAGGTACCTGTTCCATCTTCTTTTAAATTTTTCGTTGATTTTCACGGATCCTTATCAATTAATATAGATTATCAAGTATTGAGTACCAATTTTCAATTCGTACCTATTTATTACATAGGTACCTGCCATCTGTCACATAAAAATAATTAAATAATGGTTTATAATTTGTTCTCATTTATTGTTTTTTCAACGATTTTGGTATAAATGTAGGTACATACATACATTGTTATTTTTAAGATAGGAAAAATAAAAATTATAAGTATTATTATGTACTTAATAAATCAAAAAAGAAACTAAAGCAACCAATGATAGTAAAGATGTAGTTTTTTTTTTAATTAAGGTTTTGTTTTTACTGTACCCAATTGAAAAATGTTTGAAATTTAAAACTAAAACCGTGAAACAGGGTGTAGAACACATTTGAAGGTATGTAGGTATGTAACTCCCTTTTTTAGCAACTAAGCGATAAAAATGGTTCTATCTTATGTTTTTCTTTTAAATAGAAGGATACACTTTAAGTGGACTTTTGAGAGGTAGATACCCATTCTGATTTTAATTTGGCCATAATTTAATTTAACTTAAAATTAAAATCGCATGTATGTACACTAGTTAAGAAAAATTCTAGGAACAAGATTTTGTATTTTTTTGTCAGTGGTTTTTGTTGTATGTGTGAGATGAGACAGAAAGCTTTTTTTTTTAATTTTTAAAGGTTGTAATTTTCTCGGAACTTTTTTGAGTCAATCAAATCACCAAAATCACACCTAATAATTAAAAAAAACGACTTTTTGTGATCCCTTCGTAGGTACATACAATGTATATTAGGATGGTCCTTACAGTCGGCTCCGCTTAACTGGAACACTAAAATTGCAGAAAATTTGTTTCAGTTAAGCGGAGTTCTCATTTAAACGAACTTCGGATAACTGAAACTAGTTTCACATAAGCGGAGTTTTATAAAAAAAAATATTTTTGTTCAACATGTATGAAATTTTTAATAATTCAAAGAATATTTTTTACACAGAAATAATATGTAGGTATTTAACAACAAAAACAAATAAATAAATAAAAAATTAAAAGTATAAAACAACTTAAAGTATCCAGACTCTTGTAATTCACAGCTCATATTAAGTTAAATATTAAAATTATTTAAGAAAAAAAAACGTCAATTGTCGTTTGTTTGCGTTTCTGCAAATTATGAAAAGACATCTTATCTTCAAGATCATCTACTTTATCGGAAGCTTCCAAATTTCCAGCAAAAAATAGTTTAAGGATGCGAAGAGCATCATATGCTTCTCTTAGTTTTGGCTTCTGAGGACATACAACCACTATTTCATCTATTTCATCATCAGAGTTGTTTTCATCGGGCTCTATGGTAGATGCCCTTTGGATTTCAGCCACTATGTCCTCGTCATTCAAGTCTCCAAAGCAAGGAATTTCGTTATCCAAATCTGCGAGGTAATCAATCTCTTGCCTTACATCACTTGTCAATAAATTCGTATCTTCAGCCACTTCAGAAACAATATCATCATTTTCAGAAACTATGGTAGCTATAAAGCCAGCTTTTTTGAAGCAATTTTGTATGGTCGTCGGTGTCACCATCCACCATGCTCTCTTGATCATTTTTAGTGCTTCCAGCAAATTAATTTTTTTAGAAAAATCTTTCAAAGTTTGCCCACTGTCTAAATGAAGAAGCTGTCGTCTCAATATACAAGTCCTGTACTGGGATTTGAAGGATCGGATTATTCCCTGGTCCAAGGGTTGAATGAGGGATGTTGTGTTCGGAGGGAGAAATTCAATTTTTATACTTTCCAAAACAGTATCTTTCATTTGATGACACGCAGCATTATCTACAGTTAAAAGCACCTTCTTACCTTTAGCTTTAAAATGTTTATCCATTTCCTTCAAAATTTGAGTCCAGATTGTAATTGTCATCCAAGCCTTTGTATTGGCGTAATACTTCACCGGAACCTTGCAGTCTCTAAAGCATCTAGGATTCTTTGGTTTACCTATACAAAAAACCATTTTGTCACTACCGGTCGAGTTTGCAACAAAAAGTATTGTGAGTCTGTCTTTGGAGATTTTTACAGAAGATGGTACTTCAAATCTGTTTGCCAAAGTTCCTGTTGGCAGTGCTTTAAACATTAATGCAGATTCATCTGCATTGTAAATATCATCCGCCGCATATTCCAGAAGATATTTCGGGAAAACATTGGCTATCCACTCATCAGCGCCGTTAGTGTTGGCTGAAATTTTTTCTCCGTGTGTATTTTTGAAATGAATATTCTCCCTTTTCTTCCATCGCTCCAGCCAACCGCTTGATGGTTCAAATTCAACTCCAAGCATTATTGAAAGAGCCTTAGCTTTCTCAATAAGAAGTGGGCCGGTAAGTGCTGCATCCTTGGCTCTCATGTTTTTGAACCACAACAAAAGAGCATTTTCCACATTTTTTTGAGCTCCAGTTCGTAATCTTTTTCTGGCCATATTTTGGTTCTGTGCAGCTACGTTTCGGATGACTTCTTTTCCCCTGATTATTCTGGACAACGTTGACCGACTGCATTTGAACTCTTCACATAATTTATTTCTGGATTCACCCGCCTCAGCTCTATCCAAAATTTTCTGCTTGTTTTTAAAGGATAAATTTGTGCATTTCTTTCTTGATTTCTTTGCCTGCAATTAGTATAACATTAATTTATTATCCACAATACGATTGCATCAGCCATACATTTTCTGTCGACATTTTTTTTTTGAGAACAACAAGCCAAAAACTAAACAAAAATGTAAAATCAACAACCGGTTGGAAATTACATGAAGTACGAGAATGAAGAAGAAAGAAACATTTTGACATTTCAAATTGAAAAGGTATGTTCGATTGAAAATTTGATGGCAGCGTTCAGTGATAGTTTCACTTATGCGGAGCTGAATAGGTGAAAGTACTCATTTGAGTCGAGAATGTAAGTTTCAATTAAAAGGAGTTTTCACTTAAGCGAAGCTCAATTATCCGAAGTAGTTTGCATGGAAACTGCTGAAAAAAGTGCCGTAATAAATTTCTTGTTTCAGTTAACCGATTTTTTCAGCTAAGCGGAGTGCAGTAAAACGAAGTCGACTGTATATTGTTTTTTTTTTGAAAATCCAACTTGGATAGGCATCAAATGGCTCTAAATAGAGAAAATCAAATTTCCTAATTTTTTTCAGATTTTTATTTCACCCCCCTGGTCTCCCTTTTCCCACTTCAAGGTACAAATAATGGAGTTAGGGTGATTCTTATAACACGCGAAAAAAATCAGAACTTATAGATTAGATTGAGACGAACACAAAATTTTGTTGGAGGGGGGGTCTTTTTCCCCCCGTTCAGGCGGGAGGGGTCATTTTCTAAAAATTTGACCCAAAATAGAAAAAAATTATTAAAAAAAGACGGGACCACTTACAATGGCGTGCTATAGCTTTTTTTAAAGCCATGAATCCAGTCTCTAATATGTTTCTTAAATCAAGGTTTTTATTATAAATAGTTTTTGAAAAAAATAATTTTCAAACGTACAACATCATTATTTTTGTTTTTATTTTTAAGTTTGAAAATTATTTTTTCCAAAACTATTTACAATAAAAGCTTGATTTAAAAAACATATTAAAGACTGAATTCATGGCTTTAAAAAAAGCTATAGCACGCCATTGTAAGTGGTACCGTTGTTTTTTAATAATTTTTTTCTATTTCGGGTCAAATTTTTAGAAAAAGACCTCCCCTCCGCTACAATTTTTTGTTCGTCTCAATCTAATCTATAAGTTCTGATTTTTTTTTGCGTGTTATAAGAATCACCCTAACTCCATTATTTGTACCTTAAAGTGGAAAAAGGGAGACCAGGGGGGTGAAATAAAAATCTGAAAAAATTAGGGAAATTGTTTTTCAATGTTTTGACTCGAATGAAGGCTATCCAAGACAATGTCCAATTTAAGGACCACCCTAATGTATATCTGTTGCTTCTTTGCAAATATTAATTGCATGGTAAATATTAGTATGCAAATTTGTAGATTAACATATTCTTAACATTGCTGATTATTTTTATATTGAAAAAAATTAAAAAAAAAACTTTAAATCTTTTTTCTTGTCCAAGTAGTGCGTGACCAATACAAAATTGTAAATAGTTGAAAAGAATTCGTTATTTTTGTTTTCATTTCGATGGTGATTACACAAATGTTTAGTAAAAACACAATTAGTTACTTTTTTTAATTGGAAAATTTTCAAAAATGTTAAGAATATGTTAGTCTTCAAATCTGCATACTTAAATTAACCATGCAATAAATATTTGGAAGGAAGCAAAAGATATACATACCTACGAAGAGATTACAAAAAGTCGTTTGAACTTTTTTCTAAAATAACGGTGAAAAGCCACAAAAACAAATAGTCTCAAAAAGTCTAAAATGATCATTATAAGTTGGGATATTGGTGATAAAAAAACATTATTCATTGAAGCTTGAAGATCACATATCTCAGGTAAAACTAAATATTACAACAAAAACAAGGTGACTTAAAGTTGAATACACAAGTCACCTAACTAAAGTTCCGAACATAAAGTTAGGAGATTTTCTCACTTTGACAACCTTCAAAAATAAAAAAATGCTTCGTGTTTCATATTAAACCACAACTTAGTACCATGAATACAAAATTATAAACAAATATTTTGTTTTCCTTAAATTTGTTTGAATGGTTGAAGTTTGACGTCTGAGTCCGAACATTAGAATTGTATTTATTTAATTAATTAAAAACAAAAAGTAGTTTTTAAATTATTTTATAGATTTAAAAGTTTAGTCTACACATAATAAAAAAAAAAATAAAGAATACTTTTTGAAAGTGAGCGGCAGTTTGTTGTTAAGCTTAATTCAAACAACAAATACAAGAAATTATTTAAATCTTAGTATAGATAATATACAGTGTGTCCCGGACCTGAGTGGAAGTATTTTAGGATGTGGTTCTCGGGGTTGTTCTAAGAAAAAAAATGTTTGGGGGGAAAGTTGTATCTCCCCTCCCTGAGGCAGGCAAAAAAAACATTAAAAGTCAACGAAAACACATCTTATAATATGCTATAGTTTTTTTTGAAAGATAATACTCCATTCTTGCATTTGGATTTCAAATCAAGTTGTTTAAGGCTTTAAGCGAATAGGTTTCGAAAAATTAAATTTCAAAGTCAAAATTTAAAAAAAAAATGTGATTTTTTTTTTTAAGTCGATATTTTTCAAAATTTTACGTAATAAAGTGCTTTCTTGTGTTCAATATTCAATGCCCTCATCATTTATTTAGTCCATTACCGAAAACCAAATGCAAAAATCTTCCTTAGTTTTTGAGAAATTAAGAAAAAACAAAAGGTACTTTTACCAAACACACAACAATTAAACGCAATTCTCCTCCGTATCGTAACCGGACTTCAAACGCACAATAATAATACAAATAAAAGAGAAACCGTTTTGTATCTTTTTGTTGCTGTATGGCGATGAGACGGACACCAAACACCAATATATTTAAAATGCACCTATGTATACCTACATGTGCGTTCATTCACAAAAGAAAATCAAAGCACAAATTGAAGAAAAAAAATATGTATACTTTCTTCGCTCTATCTACATATCTACTCGTATGTATCTATGTATGTATGTATATCTCTAAGAAAAATACAAAAGGATTTATTTGAGACTCACTTAGCCGAGAAGAAAACCAATTATTGTGTGAAAAGGAAATTATAGCTTCATGAGCGGCCACTGGATTTGATTGGTGCGACTGTCGTTTGAGCAATGCTCGGTGTCCCCTTCTATTTGTAATTATTCAATGGTATAACCACAGTTGTATTTTATTATAATAATTGAGGGTAGGTTTTGTTTTTGTAATGAAGTTGCGATTTGATTTCAAGACTTTGAAGATAGTCATATAACTTTTGGTAGGTATGTTATTTGACTTGATATTTTCTTACAGAGTATGCATGATTGCATATACATATATCTTTTGGTAGGTATTTAAATTGAATTTAACTTTGAAAGATTGCGATGGTAGGCATATGTATATCTTTTGCTAGTTAGCTATATGATATTTTGCTTGGAATGTTTTTTGCAAGATCTGTTTTGCGAGAGAGGGTAGTTATAGGTATGTATATCTTTTGCTGTCTACATTCATATTTGAATGAAAGTTTTTTTTGCTAGATTATTATTGATAAGTAAGTGAGTAGGGATTTTGTAGGTATTATTATTTTATTATTTATTTCGAGGAAAGGTTGTTATGAATAGGTGGATATTTTAATAAAAGTTTTTATGCTAAATTGGCGGGTGGGTTTATATAAAGGTAGGATCTCTTTTAATAGGTAGGTAGGTATTTTAATAATAAATATGTAGTTGAGTGCGCTTCAGGTCAAATGAAAGAAATTGAACCTATATTTGTCACAATTTGTTTCGTTTGACCTTAAGCGAACTAAAAGAAGTAAGTACCTATCTACCAACCTAGGTTACAAAAGTAGAAACAATTACTTATAGGTATCTATTATTTATCAAGAAAATGGTACCTAGCTATTTTTATTCAATTCAAAGTTAAAAGTTCAAGTGAGCTCAATTCCATGATAGCGTTTCGCTCACTTGAACTTTTAACTTTGAATTATATATTCGGTGACTCCACTTAAACAGAAGAATTTCTTTTCAAATTTTCTTCATATTCAATTATTATTTTTATTAAAGTTATTAATGCAAAATTGAGGTAGGTTTAGGCATGGGTAGGCATATCTTTTGGTATGTATTTCAACTAAAGTTTAATTTTTAAAGTGTTAAGAAAAACCCTTAAATACCAAGTTTCACAAACTTGACCATGTAGTTTTCAAAATACATATTTGATTTTCAAAAAAAAGGTTTGAACACTTGTTTAAAAATCCAAAAAAATATTTTTTTTTGAAAAATTTAGTAAAAAAATTGTTTTTATTTTTAAGAAGCTTCTATTTAAAAAATGTAACGGAAATCATATGCACCATTCTGAAGAAAATCGAATAATAATTAAACTGCAATATGCAGAATTGTGAACACAGACAAACGGAGTCACTGTTCGCCCAGGTTAATAATTAAATAACTAATTTTTGAAAATGAATATCCAATATATCTATACATATGTATATGTAGGTACCTATCTAGCTCTCGAAGTCCATCCTCTAAATAGGCAACTAGGTATGTTATAATCTTTCAAATACAAAAACAACATTTAAAATCGAATTCCATATTCCTATGTATGTATGTATGTATCATTTAGGTAACCAATTTCAACCTATAAATACCATGTAACTAAATGTTTAAATATACATACTTATTGAACTTTTAAGCTGTCCTTTAAAGATAACCCATAACTTTTTAATTGTTCTTTTTTAATAAATAACATCATTAAAGAGCTTCTATCCTATAACTTTTTATTACTTATTTCACCCTATGCATATGTGTTTAAGACAAATCTAAATGCTGTCTAATAAGATTATACCATTATGAATTTGGTTCAAACTATCTATATTTTCAAAAAATTAATCGTTTCAAGAAAGCTTTTTCAATCATTTCCTGCTGGCTTAGTAAAATTTTTCCTTCTTCTCATCTGAACATCCAACGTGGTTAGACGTTTTATTAACCTACTTAAATTATATCGAATAAAGTTGTAATTTGTTTAAAGTTGAAACAACTATTTTTTTGTTTAACATATCTAATCTACATTGGAATCTACCCCAAACACCTATGCATAATGTATGTATATGTGGCTTAGTTTAGAAAAATATCAAGTCCTCAAGCCAACCTCTAAGTACCTACCTATAAGGTTATTCAAATAAACAAATATTTATTTAAATAGGAAAAATAGGTAGGTATAAGGCCAGTGATTTCTATAAGTCTATAAGTATCCACTTTAATATAACTTCACCATTATTGCTTCTATTTTTATAAAAATTACCCTTATGCCAGAAACATGAATGTGCAAAAATGGAAATATTGCAACATCGTTTTCGAAAGTTTTTCTAGATAAAAACAGAATCTTAAATCAACTAATGGCTTAACTGATGTTTTAAAATATTAATTTTCGTCATCGGGTTGGGTTCGAACCGCGTGTCAAAATCTCGTTTTTCAAAATCTCGGAAATCAAAATCCCGAAAATCAAAATCCCGCCGTTTCTACTACTATGCGACAGCTCATTAATATTTTTTATTTTTTGGGCTCACTATAGAATTTGGGTCGGGTGCGAGGTTGGGTGTATGTAAGGTTTCTTTTGCATTTAAAAAAATAATATCATTCATACATAATTCGAAGAAAAATTAAAAAAGAAAAAAAAATTGATTAAGTTTAGTTTTATTTTGATTTTTGGGAACGGGCACATTCCAAGATTTCGAATATGAATTTTATAAGTCGCTAGTACGCTTAGTTTATCCGCAAATCAAGTTTAAAGGTGTCAACTTTGATGCCTCTAGGACGCTTAGCATAGCCGCAAATCGCGATTAAAGATATAAGTCGAATTTTCGTATAATGCGATGCATCAATTGAGCGCCGATGTCAAGTTTTCTTGAGCAAAGTACAGTACATGAAGGGTCTCTGCCTGAGAAACAGTACAGTACAGTATCATTCATATTTCGAAGAAAAATTAAAAAACGAAAAAAAAACTCAGAAAAGATTAATTTTTTATTGAAATTTTCCAAAACAAAATATTTTCATTCATATTTCGAAGAAAAATTAAAAACCGAAAAAAAAATTGAGAAAAGTTTAATTTTTCATTGAAATTTTTTTCAAAAAATCTTGTTTTTTATATTAAAAAAAAAATGTCCAAATAATTTATATTTCTATATAATTAAAAAAAAAACAAAAATCCCACCTGTGTCCAGACCCACCTCTCACCCCTATTACGGGTTTCAAATATCAATTTGATAGTTGATAAATTTAAAATTCAATGTTTAAAAATCCATCTTATAAAAGTTTTGATCATTGAGAATGATGCAGACAGTTGCTAATAACAAGAAAATTAAAAAATATAAAAGAATTGTTGACCAGTTTATTGATAATGATAAATTGAGTTTAAAAAACCAATTTTCAAGGTTTATCAAATATCAAATTGATAATTGACAATCGTAATAGGGGTGTCTGTCTTCTTTTAGACTACCGTTCCCGATCACCCAAACCGAAAAAAATTCCCATCTATGTCCAGCCAGAACAATCATCGAATTGTACTTGAAAAGTACTTAAAATGGACTTGTACTTGAAAAGTACTTGAAGTGGACTTGTACTTGAAAAGTACTTGAAATGGACTTGTACTTGAAAAGTACTTGAAAATGTACTTGGCAGTATTACAGTACCAAGTACATGTACTTGGAACAAAGTACTTGGAAAAGGACTTGTACTTGGTGCTTTTCAAGTACCAAGTACATTGTACTTGTTTTTTTCAAGTACAAGTACAAGTACAAGGTACTGGGTACTTACAAAGTACTTAAGTACAAATGTACTTAAGTACTTTACAACTCTGGTATAAACCAACCAATTCCTCTTTCAGCCCACATTTAACAAAACCTACAAAACAAACGAGAATACCCAAAATTGTCATCATTTGACACACTTTTCAATTTTCTTAATCTTTCCATATAATAAAAAAAACTAACCATCATACAAAATACAATACAAACAAATGTAAACAAAACCAAACCAAAGAAAGCAAAATTGACTACTTTTTTTCATTCTGGCCTTTATCTACACATATGTATTTGTATGTTTTCATTATTAAGAATATTTTTTTACAAAAATGTATTATTGGATACTTGCACTCCACTGAAAGTCAAAAGTCTACGCCCAAATGTGCGACAACAGAACAGAAGATGGCGTTAGTATCGACAGCCACCATGATAGTACTATGATTTAGATATACAAAGATAAAATCAACTCGAACATAGTACTGGAACCATGTTCACTCGCACCACGTTCGAGCGTCTCCAGAGCCCTTAAAGCGCGTTCATGTGTAAAATATACTAAACAAACAGTTCCCAAATGTAAACACAAAAATAACTTGTAAACAGACTGTCCCAACATTCAGAAGATTCAATTTACTTTTGTGCGAATGCAAAGTTTTTTGTGCAAATCTAAGAATTATATTACGCAATTCACTGGCATTTGTGTATCCATGTTGCTTTGTATGTTTTTTTCATTGTGAATCCAGCGTTCAGAAATTTAGCCACTGTTATAGATAACAGTTATAATTTGGAATGTCTATACTCCTTTAATCTCGTCTTTGAAGTTTAAATGAAATGCAAAGAATTTAAGAATTTAAGACTAATTTTTTAACTTTCAAATGAGAATGAAGGGTAATTTTTTTTAATTTAATTTTATATGAAATGTTATAGCATCGTAGCTTTGTGTGGTTGCAAGATTGGCCAGTTTTGGGGAATTGCCAAAGTTTAGAAATTTATAGGAGCTTTATTATAATGGTTGCAAAATAGACTAGTTTCGGAGAAAAGCCAAAGATTTAAGAAAACTTTTTCGCAGTCAAATGGTGAAATGTGAAAGTTTGCTCTTATAATGGTATTTAATTAATACGGGTATCTTATGTTGGATTCGTGTTCTGAGTTAACTTATTTCCGGCTAATCTTGATAATTTAAACCCAACCTCTAACTTTTTGAATATTGTATAGAGCTTACTTAATTACGGTGACCATATTTTAGAAAGCTGAATAATGAACAAAAGAAAAAAGAAACAAAATTCAACTCAATCTTCAATCATTTATTCCATTTAATAATATACTCTGAGGAAAAATGGCTCAATTTAAAAAAGTATAAACATATTATAAGGCTCTAAACAATTCAGTCTTTGCTTTAAGCTTAGTTCGCTGCTGATGCGAAACGAAAAATCCCATAAAAAAAATGACAACGAAATCACAACTGTAAATTTAGTTCTACTTTTCGTTCTGCAGTACGCTGTTCGATGGGCGAAGTTGATAGTTGTAGAGCAGATTATTTGGGGAAGTCTACACTCTTTTTTCAGACACTATTAATTACGCAGACCATAATTGTGTGCGAAAAAATGAAATTTGTGTTTTTTCGTGTTTATTTTTGATGTTTCATTCATTACAGCATGGCTGCTTGTGATTTTTTGCATTTGCATTTGTTTTAATTTTTTGAATTCGTGCAATTGTCAATGAATATTTTTTCGCTTCGTTTTCGTAAGCATTTCGTTGTCTTGTTAGAGACCAACTAAAAATTTTGTTTCGTATCAGCATCGTATTAGGCTTTACATACAAACTTAAGACTAGTACGCTGCTAATGCGAAACGAAATTTTTAGTTGGTCTCCAACAAGACATGAAACAGCAAAAATAAACACGAAAAAACACAGTTTATTTTTTCGCACGCAATAAATGGTTTGGGTAATTAATTGTGTGCGTAAGGTGTAGACTTCTCCAAATAATCTGCTTCAATCATCAATTTCGCTCATTGAACAGCGTATTTCAGAACGAAAAGTAGAACTAAATTTTTAGTTTATGATTTCGTTGTGTCAATTTTGTATGGGATTTTTTGTTTCGCATCAGCAGCGTACCTACTAGGCCTTAGAAATAAAAAACTTAAAAACTTAGGTCAAGAATTTAAACTGGTTTTTCAATTCTTTATTAAATACACACTTCCTCCTGAGTAAGCTAAAATAATTTTCAATATGGAATTGCTTTTTTATAAATATTTTCAAATAAAACTTACAAAACTCAATTCTTCAGCGCAGACGCAGACGGCTGATGTGTTCATGAAATGAATTGTTTTTAACGGTGTCTACATAGTCTATTTACTGAAAGGCATATTTACGATATTACATGCATAATAAAGAGATAGGAAGTCTACCCTTCTCTTTTAAACGCATTTAAAATCGTAAATATGCCCTCCAGTAAAAAGACAATGTAGACACCGTCTTTGACTTGAACATGACAGACGATGCCAAAAAAGATAGTTCCCTAACTAAGGACACGTTAGCACCATCAGTTTCTTTCTTTTCTTTCTTTCATTGTGTGCGTTATTGTTTTTGAACAAAATTAAAGAAATACAGAACAAATAATGAACAACTAATAAAATACAGAACATTTATATAATTTCGTGTACAAAATAATTAATAATGAACAACATCTTCAAATACAGAACAGTTCATTATTATAATGAACGGATGGTCACCGTATACTTAATGGTTAATTTCATCGAAAATAATATTGATTCTAAGAGGTTAGGTAGGTATGTTATTTATTTAATCATCAAATCGAAATGTTTATGGATTTTTTTAAAAATATTTTAGCTTAAGAAGGTAGCTATATGTGAAACAACTAACCCACCCCTGAAATATAAGCACAATTGCGAATTGCTGAAAATTGGTCTGCTAGCTCAAGCAAGAGCAATTTCTATGTTGAAAATCTTTACCGCCCCCGTCACATGAGAGCAATGAAAAAATGTCGACAATGGTAACATTGGATCGAAACTATTATGTGGAAGATAATATTGGCGCATAGACAACTAATTAAACATTATCAACGGTATTCTAAAACGTGAATAAAACACTAATTATGTTTAGTCAGTAAATTAAGTGTCAAATATTATCAATAAAACAAAACTCAAGGTAATGAACTAATGCTACATTTCCACCTAACGCTAATCTGAGATTTAATAACATTTACCTCAAATCTTCTTTAAATCTCGAAAATTAACCATACAAATATATTTCGTAAATCTTGAAGAAAAGAAATTAATCTTGTTAAATACTCCTGGGACAAATACTTTTACAAATCAGACTAACCTATTCTTGTATGGCGCTGAAGGATTCATTCATGGCTGAATTCAGTTCTTCACAAAGGAAACATTCTATCTCACTTCTTCTTCATAAGAAAAAATGAAACACCATTTGCTTTTATAAATGTGCTGTGTATATCTTTTTAAAATCTTTTTGTGCGGTGGAAACACCAAATAGATTTGGTTTGGTGGAAACATAGCATAACTCACCAAAGAAGGTACATTAAACCATGTAGATCAGTATTTCCCAACCTTTTTTTTGTTATGCCCACCAAAACTTTTCCAAAATACTATATTTATACATTTTTAACATTATAAAAATTTTAAATGTTCACTAAAAAACTTGAATGGTGAAAAATTAGGGAGATATCACCAGAAAAAAATCTTTATTTTGACTCTGGCGATAGATTTTCCAGATGTTCAAGACCGTGTTCTTATTGACGCCTTTCATTTCTATCTCACTCTGATTTCTGGGAAAGAAAAAGATGGCCAAGTGAGGCAGAGCGGTTTTTAATTCCTGCCTCACCTGGGAGTGAGATAAAAAAAGAGAGACGGCAAACTGAGTAGATTCACTTGACGCTGTTCTGAATATCGTCAGCTCCCTGTCAAAACCTCGTAAGTCTTTTAATTCCATTTTAATGTATTTCAGATCAAAACAAATCACTAAACTCAAATATCAATGTCTCGTAACTTTGAATTGGTTCCTTTTGGTGCTATCAAAGAAATCTTATCAATTTTTCAAAATAGACCTACCAGGTCTACCAGCCGACGAAATATATTTTTAACGGTTTCAGTCACTTCAAATTTTTGGAGCCAATGACACCTGTCAAAATGTGTGTGGTAAATATATGCCCAACATATCAATAAGCGGAAACAAATATCTTATCGTTTTTGCTTCGTTTTAATTTTTTCTTGAAGTTGCTTGTTAAAAATATCTACTTTGTCAAAAACATCTACTAAATAACTCACGAATAATGCATTACCATCGACCGTTTAAAAATGTTCATTTTCGTTTTGTCGCTTAACAGAATCAATACGTTCCGCAAATCTTTTCAAACAGTATCAAGAGTCATCTTACTTCAGTGTATAAGTCCCCATGATTTTCATTTTGCTCTTTACAAAATAGCTGGGAAAAACATTCACAGTTTGGCACAAGCGAAAGTTTAGGAGTACCTCGTGGCATGATGGTTAGTGCGCAGGACTGTCATGTAGGACTGGACTGTCATGAAGGTGTGGGTTCGATTCCCAGCCGTGCCACCTAAAAACAAAAATGTCTTATCCGAGGTACTGCCTCTTGCGAGGAACTGACAAATCCTCCAAGAGTATACTTGTCATAAAAAAAGTGCTTCTCATTTAGCCGTTCGGACTCGGCAAAAAACTGTAGGTCCCCTCCATTCCTGCCAACAACACGCACCCAGGAATGGTTGAAAGTTGTAAGTCACTAGGCCCTGGTTCTCCACGAGCTGTTGCGCCACCCAATTTATTTATTTTTTATTATTTTACAACCGAAAGTTTGGACAAGTCAAGATCCAGACTCCAGACTCTCTTTAAAATTGAATGAATACGAAAGTGGGATCTCTTTCTCATACGCATTCATTTAATTATAAATCTAAAACGTATATAATGCATCAGAATATAAAATTGGCCCCCTTCAAAATAGAATTGCCCCCCCCCCCTGTGGGGCGTGGGCCCCACGTTGGGAAACACTGATGTAGATAATTAAGTTAAAAATACTTATGTTTCTGTCATTGTTGCCAAAAACTAGAGATAAAAGGAAACAGACGCTTGTGACTTACATGCTACTTACGACCACCATGCCGTCAACGCGCCAACTTTCGATTTTTGCACCAAAAAAATTCCCCCCGGTTTTTTTTTTTAATATAAACAAATTTCACTTTGTATGCAACTTTCGATTGGCCATACCTCGATTGCCAAGTTAAATATCAAAATGCACAGGGGCTTACAAAATTGCATATTTTGAAATTCAATTGGCACACCAAAAATTTTATTTTGCACACCCTCGATTAATTAATAATAAATTAATTAAAATTTCGGTAGAGGAAAGAGTTAAATAATTTAAGTGACGTTTATTGTAAGTTAACGACCCAATCAATTCGTAGCAATCAGTGGCCTAATAGGAGAGTAGCCGACTGTGAACCACAGTGCCATGGGTTCGAATCATATGAGGAGCTTGATATTTATACCATTGTATATCCACTCTATAATATTCTCATGAAACACGATTTTATAGATTGACATTTGGTCGATAGGTTCGCTGTGATCGCCTTACCGAGATCCCTTAACAAAAATTAGGATTACGTTTGGACACTAGATGGCCAAGAGCTTTTTTTCTTAATGAGAATAATATAGAGTTTATATACAATGTTTATACTTTTTTTGTTGGTCTACTTACGTCCTCAAATGAGAGAGTGAACATAATAACAAGCATTAATGTGTAAAAGTTCAAATTTAGTGAGAAAGTGTATGTGCTGTTCAATAACCCAGCGAGAAATATCGTCAATTTGTATCAGCCCTATAACAGGCCCCGTCGCACAGTGGGGCAGCTCCATACATCGTGATGATAAAAAGGTCACCTTGTAAAACTAAAGTACCGGGAAAATAAAGTTTGGTTTCTCAAACAATACGGTAAATTTGATATGATGAGGGTGATTTTTGTTGTTTAAGTCATTTAGTGGAGGCTAGTCGGGCAATCAAAGTTGGACTTAAAGGTGCCCGAATCGAATATTTAAAAAGTGTTAAAAAAGGTTTACTTTTGTTTGTGTTCATAATATTTAAATTAAGAGTGATATCAAATATATCTAAAATGTCAAACCTAGCTGATGGCATGTAGATTATATTTAAACTTTAAAAATAAAAAAAAAACATTTCTTTGTTATAAAAAAATCGGCAAGAAAAAAAGACATTTTTGTTTAGACTTCGCGGTACGTTTTACTCAATATCTCCTGTTGGGGCAAAAGTTAAGCTGGTCTGAAAATAGGGAAAGTTAAAGGAATACTTGATTAATAAAATTATAAAAAAATATGTGCTTAACTTTTGCCCCAAAAATTTTTTTCAATTTTTTAAATGAGTATTAAGAGATTTAATGGGTGAAAAATTGACTGACTTTTGTTCATATTTTAATTTAAAATTTTTTTTGGTGAATATTTTACAATTTTTAAAGCATATTTACACAGTTAAATTGTTTTTACATTTTTCCCATATTTTTTTTTGTATACTAGTCCAAATTAATTGGTATCGGGACGTCTTTACGACACACTTTAACAGCTCATTTTTGACTGTATGTGGCTCTCTTGTTTTAATTATTAGTTATATTCACTTTATAATTGGCCAACTTAAATTGTCAATAAACAATTTTTTCGTATTAATAAGAAAAAATTCACGTCCGAGGCAAGCTAACACCTATTTAAGAATGAAACGATCATATATCTTACCCCTTAATTGACAAAAAAAAAACTATTTTTCATTTTGCGTTTTGTAACTTGTATTTAGATTCTGATGAACAAAATTACCGGTGCTCAAGAAAAAAGTTAGTCGAAATTTTTGTCTCCAGCAAAAAGAAAAATCCTGACCAAAAATTCTTAGAGGTAGAATCTTATTTAAAAAATAAAACTTTTTGCGGCAAAAGTCACGTCGCTAATTCAAAATTAGCTTTGAAAAGCTTCAAACACCATTTTTAAATAAAGTGGGATCGTTCACACCGAATGAAAAAACGGTTCTTTTCTTCTGTAAAAAATTGTCTCAATGAAATTGTTTCATTTAAAAAATATCCATTGTCCGTTGGACGCCCTGCAAATGATTTTACCAGTAGTAGTGAGCAGGCAAAGCGAAAGCGAAATATTTAGTATTATTTTATTATTTGCAACAGTTTATTTATTTATCTATTAAGAGAATTAAGGGAATTGAATTTTGAAGGGTATCATTACAAGTTTTTGGGACAAAAATATCTCGCAATATAACATAACCTTTAAAGTACCCAAAAATGTTTTGTTTTTTTGATTTTGATTGAAATATCTCAAAAACGTAACTTAAAAAAAGATTACAGCTTGGTTTCAATTTAAGGGTAACATAAACCGAAATTCAAGTTTAACGAAAAAAAAATATATCTTGTTATGTAGTAAGTATATTGTAAAAATACCCAACAAGCTTTTTATGGCACTTATTAGAATATCTTGAAAACGTAATATGTGGAATTTTTTTCAACATTAGATTCGAATTCAGCACACTCAAGTTCCTCGGAAAATTGAAAATTGGATTCCAGATAAGGAAAAAGTTAAATGTGGTAAGCTAGTGTAAAATGTCCATTAAAACTCTTTGATTAAGTGATCCCAGGGGTATTCAAAACATATCCCCGTAACATAAAACTGTATGCCAAGCTTCGAATATATATTACTTTCGTCATGAAATCACAAGAAGCCATTAAAACAACATTCCCACCTTACAAAATAATTAATATCATAAAATTACCATTTTGCCCCACTGTGCGTCGTCGTCGGTCGTTAGAGATTCGTTCTACGAATACAGGAAGGACCTATGAATGATACATTTTTGTTTGTTATTCGTAGTACCTACCATGCTACACTAGTCAACGAAATAAAAGGAACAAATTTGTTTTCAATTTTTGTTAGTGTTTTTTGAAGAGCTGTATCTTTGTGAGGAGTGGTCGTATTGAGTTGAAACAAAAATCATTCTGCAGCTTTATGTTTTTGTTTCGAAATTTGTTTGCAAAACATTCTTTTTGTATTACCGTTATTACGTTATTGCAAAAAATGAGACGAGACAAAATTATTTTTTTTTTTTATTTTTTTTTGAAGTTCCTCATTTCTATGGATAATTTTTTTTGAGTCAATCAGATACCCTGATACCCTGTTTATTCAACTTCAATTCAATTGTTTTTTTGTCGTACAGTTATTGTTTGCATGGTTTATCCGACTTTGAATGGAAAAAGATACTTTTAGCCTTGATTACCGATATCTCAGCAAATAATGACGTTATAAAAAATTCAAATACAGTTTTGGAAATTTGAGAAACAAGTGTTTTTTTTTAAGATTTTGTAGAAAAAATAAATTTTTTTTTATCGTTCAACGTTAGTTTAAAAAAAGTACTAAAAACCGACGTGTTGTCGTCTTTTTGTAAATCTTTTTTTTTTTTCTTTGCAAATATTGATTGCATGGCTTGCGTTGGAGTGCAAAGAACCCCGCACTAAATGTATGCAAAATTTTTCCCGGTCTTGGCTGAAATTTTAGTATGTTATACTTGATACTATTCTGAATAAAAAATATACAGGCAAACCGCTCAGAAACAAATAGTATCGGAGAAACAGGGTTCCAAAGTACCTATAACAACAAATAGGTGAAATTCATAGCTATTTTGGTATACTTTATGGATTTATTGTGTCCAAAAAATGGTTTTACCAAAAATAATAACTGGGATTTTATATTTTCTTAGGCTGTTGACTAAGAATTATTATTATTTTGCCCTTATTTCGACCTCGTTATAAAATATTTACCGCCTTTTGGCATATTTTGAGCGTTTTAAATAATGATTTGTTTATTTTTTCTCGTTTTTTTCTTTGTTAGTCAAATTGGATTATTCATACACAACTACCATAAAACATCAGAGGCGCCACAGAAATAGGGGGGGGGAGGCAGGGGGAGACAAGTACTTGTCAATCAATCAGCCGACAATCTACATGGTTTATCCATCGAATGTAAGGCTTACATTTTCATAAATAGGAAAATATTAGAGCTTGCAGACCAAACGATGATGATAGAGGATTTATGTTACCACCCTTATGTCTTGGACTGCGCTCAATCAATAGGCCATATGCCATGAAAGGATCACATCTCCAAACATTCTTGCAAGGGCTTCGAGAGGTGGCAAGAAGTAGGCCGAGAATTGATGACGAAAATAGTCTTACTGATGAAGAATTTGAAAGTTTTCGTCCCATAAGGAAATAACAGTTTCAAGATCTATATACATTTTGACAGATTACCTAAAGAAAGTGGCTACAGGTACGTAAGCAAAAGAGATTTTATTTTGCACTTGTGCAAAATGCGCCAAGGATTTTCCGATGAATTTTTATGTGCCATGTTCCAACATTCAAGTCGACAGCAAACAACCTTAGCTGTCAGTATTGTTAGACAATCTTTGATGCAACGTTTTGTTTCTGCTCTTATTGGGTTCGATGCAATTGATCGAGAAACTTATATAGAAAGCCATGTTACAGAATTTGCAAATCAGTTATATAATCAGGAGCCTGAAGTTCGCCGAGTGATTGCCTGCATTGATACAGCTTCATCCACAAAAGCAGCAACTTTCAAGCTCTTCGGGATTCGTATTCGACTCATAAAGGGCGTCACTTGATACAGCCCGTACTTATTGTTGCTCCTAATGGTTACCTACTTGATATCCAAAGTCCTTATTTCTCCGATTAGCTTAACAATGATACTGCTATACTCGAAGCCGAATTCGAAAGAGATGGTGAAAGAATGCGAAGATGCTTTCAAGAAAATGATATCGTTTTAGTTGATCGAGCTTACCGAGATAGTAGAGCCCGTTTAGGTATAGTATACCTATCACTGGTGATCAAAGGGGAGCACTGGTGATCAAAGGGGAGCAAAGGCTTTTTATATTCCACGCTATAAACATATTTTGAAGTTTTTACTATGGACTTTTGATTGACAAATACTTGTATTTCCCCCTCCCCTCCTTCCTGTACTGAAATGGTTACCTACTACATCCTCGTTTCCGTAGCTCAAAACCCAAAACTCCAAGTAATAAAATCCAAATCTAATTGCCGGGAGCTGGTGACATTTTGGGTGCAAGATAATGATAAAGAATGAAATGTTCTTAAATGTGTTGTACTACTTGAGTTAAGCGAACAAAATCGATGCCTGCCGCCTGGACAGTGGGGGTTTATTTTTGGCGAATTTTGAAGTTGTAAGAAAAAATGGGGTGGCATGTCATATTTGATAAAGGATGAAACCACCTTGAAATGGTAATTGGCATTGAGCTTGGAAAAAAAACATGCCTGTCACCTGGACAGTGGGGCCAAATAGTCCAGCCGGCGGCCTATAGTTGTAAAAAATCCGAAAAATTGTCATATTTGATAAAGGATGGAATTGATGCCATTCAATAGTCCAACATTTAAAGTACTAGAAAAACCATGCCTGCCACCTGGATAGCGGGGCTAAGTCGTCGGCAGGATTAAAAGGAATAACACAACCACGTAATTCGTTGAAGGCGTTATTATTTTGTTTGTATGGCCTTAAGTTTAGAAAACGAAAATGTTTTGACTGATTTCTACAGATTTTTAGATATAGACTAGAAAAAATACTTTCCGTTTCAAAAAGCGTTGTCAATCATAAAAAAGGGTTAAAGGGGGAAAACCCATTTAATTATATTTTTTTTTTTTTTTTATTTTTTTTTAATACAATGTTTTTTTCAGAATTTTGATGATGTGATTATATATTTGACATTAATTAAGGTCAAAATGAGTCCAAAACTACAGTTGAATTTTTTCATTTTATTTGACTCTTCAAAAATAATTTCAAACTTTCCTTAAACAGCATTATGTACATTTGTTAGATATTGTAAGAAAAAATAAAATTCTTACAGTTTTTGCACATGTATAAAACAAGTTACTATAATTGTAATAATATTAGAAAAACCTACTGTTAATTTTAAACTAACAAAAGAATTTGTTTAAAACAAAATTTAGATTTGGTTATTCCTCATCAAAACAATGTAGAAAATCAATATTCATTAGAATGCTAGGCCTCTCCTCGGCCTCCGCTTAGCATCCAATGCGCCTCCGCTCGGCGTCCACTCCGCCTCAGTTCGGCGTCCACTCCGCCTCAGTTCGGCGTCCGCTCCGCCTCCACTCGGTGTCCGCTCAGCATCCACTCCACCTCCGCTCAGCGTCCGCTCAATCTCCGCTCAGCCTCATCTCCGCTCCGCCTCCACTCAGCGTCCGCTCCGCCTTCACTCCGCCTCGGTCGGCGTCCGCTCAGTGTTTGCTCGGCGTCCGCTTCACATCTGCCTAGCGTTCGCTCCACCTCCGCTCCGCCTCCGCTCCGCCTGCGCTCAGCGTCCGCTCAGCATCCGCTGCGCCTCACAGTGGTTTGAGAGCGGAAAAAATCCATTTCAGAAAGTAATGAGTAGCCTTTTAAATTTTATGTCTAATTACTTTTATATATCCGGAGCATATGATTTCAGAGTATTTTTTTATATATATATTTTATATACATATTTACAAGCCCTCAAAGTCAAAGAAAAATTATTCAAGTCGCGAACCGTATTTTCAACAAATTTTTAGATGTCTTTTACCGAAGTTCCTTAAATTAAATTCTGAACATTTATATATCATTTTGTTGGTCTATTCTTGGTTATCTAAAAAAAAAAAAAAAAAAATGATGAATTATAAAATAAACCTTCTATAAGAAGCGTCCGATATTGGTACTAACAAAAAAATGGTTTTAATGAAAACTTTTTGAGTTTCAATTTTAGCTACCCTTGCCTACACGTAGTGAAGTATACCAATGTGTGCTCCATACCTTCAAATAACAACATACAAAAAATCAGCTGCTAATGCCTGCTAATCTGGAAGTTATGTTCAAATTCGTCTTACTGAATCGGTTTCAAAAAACTCGGTTTTGAGGGTGGTGTTTATCAAATAGTTATAATTTCTTCGGTTCTAATTATCAAAACGAGCTGTTTAAACCCTCTATTTTTAGAAAAAATTCGTACCTTTATTTTAAAAATAAAATAAAATTCATACCTTGACCAGGGTCTGCGAAATTCGACTTTTTGCAAAACAATTTATTTCTACCTGGAAAATTTTTCAACTTTCAATTCAATTTTCTTGGGGAAAATTTTGTTAAAATTTTTATTATTTTATGATAATTAGAATTATATGATATCGCTTAATAAAGAATAAAACAAAAGGATTAGGGATAATCTCACAGCTTTCTTGATTTCACGCAAAAAGTAGGGGCAGGTAAAAACAAAAAAAAGTTTTTTTTGTACATGAGTTTTTCTCTACCGTTCCGTTTCCGGCATAAGTCGAAAAACTAATAATTTTTATTGTTGTTTAAAGTTTTATTGCTTTGTCTTTGTTGTGTATTGCACAATTTTGTATGACTTTAAAGGATTAGTAGGTAATGCCCCATAAGAATGCTTAAGTTCTTACTTAAAACTATATATATAAAGGATTAAAAACAAAGTAAGTCATTATTGACTGATTGTCCATTGTGCAAGGTATGTAAGAAAAAATTATAACTCTTTTATCAACTAATAAGCAAATGACTAATGGTCGCAAAGTAAAAATATGCGACCATATTTTGAAAGACTATACCCCAACTTAACTTCTGAGCAAATAGAAACTGTGATGTCACAAGTACAGAAACGTTTTTTTTCTCAATTTTCAAACCGAAGGACCGCACTTTGTAGAAATTTTTTTTTTTTTTGTCGAAAAGAAATATACAAGGATTGGCTGGAAGGAGTTTTGGAAGTAGAATTCAGAGAAGAAATCATAAAAAATTGTGCATTTCCTGTTGGATCACTCTCCGAGGAAGCCCAAGAATGCCGAAATAAGGACTATAAAATCTATCGCAGTTTTTAATTCGAGAAAATGCACCCGTATTGCGACGAATGAAGATGTGATGCATCGTATCCTCATATCCTCAGATCCACTTATAACAGGATTAAGGCCACAGGCAAAAAAGGAAAATACTACCAATGAGTGCAGATGCTAGAAACCTCATTTTAGCACAGTAAAATAGCTGCTTCTACTTTCTTATATTATTTATTAATTTATTGCAAATGTTTTATTTATGTTCTTAATATTATTGTTTTTATGTTAATGATATATAAATATAGTTTGTTCTTCTTTATTCAAAATAAAAAGTTCATATTTTACTAAAAAAAGAAAATATATTTCAGTACAACATCAAAAACCCATACATTTTAGAAAAATGTCAATAACATTTTTTCCAATAATTTTTTCTTAACAAAATTTTGACCATATATGTGTAAGATAGATTTTAACATTTGTACCGGATTTCATTCAAATCTGTGGAATAGTTAAGATTTTACAGACTTTTTTCCGCTCTCCCATACAATCAAAACGCACAAATTTTAGAAAAATGTCCATAACTTTTTTTCTAATAATTATTTCTTAACAAAATTTAGACCACATATGTATAAGATAGATCTAAACATGTGTGCCAAATTTCATTCAAATCCGTTAAGTAGTTTAGATTTTACAGATTTTTTTCCGCTCTCCCATACAAACCAAACCACTGTGCGCCTCCGCTCCGCCTCCGCTTGGCGTCCGCTCCGCCTCCACTCAGCGTCCGCTCAGCTCCGCCTCCGCTAGGCATCCGCTCGGCATCCGCTCCGCATCCGCTCAGCGTCCGCTCCGCCTCCGTCCCACCTCCGCTCAGCGGCCATTCCACCTCCACTCAGCGTCCGCTCCGCCTCCGCTACGCCTCCCCTCAGCGTCCACTCCGCCTCCGCTCAGCGTCCGCTCAGCGTTGGATGCGCCTCCGTTGGATGCGCCCCCGCTCAGCGTCCGCTCCGCATCAGCTCCGCCTCCGCTCTGTAGTGCTCACACACTACCGATACATAGAATCAAAACAATACGCCATTCCATCCGGTCATTGGCGTTAGCATTATAAAACATAAAGCAACAATAGATACTCCTTTTACATCCGCGGTCAATAATCAGAACTGCATTCCGTCTTTATATTCAAATAAACTCAATGTCACTTAACGCCTCGGACTACTTTTGTTTTGGTTCAATGTCCCTCTACGCTATGCACTGCTTATGCCTGCACTTCACCCAATATATAATTGTGTGTCATCAAATAGGCATGGATATTCAACATGAATTTGATGACACAACAAAATTATAGCTTACAGTATGACATGTTTACTTTTGTATAAAGTATAAGAAATTGTATTTATATGTATATATGTTATAAGTGAATATTTTACTTGTAAGTGTGTAAGGAATTATTTTATATAAATAGGCTAAGAATTGGATCAATAAAATCACTTTCCAATCAGAACTCAAATCGGCATATTAGCCTTGTTCTTCTTTATTTCGGTTCCAGATAAGATCGGCAGTTTAGCCATTCAAATATTAGGCTTGGGGAAGCCAAATAATATCCCCCATAGCTTCAGTAGGAGAGGCAGGAATAATAAATCATTGCAGCTCCACCTCTGCTCAGCTTCCGCTCAGCGTCCGCTCCGCCTCCGCCTCCGCTCCGCCTCCACTCCGCTTCCGCTCCGCCTCCGCTCCGCCTCCGGTCAGCGTCCGCTCCGCCTCCACTCCGCCTCCGCTCAGCGTCCGCTCCGCCACCGCTCCGCCTCCGCTCAGCATCCGCTCCGCCTCCGGTCAGCGTCCGCTCCGCCTCCGCTCTGCCTCCACTCAGCGTCCGCTCAGCATCCGCTCAGCGACCGCACGGCATCCGCTCATCTACCGCTCCGCCTCCGCTCAGCGTCCGCTCCGCCTCCACTCCGCCTCCGCTCCGTCTCTGCTCCGCCTCCGCTCCGCCTCCACTCAGCATCCGCTTGGCATCCACTCGGCGTCCGCTCGGCGTCTGCTCAGCTTCCGCTCCACCTCCGCTCAGCGTCCGCTCCACCTCCGCTCGGCATACGCTCGGCGTCCGCTCGCCGTCCACTCCGCATCCGCTCAGCATCCGCTTAGCTTCCGCTCCGCTACTGTGTTTTTTGTGGTGGAAAAAAATATAAAATAATTAATTCAATATAATCAAGAAAGTTTAAATAAAGTCTTGAAATTTTAAAAATTCGGCAAGAAAATAATTTGGTGGGGTTCAACGTTAAATTGCAAACCGTAGTGAGTGAAAGTGAATGTTACCATTCTAAGTGTTTGAATAATTTTACTGCTCTCAAAGCACTACTTCGGTTACTTTTTAAAATGAACAAAATTTATCAGGACCATCAACATCTCATGTTATCAAAAATTATTATATATCGTCGGCTTTCTGTCAAAACTTCGTAAGTCTTAAAATGGCATTTTAATGTATTTCAGATCAAAGGACTGAAATCAAATATAAATGTCTCGTAACTGTTGGTTCCTCTTAGTTCTATCAACCAGTTTTAAAACCTCCTACTATCTAAGAATTTATTTGTATTAGATACTTTTTAAATCAGTTTTTTGTGTCTTCTAAGCAAATTTTCAAAACAGGCTTACAAGGTTTTGACAGAAAGCTGACAATATGTTCTTTTGGAGCAAAAAGCAAACAATACTGTTAAAAATGATTTTATTTCGTGCAATTTAAACCTAGCATTTTTATTATAACTTTTTTTTTTATAATTTAAAATTTAAAAATATTTTACTTTTACATACAATGTTACAATGTTAGCAACTCTTTTTTTCAACTTTATATGTTGGCAGTACTTATCGATAGTTCTTTGATATCTAAATACATTGGCCCTGAGTAATAGATCCGAATTTAGCTAAAGTCGACTTTAACAAAAACATCCGTAGAAATAAAACACAAATTTCACTTCTAAATGCTTAGATTAGATCATTTTAGACTAAGCTTGAGGTGCTTCTAAGTATTTAGTGGTGAAATTTGTGTTTCATTTCTACGGATGTCTTTGTTAAAGTCGACTTTAGGCTAGATTCGATCTCAGAATTTTTCACAACTTGACAACTTTTTTATAACTGTTTTTCTCTTTTAATCAAAAGTATCAATTTCTAAATATACATTTTGATTACATTCGGCTATGGCTACTTTTTTCAGAAGTAAAACAGTTTATATTAATTATAAAAGCTGTTATAAATTTGTAGAGGAGAATGATGCAGTTATTAGGATGAAGGACGAACATCTTGTATGCCTTGGACACTAAGAAGCTGATACGAAAGTAGTATTTCATGCTGCAAAGTAGAACCGGATTTAAATATTATTATTTGCTGTTCTGATTAGAGCTCTTGATACCCGGCTACCCGGTCCACTGACCGGGTACCTGGGTACCCGAAGTTTCCGGGTATTACCCGGGTAGCTGGGTACCGGGTACCCGTAAGGTGTCGGGTACCCGGGTACCGAAACAACACCGGGTACCCGGGTACCCGTGAGGTGTCGGGTACCCGGATATTTGTAATAATGATCCCAACGAATCACTAACTCATATGAAACGTGAAAAAATGAATTTTGTCGCGTTTTAGGACGGAATAAAATAAAATTATCGCTGGTCACAAGTTATTGGAGATAGAAATGTGTCATGATCATGACTCATGGTGATGATCATGAGTGATGATATTCATAATGTACGCCCAAAAACTTTTTTCTGTTGTTGTTAGTTAAAATTTCATATTTAAAAGTAAATATAAAGAATCTTTGTTGAGAAAAAAATATAAAATTTTGTAATCTCACAATAGGGTGTCTCTTAAAAATGCTATCTTCCACGTTTTTGAATGGAATTCAATAAAATTCGTGTATAAAACTAATAATTGAAGAAAGCAATATATTCAATAATAATGGTAAATATAATATTTTTTATTGTAATAGGACGGATTATATTTTAACTACACCTAGAGACCGTTTGTTAAGCGTGTAGGTATTTAAAGAGATAAAAAAACGTTCAATTGAGTATTTTAGCAATGAAAAAATATCTTCTATGTTTCCGAGTGGAATTCAATAAAATTCGATGTGGTTAATGACTGCAGCAAATTATTGAAAAAACAAAGATGTTCAATTAGGGTGGTCCTAAAAAAGTTATTTTTGCAGATTTAGGGAGAATTATATTTAAATAATACAGATAGTTTTGGGAACTATGTATTTCGAGAAAAAAAGTTTTATTGAGTATTTGCACATAAGGGTGTCCCAAAAAATGTTATCTTCCATGTTTTCCAGAGGAGTTCAGTAAAATTCGATGTGATTAATGTTTGAAGTAATTTATTGAAGAAAAAATACATTTCAATCAGGGTGGTCACAAAAAATATTTTTGCAGATTTAGGACGAATTAGATTTTAACTATGCAATCATTAAACTCATATAACAAAAGGATTACAAATTAAAAATGTGTATATTTTTGTTGACAAATGATATAGTGAACGAGTTTTAACATACATATTATAATTTAATTTTTCATTTATCAAATTCATAATAGTAGTGAACCATGCTCACCAGAGCCAACCTTTTCGTACGTCATACTTACAAGGAAAATACTCAAAAGGAGCTGTTTGAGACTGTGAGTGATGTAGAAGACATTTTTGCACATAACTCAAATCTGGCTAGAGACACGCAACCACTTGTTGTTTAGAGAATCAATCGACTCAGTACCTATGAGTGCACATGTACATAACTAAGAACAGCAAGACTAACTTCTACTTGTCTCATTTGATTCAAGAATCTGAGATAATTCAAATAGTGTACTTATTGCATTTGGCATTTTACTGCTGGTAAAATGTTGTTTTTTTAAACTGATGGGTACTTTGTGTTCTTAGAAAAGTTAAACGGTGGATTAAAGAGATCGAATTGTGTACACTTCTTTGGTGATTTTGTACTTATTATGGTGTACTTGTGGTTTATTTACTATCTTTATTAATAAGTAAAGTGCATAAAATATATTGAATTATCTGATCCATTCCTGTATGTATGCATTTAAAAAAAATCAAACTATTTAGTTTCAATATAGCTTAGCAAAATATGTCGGAAAAAGCATAAGTTGGGTGTGGCAGTTCGCCACATCAAGTGATAACCAGAAAATCAGTAGTGTTTTACGGGTTGGGTACGAAATCCCGCATCACAGAATACCGTATTTATATAAAAAGTGCATTTTGATTTTTCTCAAATTATACTTCCTTTTTTTCTTCAAATCTACTTCGACTTTTTTTCAGGAAGTGGTAAAGCTGTCTGGGACTGGGACAAGGACTCTGGAGGTTGGTCTGGAACTGGGACAAGGGCTTTGGAACTAGCACAAGATATAATTTTTTTTTCCAAGTTAATAGAAAAATTGAAAATTTCATTAAAAAAAAAAAAAAACTTTTTTGTAAATTTTTTCGCAAATAAAATAGAAGTGGCATTTCTAGATCATGAATATGCATTTTATAGGTCGCTAGGACGTTTAGTTTAGCCGCAAATTAAATTTAAAAGTGTCAAGTTTGATGCCTCTAGGACGCTTAGTTTAGCCGCAAATCTCGTTTAAAGATAAAAATTGGTTTTTCGTTTCATGCGATACGTGGATTGAAAGGTGACACTTCCTAGAGCACGAATATGTAATTTTTAATTCTCTAAGATGCTTGGTTAAGCCTGAATCTACACTAAAAAAAAAATGTCAACTTTGATAGGTCTACGGCACTTAGTTTGCCAGAAAATCGACTTTTAAAGATATACAAAATGTATTTTTCTTACAATATATGTTGTCAATAGTTTTAACTCCCTTTTTCGGGGGAACACCCGCTCACGCGACTCCTTCGCTCCGCATAGGGTATGCTTAGTCGCCAGCCAGGCGCCAATGCAAAC
The DNA here is from genome assembly GCA_963921185.1 of Dasysyrphus tricinctus. Lineage (NCBI taxonomy): Eukaryota > Metazoa > Arthropoda > Insecta > Diptera > Syrphidae > Dasysyrphus > Dasysyrphus tricinctus. The sequence goes on along the minus strand of OY992530.1, from coordinate 226,570,065 downwards.
AGATTATTTTTTTCGAAAGAAGGTATTTTGTATGCCCAGTTTTTTTTTGATAAACAGAAAAAAACTAAACATTTTGCTTAACTAACTCAATTCAAGCAAGATTGTTCTTGAAGTATTTTTCGTGAAGAGTTTTATTAATAAAAAGAAAAAGAAAGAAAAGAATTTGTTTGTCTTAGTTATACATACATATTATTTTTGCTGTTTTTTTGGTCATAGAGTAATGTATTTTACTGACATATTTCCAGCAAGATTCATGTTTCACAAACACAATTCTATAGGACCTCTGTATTATAATAAACTTTTTGAATAAATCATCATATGAATAAATATTCTTATTTATTAATTATATTGAAAAGTTTATGAATTTGATAAATGATAAATGAAATTAAAACTCGTTCACTATATCATTTGTAAACAAAAATATACACATTTTTAATTTGTAATCCTTTTGTTATATGAGTTTAATGATTGCATAGTTAAAATCTAATTCGTCCTAAATCTGCAAAAATATTTTTTGTGACCACCCTGATTGAAATGTATTTTTTCTTCAATAAATTACTTCAAACATTAATCACATCGAATTTTACTGAACTCCTCTGGAAAACATGGAAGATAACATTTTTTGGGACACCCTTATGTGCAAATACTCAATAAAACTTTTTTTCTCGAAATACATAGTTCCCAAAACTATCTGTATTATTTAAATATAATTCTCCCTAAATCTGCAAAAATAACTTTTTTAGGACCACCCTAATTGAACATCTTTGTTTTTTCAATAATTTGCTGCAGTCATTAACCACATCGAATTTTATTGAATTCCACTCGGAAACATAGAAGATATTTTTTCATTGCTAAAATACTCAATTGAACGTTTTTTTATCTCTTTAAATACCTACACGCTTAACAAACGGTCTCTAGGTGTAGTTAAAATATAATCCGTCCTATTACAATAAAAAATATTATATTTACCATTATTATTGAATATATTGCTTTCTTCAATTATTAGTTTTATACACGAATTTTATTGAATTCCATTCAAAAACGTGGAAGATAGCATTTTTAAGAGACACCCTATTGTGAGATTACAAAATTTTATATTTTTTTCTCAACAAAGATTCTTTATATTTACTTTTAAATATGAAATTTTAACTAACAACAACAGAAAAAAGTTTTTGGGCGTACATTATGAATATCATCACTCATGATCATCACCATGAGTCATGATCATGACACATTTCTATCTCCAATAACTTGTGACCAGCGATAATTTTATTTTATTCCGTCCTAAAACGCGACTAAATTCATTTTTTCACGTTTCATATGAGTTAGTGATTCGTTGGGATCATTATTACAAATACCCGGGTACCCGACACCTCACGGGTACCCGGGTACCCGGTGTTGTTTCGGTACCCGGGTACCCGACACCTTACGGGTACCCGGTACCCAGCTACCCGGGTAATACCCGGAAACTTCGGGTACCTGGGTTCCCGGTTATTGCGGGTATTTCCCGGTCGAAATCAAGAGCTCTAGTTCTGATACCGACATATTAATAATTACATTAGGAAATATACAAAATATGAAAAACAATGTTGGCTTTAAGTTGGTGTTGCAACTCCGGAAAGGTTCACAAATGCAACGAAAATTTACAATGAACTGGGACAAAGTTTATGCGAAGGTCTTCCAGGATTTCACACATTCACTGGATGTGACTTCAATCCAACTTTCTTCAAAAAAGGCAAAAAGCTGCCTTTCCCCACAAATTGTTGGTGCATTTGCCAAACTTAAAAACTATCCAAATATTCAAGAAGATATAATTGAAGTACTGGAGAGATTTGTTTGCATCATCTATGGATGTAAACAAATCAGTGACGTTTATGAAGTAATTGAAAGAAAAATGCAGTTTGGATGGTATGGTGAACAGTTACCTTCCTCTGTAAGCGAAGTGGTTATTCAAACCTGCCGGATATTAATGAAAAAGGTAAATTTTAAGATATACTCTCTTTTTAAACCTAATTACATAATTTTAATAATTTTCCCAGGCGCAAATGGTCAAAAGAATATTTACAATATTGATGCTGAAGATGACATTGACGACAATGGATATACTCGTATTCACATAAGTAAAACTGATTCTGATGAGGAATATTCGTCCTGCATGATAAAATCTTTCAAACATGTAGAAGATGATGTATTTTTAAATTGAATAATTTTGCTTTTATTTTAGCAAAAGCCAAAAAAAAATTATAAAAACTGTAAATATATTTATCATAATGTATTGTAAATTATTATTTTTTTTTTTTTCAAAAAAAAAGCACACGTACACCTGTGCAGGCAGAAGCAAACAAAAAGAAGAATATCATTTCTGGAAAAAAAAAAATGGTTTAAATATTGATAACAGAATGTCCTTACAATTTTTAGCATGAGTTAGAAAAAGAGCAAAGACTTTTTCCTTAGTGAAAAAGTAGGTATCTTATTTGATCCCCCCTTAAATTATTTTCAAAAAATTGTCTGGAAATTAGGTATATATGTTGGTAAAATATTACGAAAATGAGAAGACTTTTCACATATTATTTTAAGTGTACCTAATGATATGTGGATGGACACAAATCGTGAAAGTGTAGTTTGTCCACCATTTCCCCTCTCATTTTTAAATATTTATGTAATATGAAAAATATTTCTACTAAAAAAAACCCCATAAGTGATTTAATTATTTTTGATGGTGGGGCAAAAAATCGAAAAAGGGGGTTTCAACCCCCTTAGCCCCATGTCACCTCTTTTTTGTAGTTTTGGATTCCTTTGACCTCTATTTATGTCAAATATACAATCACATCATCAAAATTCTGAAAATACATTACATTTTCAAACAAAAATACACGAAAAAACAAAAACAAAATAAAAATAAATGGGTTTTTCCCCTTTTACCCTTTTTTATGATTTGGCAACGCTTTTTGAAACGCAAAGTATTTTTTTTTAAGTCTTTGTCTAAAAATCTATGAAATTCAGTCAAAACATTTTCGTTTTCTTAAACTTAAGGCCATACAGAAAAAATAATAACGCTTCAACGAATTGCGTGGGTGTATTACTCCTTTTAATCCTGCCGACGACGACTTAGCCCCGCTATCTAGGTGGCAGGCATGGTTTTTCTAAAAGTTTAAATGTTGGACTATCGAATGGCATTTATTCCATCCTTTATCAAATATTACAATTTTTCGTTTTTTTTTGCAACTGTAGGTCGCCGGCAGCAGTTACGTCTTTAAGAATGGGCCCAGTGGGCCAGGGCCTAGGGCCCCGTGATTTAGGGGGCCCCAGAACCAAGATGAGATTGGATTCTTGTGGCTCTAATAAAATAAGGCAAAGAGCATTATTTTGTCTTCCTTATTATTAAAGCCCAATCAAAACTTTTTAAACAATATTTTGAGTTACTGGTACCAAAAAATAAGTTTAATTAAAAAAAAAATAGATACAATTAGTTAAAAAACTACGTCTACGCTATCCTAGGTTAGAAAGAGACAAACAAATGAAAAGAAATTATTTTGAATTTTAAGAAAATTGCAAAAGAATATTCTTCTATTTAAGTGGAGACAATGATTTAATTTCAAGTAAAGTTTTTAAGTGAGTACTATCAGCCAGCAGTTAAACGGTTAAAAACAAAGTTGATCACAATGCTATAAGATTCAGTAATTTTTGAAACTCCTTTTATTTTTATATTTTATTTATTGATGTCTTTCAATATTCTTAATTTGTTTGAAGAAAAGGTTATAAAGTTTTAAGAGAAAGTATAAATTGGCATTTCATAAGCAGCAAGCAAAAAATTGTTTTATTTTAATAAAATAATATCATAGCGAAATGAACTTGAAAATTAAAAAAATGGCGGTAAACGGTTAAAAATCCTCATATGAATTTTAACGCCACTGGCGCAACTGAAGAGAGTAGCGCCATGTGATGGAAATGCGCTGCAGCAGCAGCACACTTCACAAGAGGTCCAACAGTTGACTATGTTATTATTCTACAGAAAGTGTCATGTCAGCCTTAAAAAAAGACTTTAATGAAACTTGAAACCATTCATGATATTGCTAATGAATAGCCAGAAAATTAAACCTCAAATGATATTTAGTTTTAAGTATCTACTGTTACAATTTTAATTCGCGAATCTGTTGATCTTTGATTAACAGAAAGACAAACATAAAAAAACTACAATTAACTCGAACGACTTTTGAGAAATGACACCTGAGGCGAAATTGGACTGTCAAAGTCAAAGTGAATTAAAATTGTAATTTCCAGCGACCATCACAGCTATGCTCATAAGGGGATGGGTTCACCTGATCAAATTAATCGGTGATTATCAAAATTATTAATTGATGATCGAATACTATTTTTTTGATTGCCACAGGGGCTTAGAATCTGAAAATTATAAAACAAAAAGGGCGCCAACAATTTTTTTTTTTATAAAGGAAATTACAAACCTTTTGGAGCTGAGAGCGACGGTGAAAGAAAATTAAGTGATTTGAACCAAATTTTAAGTAGAGTTAAAAGCCGGAATTGAATTCTAATTTTGTAAATTGATAGTTTACTTGGGAAACCTTTTGATATAGGAGTAAAACCCAAAATTAAAAAAAAAAGAAAAAAAGGTTTTTGAAAGGCAACGTAAGATGGACCGTTTTCGCTCGGTCCCGAACGAACAAAGAAATTACTAAACGGGTCACGAGTTCCGCTTTTTCGGAATTTTTACCGGAGCAAAAGCCAAACGAGAAATTGTAAATAAGTTTCAATAACTCGAAAATCGCTTCAAAAAATAACTTACACCCAATTCACCTTGAAAAAAAAAAAATACTTAGCTTCCAATTGTTCATGCCAATTTCCTCCAAAGATAAATCACCAAATTTTTGAACACCTTCCACCAGATTTTCACCGATGAATTTTCCCTCTTCAATTTTTCCCTTTTTCCTTAAATTCCTCACTTTAACCTTTTTCTTATATCTTCGAATTTCTTCTTAATCCTTAATAACTTTTCTTTACTCTTTCTTCACTTTCGAGATAAACACCTCTGGTTACTTTCAGAATCACAGTAGAAGTGCCCTTCCAGGTTTTCCATTAACCTGGACGGCCTCATCTTTTTGTCAATCCCAGTACTTTCAGCCAATCAGCGGCCGTGGTTTTCGGTCGGTCATCATTCTGCTACTCTCCACCATCTTTGCTGGAGAGAGCCAACGCCGTTGAAAAACCGACGGTCCTGCTTACTCGCACTATCTCCCTGGTTTTTACATTGTCATCATGGAAATTACCGATCGCTGGTTCCACTTCCAGGAGCGACGAATCCGATGAACGCATCCAGCCATAAACCCTAATTTTTCGAACAAGGAAAGAAAAGTTTTCGACAACTAAAAGAAATTCTATCCCACACCGCAATCATTCTTCCCCTCCGAAAGAAATTAAAATAAATCAAAGTTAGTGAAAAACTGGTGGATAGCTAAGTTAGATTTTAACACCATTATAAAGGATGGAAATTGGCAGTAATTTTCTACTTTACGAAATTATCTAAATCGTTGGGCGTTCGCGCAGATTTGGGGGTGATTAGGGACAAGCATTCAACGTTCCATCTTGTACAACTATAGTTTTAATAAATAGGTTCGGCACTCGGCCATTCTCAAAAAGTAACATCTAGCAGAGGGGAAACCAAATGTAACCCGTTCTTTTTTATGGTTTTGGATTATGACAGACCCGTCCGTCATTCATAAGGGCGCTTGGGGACCAACTGTCACCCATGCCTCTAATTGGTATTGGATTTGGACTTAAACAGACCGCCCGTCTGTTGGTCATGGAGTGATATCATTGCGCTCTTCGACTTAAAGCGCTAGTTACATCGCTCTTAGTTTCTTCAATATACTGCGAGAGCGTACCAATGGCTGATGGCCCATGGTTACCCTACGCTCTCCCAGTAAATTGAAGGAAACACCTGTAAAAAAACAGGATAGAACGACAGGAACAAGATATTCGGGATATGTAGAGAATAGTTTTTGTCACGATAAATTTTACCGGACAGTACCTCCATGTGAAATGCCAATATGCTATCTATCTATTTTTCATGGGACTATCCCGAATTTAAGCTGCAAATAACTGGCTGAACAGATGGGAGACGGAGCTACAACTGGAGCTGCAGCTGGAATAGCTGCCAAAATTTTGAATATGCACAAATTCAGTAATACGAACACAAGACGATGCAGCTGGACAAGTTGGCCAACTACTAAGGCAGTTATTCCGGTTGCAGCTCCTGCTCCAGCTCCAGTTGGAGCACTCTATTCTGTTCAGGCAGTATAACTATTCCGTGAACATTTGGATCCCATGTTATCTTTTTAATGTGTTTAGGTACTTTTTAGAATATTTGTATTTGTATTTATTGATAAAAAAAGAACTTAACATTAAGATTAACATCTTTTAGAAAATTAAGCCTTGTGGTGGAATTACGTTACGGATATTAATGAAAGTGTAGTAATAATATTAAAATTAGATAATGGATAAATAAATAGTTGAAAAAATTATTTGAAAATTATATTATGATAATAATTTAAATATTTAATATACATACATATGTACATTATATAAGAACCTATACATGTTTTTTTTTTTTTTTATTTTTTTTTTTTTTTTTTTTTTTTTTTTTTTTTTTTTATTTTTTTTTTTTTTTTTTTTTTTTTTTTTTTTTTTTTTTTTTTTTATCGCACAACAATTTGCCAAACTCCACCAATAAAAGACCTGCAGCCATTATTCAATTTTAAAAATGATTTGAAACATAAACTGGTTCAATTTTAATGATTTGAAACATAAATTAATTTAAAAAATATTCAGTTAAGTTTTTCTGAAAATGCTTCAGATTATCTGTTCTTCTTAGTTGACGTGGCAACGAATTCCAAAGACGAACTGCACTAATGAAAAACTGTCGCTCAGAAATCTGACAAGTAAATCGTGGAATACAGATTTGGTTGGTTCTGTCAGAAACTAGAAACTGTATGTGATTATAAAGGTCTGGTGGTTGTTCAGTGTGGATAATCTTAAATAACATGGTAAGCGTTTTAAATTTTAATATATTAGGAGGGCTAAACCCATACAAACTTTTCGTAAAGTTCGAAATGTGGTCGGATCTTTGAAGTCCAAAAACATATCGAGCTGCATTGTTAAAAACAACGTTCAATTTTCTCTGGGATACCGCATCTAAACTACAAAAAATTTCACACCCATACGTTAAAATTGGAACTATCAATGTTTTAACCAGCATTTTTTTAGTTTCTAATGGTGTGAACTTCCTTGCAGCATAAAGTGTTCTCAGTGCTCCATATGCTTTTCCTCTCGCAGCATTTACATGATCATTCCATGTCAGATTACGATTAAAGAGCACTCCCAAGTTTTTCGCTGTATTTACGTACTCAACTGGAATGTTATTTAGGTAAATTACCGGAAAATAACTTAAGTCTAAAGGCTTCTTTGAAATGACGAGGCACTTAGTCTTAAGCGGATTGAGAACAAGACCGTTAGCGGTGGACCACTCAAATAAGGCATTCAGATCAGTGTTGATATTGTAAATGCAATTCTCGATTAGACCCAGTGCTGTACTTCCGAGATACTGGACATCATCAGCAAACATTCTCGTTTCACCATGCCTCAAAATATTTGGTATGTTATTCACAAAAGAAGAAAATAATAGAGGTCCCAGAATGGATCCTTGTGGAACACCTCGCGATATTGAAATGAACTCCGAAGCTTGAGTTCCAGAAACCACAGCTTGACTCCTTCCCGTTAAGTATGATAAAATGAGGTTAGTTGCTATAGGTGAAAATCCAAAGTCGGTTGAAAGTTTTTGACACATAATACTGTGGTCAATGGTATCAAAGGCTTTGGAGTAGTCAAGAAGAACCAAAAATGAAACTTTGTCTTCGTCTAAGGCTTTCCTAACATGCTCAATAACATCCAAGAGAGCAGTGGTACTACTATGTTGAGGCCGAAATCCAGACTGTTTTGGTGAAAGGAGACTTTTTGCAGTAAAATATCGAACAATCTGCTTATGCATTAATTTCTCAACTACTTTCGAAAAAAAGGGTAAAATTGATATAGGGCGATATTCAGTTTTTAGTTTGTTTTTAGGTATGGGAATAATTTTGGAAAATTTCCACTGTGAGGGAAAAATACTTGTAGTAAAGATTGTATTTATAGTATAAGTAACTAACGGTAAAATATGAGGTATTATTGCTTTAAAAAATGTAGGATGCACGTTATCAAAGCCTATAGCATTTGATTTAACTGAAATCAAGCTTTCTACAACATCTTCCGGTGTAACTCCTGAAAAATCAAAGATATCCTCGTGTCCGAATGACGATCCCTCAACTTGCAAATCTATTGGCCTATTCAAGGCTGGTTGGGGAACTGAAGTTATAAAAAAATTGTTTAATTCAGTGCAGTTAACATCCAAATCTTCGTGGTTTTGCTTCCCAATTCCTAAACTACGTATATTCTTCCAAAGCTTGCGCCCATTTTGAGAGAGGTTCAAATGATTTGTATACCATTTAGTTTTCGCTGCATTTATCAGACTGACACATTTGTTTCGCAATTGCCGGTATTGTTGGCGATCCTCGGCTATCCTAAAACGTTTCCATTTTGTGTATATGCGATTTCTTAGACCTATGCAGTTTCGTATCTCGAGCGTAAACCAAGGGTTATCACCATGCTTAACAGTTCTTGTTTTCAGGGGAACGTGGACGTCAAACAACCTGTTCACATTGTTTTGGATAAATTCCACTTGTTCATCAGGAGATCTCATGCAATACACATACTGCCAATTGACTGCTCTGATGTCAGACTCAAGGGATACAACATTAAGGTTCTTAAAATCTCTATACTCGAAGGTTTTTGTTGGTCTACACGGAGCAAAGTCAAAGGATAGGTGTATTAGATCATGACGTGAGAAACCTGATGCTGATAATTGATCATACAGGATTACTTTATTAATGTCGGTCACAAAAAAAATATCAAGAAGAGTACTTGAACTTTGCGTAAAGTGGGTTGGATTGCTAACGTTTACTGGATGTAGGTTGAAAGTTTTCATACTCTCAGTCAAACTATTGTCTACAATTATGTTGCAATTGAAATCACCACAAATGATGATGTTTGGAAATAATATACTATTATCTTCTAAATAGGAATAAAAAAGGGATAAATCAATATTTGAATAGGGTCTATAAACAACGCCTAATAAAAGTTTATCTTGGTGACTCGTAATTTCAATAAAAAGACATTGAAAGGAACTATTGGGTGGAGAAGAGAATTTTACCTTGGTTTTCAGAGTCTCCTTGACATACAATGCTACACCTCCACCAATACGTTCAAATCTATCTACTCTATACATTCTATAACCTGCCATGGAATAAAACATGTCGTTAACATCGTTTCTGAACCACGTTTCTGAAACAGCAATTGCATCAACTTCGGAACCTTCAAACAAATCTCTAAATTCGTCGATTTTACCACACAGACTCTGCGCATTCAAATGGCAAACTTTAAAACCCTGATTTTGTGCGGTTAAAACATTTACCATGACTTTAGTTGCATTAGCGCCCCCATAATCGGAAATCGTTATATTACCATTTCGTTCACCCGCCATCATAGTGCTTAAAAAACGAAATAATAAACCCCAAACCAAGAAGAACAGAGAAACTATAGAAATGGTATGAATTGGTATAACATGCCATCGCTGAAAAAGAGCTTCGGGTAAATTGTTGTGCTGTTAAAAAAGTTAAATTTAAAGTTAAAATACCAAGAAACATTAAATATAAAATTATTAAAAAATAATTAAATTATTAAATAAAAAATTTCAAAAGAGAAAAATGTATTAGAATGGGAATATAAGCAAAAGAAATGGGAATGTAAGCAAAAAGTGAAAGAAAAAGGTAATAGTAATAAAAGTACGTTACAAATTAGAATTATTTAAATAAACTAATTAATAGTGAAACACTAAAATTTGAATAAATAAAATTGCATTAAATAAATTAAAAAAAAAAAAAAAAAAAACAAGGCATAAATTAAAGCTCTTACAAATTCATAAATAAGTTTTCCTACTTAGTCGGCAACACTGCAGTATCGGCATTATTTAATAGGCAACTCTGTATTATCGGCATTATCTTCGACGATTACTGGCAACACTGCTGGTTCCTCGTTGACATCATTAAACTCCGCTGTCAAGCTCTCAATGTTATTTATTATGACAGCATCACCATGCACTTGATGTTTTATGTTCACGATGCCACGAGATGTGAAGACTGTTGTTATTAGTTTTTGTTTTTTTAGATTCAGTGCAGCATGAAGAATTTGTTGGTTTTTCTTCGTCAAACATTCGCGGATATAAATGGGATATTCGGATTCAATTCCCACGTCGCGAAGTATCAGTTGTCGTTTGTGTGTTCTGCGGAATTCGGCAATTTTTGACTCTTCACTTTTTGAAGATTTGTACTAATCACTTTTTCGAACTATCTTCCAACTGAGAAAATGCTCAAATAAATGAATGTACATTTTTTTTCTGTTTTTCAGAAGAGAAGTTATACATATTTATTTTATTTTCAAAAAGGGAATGGGAAGGAACGTGATATTTGCTTTGCTGGTTATTAAAACGTCGTTCGACAATAGACAAACAAATGCGTCAAAGCATATTTCTGCTTTGAAGACCACATGTATATCCTCGAAAAAAGAAGTATTGATTGTCAGGTGAAAAATGCAGAATACATTCATGTTATCGCTAATTATAAAATGTAAAAAATTTGCTTAAAACTGGAAAAATTGTTTGGTCAAGAAAAAAATGCGAACGAATTTTCTATACTTCTGTCATCCTTCTTTTTTTGATTTTAATATCCCACGAACTAGTCATTTTTGACGGATTTTTTATCTTTTTCAGTGAAAATGGTTATCTTTTAGCGTTGAAAACGCCGTTTTTGTAATAATAATCTTTCAATCAAAATTAGGAATCTCAAGCTGACAGCTGACACATCTTTTTGGATATGCTTTCACTTTTCCAATATTTACAGAAGAGGGACAGTTATAAAATAAAAATATTATGGGCATTCATGCAACAGCGTAAAGTCATCGTTAACGTTGTAAAGTTTAAAACTTCGTAATTCTGTCACAATTTGTATGGAAAATTTGACAGATTTACGGAGTTTAAAACCTTACCAAGTTTACGACGACTTTACACTGTTGCATGAATACCCTTATTGTTTACTATAGCTGTGGCATAACCACAGATCATATTTTTTTGTACATACATTTAACAAAAATTTATGGTAAAACATACTTTGTTGTGATGATGAGTAATAATTTACACTTTTTCAAAAGGTCCTCGTATCCTTAAAGGCCCAGGGCCCCCAATTGTTTAAAGACGCCCCTGGCCGGCAGAACTGTATGGCCCCACTCTCCAGGTGGCAGGCAACTACCATTTCAAGGTGGTTTCATCCTTTATCAAATATGACATGTCACCCCATTTTTTTAACAACCTTCAAAATTCACCAAAAATAAACGCCCCAAGGGTTCGCATGCAGGCATCGATTTTATTGTTTTCAAGTAGCGTTAAATCTACACGACTAAACTAAATTTAACCTTCATCAAATCTTTTGAAAATTAGTGTCGCCCAGCTCCCAGACTATAACTAAAAATAATCGAATCCCAAAGTAACCAAAGGTACCCAAATCCAAAAGTAACGACAAGTTATCAAAAGTAATCAAATCCCAAAGTAACGAAAGTAATCAAAGTAATCAAATCCAGAAAGTAACGAAAGTAATCAAACTAATCAAATCCAATAGTGAGGTCTGAGATCCATTAGAGTAAAAAACGGATATTTAAAATAATTCACTTAAGATGTGGGTTTCCTTAGAAGCCCATAACTTTAGTTCTAGCTGATGGATCCTAAAGGTGGCAATAATTAAATGAAGGGTAAATAATAGGCTACCATGGAGGGGTACTTTATAAAAAAAAAAATCGTTGTGGGGGAAGGGAAGGGGGTAAAGACGAAATCATTCAGAGTTTTAGTTTCATAAATTATTTAAAAAAGAAGAAAAATTATACGAATTTATTAAAGTTTTGTGGAACATATACATATTTTTGTATAAAAACTATCTCCCTACATCACTACATACATTTCTTTGGTTGCCATTTTTGACCCAAAAACCACTTTTTTTTTACAATTAAAAAAAAGTAATCACAGTAATCACTCAAAAGTAACGATTACTTTCGAAAAAGTAACGAATGTAACGATTACTCAAAAGTAACGACTTTTTATATCACTAGCTGGAGCTACAGGGCTGGTATAATCCAGTGGATTCTTATATTGGTAGCTGGTTTCGCTCTATAAATCAACAACTTTTTGGTGGCGGAGTGTTTGGCTGCTCCGGCTCCGTGCTGCTACACGTGCTTCCGAGTTGTTATAGCTGTTGTCGGACAAATATGATGGCTGTGGAATTTTCGCTACACGCACCCAGACTTAATAGAGTAATAAAAAAAACTCTAGGAGCTATGGCGCACTGTCAACGTCTAAGATATTTTTTTCTTTTCGTTTTAGTACATACCTGTTGGAAAGGGAGGAGGATTATTTCTGGAGAGGTTTTCTCTTGTGGACGATCAAGTTGACCTCGTCTGGACAAAGAGAACACAGCGTGTGAAACCGACTTGCTGAGTTTCGTTCAGTGAACGAAAGATGTGATAAGTGATGCCAAAGAAGGATTTTTGAGTTGTCGAGTGAAATTCCTTATTCTGAACGCGGCATGACGTTGCAGGCAACAAAAAATATGTGTTTAACTAAGGTGACACGCTATAAAATCTGGGATTGGGTCAATGTATTGCCACAATACGAGAAAGCCGGTTCACCGAATAAGACTTAAGGTCAAAAGCAACGTTTTGGATGGTTTGTTTGTGTATCGCAGGTGACAGATGCCCATATGACCCGAGAAATACTTTCAAATATTTAAAAAAAATCCTAAACTGCTTCGCACCACAGATCAACTTGAGCGATCGGTGTGTATTCAGCTTTACAAATACAAATCTACGAATTTAATCACTAAAGCTTACTGCGTTTAGTTTTCGCTGCAGTTCACAACACTGGAATAGTTCACTCACCACATCTCTGTCTCATCTGTCAAAACAAGAACAAAAAAAAAAAAAAACAAATTTCATTTGATTACACAGCTCTACAAAATAAAAAATTATTTTTGTGTCTGGGTTCATTTCATGATTTTTTTATTCGTCATGCTCCAAAATAATGGAAAAATACCCACAACCCCCCCAAAGTTTGCTTTTGTAGAGTTGGTAGTCAAAATACCGTTACCATAGTTTTCATAGAAATAATAAATGTTTGCTTTAATATATTCTTTAAAAGAGGAGAGAGGAGGGGAATTGTTACGCCCATTTGGTATCTCTAAAGTATATTTGTGTCACAAACTACACACATTTTTATTTCAATATTTAAGGACGTTAAAATGTTATTAAGAATGTGTCGAAGTGATGCTATTGCATTTTGCTATATATGTGGTTATTTTATCAAAATTCACACTATTATCATTTTTGAAAATATGTTAAGAAACTCAAAATACATGCAGGATGTCTCTAAGATTGAATATTCTGCACGGTCATTTAGAAAAAATTTAAAAACTTCATTGCGAGCATACTCAGAAGAAAAAGGAAAACATTTTAACTAGGACTTTATGGACTTCGAGAGTAATCGTCATTACCAAGGTCAATAAAATGAAACAATGATGGGAAATTATTCTATAGGCTTAATTTCAGAGCAGCACATTTCAAAATCAGTGTGTTTGTTGATAAAAATTACCGTTTTAATGTTTGGTACCGAACACTAAACAAAAAAATGAAAAAAGGAGTTTTTGTTACTTTCAATTTTGTCAAAAATTAAAATACATAAAACCATATAGTTTTTAAACTTTCACTTAAGATTGGTGAATGCATTGAATATTGAAAACAGAAGAATAAATTTTCACGTAAAATTAAGAAAATTTTAATTTAAAGAAAAAATAATATTATTGATTTTTTGTGTTCAAAATTCTGAGTTTGAAAATTAATTAAAAAAAAAACTATTCATGGAAATGACTTAATTTAAAAATTAAATTAATGAATGGTGTATTAGCTTTAAAAAAATATATACCGTGATATTTTTGGTGCTGCCGTTGTTTTTCAATATTTTTTTTTTCTAGTTTAAGTAACTTTTTAAAGAAAATTACCCCTCCTGCCTAAATAGGGGAACATAGACACCCCTTATCATGTTTTTTTTTTGTTTAGAACCAGCCTACATGCTGTAGCGTTTTGGTGTATCCTAGTCTTTTATGTTAGAATATCTATATTAATTGATTCTAACATAGCACATTTTCATGAATTTTCAAATAATGTGCTCCTGACTACAAAAGCAAACTTTTTCAAACAAGACAATTTTTTATTTAATAAGTAATATGTAAGGAATAAGAAAATCATATGCAGAACCCAGGCACAAAATTTGTGTTGACCAGTGTTATTTATCCTACCAGAGAGAAGAAATATTTGTTTGCTTCCAAGATGACAAACAGTCATTCTCGCCACAGAGTAAAAAAAAAACATTGCATTCTGCAACAAACAAACACAAATAGTGAATGGTAATGTTGATGGACTTTAGCACAGATATAAAAAAACACCGTGGGATTCATACCTAGCTGGAAACTTCGTCGAGGATATAACTTTTATCAAACCCAAATACAATTGCAAGCAGGCCTGTGGATTCGAAAATTCCTACAAATACAAAGCTGCTAGAATCAAACACGAAATCTAATAAAATTCAATTTTTCTCTAAAGACACATTATTTATAACTTCTAATATTTTTAAAACTCAACACCAACAATAGCGTTTCAACACCAACAATAGTAACGCCATTAATAAATAATAAAATCGAAATCTCGAACTCATACGACAATCTTGAAGATTGTAATCGGTTGTTGTGTTGCTGGCAAATGGAGAGGATGGGTCAGTGGATAAGGAAGTGTTGGCAATGCAGCAGAACTGTATTACCAGTGCAGGAACTTAAAGGGAAGGGAAAGAATTGAAGGGTAAAGGGAAAGAAAGTAATATTCCGAGAACGTGGCCTGCTTGTAGGGCAGCTGAGCTCGCCAGATGTGCGGGGGATCTTGTCCCCGGAATAAGACCTCACCAGCAGCAAAAACACTTATCAGGCCAGTTTTTCTTTTCAAAATTTCGACAGCGGACGGAAACTTACCACACCGAGGGCACTGCAGGTGTCGGAGCAGTGTATGGCGTATGCCCACCCTACCTGGGAACCCGGTGGTCTTATTTGGATTCCCCCTAACAATCATAGGACTTTATCCCCAGGTAGAATTCGTTGTAAAATGTTACCACGCTTTGACGACACATCAGCATTTGAACGACACAGTCAAAGTGTACTTATGAACACAAAACTCGATTTGTTACCTTTTTACCACTTAGTTGATAAAAATAGGGAATACACAATTGTGCCAACGATAACACTATTATGACCTACGCAAGAGAATAAACTCGTTTGGTCGTTGTTACCTATTTGTGACTATCATAGTATGGTATAATTTAACCAAAACTTATTGAAATTGAGTACCTCAGTTTTAAGGAAATGTGTATGTTTACGTCCATTTGACTCAGTGAAGTAAGTATGCAGTAAAATATTTAATATGTATCAGACATATACACACATGCACATGCACATAATTGCATTACAACCGCAAAAACTGGAAAAAAGAATTTAGAATTGATAGTCCAGTAACTTTATACATTAGACATTGCGTCAGGTTCAGTAGTTCTGATTTGTTGCTGAGTTGTTTATGATGTTGGCCTAGTAATAAATCCGATTTTTCGACCTCGAGCGCCGAACGCAACATTGGTAAAAATCTAAAAAACCGCTAATTTTTCGCGGTTTTTTCACTTGTTGCCTATTTTAACCATTACGCCCTAAAAGCCAACATGACACGCTACACAGTATAAAAAATCATTGAATAGGCGCAAACGATTTCACACAAAGGTTGAATTAGCCCCCTTCAATTCGATTTGCAGCATTCTAAATTCAGAAGTTGATGAAAAATTCCACAATTTGAATTGATTTTTAGCTCAAATTGAAGCCCATTTAATTATTTTGAAATGGTAGAGCAAAGTTATAGTCGCAAACCAGGCCGTAAAGGTTAAAATAGCCATTAAATGAAAAAACCGCGAAAATTTCTCGGTTTTATGCATTTCTCACAAAGTTGCGTTCGGCGCTCGAGGTCGAAAACTTGTATTATTGGTAAGGCCAACATCATAAACAGCTCATCTAAAAATCAGAGCTACCGGATCAGAGGTAGAGCCATCCCACCCCGAAGAAAAAGGATACTAGACTGAAAACAGTGAAGTTGATCATGTCAATTTCAGTTTTCTCAAAAACTAGAAGTCATTTTAGCATTTGGTTTTCAGTTTTAAACTAAAAATAAATAAGTGCATTGAAAATCAAAAACAAAAATAGTACTTAATACCATAAAATAAAAGAAAAATAGATTAACACAAAAAAATCGTCTTTTTCTGAAAATTTTGAGTTTGAAAGTAAATTTTTCAAAAACTATCAACTAAAAAAACTTTATTTAAAAATAAAATTAAAGAATGGATTTCTGGCTTTAAGATGAGCAATGGATTTTTGCCCACATATTACCATTGGTTTTTTAAAGTTATTTTTCTATTTGAAGTCAACTTTTCTTAAAATGGCCCCTCCCGCCTAAACGGGGGGATATATACCCCCCATCCAGTTCTATTGTTTTCTTCTTTTGGCCCAATCTTCACGCTCTATTGCTTTGATGCAGCATATGTCAAAGACCATGTTTTTGATATTATACTGTTTTATATACCACTTGTTGTTTTAAATTTTTTATTGCTATATTTTGAAAAGCCGTCCCTTGGAATCTGTTATGTCTACAGAACCGGCTTTGGACTCAAATTGAAGCGAAAAATTCGCGGTTTTCTAGATTTTTACCAATGTTGCGTTCGGCGCTCGAGGTCGAAAAATCGGATTTATTACTAGGCCAACATCATAAGCATCTCAGCAAAAAATCAGAGCTACCGGACCTGACGCAAGGTCTCAGTCCTATGAAACTACAAGGTTACTGGACTATGATAAGAAGTATGTAAAATATTTAAAAAGTTTGACTTCGAAATTACGGGAATTATAGTGCCCTTAAAATCAAAACGGAGATCATTTTTATCATAAATATTAGACACTTCTGGAACAAAAAATTTACGCGCTCAAGAAATAATGAATATTAACACAATATTCAAAATGTTTAAGATGTAAATACTCAAATTATATTGAAATGGAAAGCTATATTTCTAAGATCCAATATGGCGATAAGCTCGTGTCCGAAAACTACACATTATAATGTTTTATTTCCGATTTGCAACCTGTTCATGCGAATTGCGTAGGCACTCCGCATTCTGTCCGTGGTGCACGGTCCGCACCAGTCGGAATGCGGAGTGCTGATAATCGTAGCGTGTGAACTCGCCCTCTTCATAGTGTAGATTTCACCGCGGCTGAACGCACTCATTGTACTTGGTTTGTGTTTTCGACCGCGGTGAAGTTTGGAGAAGTTGTCGCTCTGATCGACATTCTAATATCATTCGCCATCAGCACAAGTCGTTCCTCCTTAAAAGTAAATTTGCTTAAAATACTTAAATCTAGTAAAAGAATCTTAAAATTACTTAAAAATTATTGTAAAACTTAACCCTAATAGATTGGCAAATTAATAAAGCAAACTACGTTAAATTTATTGCCTCAATACGTGTTCTTTTTCATTCGTATAACAAATTGCTGGAAGAACGCTGCTGCCGCTGCTACCAACTGGGACAACCAGGCGCGGATACAGGGGGGGGGGCAATGGGTGCAATTGCCCCCCCCTGGGCAAGAACGAACGAAGCATAAAATATGAATTTAATAAAATGTAATCAAAAAAAGGTTATTTCGTTACGTTTATAAATTTTTCCTTGGCAGCGCAGAGTTGCAGCAATAAATGGTTGTTCTTTGGCCGCTGGCTGACCAGGGTCAGTTAAGAAAAGTTCCGGTATGCACAAATAGCGTCTTCAAATCGACTGAGTGAAAAGCTTATAACTTCGGTTTTAGATCTCGATCTTCAAAGTTAAGGGCACAAAATTATAGACAGCCTATTTCAAGGGCCTTAGCGTGACACTAGTTAAAAATTGTTTAACTTTAATGTTGTTCTCTAACTTTTCTTGAATTATAGACACATGCTAGTTGTGTCGCGCTAAGACAATTTTCTTAGCAAATTAAAGTTGAGCTCTCCTAAATCAATGACAGTTCGTGCGACAGACGTCATTTGAGCTCGTGTGATAGATACTAAAAAATCTAAATCAGACTTTGGTGATTTTAACTTTAATGCAAGTGCTTAAACATAAAGTTGGTTTGACATGGTCTATAATTTAAGAAAACGGCATTTTCACCGAGTGTTACACTAAAGTTGTTTTAGTATCGTGTTAAATTCACTATAATTTTGCGCCAAGGTCTTCAATTAAAAGATAAAAATGTCAGGCTACATTACTGTATGACATTTTGTAAGAAAAGTCAATTTATTTCATACTAAGGACAAGGTTGAATCCATAATCAATTTCGTTTTGACTTTTCAATATGCTTTGAATGAAAAAATTTACAATTTGAAAAATAGTGTTTAAAAAAATTATTGCTCCACCTCCAATTCTCAACTCAACAGATTTGTTACTGGTTGTGTATACTATGTACAATGTAACGAGAGAGGTGACAGGGACACTTATCTAAATTTTAAACATTGAAGTTGATTTTTATTTAAAAAAAAAATATTTAAAATACGTCGATTTACGAGTAACTAGCTTCAAAAATTTCTAATTTTGCTTCAAATGCTTGGATCTACAGGATAAAGATATCAAATTAAAGTTAAAATAATAAAATACATTTTTGTATAAAAGTTATTGAGAAATACCAAAAACTTTCATACTAAATGGGTGATAGAGATCTTTTTGCGATAAATATTAAAATGTACGTTTCCATTGAGGGAACACTTTCACTAGAAAACTCTCGAGAGCGACTCTCGGACATCTGTCTTCCCCTCTGGTGAGCTTAGTTCATGAATGTGTCTGTGTCCACTTTCGAGTTTTACTCTCGAGAACTTCTTTAGAGCTGCTTGCCGCCTTTTTAGTCTGATATGGATACGCACCTTAAGAGTATGTACATGTGGTTCGCTGTTTTATCCATAAGATACGTTTTTGATGTGAGGATTTCATCACTTTTATGGATGTGTTTTAGGAACTTCCGTGTTCCATATTATTAAACTGGCGAAGAGTGCGAATCCAACGAAGAAGATTGGAGAGAAACCAGGAAGCGACTACGGCAGTCACTGCGGAAGAGAAGTTGGATGGAACTTTTATACCTAAGGAAAGGATAATTGTTTCGTCAATTCGATTGTCAAATGATTGCCATTTTTCGACGCGAATATTGCTATTGTATCGAACTGCACGACTCTAGCAACTCTGTAGTTGATGTTTAGGGCTTAAATGAAACATTTATATTAAAACTAACGAAGGCTAAGTTTATTGTTAGTAAAATGTATAACGAAAGTTAGTCACAATCGAGAAGGTCGGAAGGAAAGGTTTAATAAAGACTGATGCTTTCTTTGTATTTTTCACTATAATAACTGTGTTTTATTTCAACGTCGGAAAGTTTGGTTTTGTATCGATGGACAAACGATACGATTCATCTCGGTTTTGATCTATAATTTTAGTTTAGCTATTAGCAATTTTCAAATTAATGGAATGGCTTTGCTTGCACAAAATCTTTTTTATGCCTTTCAAAAAAGAAATTTCAAATATGCCTAACTTTCTACAAAAAATGACTTTTAATTTTTTAATGATCATTATTGGTAAGGTAGTTTAAACATTGAAATAAGAAAAATGTTTTTATGTGGAAAGTTGGACCAATTTAATTTTTTTTTTTGGCTAGAAATATTAATTAAGTCTTAATCTTTATCTGCCCATCAAAATAATAAATGATTTTATTTCCTAAACGTCTCAAAATCTATCATTAAAATTTTCAATGATAGCCATAACTGGCGCCTATAACTTGTATTTGCCTTTTCAAACAGAAGACTTTTGCAGTTTGAGAACATTCTGCAAAACGCATTTTTGACGCTGATGACGTTCTCGAAAATGGCCTTTTACTTGCAAGGTTAGGTTAGGTTGCCTACAGCGTTGCCATTAGTGCAGATTTATCTGCATTTTGCAGATTTTCATCTCGTCAACAGACTTTTGAAAATCAAAAATCTGCACCGCAGATTATGTCTGCACTCGAACCTACTTTAATATTTTGTTCTTTTTTGTTCTCTTTAAAAAATCCTTAAAAATAATCCTCAATTAATTTTGTATGCAGTCATCTTTATATTAAGTTCTATTCCATAAATTTAAATTACTACAACTGCACTGACCTTAAAGTAAAATATGAAATGTTTTAAGTATTTAGGTAACTCTGCTGTGCACGAGTACATAAAATAAAAAAAAACAATGTTATTTTTATTAATTGAATTAATTTATGTTATTTTATTTTAACATTTTTATAAAAAACTTTATTTTTGAAGGCATATTTTTCTTTAGAATTCCTTAGAAATCTGCATTGCAGATTTTTTTCGTCATAATTGCAGATTTCTGAAAAAAAAATAATGGCAACACTGGGTTGCCAGCTAAAGAAGAGGCTGGATATTCCGCTCGAACTCTAACGTCATGTGTCTGAATAGGAACATACCACTGTTCCGTTATGTTTTGCGAGCTGTAAAGACAACATGCTGTAGCTACAAACTGCAAAACCTCATTTAACAAAGTTCAAAGTCCTCTGTTTGAGAACTGTGGCAGTTATGAAAGAGTTTATCGCTTTCTTCAAATTTCAAACTCATCAACTCACATTGTTTTGTGTGACCTGGGCCCTATTTCATAAAAATTGACAGGTGACAATTCTACAAATTTGTCGCACTTGTCTGACAATTGGTTGGTTCATAAAATATTGACATGTGACATAATTGTCATTTAAATACAACGACAAATTTGTCATGACAATTTTGTCACTGTCGGATTATAAAAAAAGTGTTACTGCAGTTGGCGACAAATTTGTCGTGACAATTTTGCAAGATTATGACAAACTTGTCATTGCTTTCACAAAATTATGTAGCTTGGTAATATGAATTTTAACGTCAGAGAGCTTGTGACAGTTGTATTGATGATAAATCTAGTTGGTAAAGCTCTAGTCCATATAACAAAAAATATATGTTTATGCATACCTAAATATAAAACAGTATTGTAACATTTATTTAAAAAAATAATAACATTTTTTTTTCAAAATGCAGCTAAACCTAGAGCCATTAAATATAAGAATATAAATTGATGGAAATAGCAAAACATGCTAAATGTTTTTCCAAGTTGGGCAAATCAAGAAATAATTTCACATTGTTCAGGCAATGATTTCGGATTTTCAGGTTTTACGGTCCGATATTCTTTTGAGCCCCCAAGCAAATTTTCATTTAAGTTTCGACTATTTCTAGCTTTTTATCTATGTATGTATATGAAATTCTCTTTGAGTCAATTCATCATTTTAACTCTAAAAATATTACTAAGCTATTAGACTCGTACCTTTCACTTCATTATCAACACTTGACCGAGACTAAATTGCCTGTCACAATTGTCAACCAAATATTGACAAATATGTAAATTGTATATTTTTTCTGTCTCATAAAAAAATTGTCACTACAAACTTGTCAGACAATTCATGACAATTCTTGGACTAATTCGTGACAATCCATTGTCATGACAAGTTTTTTATGAACCGAAAACTTGACAATTGTCGCATATATTCTGACAATTAAACAAAATTGTCAAATTGTTTTTGGGACAGAAATTTGACAATTGTCAAGTTGTAAATTTACAAATTGTCACCTGTCACCTGTCGCAATTGTCAATTTTTATGAAACAGGGCCCAGGCGTGTAGAGCGGTATGAAGACTATGAAGTGTAAACAAATTTTCTGTAGACCTCATCAAGATTTTGGAAATTCACAATAATTGCCCCCCCCTGAACGAAATCCTGGATCCGCGCCTGGGGACAACAGCTATTCTTGTTGCTGCGTATCCTCATTGGGCACCTCAAGAAGGTTTTGTGTCGCCCTGCTACAACGAACAGGATCATAGGACAACGTTGTGTCGTCGGGGTAAGCTTGCTGCTCTGTTCTACTTTTCGGCCATGGAAAAGTGCCGAACATTTGGTCCAAACGAGCCAGATCGACCACCAGCGCCACACGTTTGCGGTGAATTTGCCGACGTCCACAGTGCCGTTTCTTTTGTTCCGTTATTGGGGCGAAACGGGACCACGCCATATTCGCCAAACAGACGCCGTTACTCAAAGCATCAAGCCACATTGAAGCCGTTATTGGTGGACTCCATTGGTTGCTGCCACCACTACAGTTACGCACGACATTTGCGATACAAATTTGCTGAAGCCCAAGTGCAAAATTGGTGCCGTTATTTGGGCAAAGTGGGACCACGTCGCCATATTGGTCAAGCAGACGCCGTTATTACTGCCACACACAATCACCAGGCCATATTCCAAGCGTTTTATTTTGTTGGGTGATTTTTGTTGTTGATGCCACCAGTGCACCTCATGGTTTTATGGTTCCTGCCACGCTGCAGCTGCCGTCGTCGTTTCACATTCTTGCGACAAGTTGCTGCTTTTGTGCATACACACTCGGTGCAATCTCACTACGCTGCTGCTGTTGTTGCTACACAACTTCGCGACAAAAATTGCTGTCTGCTGAATCCATTTGGGGTTACCAAATATTCGCCTCGCTGCCGCTGAAGTCGCACCAAATATATTGCGACAGAAATATTGCTGTTTTTTTTGCTGAACCCCTTTGGGTTAAAATTAGTGCCACGCTGCCGCAATAGCGAAGCGCTATAAATCCGAAAAATTCAAACCACCATTGCTTCGATTGGTGGTGGAGTTCCACCATTGTTTCGATAGGTGTGGGAAACATTTTTGAAGGAAGTAAGAAGCTGCCGAAAAATCCAAAGAAGACATCAATCAACCTACTAACCAAAGTTCCAGACTTAATTAAATTGTACAGAGTGAGTAAAGTTTTTTATAATTGATTGGCTTTTTTTTTGGTAGATTTTTATCTCCAGTTTCTATTGGTTACTTTCACCTCCCTTTCGCGATTCTCACATAGTCATTTTAATCTGTAAATGACAAACTGCGTCAATTAAATTGATCACTTCTTGAGCGATTTTATCTTTATAGAAACCGAAAAAGGGTTTGTTTCTCTCGGATGCTCGTGCTCCCAAACGGCAATATTTGAAGGCATTTTATAACGTTTTTTGATACATTTAAAATATTGAAATTAATCGGTTCCTTTCAAATAACTTAATAACATACACACATATATTTCAATCTCATTTTCATTCTTATTAAGAAAATTCCACGGTGTTTGTTTGGTACTGGTCCCCTGTCAATTTCTTGAAACGATTTTAGAATCACTCAAATCTTAAGACTTTACTTTTTCTCTTCGAGATTCTTATTTGAATCTCAGGGATTCTTACCTTTCTCAGTTTTTACAAGTTTCCGAGTCTCTCAATTGACTCTGTGGACTTTTTCTCTTCGAGATCCTTATTTGAATCTCAGGGATTTTAACTTTTCTCAGTTTTTACAAGTTTCTGAGTCTCTCAATTGACTCTGTGGACTTTTTCTCTTCGAGATTCTTATCTGAATCTCAGGGATTTTAACTTTTCTCAGTTTTTACAAGTTTCTGAGTCTCTCAATTGACTCTGTGGACTTTTTCTCTTCGAGATTCTTCTTTGAATCTCAGATATTTTATATTTTTTATTTTGCTACAAGTTTCTGAGTCTCTCAATTGACTCTGTGGACTTTTTCTCTTCGAGATTCTTATATGAATCTCAGGGATTCTTACCTTTCTCAGTTTTAACAAGTTTCCGAGTCTCTCAATTGACTCTGTGGACTTACTCTCTTCGAGATTCTTATTTGAATCTCAGGGATTCTTTTTTTTCTCAGCTTTTACAAGTTTTCGAGTCTCTCATTTGACTCTGTGAACTTTTCTCTTCGAGATTCTTCTTTGAATCTCAGAGATTTTATTTTTTCTCAGTTTTACAAGTTTCTTAGTCTCTCAATTGACTCTGTGAATTTTTTCTCTTCGAGATTCTTATTTGAATCTCAGGGATTCTTACTTTTCTCAGCTTTTACAAGTTTCCGAATCTCTCATTTGACTCTGTGAACTTTTCTCTTCGAGATTCTTCTTTGAATCTCAGAGATTTTATTTTTTCTCAGTTTTTACAAGTTTCTTAGTCTCTCAATTGACTCTGTGAACTTTTTCTCTTCGAGATTCTTATTTGAATTTCAGGGGTTTTTACTTTTCTCAGTTTATACAAGTTTCTGAGTCTCTCAATTGACTTTGTGGACTTCTCTCTTCGAGATTCTTATTTGAATCTCAGGGATTCTTACTTTTCTCATCTTTTACAAGTTTCTGAGTCTCTCATTTGACTCTGTGAACTTTTCTCTTCGAGATTCTTCTTTGAATTTCAGAGATTTTATTTTTTCTCAGTTTTTACAAGTTTCTTAGTATCTCAATTGACTCTGTGAACTTTTTCTCTTCGAGATTCTTATTTGAATCTCAGGGATTTTTACTTTTCTCAGTTTATACAAGTTTCTGAGAGTCTCAAGTGACTCTGTGAACTTTTTCTCTTCGAGATTCTTATTTGAATCTCAGGGATTCTTACTTTTCTCATCTTTTACAAGTTTCCGAGTCTCTCATTTGACTCTGTGAACTTTTCTCTTCGAGATTCTTCTTTGAATCTCAGAGATTTTATTTTTTTTTTTTCAGTTTTTACAAGTTTCTTAGTCTCTCAATTGACTCTGTGAACTTTTTCTCTTCGAGATTCTTATTTGAATCTCAGGGATTCTTACTTTTCTCAGCTTTTACAAGTTTCCGAGTCTCTCTTTTGACTCTGTGAACTTTTCTCTTCGAGATTCTTCTTTGAATCTCAGAGATTTTATTTTTTCTCAGTTTTTACAAGTTTCTTAGTCTCTCAATTGACTCTGTGAACTTTTTCTCTTCGAGATTCTTATTTGAATCTCAGGGATTCTTACTTTTCTCAGCTTTTACAAGTTTCCGAGTCTCTCTTTTGACTCTGTGAACTTTTCTCTTCGAGATTCTTCTTTGAATTTCAGAGATTTAATTTTTTCTCAGTTTTTACAAGTTTCTTAGTCTCTCAATTGACTCTGTGAACTTTTTCTCTTCGAGATTCTTATTTGAATCTCAGGGATTCTTACTTTTCTCAGTTTTTTCAAGTTTCTGAGTCTCTCAATTGACTCTGTGGACTTTTTCTCTTCGAGATTCTTATTTGAATCTCAGAGATTTTATTTTTTCTCATTTTGCTACAAGTTTCTCAGTCTTTCAATTGACTTTGTGAACTTCTCTTCGAGATTCTTCTGTGAATCTCTACGACTTGCTAAAACCAATCTCAGCCAAACACTTGCTATCAATCTGTGCTACTTTGCGATTCTCTGTCAAGAGCTGAATTTTCGATTTTTTGCCTAATTATGTCAATACTAGACGACTTAATTTTTTCCGCTGACCTATTGGTCAAATTTCACGCATCTGTCAAAGGAATCTCTGATCAGAGCCACACTCTTGCTACTTTAGAAGCAAGAAAAATTGAATTGAAAGATTTATGGCAAGACGTAAAAGATAAATATGCGCAGTGTGCTCGATATCGCCCTTCCGCTAAGGAGGATGCTTTAGATATGGACGCAATTGAGTCTAAATTCCGAAATAGCAATGAGACATATGTTGGCTGTTTGGCTCTGTTTTTAGAGCTTCAAAGCAAACTTAAAAATTACTCAGATAGTAAAGATAATTCTCTTGATAATGGTCCCCCACAAAAACCAGTGTCGTCGCACTGCATCAAACTCCCACCGTGTGATACTGATGTTTTTCATGGTGATTACCTCTCTTGGCCACCATTCCGTGACATGTTCGATGCAGTATACAGTACGAGAATACCCGAATTCTTGTAAATAACCAGGTAAAAAATCTTTTCAATTTGCCTATGGCACAGGATGAATCTGCTAAGACTATTCGACATCTTCAAGGTAAGATTAACGATTCCTTAGCAGCTCTTCAAGCACATCACTTTGACACCGTCAATTGGGATCCGATTTTGGTTTTTGCCTGCTGTAACAAATTGCCCAATACCACACTTGCCCTCTGGGAACAATCCTTAGACGATCCTACTAAAGTTCCGACATGGAAACAGGTGGACAAATTTCTCAGCGCACGTTTCCAAACTTTGAAATCTATCTCGGACACTACATGTTCAAAACCATCAGTAAGTCAGCATTCTTCACGAAAAACCGTAACCGCAAAGCCTAATAAAGCCAACACGTTTCTTGCAAAGGCGGGAGGATTTAAATGTAAAATTTGTTCGGCAAACCATTCTATTTACGAATGCCCTAAATTCTCGGCTATGCCTGTTTCATCCAGAATCGAAGCAGTTCGCAACCACAAAATGTGTAATAACTGCTTAGGCACAAGTCATCAGAAGTCCACTTGCTCTAGTAAACACTCATGTAGCTATTGCAAGAAACGACATCATACACTTCTTCATTTAGTATCCAACCTCCCTACTGCGCAACAAAACAATAATTTACAGTCCACTCCTCCAGCGTTAGCTTCGCAAAATGCTTCAATGTCTGCTTCTACGCAGCCTTTTGTTCCTCAGGCTTCTCATCAAGCCTTTACGGTTACGTCTCAAAGAAGAATTCTTTTGGCTACTGCTCTAGTCGGTATAGTAGGAACGGAAACTGAACATGTCGTTAGAGCACTCATTGATCCCGGCTCCGAGATATCTTTCATTTCGGAATCTGTGCAAAAAAGGCTTAATCTTCCATTCGTGATGAAAAATACCAACGTTTCTGGTATTAGCGGAAATCTCTCAGCAACTTTTAAAAAACTTTGTTCTTTTTCACTCACGTCTTTTGAAACTCCTCAAATAACATTATCAGCCCAAGCCATTGTGCTTAAAACTCTCACGAACAATTTACCTAGTTCATCCTTCTCAATAATAAATCCCAACCTTTTTGTTGGCCTCAAACTAGCTGATCCCTCTTTTAACAAATCGTCGCAGGTAGATCTTTTAATAGGAGCTGACCTCTATCCTTGTATTATTAGCAATGGTTTGAAAATGATCTCAAATTCACTAGTAGCCCAGAACACTATTTTTGGATGGATACTGTCGGGACCAGTTCCAGATTCTTTTCAGTCGTTTAATACCACCATCACATCCGATAGTGCCTCTAGTAATTTGGACACTCAATTACGAAAATTTTGGGAGTTAGAGGAGCTGCCTTGTACTGCCATCCGATCAAAGGAGGATTGTTACTGTGAAGAGTTTTATAAAAAAACCACTTTCAGGCGAGCTGATGGTAGGTTTGTAGTTCGTCTTCCATTTAAACCACACGCCTCAAGGAACCGACTTGGTTATTCTAGGTTCATCGCACTCAAACAATTTTCAAGAACAGAAAAATCTTTAGCGTCAAAGGTGGAATTGAAGTCTCAATATTCCAAAGTTATTTCTGAGTACCTTTCTCTTAATCAAATGCAAAAGGTTACTCCAGTGGAAAACGTTGAAAACGGCCAAGAAAAATCGTTTTATCTTCCGCATCATGCGGTTATAAAACCAGAAAGCACTTCGACCAAAGTACGCGTCGTTTTCAACGCTTCCAATGCCTCTTCAACGGGTGTCAGTTTAAATGATTTACTCTTCCAAGGGCCGACTTTACAACAAGATTTATCCTCGTTAATTATTCGTTGGAGATTTTACAAATTTGTGTTTAATGCGGACATTGAGAAAATGTACCGACAAATTTTGGTCGACCCAAGAGACACTCCATTTCAAAGAATTCTTTTTCGTTCCTCTCCCCACTTAGAAGTTGAAGATTTTGAACTCCTAACCGTCACCTTTGGCGTTAATTGTGCCCCTTACTTGGCAATTCGTACCCTTCTAGAATAAGCAAAGGTTGGAAAAACCGAATTTCCGTCTGCTTCAAAAATTCTCCAATCGGAATTTTACGTCGATGATATCTTGTCTGGTGCTCATAGTATCCATTCCGCATTACGAGCTCAATCGGAACTCATCAAGCTTCTTGACTCAGCGGGGTTTCCACTTCGGAAGTGGACCTCCAACTCTCCTCGGTTATTCGACCATTTGCCTTGTGAGAATATTTTGAACGAACATTTTTAAAAGCTCGACGCGGACAGCAATACAAAAACTTTAGGGATACGGTGGAATGCCAAAAGTGACAACTTTTACTTTTCTACTCAGCGAATTATTTTATCTGACTGTCCCACTAAACGGGAAGTTTTTTCACAAATCGCAAGGATATTTGATCCCGCAGGTTGGCTGGCCCCCGTGGTAATAGTTGCAAAAATGCTGATGCAAACCGTTTGGGCAGAGCAAACTGGCTGGGATGAATCCTTAACATCGGATTCTTTCAAAACGTGGAAAAACTTTGCGGATTCATTATCCGATATAGAACTTATTGAGATACCTCGCTGGGTAGAATATTCCCCCGCGTCAGAAGTCCAGTTTCATGGATTCTGCGACTCCTCTGAAAAGGCATATGCCGCCGCGTTATATATACGCGTACGCCAATCTGATGGAACTATCACCTCTCACTTGCTCTGTGCAAAATCCAAAGTTGCACCCATCAAATCTATGTCTTTACCACGCCTTGAGTTGTGTGGGGCACTTCTTCTCTCAAAATTGATAAAATTTTATATATCAAACTTCCCAGTACATTCTTACCAAACCTTTTTATGGACTGACTCTTCCATCGTAATGGCCTGGCTGAAAAAACCACCATGTGTGTGGAAAACCTTTGTCGCCAATCGCACCAGCGAAATATTAGATAACATTGGTAACGTTCCCTGGAGGCATGTCAAGTCGGCTGACAATCCAGCAGATTTGGCTACTCGTGGTTTGATGCCTTCAGAATTGAGGCTAAATACGTTTTGGTGGAAGGGTCCCTCATGGCTTTGCGAACCAGATTCACAGTGGCCGGAATCACAACCAATCATCCCTTGTGTGGAAGAGTTGGAACAAAAAGCCGTTGTCTCATTAGTAGTTCAGCATATTCCAGAAGATATTCTTGATCGGTTTTCAACCTTACCCCGCGCTATGCGGGTTATCTGCTATATTTTCCGATTTTATTTCAAATTGTCAAAAAGACAAAATCATCACTACGTCTCTCGTAACGTCACGCACCCTGAAATGAAGTTCGTAAGAAATCGTTTGATACTAATTTCTCAAAAGTCTTATTATCCTTCAGAATATTCCTGTCTTATAGAAGGTAAACCTATCCACTCAAAAAGTTCGATTCTCTCGTTTAACCCCTTCTTGGACTTAAATGATCTTCTTCGAGTCAATGGTCGACTATCACAATCAGATCTATCTTACAATGAACGGCACCCTATTCTTTTGCCTTATCACTCTAGATTTTCTTATCTCCTCACGCAATTCATTCATGATATCTCGTTGCATGGAGGCAACTCTTTAATGCTTAGACTCGTGCGTCAAACCTTTTGGATTCCGAAACTTACAAATCTCGTCAACTCTTGCATTCGAAAGTGCAAAAACTGTACTCTTGTGAAAAAGGTATTAAGCAAGCAGATAATGGCCGCTTTACCTCCTGAAAGATGCACTTTTTCTCCCCCGTTCACTTGTACAGGGATCGATTTTGCAGGCCCATTCATAATCAAGAGCTTCAATGCAAGAAATTGTCGTATGACCAAAGGGTATGTCTGTGTTTTCGTCTGTTTTTCCACTAAAGCTATTCACCTTGAGGCTGTTAGTGATCTTTCGTCGGAAGCCTTTTTGGCCGCCTTCGCCAGATTTACGGCAAGGCGAGGTTTACCTAAAGAAGTGTTTTCAGACAATGGCTACAACTTCGTAGGAGCTGATGCTATTTTGCGAAAGGATTTCAAAAAACCACTCGCCTCCGTTCCCCAAGAAGGTAGCGCCACATATGGCATTCAGGGACTCAAATGGAATTTCATTCCTCCGGGCGCACCTCATATGGGTGGCCTATGGGAGGCCGGTGTCAAGAGTTTTAAGAGTCATTTGAGGAAACTGGGGACCGGTACCAAGTTGACATTCGAAGAATTTTCCACAGTGTTAGCACGCATTGAGGCTTGCTTAAACTCACGCCCAATCTCATCCATGTCCAATAATCCATCTGATCTATTGGCATTAACACCCGGTCATTTTTTACGTGGAGGCCCTCTTTTATCATTTCCCGAGCCCAATTTGGTCGATGCCAACTTAACCTTGATTAATCGTTGGGAAAAATTAAGATGCCTTCAACAGCAGTTCTGCCGCCGCCGCCGTTGGAAAGATGAATATCTTAGAGAACTTCATCAACGAAACAAATGGCAATCGCCACAGGAAGATATCAAAATTGATGACCTAGTTGCTATCCAAAACGAAAATTTGCCTTCCACTGAATGGCGTCTCGGGCGCGTGATAAATGTTCACCCCGGCGCTGACGGGAGAGTTAGAGTGGCCACCCTAAGAACTCAAAATGGAGAACTTACTTGACCAGTTATAAAACTTTGTCGTCTACCACTTAACTTATCAAATAATTTTTATTACATATTTATGCCTTTCAATTATTTAAAAAGCTTTATACTCAACTCTTTGTTTATTTTCTTCAAATTACTTTTTTTTCATAATTTTCAATTTAAAATTAACTTACAGAATCATTTTCTCTTTTGGCGCTTCTCGCCAAGGGGGGCAGTAATGTTCATGCGAATTGCGTAGGCACTCCGCATTCTGTCCGTGGTGCACGGTCCGCACCAGTCGGAATGCGGAGTGCTGATAATCGTAGCGTGTGAACTCGCCCTCTTCATAGTGTAGATTTCACCGCGGCTGAACGCACTCATTGTACTTGGTTTGTGTTTTCGACCGCGGTGAAGTTTGGAGAAGTTGTCGCTCTGATCGACATTCTAATATCATTCGCCATCAGCACAAGTCGTTCCTCCTTAAAAGTAAATTTGCTTAAAATACTTAAATCTAGTAAAAGAATCTTAAAATTACTTAAAAATTATTGTAAAACTTAACCCTAATAGATTGGCAAATTAATAAAGCAAACTACGTTAAATTTATTGCCTCAATACGTGTTCTTTTTCATTCGTATAACAAATTGCTGGAAGAACGCTGCTGCCGCTGCTACCAACTGGGACAACAGCTATTCTTGTTGCTGCGTATCCTCATTGGGCACCTCAAGAAGGTTTTGTGTCGCCCTGCTACAACGAACAGGATCATAGGACAACGTTGTGTCGTCGGGGTAAGCTTGCTGCTCTGTTCTACTTTTCGGCCAAGGAAAAGTGCCGAACACAACCTAACAGATACTCATGACACGAACGCCATGACAAAAAAAGAAAACAAACTGACCTAGAACCGCCATAGACCATAGACGGTGCTTTAAAGGGTGGGTACCTGATGCCCCATGTTGAAATATTTTTCAGGAAAGTACTCTGAAAGTATTCTGAAATATCTTCTAAAGATTTTATTTGACTTACCTGCTTAGATTTTATTATTTCTGTTTTTAATTTTCTATATAATTATTTTCTTTGTCACCTTCACGCACTTGCCACTTTTTAATGGGTAATTTGTACGCTAGATGTACAAGGCATTCGAACATTCGCAGAATAGACATTCCAAAAGAAAGGTGCTCTGTTTTTATTGGACGTCTTATCATATCATCGACATTTTCGAAGTCGCGCCACACAAATAGCATTTATGTATGTATATGTTGATGTGGTCTCAGTCTCAGTTAAAGCATTGCAAACCTTACCATCTATCATTGAAAAAATTAATGAGTGCTGAACCTTAACACACCTATTACCGATAAACATGGACGTTTGTTGAAGGTTGTGGATCTCGGCATCCACTCGAGCTTTTTCGGATTTTGAAACATCTAGTTGTGTTTGAATATTAGTTTGTAAGCAGATGTTATGTAAAAAAAGTCTTTGATTTCACAAGACTCGTTTTATTACAGATTTCTGGCTTGTAAGGAATCCCATAGCCATTAATGCTACCGCATTCAGAGGCATCGACGAGAAATTGGAACAAAATTAGTGGGGGCTGAGGGAAATTAATTCAAACATCGAACCCCGATGCCTGATGTTCGTAGCAATAGCTACGGAAACATCTATGAATGAAGTTGGAGTCGATGTCCAACTATAATCATTCACATGTTTGTCTCCAAAGCGTAGCTTTCGAAGCCAGTTCTTATGGTATTTCATTTCACATTATAAATTTTGTAAGTTATTTCATACAACTTGTTTCATATTACCATTATTTTCAAGTTTTTAGGTACAGTATTTAATTTTAAATAAAAAAAAAATTATACTTACATAACATACATCGTAGGTTAAAGTCTAGTCTTTCGCTTTTGGTTGAGGAAAGAAGAGTCATGCGAATGAAGTGGTGAAGTTTTGCAGTTGGTATTGAGTAGGTATACAAACCAAGCCTTACTTCCATAGTCGCAGAAATCTTTTATATTTTAGTTTTGTTTTTAAGTAAACATTCAGTTAATGGCTCTACCGAGGTGTTTTCACTAAGTTATATTTCGAAACTAGAAATCTAAATAAACTAGTCACCGGGTTCTGGTCTTTTCGCCGCAAGTCTTTGACATGGTAGATGCCGATTCTCTAGCGTTGTAGGTTCTGTATTTCATAGAGATTATTGTTTGACTTCATACTCTGCATTTAATAAACTTGGTGGACAGTTTCGCATTGAAATTTTTGGAGGCCTTGCTCAAAACTAAATTTCTGCGAAAAATTTCTTCGCCAGGTTAAGATATACGTACAGCTGATCTAGAATTGTATGGCTTTTCGTTGCGCTTATACGCCTAATGCAAGTTTTCTTTGATTTTTCTTTGGCTCAGTGGCAGGGTGTTTTGAGAGAGTTAAACTTCAATCTCACCATCGCTTACAGCTTTCAGAATTGGGTAAGTTTCTGCATGGGTGATCATAAGCCCATATGGTGACAAAAGAGAACATAGTATGTATTCGGGCAAGCCCGTCGGCTGATGGTGCACATGGCTTGTTGTATTTGTAGGCGGTGCAGATTCCAATCTTTCTGATCGCCTTTTAGGTACGAACGAATGGCTGCCAAGATAGAACGATCAAACCTATCCGAAGCGTTTCCGTTGTCGCTTTGCACGAATTGTAAATATGGTGAGCTCCAAAAAGGGATTATAAGAGATCTTACCAATTTCAAGAAAGCACCACGGAAGCGCAAAGGAAAGCGTATACTTCTGGCCGTTTATGCAAATTGGAGGAAGATTTGCAAACTTCAAAATCATATCAGAAGGCCATTATTGAGGCAGCGGGCAGGTATTCTAGAAGAGAATTTAAAGCAGGATGAGTTATTGGTGGTATAGGAAAAAATAAATTAACTATATATAACTGGAGTATCGTGCAGAGTTGGTCAACACGATTTTTAAATCATGTCTAGTGAGCGATGCCAATCAATTTTTACAGAATCTTTCAGTAGAATCGACAAGTAATGAGAAGGCTCAGCATTGGGAGCTTTTAAATGAAACATATGACCATAAACGCATTCTGGTGCACAACCAGATGCTAAATCTTTTTGATCAACCATCCTTGTCTCGGGAAACGGCAACTGGACTTCGAGACCTCCTTTACAGTACTGGTACTGGATGTACTGGGATCTAACAGGGATACAGTACTAATTTCGTTCTCCAAAAGCTTCCTTCACCGAGCCAAAAGCTGTGGGAAGAAAAGTTAGGTAATAGGAGAGATTAACCAAATTTTAAGGAATTTACTGACTTTCTGGAGAAAAGATTCCGTATTTTGAAAGTTGTGGGACAGCAAGAACTGAGAGCAGCGTTTCGGACTAAGGATGAGCCACCCGTCAGCCCAAGGCCACGTGTCCATACAAAGCCGAAAGTTTTGCACGCCATGCAGGTTACCAAGCAGCCGTTCAAACAAGCTACAAAGACAAATCTTGTAGAGCTAGTCTCATGCCAATAATTGTGTAACCAAGGCCACACACATTGCGAAGATGTCAACATTTTATAAACATGTAACGAAAGGAAACGGTTCGTAGGTTTAAAGTTTCCGAGAATTGTCTACCTCATGGGCAAATTGTGCAAGACTGTTTTAGCGGCAGCAACTATTATTTTTGTCAACAAAGACACCATTCCTTGCTGCATCTCATTTTTTTTTTGTTTAACTATGCGCACACTAAACGGGTTGTGACTACCCTTAAGAATGATTGAACACAGTGCTAGCGTTAGAAAAATAGGGAAGGATTTAAAAGCAGATACCAATGAATGGTTTTGAAATTCTGAACATTAAAATGGAAGGGGAAAATAGAGCCGGGTAAAGCATTCCACATTCGTGTGATTTGACTAAAAAAAGGATCTCTGTACTTAACAGTACGTCCGAAATTGAGCTCAAGGGTAAACTGATGAGTATTCCTGGAAATGCGAGTATTACGGTGAAATTGTTTTAGGTGAGGAATGCAACTGGTTATTTCACATGAACATGAACACTGTTTATAAAAATACGGATTAAATAAGGTGAGGCATGATCGGTTTTCCGTTTTTCGCTATCAGCTCTGGTTTTCGAGAAATTACCGTTAGAAAGTGCAAAAAAAACCCCTTTTCGACACTTTTGGGGTTATTATTTCTGAAAGTACTAATCCTAATCTTCAAAATTCAGCTTAAATCGTTCCAATATCTCTTTTACTTTTTGAGAGATATTAAATAAGTTACCTATTAGTCCTCATCTGACTACATATAATTTTTAAAATGCTTTCTCTTTGGCTTACGTCGTTTTAGACAGGAGCAGGTAAAATATGTTCTAAAAAGAGTTTTTAGTGTCGTTTTCAAATCTGAAAACCATTTTTTGCTATCAGCTCAACTTTTGGACAAATTAAAACAAAGTGTAATGGAACTGCGCGGTTTATATAAATTTTGGTCCGTTTGACGTAAGAAACCAACAATAGTCACTTAACATACCATCATCCCAAAAACCTTTGTAACTTTTTTCTATTCTTTCTGAATCTTGGTGAAGTCGCTCTCCTTGCTCATCACAATATATTGAAAAATGCAACTAAGGATTTTTCAAAAGTAAAAATGATATTGGGACGATAAAAGCTGAATTTTGGTGATTAAGATTAGTACTTTCAGAAATTACTACAATAAAAAAAAAAAATCAATACGCATAGTTACATAACCCCAAAAGTGTCGAAAAAATGGATTTTTGGCACTTTTAAACGGTAACAACTCAAAAACCAGACCTGATAGCGAAAAATGGATAACCGATTTGAGTTCAGCACAAAAAATTACCCTTAGATAAACTTTTACTTAGTCGTGTCAAAAACCTTGTAAACCTCAGCGTTTCCATGACCTTGGAAAGAAGGGACGTAGGTGCAATTGTTCGATAGTTGGATGGAGATGAAGATTCACCTTTTTAAGGACAGGCTGGACAAATACTTTTTTTTTTTTTTTTTTTTTTTTTTATTAAAATCATTATTCTTAGTTAACAAATTCAAAGAAATCTTACTGCTAGCATAGTAGTATATATATGTACTAAGAATAGTAAGTGACATTGATATTTTAAATTCAAAAATAGTGTTAATGTCACTTCAAAAAAAAGAATACACAAATTAATAAACATTTTGCAAATGAGAGAGGAAAATAAGTCAAAAAAAAAAAAAATATGTAGTGAAATTTAATTATATTTTGTATTGTGGGGTGAACAGGTTTTTGTTTTTATTTAACTTTTTTTTTTTTTTTATTACATAATTAAGTGTTTTTATATATTAAGGATGCATGTTTGCTTAAACTAACAAAATAAAACATAACAAACGCAGTTTGAAATCAAACCACGTAAGGCAGCAATAATTCAACTTGTCTGTTATCAAATTCAAGAAGCCATAATTTTACTCTCTTTAAAAACTCAGAAGGAGATCTTAGTCGTCGAATATCTTCCGGTAAGCTATTAAATAACTTGCAAGAAACAACAGAGTAGAAGTTTCTGTAGTGAGTTGTGCGAAAAGGAGGAATTTTTACCAAAAACCGGGTGTTGCTACGCAAAATTATCGTATCTGATATTGGGCTTTGCAAATAACCACTTTTCAAAAAGAAAATTTTCGAAACTTTAAAATAGTAAAGATGCTTAACTGGTAGAATCTTCAAACTTCTGAATAAAGGCATGGAGTTAGCTAAACGGTTAGCGAAACATAAATTTCTGATAGCACATTTTTGCAACACAAGAAGTGGCTGAAGTTTCACCTGGTAGGCTCCACCCCAACAACTTATACCATACTGTAACCTTGAGTGAAATATTGCAAAATAAACGCTTTTTAGAGTTTTAGGTTAGGTTAGGTTAGGTAGAAGTGGCTGTCAATACTAAGTACTGACACACTTAGACCAAAATTGGTCCGTTGTGATACCACATGAATCTTAAAAACTCTTTCCTTACTCGCTAAAACCACTTTGAGCTCCTGACGAAGCGTGTGAGACTATAAATGTCTGTGTTTGCCAGATCACTAGGATCGTTAAAGAAGTAAACTCCTAAATGGAGCCTACGTCTGAGGGAAAGAGCAGGGCATGTGCAGAGAAGGTGAGGAATCGTTTCCTCTTCCTCCTCGTCCATGCAGCTTCTGCAGAAATCGTTTGAAGGTACGCCAAGCCGCGCTGCGTGCCTGCCTATTAAACAGTGTCCTATTATGACACCTACAATAGAGCTAATATGCATTCTATTTAGAGATATTAAACACTTGGAGCGTTTCAGGTCAAGGTTTGGCCATACTTGTTTTGTCGCCAAACAAGTAGTGATGTTTTCCCACCTTGTGTTTGTTCTCTTCAACGCATCTTGCTTCAGTAAAAATTTACACGTAGCGATGGGTATACCAATGTTTACCTTTTCAGGTAAAATGGGTAGTAATGTTCCACTTCTAGCGAGTTCATCAGCTTTACAATTACCTGGAATGTCCCTATGACCCGGCACCCAACAAAGGTGAATATTAAACTGTTGCGCCATCTCCAACAGAGATGATCGACAGTTGAGGGCTGTTCTAGAGTTTGTACGGACAGAGTCCAGGGATTTAATGGCGGCTTGACTATCAGAGAAGATGCGGATATCCGAGCATGATATCACGTTTTCTTTGAGCCAAGACAGTACTTCTTTTATCGCTAGAAGTTCCGCCTGGAATACGCTACAGTGATTAGGGAGACGGAATGAGAGACTTAAATTTAGTCTTTCAGAGTACACTCCCCCACCAACCCCATCTTTGGTCTTCGATCCGTCAGTGTAGAAGTGAATTGATTGATCTTCTAAGAATTCCACATCCTCCCAGGTGGATCTGGAAGGTATGGTCACTTCAAAATTTTTATCGAAATTCAATAGTGGGATTGTGTAGTCAGTGTTACTAGGAAGTGTTCCGAATGAATTCAGAATAGCGGAGTGACCAATCTCATTATTGATCCACTGTGAAGAGGCTTTGAGGCGAATGGCTGTGCTCGCAGCCGTTTGTTTGCTGAAAATATCGAGAGGTGTCAGATGGAGAAGAGTGTCTAATGCAGCGGAAGGAGTCGACCGAAGTGCTCCAGTAGTACATAGACATGCTGTTCTTTGGACTTTGCTTAGTTTGTCGCGATGTGTCGCTTTATCCAAGGCAGTCCACCATACTGCCACGCCGTAAGTTAGAATCGGTCTAATTACCGAAATGTATAGCCAGTGAGTAATTCGAGGTTGGAGGCCCCATTTACTACCTACGGCTTTTTTGCAGGAGAAAAGTGCCACTGTGGCTTTTTTCACTCTTTCTTGTATGTTAGGTTTCCAACTTAACTTCTTATCTAAGATGAGACCCAAGTATTTAGCTTCGTCTGAGAATTTTAGTGGAACACCATTAATAATAGGGGGGTCTGTTTGCGGAATTTTGTATTTCCTGGAGAAGAGGACAAGATCTGTTTTATGGGGGTTAACTCCAAGTCCGCATCGATCTGCCCATCGTGTTAGCTTGTTTAGAGCGTTTTGTAAAAGATCTCTTAAAATGTTAGGATGTTTTCCTGATACTGCTATAGCAACGTCATCCGCATAGGCAATCACCCTGTAGCTCTCTGCCTCTAAGGTATTCAGCAGTTCATTAACTACCAAATTCCAAAGAAGGGGAGAAAGCACCCCGCCTTGCGGTGTACCTCTACTGACAGATCTTCTTGCCGAAAAGCCGCCCAGTTTTGAATTGATAACCCTGCTTGTAAGCATCTGATTAATCAGTTCACCAAGCGACCCATCCACATTCAGAGAAGCCAGTGCAGATGTGATTGCAGATGTATCAACGTTATTAAAAGCACCTTCTATATCTAGGAAGGCAACCATTGTATATTCTTTATAATGGAGGGAATATTCGATGGTACGAACTAGTGTGTGGAGAGCTGTCTCCACTGACTTCCCTTTGCAATAGGCATGTTGAGCTGTAGACAGTAGTCTCGTATCAATGCTTGACCTTAGTTCGATATCAATCAGTCGTTCAAAAGTTTTTAGAAGGAAAGATGATAGGCTAATAGGTCGTAAATCTTTAGGGTTTACGTGGGAACATTTACCGGCTTTGGGTATAAACACAACTTTGACTTCTCTCCATAGAAGCGGAATATGGACCAGATTTAAGCAACCATTGAAGATGACTTCCAGAATCGGCAGAATTACTTCTGAATTCATCTGTAGTTCAGCCGGAATGATGCCATCTGGCCCCGCCGACTTGTATGGTTTGAAGCTATTGAGTGCCCATTGTAATTTTTCCCTTGTAATTAGACCTTGTGGAAATGTTAGTTTTTCGCTTGTCCTGTAAAGGGCAGTGCTATTAACAGTCTGTGAGCTGCCTGGAAAATGAGTATCCAGTAGCAAATTGAGCGATTCTTCGCAAGAGTTGGTCCAGGAGCCATCAGCATTTTGAAGGCAGCTAGGCATAACTGGATTTGTGGAGAGGATTTTTCTTAATCTTGATGCTTCTGAGGCTTCTTCTATATTGCCACAGAATGTCCTCCAAGAAGATCGTTTGGTTTTCCTCAATTCTTTTTTATATAATTTTAGTGATTCTTTATAGGAATCCCAATCGGACATTACTCTAGTACTTTTAGCTCGATTGAAAAGTTTCCTGCAGTTTTTTCTGACTTCTCCTATCCTGCTGATAGCCAGCTTATAGAGATCGCACGATCTCTGATCATCGCAGGCGATGAGCTTGACATGGCCCTGGTGCCAACCGCCATCACTAGTGATTGGAGGTGGTCCCGGGTTGTCCCTCATAAGACTTAAGAAGCCAGCCGAGAGCTTCAATTTCACCATCTGCCAATGATCAGAGGATATCGTACCATCTATATCACTTCTATCAATAACCGCAACTACGATTTTATCTTTTAGAATATCTCTAAAAGATTTGATCGGGGGTTTGAGGGGAGTGCTGGTGTTTTGCACTTTTGTTCGTTTAGCGTAAGGCATGGTACCTTCAATAGACCGTTGTCGCTTTGACGTGGAGTCGCCGCTGGTCTGGTGTTTAGCTAAGAAGCTCTTAGCCCACCTTACTTTCGCATCATGCTTTGAGTCACCTCCAACCTTCGGTCTCGCACCAAAGATCTTCAGGATCTTCTCAGCATTCCGCTTATCCTTGTAAAAGGACCCACCAGGTGTAAGCTTACGCCTACCCCCACTGGGACCCGTGTGAGCTACACTCACGTTAGAGGTGGAAGGGCCATGCTTCACGATCCTTCCACCACTAAAGTGAGGGTGCGAAGTTTGGGGAGGTTTACTCTCCGTAGTGGTGGAAGGGCCATGCTTCACGATCCCTCCACCACTGAAATTGGGTATTTCTACCTTACTCTCACTGTTCTTGTTGCCAGCAACTAGACCATGATTTCTCACGGTTTCGCCACCAACAGGCAAGACAGGAGGTACAGCAGACGACTTTACAGTCGCACTGCCGGCCGAACTTGAAGAAGAACCGGACTTACCACTAACATCATTTGAAAAATTCATTTGATTCCCACGAGTATCGGAGAAGGGGTGGTCACTCTGCACAGAGATCCGTATATGCAGAGAAGGCTAGTTAATTCGAAGATTGCCATCTGTCCGAATACTCCGTTAGCGACTGAGCTAGTATTTGAATTGGGCCCTCAGCCAGGCTGATCATCGGCACGGGTCGTATAACACCTTGATCCAGCCCAATATAGGAGATTTGGGGAGAGGAAGGATATGATGATGTGGGGAGCAACAGACAGCCTCATCGCCGTTCTGCCGAGAAGGAATGAGGGAAGGAACACCGAACAGCTTTTTCGCCGTACCGGTGAGGGAAAAGGAGACGACAGACAGCATCATTGCCGTACCGCCTAGAAAGGAATTATATGATAGGAATCGTCGGACAGCTTCATCGCCGTACCTACGAGGGAGGTAACTCATTGGACAGCATCATCGCCGTACCGCCGAGAAGGGAGTGTCGTACAGCATCACCGCCGTACCTCAGGTGGGGGGGGGGGGGGGAAACACGTTGGACAGCATCTCGCCGTACCGCTGAGGGGGAGGGGTGAGGGAGGGAGGGAGGAAGGAGTTTTGGGGAGCGCCCTTTGGTTTCAGGACTCATCTGGAGAGGTTATCTCGAGAATCATTGACCTTACTCAGCTTCTACAACTCGACAAGTTCGACGCTTAGGTAGAGTTTTACTGCCAACAAACTTTTTAAGGTGAAAAATACAGCGGAGATTTGATCGAAGATTATTTTTTAGGCTAAGAGTATGCTGCAGCCAGCTCATATTTTGATCAATAATTAAACCCAAGTATTTGTATTCTCTAACAATTTCAATTTTAAAACAAGATGTGTTACAACTCAAGCTTCCATTATAAGTAACTCCAGAACTACCGTCACTGCAATCACACAAACTGAAAATGTATCTGGGGCAGTCGAAAGAATGAAAAGATATATCAATATCTGGAGATTCTACCACATTTAGGGTAAAACACATAAGCTTAGTTTTGCAACTCACAACCAGTTTATGATGATAAAACCAATTTCTGAGCAAGTAAATATCATTATTTATATCAGCAACTAAATTCAGAGAACAAGGCGAGATATAAGCAATACCTAAATCGTCCGCAAAAGCAGTAATTTTACCACGAAACGGTTGCAAAAATAGGGAATTTATGTTAATTATGTAAATGAGGAACAGAACGGGCCCCAATACTGAGCCTTGAGGTACACCTAAATTCACAACTTTCGTGTCACTGAGACAATCTTCAACTTTTACTGATTGCGTCCTATCCTTAAGGTATGAAGCAAACTAGCTTAACATGAAGCCACGGAAACCTGCACAGTATAGTTTGCTTAGAAGAATGTCGTGATCTACCATGTCGAAAGCTTTTGTAATATCGACAAAAAGACTAGCACAGCATTTTTTTTCATCCAAACCTTTGTTTATTATGGAGCAAAATAACAAAAGGGCGTCTTCAGTAGAAAGCCCCTCTCTAAAACCAAATTGCAATGGGCTGAAATAATTTATTTTTTTAAGGTAACTCAACATTCTTATTTTAATCGCTTTTTCAAAAATTTTGGAGATGGAAGAGAGTAAGGAAATTGGTCTATAATTATTTTTGTCTTTACGGCTTCCCTTTTTAAAAAGCGGTAATACGTTAGCACGCTTCAGCTTCGACGGGAAAAACCCAGTTTTAATGCTTTTATTAAAAAGATGCA
Source organism: Dasysyrphus tricinctus (assembly GCA_963921185.1). Lineage (NCBI taxonomy): Eukaryota > Metazoa > Arthropoda > Insecta > Diptera > Syrphidae > Dasysyrphus > Dasysyrphus tricinctus. Next base: position 226,528,139 of record OY992530.1, on the reverse strand, counting down.
AAAGAACATCTATTATATTCAAAGAAATTTGTTTAAGGACATACATAATTGGAAATTCCATCAAAACCACATGAGAAGGAGGTGTCTAAAGAGTTTATAAGACACAAAATTTCATAACCTGAAATGTTTTCAAAGAAGAAACTGCTGCTACAATGCAAACCATTTATAAGACACTTTCTCGAACATACACTACAATTATTTCCACTGTCACTGGTGAAAGACGATTGACCTATGGACACAAAGAATTCGTTGAAAATATTTGCAACACAAAGGGGGTCATCAATTTCAGTTCCTTCGTTATTTAGCACAATGTTAGAGGGCGTATTCGAAGCATTTCTATTTATAATGCTATTAATGGCCTTCCATTCTTTTTTGGGATTACCTAAGGATTTTTCTACTTTATTGTGATAATAATTGTCACGACTACACTTTATTTCTTTATTGATTTTTTGACACATTTTCTTAAAACGATTATTCAGATTAGAATTTAATGGATGTGTATAGCATTTTTTCCTCAATTTATTTTTCAAGTGGATTTTTTTTAGTAAAGGCTTCCTTATCCAGGGTTTTAATCTAATTTCAGACTTTTTAGGTGAAGAGGAAGAAGAACAATCATTAATATGACCTTGCAAAATTTTTAGAAAAATGTCGTAGGCCATATTGATATTGTCCTCTGAGTAAACTTCAGACCAATCTTCAAAGAGGAGCGCATTGTTGAGTTGAGCATACTGAATCTTGTTATTTATTGGAACTTTCATAAGTCTTTTACGTTTTTTATCACTAAGATCATTGAACAGTATGCCAGTCATACAATGATCAGTTATATTTAACTCAAAATTTAAACCCAAACAATGAATGGCTGAAGGGTTTGAAAACCTTCCAAGAATATGATCAAGACATGAGCCTGATATGGGCCTAGTAGGTTCGTTTATAAAAGAGGTAAGCCCATGCTCAGCTATGATAGCCAGATAACAATCGGAATTGGATGTAGAACTCAAGATATCTATGTTTAGATCACCCAAGATGATTAGGTTAGCGCTCCTTTCACCATTCAAAAAGTTGGAAAACTCGTCCAGAAAGTCATTAACTCCAATTGTATGCAATCTATAAAAACAAATAAAGCATAAACTAATATCAGACACTTTGCATAAGACCTTTAACACATCGGCGCTTACTAACTGTACGGAAAATGCCTCATATTCCAACAAATCACTCACGAAAACTCCAACTCCACCAGCGGAATAATTTTCATTTGTGTTAGAATGAAATGTATAACCAGGAATTGAATATTCAATACTTTCGTGATCATAAATCCAGATCTCAGAAACAAAAATAAGGCCTGGTAAGTAAACAAGAGACTCTAGATTACAAACTAACAAGTCAAAATTTTGCCTCAAACTGCGAATGTTTTGGTGAATTGCATAAAATTTGCACTTCGAAAGAGAACACTAGAGCAGAACAGATGGAAAAGCTTACGCAGTGGCTTTGCTAGCGTAAAAGAACACCTCTTTAGAGCAATGGGAGGAATACTTACCTACTTACTTAAGGTGGTGCTACAGTCCGGGGTGGACTTCAACCAAAGCTTCTTCCAGCCGGCTTTGTTTCTAGCAACCTGTCTACAGTTTCGCACACCTAGTTGGTTGAGGTCCTCTTCCACTTACGTGCGCCATCTTTTACGCCGTCCACCTCTACTGTGCTGTCCCATGGGATTGAATTCAAAGACTCCGGGCCGGAGCACTGCTGTCAATTCGTTCTTGGTGACCCAGCCATCTCAGTCATTGGCTTTTCACTTTTGTGGCTAGATCGGTGTCGCTGTATAGCCCGTACAGTTCGTTGTTGTATCTTCTTCTCCATTGCCCATCTATGCAGGCGGTACCAAAAATCACCCGGAGAATTTTCCTCTCAAAACAGTCTAACACGATTTTATCCACCTTTCACAGTGTCCATGCCTCTGCACCATACATCAGGACCGGGGCGATGAGCGTCTTATAAAGGGACAGTTTAGTTGCTCGAGAGAGGGCCTTGCTTCTCAATTACCTTCTTAGCCCAAAGAAACAGCGATTGGTAAGAGTAATCCTTCGTTTGATCTCAGCATTGGTATTGTTCGCTGAGTTTATAGCGGATCCTAGGTAGACAAAGTCTCTGACCACCTCAAAATTATAGCTGTCTATAGTGACGTTCTGTTCAAGACGTCGATGCATATATTTTATTTTGCTTTCATTCACCGTTAGACGCATCTTTTTGGCTTCCTTCTCAATATTCACGAAAGCACCACTGACTTCACGCTTTGTTCGTCCGATTATGTCAATGTCATCAGCGTAAGTGAGTAATTGGAGGAACTTTTGAAAGATTGTGCCTCTATTGTTGACGCGACAGTTTTGCACTGTTCTTTCAAGAACAATGTTGAAGAAGTCGCATGACAGCGCGTCGCACTGCCTAAAGCCTTTTTTGACATCAAAAGCTTCGGTGAGATCTTTGCTGAACTTGATGGAGCAGCGTGCATTCTCCATCGTCATCCTGCACAAACGGACGAGTTTGGCAGGGATGCCAAAACTAGACATTGCTCTATATAGCTCGTCTCTATAAATGTTGTCATACGCAGCCTTAAAACCGATGCAAAGATGATGGGTATCGATTTCAAACTCCTGAGTTTTTTCCAAGATCTGTCGTAGTGCGATGGTGACCTTCCCTGTCCTAACGGCACACTGATAAGGACCTATCAGGTTGTTGACGAATGGCTTTAGGCGTTCACAAAGTAGGGTGGAGAAGATTTTGTAGGCGATATTAAGAATAAGAACTATGCCTCTGTAGTTGGTGCAGTCCAGAGGATCGGTTTTCTTGAGGATCGGGCAAACAGCTGAGGCTCCATTCATCCTGCATGCTTACCTCCGACCATATTTTGCAGATGAGCCGGTGCATACTCCTAACCAATTCATCGCCAGACGCTTTGAATAGCTCAGCTGCGAGGCAATCAGCTTTATTGGACTTAAGTTAAGATATAGCTATCTTTACTTCGTAGAGAACGGGTGGACGGAATTTTTGGCCTACGTGCGTCGTCCAGGTTGAATGGTGCAATCTTCATGGTACTGGAATTCGGTTCGTCATCACCGTTATACAATTTGCAGAAATGATTTTTCCATATCCTCAGCACCGACTGCGATTCTACCACGATGTTCCCCTGAACTTCCTTGTTTTGGATATCAGTAGTACTGCCTACTACAACGAGGTAGTGGTCCGAGTAAATGTTGGCTTTGGCTCCTCGGAACTTTTGGCTTGTATCGATCGCAATGTGGTCAATATGGTTGGCGGTTGATTGATCAGGAATTTGCCATGTCCCCTTGTGTATATCGAGATGCGGGAACTGCGTACTAGCTACCACAACGTTTCGCCCCGCAGCAATATCGATTAACTTGAGTCCGTCGTATCGTGGTAAGTGGTGTCGTGCAGGCTATATTTTCCGATTGTGACTGTGACACCAAAGACTCTTCTCTTCCTAGTTTGGCATTAAAATCACTCTAGGTCATTGCTCATAAGTATATCTTGTCCAGGAGCTCGTAGAACTCATCATTGGTGTCGTTATCCTTCACCTCTGTGGGGGCATGCGCGCATATGATGCTAAAGTTGGTTGATTTGGCCTTGATACGAATTGTCGTGAGGCGCTCGTTCACATAGTTAAAACTCAAGACTTCTTGCCTAAGTCTGCCTCTAACGACGATTCCACATCCAAAGAGACAATCTCGCCTATAGGTACGTACCTTTACTTAAGCAATATATTTCTTTGACAAATTCTTTTTCAAATACAATAGCTATTCATTTCGATTACACAAAGTATAAGAGGGTCAATATCAATTATTCCATGGAACGTATTCCTTATTGCATGTCATCACTCATAGCAACAATTCATTTCTATTCCATTTAAGATTCCCCCTAAGTCAGAAAATTCATTCATATCTGTCAGTCTGTTAACAGAGAGTATTTTTGGCCAAAAGAGGGGTTCAATCCTTTCATCTCAATAAAGCCATTTCACTGTCAATTGATTTTGTCTTCTCTTTTGTCTGCTCCATACCATGTGGCTTATGGCTAGCAAATGGTTGCTACTATAGGTAGGTCCTAATTTATCCTTTGTCCAAGTTTCTAATAAATATGAAATGCACCAAGGACAATGACCATAGGAGTAGAAAAGATGAGCTCACGAATTTCTCCTACATATATCAATCGAACACAGCAGCTTAGTTTCTAAGTTCCTTAGTGAAAATTCTAAATGGGCGGTGTCACACATGTCCTGGTATGGATTTATTGGTAATTCCAATCGACAAACAATCTATATAGAAGTACGAAATGCGGTCCCTTTTCCCGGCTGGAAGTCCAGGCGAAATACATACAAATACAGAAAGGAACTGTATCTTTTTATTCCGGGTTCTTGTCCTGTACTATAGGTGAACAACTATTATGGTACCGACACTGTACTTGAAATAGGTCTGGTTACGGGGGTAGAACATTATTCTGTGTTCGATTTCGATTTATGGCCCTTGATACCTTCTCTTCCGAACCCTGAAGTATATTTATGTGCAATCTGAACAATATTCAAAGAATATACTCGGTACCTATAACCTATGTATTTTAAATGAGGCCAAGAGTCAAGGATGAAAATTGAGTATCGAACAAGAAGTATATTTTATTGATTTGACTTTCTTCAACCAAGAAGAATCGTTCTTTGTGATATGCGAATGCGAAGGAGGGCTGTGGCGGGTGTGGGTGCAGGCAGCAAAAAATTGATTGTGTGGCATACCCAGGAAGAAAGATATTAAGAAGCATTTAACAACAACAAAAAACAAGAAACATTTCAGGATTCTAAAAAGGAGGGAGTAACATTATGAGAACATGATTTGGCACAGGATGGGGTAATAAAATAATATTTCTCGACGTATCCGTCTGTCTACCTTCCCCGCCGAAGCACTCAATTTGTTCCTCGCAATATTGCTAGAACAGTCAGTCGATGGGTATGGACAAATATGTGTTTTTCATCACCCTCCCTTGAAGAACTCAACATCATAAAGATACGAATGCGGGTCCTTCCTGTTGAATGTAAATATTGATCAATGAAAACAATTCTCATTCTAAAGTTGTCATTCAACCGGAAATAAGCTGAGTCAACAGAACAATACTTTTTTATGAAATTCACTTAGAAATTAGAATAACTCAAATAAAACAAATAAATCGGAAGCAAATAAAAAAGACTTGAATTTTAAACTTTGACATTGTGTAGATACCATCAGTTTTTAATGTGCCCGCAGACCACAGAAATATCAACGAACTATTAAAGGATTAAAAATCATTGCGTGAAAGATGTTCCGAGAAATTGGAATAGAAATAGGGTGAATGAAGCACTAGCATGGGGTTTAAAGTGGTTTAGGGATATACCTACCTATTAGTAGGGTCGCTAAGCATGAAAATGTGTTTTTGCTGGACAGAAGTACCAAATTTTTGCAGGTATTACTTAGGTCCTTAGCTTGAGATTTAGGGTAGGACCCAATTAGGCTGTCGGCCATCTTGGATTTTATAGCCGCCATTTGGGAATATGGGTATTTTTCCGGCTTCTAAATCACTTAGGACTACAAACTTGGTGTCTAGGTATACATTTTTGAGGTCAGGGAATACAACCACGAAAGCATCCACAAGCTTTTTTCTCAAAGCGAACCTCTGTTTAACAACTTCTACTCTCACCTACAAGTGGTGAACATCGGGTGCGTAGTACCTTTTACTGAAGATGGGGTTCCAATCCCTGTGGACGGTTTTAGGCGGCAGCAAACGAGAGAGGGGGGAGGAATGTTCCCACACTAAGGCACTTTTCCTGTATCCAGGTGGCAGTGGAAGAATTCCCCAGATGGAATCAACGACGGCGTCTACAGTTCCAGTTAGGTTGAACTACTTAGTGGAACGAAGAAAAACTCAAATAATAGACAATTATTTTTGTTTATGTTTTATTGTTTTGTGATCTATTGACTTAGTGGAACCTTATATGGGCTACTACGACATATTCGTAGCACAGGCCTATAAGGAGCGGTTTATCCCACCCTTGGAGTTATACTAAGGGTTTGGTCCTCCAAGTTGGAGGTTGTGCGTCGGGGTAAATTTCCTACCACGGAAGAACAAACTGGTTCCGAAATAACCACAAGCCTCAGATATGGATGATTTTAGTGTTGACGACCCCAGCAAACGAAACAAGGAAAATGATTTTCGGATCTGCACGTGGAATGTCCGGACCTTAAACAGGCCACGTGCAGCCAAACAACTAGTGGAGGCCTGGATAGGCTAAGGGCTGACATTACAATCGTCCAGGAAGTGCGATGGGATGGAGAGAGCATAGGATGAAATCGTGTAACATCTGCTTTGGCGAGTGCTGCAAGGAGCAGGGTCAGCTGTTTTTGGTTGCGGTTTTGTGGTAAGGGAAGACTTAGGCAAGCAGTCTTAGGCTTCAGAAATGTAAGCGAGTTCCTGGTCACAACCCACATCAAAGCTAAATTCACGTTGATCTGTGCCCATGCCCCAACAGAAGAAAAAGATTGCTCAACCAAGGAAGAATTCTACGATCTCCTCGAGAACACGTATAATAGGTGGCCCAAGTAACACGTCAAGATTATTCTTGGTGACTTCAACGCCATAATATCGGAAAGGAGGGCATCTTTGGTTCGGTAGTCGGAGGACACAGCCTGCACGACAACACTTCCGGCAACGGACTCAGGCTGATTGACTTTGTGGCGGGGCGTAATGTCATCATAGCCAGCACTCGATTCCCACACCTCAATATACACAAAAAGACGTGGCGGTCTCTGTATGAACGATAGATGCCAGACATGCTTCCAGTATCCTGGATGTTCGAACGTTCTGAGGTGCCAACATAGACTCGGATCACTATGTGATGGTAGCTCAAGTGCGGATATCCATGACGCGACAAAGACGAGCGGATGCTGTGAAAAGATTTACGTCGCAAAGTTAAAATCGCAAGAGATTGCCAGGACTTTTGCAGACCACGTCTCTTCTAATCTCTCAGCAAGCCCGCCACCAGCATCATCTGCAGAGGACAAGTGGACCCACTGCCAAAATGCCATCAAGAGTGCCCCCACTGATGTGCTGGGTTTCACTAGGTCACCACAATGAAATCCCTTGTTCGATGAAGAATGCAGGCTCGCGCATGCGAAAAATGCCTCAAAGAATGAGGCCTACCAATCAATGTTGCAAACTGGAACCAGAGCTGCTGAGAGTGCAATCCGTGACCTCTAGTGGCAAAAACGAAGGGAGGAACGCCGACTTCTCAGGAGGAAAAGAGAGAGCATGCGAAGTGGGCAGTCGAGTCTATTGAGGACTGTAGAGGCAGGGGAGATGTTCGATAGGTCTACGGAAGGGTGAGGCAATCTACCCTGGTATACCAGGCCAGAACGGAAGCCTACTGAGATAAGAGTGGGAACATGCAGGACACGCAGTCCGTGCTTAGGATTTAGAGACAGCACTTCTCTAGACTGCTAAACGGCGAAGGTGACCAAAATTCCGCTGTTAGACAGAACACTCCTTTCAAACCTGGACGATAATTGTCAACATTTCCGTCCACCCGACCTAAATGAAGTGCGGTTAGCGATAGCAAGGCTGCTGGTGTGGATGGCCTGCCAGCTGAGCTATTTAAAGCAGGGAAGATTACTTGGTAGGGAGTATACACCAACTTATCTCCTAAATTTGGTTGGATGAAAGTATGCCCGTTGAATGGAACCTCGGTATAGTGTGTCTTATCCACAAGAAAGGAGATGCTCTGACCTGTGCCAACTACAGAGGTATAAGTCTCCTCAACGTCACATAAAAAATCCTGTCATCTGTCATCGGCCCCTAGCAGTGTGGTTTTAGACCCGGCAAGTCAACCGTCGATCAAATGTTCATACTATGACAGATTTTGGAAAAAAACCAGGAGTTTCAAATCAACACACACCACCTCTTTATCGATTTCAAGGTCGCATTTGATAGCGTAGATAGAGAAAAGCTATACAGAGCCATGTCGCATCTCGGCATCCCTGCCAAACTCGTCCGCTTGGGCAGGATTACTATGGAGAAGTCTCCCTGCTCCGTCAAAGTTGGTAAGAACACGGCCTGGTCCTGCTGTATGGGGCAGAAGCATGGACCCTGTCAAAAACGTATGATAATCTAGCTAGCTAGGGTACTGAGCTGGCTGGGCTTGTTGATTGAGACCGTAGTCCACCCTGTACTGAGAGTGCCATCTGAAGTAAGTAAGTAAGTATAAGTTTCCTGGGGTGGGCATGACCCCCATGCTCCAAAACAATAAAATATAGAATTAGTGGTCTGGTCAGAGAATATATACACGCAATTTTTAAATGCATCTGAAAATATTCATTCAAGGAGTGGAATAGTGGTCACAACAGCCTCCCTCTTCCAGAACCCAATAAATTAAAAATAATCCTCATTCAGTCCAAAACGATATAGAAGAAGCAATCATGTTGTATTTTTTGGAATTTTTGGGGTCACTTAGCGTCAAATTGCGAGATGATGTGTTTTTGCCGGACAAAGGCACCAAATTATTGCTTAAGTACTACTTAGGTCCTTAATTAAGATATTAGATGAAAAAGTGAACTAAGGAACAAGCTGCCAACTAAGTGGACCAGTTTTTTAAGAGACCTCACCAACAAAAAGGATTTTATTGCCGTTCTTTCAAACAACTGGTAAATGTTGAATATGTGATATGCCGAAAATAAGGTAAATTGTCGTTACATGTTTTCCTATGAATTAATAGGAACATGCCATCATGTGACCATGAGGAATATGACAGTACACTAGAGTGATCATCAGTTTACAGGAGGCAACTTGGAATGGCTGTAGTAGGTGTATGGCTTTTACTGTTGACACGGATGGTATTAGTCCTCATTGGCAAGTTTCATCACCTGAAGACTATTGAATTTGTATGCAGATCCGAAGTTTTCTGTTGGCCTTTGGTACAGGCAGAAAATTTAATTAATTATTAACAATAATGCTATTTACGAGAAACTGGATGTAGATCAATCCCTTGCCCTCCCGGTATTCTCTAGTTTCACGGGATGTGATACAACATCATAATTTTTCAGACTAGTCAAGAAATCTGGAATTGTTATCTTCAGGTGATACATACCTTTTTATACCTACATGGTATTCTATCTTCACATAGAACTTGATAGTGATAGTGAACATTTTAAAATAGAAGTAACATTTCACCGTAATATCGCATCACAAAAACAGTAATTCGGACAATGTGAATGATGCCAGGAAGGAGCTGTTTTCGTTTTGTCAGAAGACTAATAATGAAGGAACTTCTTCTCCTTAATGCCAAGAGTGAAAAGCGATTCGCTTCAACTTAAAATTTACATGTGCATTGCCTGCAAAATTCCTTTGTGTGTATTTGATGTGAAGTAGGAGGCACACCACTTGACAAAAGAGTTATTTTCAAGTTTCTTTTGAAGAAGTTATCGTTGAGGAAACAATTAAAGTTGTTCAAATTAACTGCGAATTTTTGTACCTTTGATGCAGGATTCACAGTGAAATGTACCTAGGTAGTTTTTATTTACGATAAATTTAATTGGATTCTAAATTTGGAGTAGAAACAATTATTCTATTTTTTGTATGAATTGATATAATGAAGTAAAATAAAAAAAATTACATTAAGTAATAAGCAAATAATACACTGTTTTATTGAATTTATTAAGAACTCAACACAGCTATTTTAGTTTTTATTTAGCTACGCACTTTAGAGTTCAGATTCCATCTTCAGGCTTTGACTTTGGCAACTGAATACAATATACAACCTGCAAATAACATGTGTAGGTAATATATTTAGGAAACCTCCTGAACGTTCCAATTAATTTTCGTGTTTTTTGTCTCCGTTTTACTAAACTATGGAAAGAATAAGAATACAAATTTAAATAATTGAAAATTAATTATTTTTGTTTTTGTGGACGTCTTGAATATAAATTAAATTTTAAAAGTTTTTTTTTTTATTCTAATACCAGCCATACCATGGGCTTTACCAACATCTATTTCTAGTCGTCTGAATTTAACCAAATTCCACTAGAACTTATTATAATTTACAGTGCTTATTTGCTTTTTATTTAATACGTGTCGGTATACATCGACTACAAAATTATGAAGGGTACAACAACATCAAACTGATGAGCCCAATTGTTGTACCTGGGTGAAACGCATACGGACTAAAGGTCACAAAAACTTTTTAATTATGGATATTATTTCTCAGATGAAAATTTTATCACGGATTTTAGCCTTTCCCGTATAATCCCGAGGTACACACATTATTACTTACTTACTTACTTACTTAAGGTGGCGCTACAGTCCGGGGTGACCAGGGCCTTCAACCAACAAGCTTCTTCCAGCTGGCTCGGTTTCTAGCTAGTTGTCTTCAGTTTCACACGCCAAGTTGGTTGAGGTCCTCTTCCACTTGCGTGCACCACATTTTACTCTGTCCACCTCTACTGCGCTGTCCCACGGGGCTGGATTCAAAGACTTTCCAGGCCGGCGCATTGGTATTCGCTCTAGGTGACCCAGCCAACTCAGTCGTTGGCTTTTTTGTGGCTAGGTCGGTGTCGCTGTACAGCCCATACAGTTCGTTGTTGTCTATGCAGACGGGACCAAAAATCACCCAGAGAATTTTCCTCTCGAAACAGCCTAACGCGTTCTCATCCACCGTTAACAGTGTCCATGCCTCTGCACCATACATCAGGACCGGGATGATAAGCGTCTTATACAGGGACAGTTTAGTTGCTCGAGAGAGGGCTTTGCTTCTCAATTGTCTTCTTAGCCCAAAGAAACAGCGATTGGCAAGAGTAATTCTTCGTTTGATCTCAGCACTGGTATCATTCGCAGAGTTTATAGCGGATCCTAGGTAGACAAAGTCTCTGACCACCTCAAAATTATAGCTGTCTATAGTGACGTTCTGTCCGAGACATCAGAGAAGATCTTGTAGGCGATATTAAGAAGACTGATGCTCATGGCAGCTCTGATTCCACCTAGTCAGCCTGTGTTTGAATTGGCTCCTGACTTTTTTATTTTTTATCGGTTGTATTGTTTTTTATAAGTACTGATCGTTCATTGTATTGAATCGTCCAACATACTGCTAATTGTTGATCAACCCTTAAAGTGTTTTCAAAGTGTGTTCAGGCTTTAAATATTGAATTTAAAATTTAACAAAAAAGTCTAATCATTTAACAACATTGAGTGAAGATTATCTTGCCAACCATCTCTTCTCATTGCTCCCGTTAAATTTGTTCTTTTTTTCTGTGTGGTGAGTGAAAAATTTTAGTATTTGTTCTGCCTCTGAAGCAAATTGAGGCTACACACATCTGCATTGTTTCATTTTACATGCTACACCTACATCAAAGCTGCAATAGCAATTGAGTGTTAACGATCTGCTCTCACATCGCGGTTTGTGGATACAAAAAACAATCCGACCACACACCTTGGACTTGATAGCCTACAACCTATAAGCCGGCTCAACTGACAAAAACATTTTGTGTTTCTGTCTTGCCTTTATGGGTGAGTCTTTTTTAGTAGTGTTCTGCCAAGCTGTTTATGTATACTACTGAACAAATCTCTTTGGATCTCTTTTCATGATACACATACACACTACTACAAACAACACTCTTTCTGACAATTGACATTGAGTGGAACTCCTGTGGATTGTAGATTAATTTACAACTTAGCAAAAAACAGAACCATTGGTTTTGGCATATGATACTAGGTTCCTGCAATCAACACCTGGTACACTGATAGCAAAAATTGTTTTTCTTTTAATTAAAGAAAAAACTAAAAAAAAAAAACTACAGACAACTATGCCTTGCAATTGTAAAGTTTGTGGCTTAAAAGTCGAAAGGAATGAACTTAAAATAACGTGTGATGAGTGCTTGTTGTATTTCCATGCACAGTGCGTCAATGTTCTTAAAGCGGATATTGAATTCTACAAAAAAAGCGGTAAAGCATTTCGTTGCAATTCATGCACGACTCTTCGTCGTCGATCGCTATATGAAGAATCCCCTCTTCTACAAGCTGCAGAAGTATCCACACATATCGTAGTAGGCGAAAAAACAACATCTCTCCACCTGTTGGTCTCCGTGGGTCATCGTCAGCTCACCACATTCAACAAGAGAATATTGATAATACCAAAGACCGTATAATACCAAGATATTGCATCTAGTGTAAGAATTCGCAGTCAAAGCGCTAGTACTGTGACGACCCCAGTGGTGACCCCATAGATGTGTGAGTGAGAACCCCGTCTATGTATAAGTTTAACAATCGTCGGTGGCACATCGCTGAGTCGTGGGCCTGCGGCGAATAAAGGCTTGCATGTCTGTATGTGTGAGTTCGAATGTGAATGAGGATGTGATACAATACGTGAGAATGTTTCCCTTTCCCCCGACCGACCGCATCTAAAGCTGATTTTTGGTGGTTGGTTGAGATGCGGTATCTTGGTGTTATACGGTCTTTGATAATGCCATAGACTAACTAATAATAAAGACAGGCCGCTTCATATAAAGAAAAAGGACCCGATTTGAGATTGCCTCCACTTAGTCTGCATTTACACCACCCGATTTTTCCACACACGATCTTTTGTTCATAGGTGAAGGGAGTAGAAAGTGAGGGGTAAGGACCAAATCGTCCGTTCCTGGCAAACTCACACGATTTTTCCAGTATGTTTTCGTTCTCTTTCATCTTCTTTCCAGTCTTTGACATTTCTTTTTATTTTAATTATCACTTCTCGGTGAATTATTCTGTGTCAGTCGCGATTTCATTAGAAAAATTTGTTTTTAAAGTGATTAAAATTTCTATGAAACTGTTGGTGCAACCCTTGTATTATATATTTTGAAGTGTCATTTAGAGCCATTATAGAAAAACATGGGTGAAAACTATACACCCAGATTTTCCCCGAATTCAATATGAGCCTGTTCAATTTAACTGCCGTCGGGTATTCATAGCAAAAGAAAAAAATGAAGGGAACCTACTTTCCTAATACCTTGAAATCAAAACGTTGATGCAACTGAAGAAAATTCAAAAAGGTTTTGGCTTGTGATTTTCGAACAGTTTATACCAGGGAGCTGGTTGATAATATTTTGAAATTTGCATTTGATCATTACAAAAAGAGCCTCAAAAGCTTTGATTAAGTGTTAAAGACCTAGAGTCATCCCCATTGCTGCCTAGGCAAGACAAAAAAATCGTCGTAGGTATCTTCGTGAATAGTCGAATATTTACTCTGATACATTTTTCAACTTTCCTTGCAGGTAAGTTAAATATATTAAATCTGAAAAAGATAACAAATATATGTTGTTGATAATTACACACATAAATGTACAGGGCCATTTTCAACTTGATCGCAATGTTACCAAAGCCTTACCCTAAACTCTGGTCTTCACAAATCGCCATAGTATTCGGTATATTATATATTTGTCTAGTTTCGTTCATTCAATGAAACATTAAAATAAAGTAAAAAATTATAATTTTAATTTAATAGTTCAATTTCATACATTCAAAAAGGTCATCTTGGATGTGTCTAAATCGGTTCTAAATGAAGAAAAAAAATTCCCTAATTGTTTCAGATTTTTATTTTCATCCCCTTTAGCCGCTGTAGGGGTTAATCAGGGTTCGTAAAATATCGTTTGTGAATCACAAAATACGGATTTTTATCATTCTTTATTGATCTTCGCACGATAACCATAAAAAGATATAGTTCGCAAACGATACAATTTTCGAAATATAAAAATGTATAGTTCCTCTCACGAACAAACTAAAATAAATACCTACTTTTTTTTTGTGTATCTCATTCGGGAGATAGATTGGAAAAATAAAATTAGTGTAGAATATAGTTCTCTCACGATAATAGACTAAGAGCCCACAGCAGATTTTGGGTGTGAGCGATAGCAAAAAAAGAAGTATAGGCGTCGAAAGCTTCATTAAAGGCTATTCAAAAAATCAAAGTCTTGCAGTCCACAACTGGGGTCTTTGCGAGATATAGTGCATCGAAAAAAAATTATGAATGCAACTTCGAGGATAATCGTGTTAGCCGAAATTGGTTTTCACCCCTCCCTAGATAAGCTCCGCGGATCCCATATCACGGAATCTGAGATCAATTGAGTGTTTGATTCGCCCTACTGGATTGTTTAAAAAACCGTTTTTCACTTAGAATTTTGAATTTCTTAAACGGTCCGGTAGAGTGAACTATACACTCAAATGGTCTCAGATTCCGTGATATGTGATCCGAGGAGCTTATCTAGGGAGTAGTGAAAGCCAATTTCGGCTAAAATGATTATCTTGGAAGTTGCATTCATATTTTTTTTTCGACGCACTGTTACTCGCAAAGGCCCCAGTTGTGGACTGACTGCAAGACCTTGATTTTTTGAATCGCCTTTATTGAAGCTTTCGATGCCTATACTTCTTTTTTTGCTATCGATCACACCCAACTCGGTCTATAAGGATCCGAAAAGATCCTTAAAACTAATCATTCTTCATCAAGTATCCATTCGATACTATGAATTTATTGAAATAATTTTTGTTGAAATTGGGAAAATAAATTCAATGAAAGTAAAAAAAGTGATTTTTGAGACAGAATTAAGGAAAAAAAAATATTTTCAAAACAGGGTGTTTCAAAAAATTGTCATCATTTTGCAACTTCATTATTCCTTGAACGAAAATAATTTTTTCTTTTTTCAATTCTGTATCAGCCATGAGCTATGTCAATTTTATTGAAATCGCTCAAGGAGAAATGTAGTTGAAATGAAGAGTTGAATGGATACTTGATGAAGAATGATTTGTTTTAAGGATCTTTTCGGATCCTTATCGTGAGAGAACTATATTCTACGCTAATTTTATTTTTCCGATCTCTCCCGAATGAGATACAAAGAAAAAAGTAGGTACTTATTTTAGTTTGTTCGTGAGAGAACTATACATTTTTATATTTCGAAAATTGTATCGTTTGCGAACTATATTTTCTTATTATGCCATACGACATTTGTATGTGTATGCGTGTACGTATGTATATGCGATTTATGTAAACTCAATCTTCTCGAAATATTCCCTGGGGGGTCACTCCGTATTTCGATTATCGCCAGACGATATCGTTTAGACGATAGTCTTGCTCTACGTAACATTGAAAATGACTATCGTCTTGGCGATCTCGTTTTGGCGATGAATTATTTACTTTACGTAAGTCAATATCGTCAAAACGCTATCGTCAAAACGATAGAGCTTAGACGATAGCTAAATAAAATAAAATGCACGACTGGGTCGCACGTACTTGCTCTTATGTTCAAGACACTGCGAGTTTAAGAAAATTGTATATACAAACATGGAAATTATGAGAGAAAAATGTAGAGAAGCATGAAATACGACATTTAAATTAGCTAAAACAACTCTTTTGACAGTTTGAGGTGAAAAAAAGTATGCCATCTTAATTCATGATGGAATATAATTGTATGGGAAAAAAAAATTTTAAAATCGTTGGAGCGGTTTTTTTTTAAATTAATTTTTTATATATAAAATTCTTAAAACATTTTTAAGAACAAATTTTGGTATGCAGATTTAAACTATATATTTATGTGTATATAAAAACAAAATTTGAAAAAAAAAATTGTCCACCCGTTTTTGAGATATCGAATTTTCAAAAAAAAAGTTTGAAACTTTTTTTAAAAATCCAAAAACTTTTTTTTTGAAAATTTTGATATGCAATATTATTTCATCTTATCTGAAATTTGTATATAAAACAAATAATTTAAATCCGTCAAGCTGATAACGAGAAAACTCAAAATAAAAAAATACGTTCTGTGACAGGTACTACTAATAGTTGCTATGTGTAAAATTTTATAATTTTTGATGGTAGATCGTACTAATTTTAGTATATGAAAAAAGTTTAATCAAAATCGTAGGAGTCGTTTTCAAGCAAAAAAATATTTTCCTTTGCGGTTTTTTTCACTTTTGTATGGAAGGTACCGTTATTTTTTCATAAATGTAAATTTTTTTCCAAAAATATTTTAGAAAGTACTAAAAAAGTCTTAAATATTGAGTTTCAAAACAATCTATTATGCCGTTTTCGAAATATTTGATTTTCCAAAAAAAAAATTGAAATATTTTTTAAAAATCCAAAAAATATTTTTTCAAAAATTGTCGTACACAAAACTATAAACATTTTTTGGAAGCTTCTGTATAAAAAAAATAATTGAAATTGAAGAAATTCACACAAGATCGGTAGTAGATACCTGAGTATTTCTGCTGGAAAATATCTGGGAGTAATTCGGATAGTGTGAAAGCCCTTACAAATAACGTTCCAGTCTACGAAAGCGATTTTTACTACTGGTACTAGGTACTTGCAAATAGTTTACTACAATATCTGTCGTTGAGCACAATTGTTTATGAGTTCTACTAAATCTCCAAAGAAATTTTCAAATTTCCTTGGGACAGCTACTTGTATAATGGTTGGTAAATGTGTGGAAATTATGTCTTTTTGTTTTTCTTTAAAATTGGAAGACAAGCTCAATTGTGAGTTGCATTTCCGGCCTTACCGAACGCTAGCTTTTCCATTTAAGTAATAGAACATAAGTTCTAAGAACCAAGATCATGCAGTCGTGAAGGAGAAATAATTGAATAGATACATTGTCATCAACTGGCATTATTTTCTCGGGATGGTAGAGATAAAACCATAATCAAGCCACGACTTAATTAAGCCAAGGCTTTTTCGACTCCTGTACATTTTAAAAATCAAAATCATCGTGGAAATTATAAGATTCAAAAAAATGTATGTTCCAAAAATAAATTGGCAAGATACAGCAAACCAAAAGTTGGCCGAATCTACTATCAAATAAATCTAGATGTAAATAAAATAGCCTGAGCTTTTAACAGAGTGAAAGCGCATGATGTCAATCAGGGAGGGGGCGACACTCATTCAAAGAAAACAAATTGGATGAAATGTTATTAATATATCTTGATTAAAGGGTCAAGTGCCCCTCCCTACCCCCTTGCGTACGCCCTTCACCTTAAATATGCCCTAACGTGGTATTTATGCATTTATGGCAATTTATTATTATTTATGTATTGAAGTTGATTAAGATACCGTTACTTTTTATGAAAATTGATTATGAAACTCTTTTAAGCAATGTAACATTTTTTTTCTGTTTCTAACAAACAAAAACTAATTTTGTATCATTATTACAAACTTATTTTAATATCCTCTCTATAAAAACAACTTATCTCGGAATAACATAAGAAATTCAATTTTTAAAAACAGCTTACATCGTTATAAGATGCCACTGAACTAAAATTTTGATTTGCAATAACCGCTTAAGTGATGTAAGCGAATGAGAGTAAATTATTTTAATAAGCAATAACAGCTTAAAACACGTTTTTGGTAATTACTATTACAAATTAGTTTATTTATAAACAAAAAAATGTTTATTTATTAATAGTAAAACTATATATATTTTAAAAATATGTATCAATTTGTTACATAGATGGTTGGAATTTTTTCAAATCTCAAATTGAAAGTTTAAAGTGCTTTTCCCAAAAAGTTAATTTTCAGACTTAAGCGGTTATTGCTTGTGACCACAGAATTATGGCATTAATATCAGTTCATATAGTTTCGACTATTCAGCAAAATCTTACCAACAAATCCTACCCAATAATCAAAAATTAAAAAGTATGTATGTATTTGCCCAGTGGTCAAAATTCGACCATTTATACCAACGCTTGTAGGCTTAAATGGTACTTTTAAGGGGACACTCAGATTGACCAGCTACTTTCAGAACGTATTGCTATATTGTTGCGTACACCGAAAAGAATCAATTTATCCACAAATACAACTTTTAACGGATGATATTGCAAATAAATTTTTAGAATAACATGACATTTCAAATAAACCGACAAGGATTTTTAGTTTTGACAGCAAAATTTAATTTTCAAATTCATTTTGTTCATTCAAATAAAAAACGATAGATGAGACGACAGTGATTGAGTTACGTGAAGCAAATTATAGACGATATCGTTAAAGATAATCGTTTTGACGATTATCGTTTTAAAAATTATGGAATGACCCCCCAGATGTTTCATTCAAGAATCAAGACAGCAACTCTAGATTTTAAAATCTAATCTTTCAGATTTCAATGAAAAACGACACAAGATTCGCGATCAGATCAAAAGTAAACTTCCCTTTTGAACTTTTCACGAGAAAAAAAATTTAAAATTGAAATATGAACCATACATAATTTTGACGCCAATTTAATTTTCTGAAATTAAAAAAAATTAAAAAATGCATTTATCCAAATACTTTATTTATTTTTTGTCATGATCCTTTATTATAAAAAATAACAATTTTACAGATAACACAAAGCAGTTCATCTTTAAAGGAAAATATTCCCGAACATGAAATTACAGAAGACGATGACGAGATGCGAACCGCTCCTAAGAAGAGAAAAGTAAGTCTTTTTTTTATAGTTTTTGGTCTTGCCAATCGAGTTTCCCTTCTTCGTTAAAGTACCACATAAATTGCTGACGAATATTTTCAACTTCGCCCTTGCGAGGATTATTTGTTTGATTTGAAGAAGAAGCTTCTATAAGGTTTCCGCTCGATGATGGCTGCATGCTAAATTTTGTGCTTTCATCATCTAACAAATAATTGTGTAATGCACAACAAGCTCTTAAATTGATGTGGCTCTGAAAAATTCGGAACCTATTAGATAGTATTCCAAATGCATGTTCAACTACATGTCTAGCTCGTGACAGTCGAATATTAAAAATTTTTTTTTCTTTAACATTTGTGTGGTACGGGTAAGGTTTCATAATATGCTTGTTTAATGGAAAGGCATCATCTCCAACGATGACATAAGGGAGACTTCTTCCTTTCCCAATTATTTTGTCGCGAGGAAAATATTCGCTTGCCTTGTCAACTACACTTTTAAGGGAACTTTGTGCAAAGGCTCCCGCATCGTTGGTACGTCCATTGCATCCCACATCCAAATAAATAAAGCGGCAATTTGCGTCAACAAGGGCTAAAAGTATTATACTATTAGTTCCCTTGTAGTTGTGGTAGAATGCTCCATCTTCACGAAGAGACCTAAAGCTGATGTGTTTCCCGTCAAGGGCACCCAAGCAATTAGGAAACTGCCATCGAATGGCAAACTCATCAGCAATCCTTTCCCATTCTAAAGTAGAACTCGGAAACTGAAAATATTAATCAAATAAACAAATACATATGTATATTAAAGATCAAAGTATACAATAGAAATTAGATAAAGTAATTAAATAATTCCTTTCCTTTCAATTCAGAAAGACAACACAATGCAGAACATTAAATCTCAGCTAGCAAGTACGAAGGAGATGTTGACTCAAAAATTTAATCAAAAGTATGACTGGCTGGGAAAGCAAGTTGTATTTGACCTTAACAGAATTAAAAACGAAGTGCTTCAAGACGAGACAGTTTGGGATATACAAAAGCTTCTAAGAGAGATGGTAAAAAAGGATAAAATGACGGAACACCACAGTGAAATATGTTTCAGCGAATCACCAACAAGACCAAGAAGCTATTCTTCTTCACACTCGGGTGCTTTATCTAATACGTGCCATACTTTTAATTCGAAAACTTTAAAACAACCTCCGACGGCAAGGAATCGCGGTCAAAGTATTCCAAACCTCAATGAAACTTCAGTCTCGGGGTCGATTTTTTCAAGTAAGGCTTATACTTTTCCAAATTCCAAAACTTCAAAACGACCTTGGGCGTCAACGAATCACATTCAAAGTTTTCCAACCCACACTGAGACTTCAGTCTCGGGGTCGTCTTTTTCAAGAAAGCCTTATATATCGGATTCGAAAAATATTAAACGACCTTCAATAGCCACACATCGTGTTCACAGCATCCCAAACCTCACTGAGACTTCCACCTCGGGTTCTTCTTTCCCAAATATGCCTCATGTCTTGGACTCAAATACTTCGAAACCACCCTCGGTGACCACTAATCGAGTTGAAAGTATTCCAGACATCTTGGAATTGTCTATACAAGGGATATTTGATGGTAATATTGATGATTGTGTTGATGATGATGTTGGTGATGATGATAATGTTGTTGTTGATTATATTGGTGCTGATTGTGATGATCTCGAAGAATGTGATGTATAGTTTTAAGTAATTTAATATATATATGTACCTAATAAAGGAATAGTTTTTTGTACTGTTTTAAAAGATGTGTTTTGACTTTGAATCTATACTGAACAGAAAAGATCGGAAAGCTTTTGGGTGAGTAAACATTAAAGAATCTTATGATATCGAGCTCTAACCGCCATTTCGTCGACAGAATAGAGAAAAATATTATGTGAAAACTTTGCTACTTCGAGAAAAGTGGGTATTTGTTCCATACATTTGCAGGTAGGTATACGTAAATGTATGATAAAAAAATGTCTGCTATCACAAAAACAATTTAACATCAAAGGTTAAATTTGGTTGCTTATGATTTTAGTAACTATTTTCAAAATTCTTAAAATCACAAACCAATCAAAATATTTACATTTAAAAAATGTGATTTAATTCATTGTTTACCTTTAAGAAAACACATTAGAGTCTATAATACTGCCGTGTTAAGAGTGTTCCGGATTGAAATGGTAATTTCATGAAAAAGATTGTAAAGCGTGTACTTGTCCGATGAAAACGATTAAGGTGGACAGATTATGGACAGATAAATTTGTTCTCTAGGTCATCACAGGAAAAAAAGTTTAATTTTGTGCTCTAGTTTTTGGTGAAAGCCCCTAAGAAAACGAAAAAGTGTCGAAAATAGCTGTTTTCAAAGCAAATGTAGCTTACACCTTACACTATAGAATTTTTTGCAAAAACATGTTTAATAACATAAAATTCCATATTTTTATTAGGGCACTATTGAAGAAAATTTTTAATTTTGAACCTAATAAAAATTTTATTAATACAAAATAAAAATGCCTGTAAATTTTGAAAAAAAAAAACATTTTTGACAGTCAATTTTTCATACCTAAGGGTATTTCTTTGACAATTTTTGTTTTAGTTGATATAAATTCATAATTGTCTCATTTAATATTGAAATTTTGTATTCTTAAAAGGCACTTTTTGACAGAAAATTCATGTAAATTTGGAAGTTGGAAGCTTGTCACCAATTAGTTAAAATACAAAGTTTTATAAAACAAAGTATCTGATCAAAGTGAAAAACATCGGTCTTATACATTAGTCAACGAAATTCAAGGAATTTCAATTTTTGTTAATGTTTTTTGAAGAGCTGTTCATCATTTGACTAGTAGTCGTATTGAGTTGAAACAGAATGCATTCTACAGCTTTATGTTTTTTGTTTCGAGATTTGTTTGTAAATTTTGTTTTGAAGTACCGTTATTGTGTTATTTAAAAAAAATGAGACGAGACAAAAAAAAATATTTTTTTTTAATTTTCTTGAAGGTCCTCATTTCTATGGATAACTTTTTTTGAGTCAATCAAATTTAATGATCATTTACCTTGTTTATTCAGCTTCAACTCAAATTTTTTTTTGTCGTACAATTTTTGTTTGCATGGTTTATCTGACTTTGAATGAAAAAAGATACTTTAAGCCAGACCTGTGTACTTAAAGCATAAGTACAAGTACCAGTACAATTACCTTGTACTTGAAATTTTTTAAGTACCAGTACAATTCCTTGGTACTTGTACTTAAAAATTTCAAGTACCAGTACCGGTACTTGTACTGGTACTTTAATTCCACAAAAGTACTTAAAATTTTTGTATTGATTACATTTGTACTTTTGAGATGTACTTAAATACTTTTCAATTCCTTTTTAATTCCAAAAGTACTTTAATTCCTTTTAATTCCTTTTCGAAAAAAAAATACTAGAACTAATATATGTCTTAATAGTACAGGTAAAATAGGATAAATTAAACAAAAAAAATTAGTACCATCATGAAACTTGGTGAAAACGTTTCATGTGCTATGAGAATGAAAAATCAAAAGAGTCTATAAAATATTTCACATGGAAGGGTGTTTTTTTAGGGGGAGAGGGGGGAAGTTGTGGTGTATCAAACAGAAAAATTAACTTTGATGCAACATATTCATATGACACATGTTTTTAAGGTAGTTTTAAATGCTGAATCAAATGAAACCAAAATCAAGTCGATACGGCTTCCGTGAAAAAAGTTATTGTCATTTTTTATGTAAGGATGACTATTATATTCAGTATAAAAGGCTTGTTCTCGCCAGCTCATCAGCTCTCTCGTTTCCCTGTACATCACTGACCGGGAACCCAGCAGAGTCTAATGTTATGCTGCATGCCAAGAACCCTAAGCTCTTCGCGACAGCAAGCCACAAGCATCGAATATCAGTTGCAGAAATTTCTTTTATTGCTGCTTGGCTATCAATAAAGAGGGTGATATCAGCTCGTGGTATCGCCATCATTGATATTTGCGTAGCTTCTTTTATTACTGCCAAAACCTCGGCTTGGAAGACACGGCAAAAGTCCGGAAGTCTGAAGGAGCTAGCTAGTCCCAGATTTTCCGAGAAAATTCCTGCACCAACTCCAGTGCCCATCTTCGAACCATCAGTGAAGATAGTTATCGTAGATTCATTACTGAAAGGTTGGTTGTTTTCCCACTCCTCTCTATTAGGAAAAGAGCTAGGGAAGGGTCTGTTGAAGTTTAAATGGGGTGCTGTGTAGTCTGTGCAAACATTATTTCCCACATATCTCTGCAGAATCTTAGTATTACCCAATGTGCTTTGCTTCCAGCATTTAGTCTGACTTAGCCGCAGGGCACTGTATGCTGCAGATTCTTGCACGAATAGATCTAGGGGTCTCAAGTTGAGTATCGCTTCCAGTCCCGCTGTGGGAGTGGTTTTCAACGCCCCCGTAATACCTACGCATGCTAATCTTTGAACTTTCGTCAAGGTTTTCAGGTTTGTTGCTTTCTCAGTTGCGTTCCACCAAACTTAATTACCGTAGGTAAGTATCGGTCTAACTACTGCCGTGTACATCCACCTGATAATTTTGGGATTGAGTCCCCAGGATTTTCCAAAGATCTTGTTGCACGAATATAACGCAACGATAGCTTTCTTTGCTCTTTCTTTAGTGTTGAGACTCCAGTTCAGTTTCTTATCAAGGATCATACCCAAGTATTTGGCCTGATCCGAGATGAGGGTACCATTTTAGCCACAGGTTTTATGGTACTAATCGCAGCATAACCCCAACCCTAAAAAAAAACACCGTTTAACCACAGATATTTTTATAGACTCTTCTTATTATTGATGTTCATGACAAATGAGCCATTGTTGACAAATTTCATCGACGGACCATTATTTTATTATTTTCAACTGGTTTTCGGTTATATTTGACTTTTATACTGAATATAAGTCATCCTTATATAAAAATGACAATAACTTTTTTCACGGAGGCCGTATCGACTTGATTTTGGTTTCATTTGATTTAGCATTTAAAACTACCTTAAAAACATGTGTCATATGAATATGTTGCATCAAAGTTAATTTTTCTGTTTGATACACCACAACTTCCCCCCTCTCCCCCTAAAAAAACACCCTTCCATGTGAAATATTTTATAAACTCTTTTGATTTTTCATTCTCATAGTACATGAAACGTTTTCACCAAGTTTCATGATGGTACTAATTTTTTTTGTTTAATTTATCCTATTTTACCTGTACTATTAAGACATATATTAGTTCTAGTATTTTTTTTCGAAAAGGAATTAAAAGGAATTAAAGTACTTTTGGAATTAAAAAGGAATTGAAAAGTATTTAAGTACATCTCAAAAGTACAAATGTAATCAATACAAAAATTTCAAGTACTTTTGTGGAATTAAAGTACCAGTACAAGTACCGGTACTGGTACTTGAAATTTTTAAGTACAAGTACCAAGGAATTGTACTGGTACTTAAAAATTTTAAGTACATGGTATTTGTACTTAAATTGTACTTAAGTACCAATATACTTAATTACTTTACAGCTCTGCTTTAAGCCTTGATTACCAAACATATCATATATAATATCAGCAAATAATGACGTTATACAAAATTCTAACAGTTTTGCAAATTTAAGAAAGCGTTTTACACGATTTTTTAAGATTTTGAAGAAACTAATTTTTTCACCGTTCACCGTTAGCTTGGAAGAAGTACTAAGAAATGACTTTTTGTGGTCTTTTCGTAAATCCTTTTTTTTTCTTTCTAAATATTGGCTGCATGGCTTGCGTTGGTACGCAGATTTGTAAACTTTTAAAGTATCAATATTCCTGTAAATATTGAAAT
Organism: Dasysyrphus tricinctus; assembly: GCA_963921185.1. NCBI lineage: Eukaryota > Metazoa > Arthropoda > Insecta > Diptera > Syrphidae > Dasysyrphus > Dasysyrphus tricinctus. The sequence continues at coordinate 226,503,823 of OY992530.1, read as the reverse complement.
TGATTCAGGGAATCGTTTTTCCTCAATAGGTTTTCAAAGTCTAACAAACCAGTTAAAAGAACAAATTGTATTGTTCCTGAACAATGCGTAGTCGTTATCAACATGACAATTCCCGTAGACTTTTTCCACAGTTGTAAAAATGTAAAAATATTTCTTAGTTTTTGATAAAAAAAAGAAAGGTACTGTTTCTCAACAAGTCATGTTTATGACGCAAGCAAATTGCCATTCATAATTAAGACCTTTTTTGTGCTTTTTTTTTAAATAAATAATTTTTTTCCATTTATAGTCAATTTTTTCAGAAATTTCCCTACGATAAAACTTTTTTCTTACAATGGTCCCAGAAATCATCGAACGAATTCGACACTAACTAAGTTGTCCTTAAGAAAACTAGGATTGTGTAATACTAAAAATCTGTTGATCCAACGCTTATCGTTTTCACGATAGATCGATGGATTTTAAGATCTTGGAAACTTTCTTTGCTACTCACTTTTAGGTACTCGGATTTCAAATTATTGTAAATCACCTTACAAATTTCTGGCACTGCATTACATAGAAAAGATTTCGATAATCTCGTCTGATAATCCGTGCTTTGGTAGGTTTCTCCCGTACCAAGATATCTAAGGGTCGCAGCAAGCTTCTCAGCAGGAGGAATTGCATCCCTCATGAGAGTATTTTGCCGCTCTATATCTTTTTTAACCAATGAAAGCAAAAAATCGAATTTCTTATCGCTCATTCGCAGGTAGTTCGTGTAGGACTCTGCGTCTCCTGTTCGGAGTTCTTTTGTTAGAAAAGAAAAGGACCCTTTAGCATTTCTAGCCTCTCTCCAGGTCTTGATCCACATTCTTTTCTTCCTTTCGTTTGGCAAGTTCAAAACTTCTTCGCAACACTCCAACATTTTAATTGCTGCTTCTGTTTCCTCTTCATCATCTACACTCATACCGTCTATCATCATGTTTGTGCATTCTAGTATTTCTTTTATGATAAATAATTTATCCTCATCCATTTGTATGTGACAAAATAATATTTAAGTAAAGTCAAAACAATGTAATTTATCTATCTTGTATATAAAATTAATTTTTTAATTATTAAAAGCAATTCAAATCAATTGTGCAGATTTTGTTTTCTTTTTTTGTTCTGTATTTCAAATTTCTTCGTCAAGAGAATGTCAAATAAAGGAGAGGACAAGAAAAATTTATTGGAAAGATCGTTTCATGTAAATATTTCACCCGATTTTGGGAAAAATCGTACTGGAAAAATCGGGTAATGTAAGTGCCGACTTAGATTGCCTCCACCTCTCATACATGTTTTGTACTTGGCGAGAAAAGCTTTTGCTGTATATGAAGCTTTCAAGTTGCATCGAACTGAAACTCATTTCAACACTATCGCAAGTGTACCTGTTTTTGTTGTTGGTTTTGGGTATTTTGTCTGTTTTTTTTTGCAATTAATGAAGGTTGTGTGGTGGTAGTTTTTTTTTGTCTTCATAGTTTGCTCTAACTTAAATTTTGCTTGCGTGTGTGTACACTTCTTCAGGTATATTTATTTCATTCTTGTCGATCTTGGCAAGAATTTTCGTTTTTGAAGGAAAAATTTGTTCTTTAGGGGATTTATCTGTTTTCACGTTTGGGGGTGGATGTGGAGACTATATGAGTGTTCTGAAGCAATGGTAGACTTGGTGGCAGTTGTTTGTGTTTGCAATTTTTTGCTGTCATTTATCCTTTTTTGTGCGCTTGCTTGTGTCCTCTTGCATACATTCATATAATTAGGCTATTGATTATGTCATATAATAAGGAACTAAGACGTTCATGGAATTTTATCATAAAAATCATCAAAGGGGTCATTGAAGATGAAAAAACCGCGGAGTGCTATTAAATAGGAGGGTGCATTTTAGAGAGGGGGGTGCAAAAGCACCATTTTTGGTTTTTTGCATATAACTCGAAAACGAAGCAAAATTTCCAGATAATTCTCAAAAACTTTTTTGTAGAGAATAAGATTTACCATCAAAATGGATTCTTGAAAAAAATTTAAAAAATTTGTAGTTGGCTAATTTTTAAAAAAATTATTGCAAAAAAATGTGAAAAATCGCATTTTTTGGTTTTTCTTACGTATTTGCTTATAACTTTCTTACCAGCAGAGATAGGTATAGGTATTGCTTCATATAAAAGAAAGATAATTAAATTTTCTTTAAAATAAATTAAAAAAAAATAGTTTGGATAAAAATCGACCGAGAAATAGTCGTTCAAACTAGGCTGATGTTAAGTTTTTAAAGCTTTATAAATGGCATTTTTGGCTATTTTGATGGACTTGTTAGATTATACACTCAAACTGGGTGTATTAGGGAGTCATGGCCAGTAGAGTCAAAAATAAAAGTCAAGTTTCAATTTTTTCGCAGTTTTAGGGTTGCCATCTAATTTTTTCAAAATTTAAAATAATTGTCAAAACCAACACACTTGCTTTTACAAAGCCGAGTTTTGAGCACATGTTAGCTTATACCTTCTCGAACATGAAAAAAAATAGTTCAAGACAACTTTTACGGTTGAAAGCCCTTGCCAGACGAACTCAACATTTTCAAAGTTGGTATTATAAGAAATAACTTTTTTTTTAAATTTCAAATAACTGTCAAACCTTGTTCTACAAAGCCGGGTTTTCAATATAGTATGCTAGCTAATGTCTCCTTAAATAGAGACAAAACTGTGCCAGAGGAGTTTGGCTGTCGAAAATGCATGCCAGACGGCCCTTAATGTTATAATGTTGGTGATTTTTTATTTTATTTTCTAATTTTTTTAAATAATGATCAAAACTAACTAATCTACTTTCACAAACCGAGGTAATTGGCAGTTTATGCCTTTCGTTATATGGACAAAATAGTGCCAGACGAGTTAGGTATTCCAAAAAAAAAAAAAGTTATTTCTTTAATACCTACTTAGAAAATGTTGAGCTGGTCTGGCAAGGACCTTCAACCGTAAAACTGGTCTAACACAATTTTTTTTCATGCACAAGAAGGTATAAGCTAAGATGTGCCCAAAACCCGGCTTTGTAAAAGCAAGTGTGTTGGTTTTGACAATTATTTTAAATTTTGAAAAAATTAGATGGCAACCCTAAAACTGCGAAAAATTTGAAACTTGACTTTTATTTTTGACTCAACTGGTCATGACTCCCTAATACACCCAGTTTGAGTGTATAATCTAACAAGTCCATCAAAATAGCCAAAAATGCCATTTATAAAGCTTTAAAAACTAACATCAGCCTAGTTTGAACAACTATTTCGCGGTCGATTTTTATCCAAACCGTTTTTTTTTTATTTATTTTAAAGAAAATTTAATTATCTTTCTTTTATATGAAGCAATACCTATACCTATCTCTGCTGGTAAGAAAGTTATAAGCAAATACGTAAGAAAAACCAAAAAATGCGATTTTTCACATTTTTTTGCAATAATTTTTTTAAAAATTAGCCAACTACAAATTTTTTAATTTTTTTTTTTCAAGAATCCATTTTGATGGTAAATCTTATTCTCTACAAAAAAGTTTTTGAGAATTATCTGGAAATTTTGCTTCGTTTTCGAGTTATATGCAAAAAACCAAAAATGGTGCTTTTGCACCCCCCTCTCTAAAATGCACCCTTCTATTTAATAGCACTCCACGGTTTTCTCATCTTCAATGACCCCTTTGATGATTTGTATAATAAAATTCCATGAACGTCTTAGTTCCTTATTATATGACATAATCAATAGCCTAATTATATGAATGTATGCAAGAGGACACAAGCAAGCGCACAAAAAAGGATAAATGACAGCAAAAAATTGCAAACACAAACAACCGCAACCACCACCAAGTCTACCATTGCTTCAGAACACTCATATAGTCTCCACATCCACCCCCAAACGTGAAAACAGATAAATTCTCTAAAAAACAAATTTTTCCCTCAAAAACGAAAATTCTTGCCAAGATCGACAAGAACGAAATAAATATACCTGAAGAAGTGTACACACACACAAGCAAAATTTAAGTTAGAGCAAGCTATGAAGACAAAAAAAAAACTACCGCCACACAACCTTCATTAATTGCAAAAAAAAAACAAACAGACAAAATACCCAAAACCAACAACAAAAACAGGTACACTTGCGATAGTGGTGAACAGGGTTGTCAGGTTTAAAAAAGCGGAATCGCCTAAGGTAAATTATAAATCGCCAACAAATCGCCAAATTTAAAATATTCCACTTTATAAATGACCAAATCCAAAAATCACAAAAATGTTATAAAATTATTTGAGTGATGGGAAAAAAAGCGATGTTCAGTTTTGAGTGCAATTAGATTTAGTCGATATTTTGATGCCTAAATTTTAGCAAACACCAATAAAAAAGACACAAGGTTTTTGTGAAGATCAGATAAACAGAAACAATATCGTCGGTTACTAGGTAAAACTACTCACAATTTATCTAAATATACTTTTGAAATTAGGTTGAAAAGAATTTTTTGAAGCTGAAGTCACGTTCCGCAAATTTTGAAATACAGTTCCTGGGCATATAGGTATTTCAATGTGTTAGTAAATACCTAGCAAAATGAGACCTCTTGGATTAAAAAATGAATTTCATTCTCATTTTCTTTAGTATATTTTTGTGTACTTCGTGAGTTTACCTTTTGACCGAAGATATTAGGACTTTAATTCAAAAAGTATATTTCCCATTGTGTGGACTCATATACATAAATGTTACTCAGATTCAATTTTATAAAAATTACTGAAATATGTTAAAAATAAAACAATAAAAATATTAATTGTGTAGCTTGGCCAATTCAAAGTCGGCAATTCATAATATTAAGTGGTCAATGTAGTTATAAGAAGTTTAATGTAATATCAAAAGAAACCTCAATAAAAAATTACTACTTCTAGTACTACTTTGATTCAAAAAATTTAAATCGCCAAAACTTAAAAATATCGCCTTTTTTAAGTTACATCGCCAAACCGATTTTCGTGTCGCCAAATCAAAATTCATATCGCCTGCTTGGCGACAAATCGCCACATCTGACAACCCTGGTGGTGAAATGAGTTTCAGTTCGATGCAACTTGAAAGCTTCATATACAGCAAAAGCTTTTCTCGCCAAGTACAAAACATGTATGAGAGGTGGAGGCAATCTAAGTGGAGGCAATCTCAAATCGGGTCCTTTTTCTTTATATGAAGCGGCCTGTCTTTATTATTAGTTAGTCTATGATAATACACAAAAGGTTTCACTTACAATTATCTATAAGGAACTCTTAGAGTTGAGAAAAGAAAATAGCCAGGTTTTGTCTACTCTTCAAGAACTTCAGAAATCCAAAACTGATTTGAAAATCCAACTCGATTTGATGCAAAAAAGAGTTAATATCCTGGAACAAGCTCAAAGGGAAAACATTATTGAAATTGTTGGCCTTCCGAATATAAACAACACCAATGCTTTATCGCAATCTCTTAAGCTTTTTTCATCTGGGCTTGAAACTAATATTACTGAAGAACAAATTGACAAAGTTTACGTCAAAAAAGTTAACATTTCAAATCATAAGCCGTCTCCTACGAATGATGGTGTTACGGATGATAGCAAATGTAATATCGTTTGTGTTAAATTTGTCTCACATCAAATAAAAGAAAATCTCATGAGGAAAAGAAAGACTTTTACCGATCGTCTTAATGGTAGTTTGTTTGGGAATGAATTTGCTAAACAACAGAATTTATTTAAATGAAAGTTTTTCATCATATACAAGGGAACTGTGGAAAGCTCCTGCGGACTCTAAAAAAACTAAAAATTATAAATATTTGTGGTTAGAAATTCTTCATTGTTTATGAGGAAAAAAGAAGGTGACAAACCTATTATTATTAATTGTAAAGAAGATTTACTTAAACTTACTTAGAATGTCTTTCGAAATTTTTGATAATTAATATTCTCTAGACTATAACAATTCTCTGTGTAATTTGATTGTGAAATTTTGCCAAAGTGTTTTTCATAGCAATTCCGTATATCAAAAACATTTCTATTTTATTCATCAAAACATACAAAGTCTTCGGAAAAATTTTGATCTTTTGCTGATTCATATTGATTCCCTGTGTTAATAAGCCTGATTTTATATTTCTTTCTGAAATTTGGATTTTTAGTGATGAAATTGATATTTTAGTATACCTGTGCCTACGTTCTGTAACTCTCGCATCGAAAAAAACTGGTCGAGAAACGATGAAAACTGAACAAAATGCATGAGTTTTGTTCCATTTTTCAACGTTTCTCGACTGATTTTTATCGATGCGAGAGTTACAGAACGTAGGCACTGGTTATGATTTTCATGCCACATGTAATGATTCTTACTCTTCTGGTGGTGTTGCCGTCTTTTTAAAAAAGTTTACTCATGTGATGTTTTTAAATTCAATTTTACTTCAATGGACGTTCTTAAAGTTGTTGTGGAGTTTAATAATGAGAAATTTAATTTTTTTTGTGCCTATCGACTTCATGGTAGTGGTAAAGATGTCTTTTTGGGGAGAATTATAAGATTTATTAATACCTGAAAAAGCGAAAAACTTGGTGTTTTCTTGGGGATATTAATATTGATTTGCTTTCTAAATCAAAACTAGTTGAAGACTATTTACAACTTTTGGCAATTATGGGCCTTGATTGTTGCATTGATCAGCCTACACGCATTACAGATAATTCCAGAACCTGTATTGACACATATTTTGTAGAAGTAGCCGTACTGCAAATTGTGTGTCTCAAGTTCAATTGCAGATTTTCATATCTCAGACCATTGCATGACTAGTCTTCACTACATAGGAGTTAAACAGCCAAATGAGTGCGCTTCATCTAATACATATATACAAAAAATTGACTTCGTCTTATTAAACTCTAGACTTCGATTTGAGTATTGGGATACTGGACTATAATGAAACTGATCCTTCTTTTCATGATAACTTTATTGTTACGCTAAAATCGTTAATAGAAAGTTGTTGTACGTTCAAGCTCAAAATTGTAATTCTAAACGTCTTAAGCCTTGGATTACAGATTCTCTTTTACGAAAAATATGTGTAAAAAACAAATTAAGTCACAAATGTAAAAAATTTCCAAATAACTCCATATTAAGAGACAAATGTAAAAAAATGTGTAAAGAAATTTCTATTGAAGTTAAAGTTTGTAAAGAGAATTTCTACATAGCCGAGTTGGATAAAAATAGAGGTAATATAAGAGGGGAATGGAATGTTATTAATAACATTCTTAATCGAAAAAAATGTGATTGGAAGCAAATTGTTATTGAGAAAGATGGGTTGTTACTTTCTAAACCTGTTCTTGTCGCCAATGGTTTCAATAACTTTTTCACTTCAATAGCCAATATCATTGTGGATAGTTCCTATGATTTTGATTTGATTCGTTGCGTGAGTAGTTCAGTTATTGAAAAGAACCATTCTAACAGAACTATATTTTTTGATCCGATTACTTCGCATGAATTACATCGAATCATTAATTCACTCAAGAACTCTAATTCAAAAACCGACGATTCTTGTTCTAATAATTTGTTAAAAAATATAGCCTATAATGTTGTTGACGTTCTCTCATACATATTTGATAAAAAAGTTTTTGAAGGTGTTTTTCCTGATGGTTTAAAGATTGCTGAAGTTATACCTCTTCATAAAAAATCAAATCACAAGGATATGAATAATTACAGACCTATATCTTTACTTCCAGCTTGTTCCAAAATTTTCGAAAAAGCTATGAAAAGAAGGATTTTAGAATTTTTGAATAAAAATAAGTTTTTTGATGACAGTCAATTCGGTTTTCGAGCTGGTAAAACAACCGAAGATGCACTTTTAAAGTTTTGTGGTGAAATTTATGAAGGTATCAACAACAATCTCAATACTGCCATGCTTTTTATCGATTTGACAAAGGCTTTTGACCTCGTTGATCATAAGATTCTTCTTTATAAATTAAGTGCAGCCGGATTCCGTGGTTTTTATCATGATTGGTTAGCTTCATATTTATATAAACGAAAACAAAAAGTAAAAATTGATGAAAGTTATAGTAACGTAAATGACATAAGCACGGGAGTTCCACAAGGATCTGTCCTTGGACCTTTATTATTTTTAATTTTTTTCAACTCGATCTTCAAACAGCACTTTAAAGGAAAACTTACGGCATTTGCGGATGATATTGCATGCTCTTACGGTGAAAAATCATACCTCAACCTAGTTTCAGATATATTTTATGATCTTGATATCCTTAGACGTTGGTTTTTTGTTCATAAAATGATTTTAAGTGATAAAACCAAATTGATGTTTTATAACTTACAAGGTAATTCTGCAATTGCTGATTGTAGTTTTGTCTATCATGCATCAGATTGCCTTTGTCAAAAAATATTCATTGATGAATTATCTTCCTCTGGACCTTATAATTCAAACGAAAAATGCTCTGTGAACTGCTTCACAATTGATATTGTTCATTCTTTCAAGTATCTTGGAATTCATCTGGATAGTAGAATGAATTGGCTTTAACATACCGAAACATTAAAAAAATATTTGTTAAATTGTACTAGGCAACTTTATAATTTGAGCAATTTTTGCTCTCAAAAAGTGCTTCTTATGATTTATTATGGGATTGTCCATTCTAAAATTCAGTATGGTATTACATGTTGGGGAGGTACATACTTCAATAAAATTAATTCTATATTAGTTGCACAGAAACATCTAATACGTATCATTTGCAAACAAAATCGTTTTTCAGGTAGTTTAGTTTTATTTCGACAGTTAAAAATTCTTCCTCTAAGGTACCTTTACTACTATAAAGTCTTAAGGCTTTTTTTCTTAAGAAGTGGTTTTCTTTCCATTCGTGATAATGCTAATTACAACTTAAGATTAAATTCAAGGAATTATGTACAGACTCCTATTTATAAAAAAAATCGTTACAGGCATTTCTTTTCATTTGTTGCTCCCACAGTTTTTAATAAGCTTCCAGCTGCCATCAGAAGTTTAAGATGTTTTGCGACCTTTTCTAATGCAATAAAATCATGGCTTTTTAACCTTGATTACACGGAAATCGAAAATGTTTTAAAAGTTCAAAGGTAGAATACTCTAACAACAACACTCACTCTAAATTTACTTTATTTATTTATTTTTATTTTTATTTTAAATTTATTAATGGAGCATTCGCTACTAGTCCTGGCTTAGCTAGGCTAAAGAATGTTTCCTTTATTTCTTTTTTTGCTATGTTTATTGAACGTATTATGGTAGAACACTTGGTAAAATTATTCTTTTTTTCAATATTACTTACTTCTTACACTGCTCTCATTTGTATTAATTTTAAAATGTTGTATAGTAATTTAAGAAGAAATAATAAATAAACAATCAACCAATCAATCAATCAATGATGCTTCTGTAGTTGGTGCAGTCCAGAGGATCACCTTTCTTGAGGATCGGGCAAACAATGCTGAGGTTCCATTCATCGGGCATGCTTTCCTCTCACCATATTTTACAGATGAACTTGTGCATACTCCTAACTCGATCGCGTGCCTCTCATGCTCTTTCTTTTTCCTTTTAAGAAGCTCTCTCCTCTTCTGCTCGTAGAGCTTGCGAGCAGCTCTGGTCCTTCAATGCAGCGCCGCTTTGTATGCCTGTTGTTTGGCTGCATGTACTTGCCGACATTCTTCGTCGAACCAGGGGTTTCGCTGTGGTGGTCGTGCGAAGCCCAATACGTCAGAGGCGGCATCTCTGATGGCTTCCTGGCAGTTTTTCCACTGGTTCTCGATGTTTGCAGTTGGTGGCAAAGGACTAGTTAAGAGGGCGCGAGAGACTCGATCGGAAAAGGACCTGGTGATTTCTTGCGACTGTATCCGTCCGACGTCGAGCTTCCTCACATTATTTCCCTGTTTTGGCTTTGGTCTAGATATCCGTAGCATTACCTTTACTACAACGAGGTAGTGGTCTGAGTCAACTTTTGTTCCTCGGAACGTTCGGACATCCTTGATACTGGAGGAGTGCCTTGCGTCGATCGCAATATGGTCAATTTGGTTGGCGGTTGATTGACCAGGAATTCGCCATGTCCCCTTATATCGAGATGCGGGAACCGCGTACTAGCTACCACAACGTTTCACCCCGCAGCAAAGTCGATTAGCCTGAGTCCGTTATCGGAGGTGGTGTCGTGCAGGCTGTATCTTCCGATTGTGCCACCTTCTCTTCCTAGTTTGGCATTAAAATCACCCAAGACAATTTTAATGTCATAGCTAGGGCATTGCTCATATATCTTGTCCAGGAGCTCGTAGAACTCGTCCTTGGTGTCGTCATCTTTTTCCTCGGTGGGGGCATGTTCGCATATCAGGCTGATGTTGGCGAACTTAGCCTTGATGCGAATTGTCGTGAGGCGCTCGTTCACATAGTTGAAACTCTAGACTTCTTGCCTAAGTCTGCCTCTAACAACAAATCCACATCCAAAAAGACGCTGCTCTTGTGGTCGGTAACAGTCACCGTAGTAGATATCACAGTTTTTCAGTTTTCTTTTGCCCGGCCCATCCCATCGCACTTCTTGGATGGCGGTGATGTCTGCTTTGTAGTAGTCTAGGGCCTCCGCTAAATGTTCGGCTGCACGTGGTCTACAGAGACAGAACATTCCACGTGCAGATCCGAAGTTCGTTGTCCTTATTTCGTTTGCTAGGTTCGTCAACCGTAAATCCGTCTGTATCCGAGGCTTGTTGTTGCTTCGCAACTAAAATAGCTTTACGTGGCCGGGAAGTCACCCCGACGGCACGACCCCTAACCTGGAGGACCAGACCCTACATATATAACTCCAAGGGCGGGGAGCCGGATTAACCGCTCCTTAAAGGCCTGAGCTCCGAATATGTCGTAGTAGCCCGTATAAGGTGTTCACTAAGTAGTTCAGCCTAACTGGAACTGTAGACACCACCGTTGATTTCATCTTGAGAATTCTTCCGCTGCCGCCTGGATGAAGGAGAAGTGCCTTAGTGGGAACACTCCTCCCCCCCTCTCTCGTTTGCTGCCCCCTAAAACCGTCCACAGGGATTGGAACCCCATCTTCAGTAAAAGGTACTAGGCACCCGACGTTCACCGCGGGGGTGGTGAGAGTAGGAGTTGATAGACAGAGATTCGCTTTGAAAAAAAGCTTGTGGACGCTTGTGTCCTCTTGAATCCACATGCGCGGTATGCGCAATTAAAAAAAAAACTAGAAATTTAACTTCTCCTGCTAAAATTTTTTAAACAACCATCAATTTCGAAAGGAACATTAATTTTGAACAAAATGTTCGAAGTGTAAAATTGTCAAATTAGACTTCGTGTTTCGGAGATAGGTATATCAAAAATATGGAAAAGTGGCCGGTTCAAGATGTGACGATTCTTTCAGAAACGCATGGGTGAATTTAATATTATTTCGCACAAACATAAAAACACAATAGAAACCTTTGGACGTTATTGTTCAGTATTAAAAGATATAGTCACTAGCCTGAAATGAATATAAGAACAAATAATTATTTCCCTTTTTTTTTCTTTCAACTTGTCAATTTGTTTGACGTTTAGAAAAGAAAATTTTCATTTTATCATTAACTTTCAGCAACCTGACACCTTTCCCTTTTGAGCTTTCGACTATTATAGTTCTACTATCAAACTTTGAAGGACAATAAAATGCAAAGCCTTATTCATTTTACACTCTAATTACAAAAATATACAAATATTTAATATTGATTTAACTAAAATGGGTATGTGTTTTAAGTACTTATGTATCAATTTTTATGTATTTAACCGCCGAGAACCAGAAGCTTTTTGTCTTTTAGGATTTAACAAAATTTGATCATTCAATTTTCTATTCAAATAGTGACACTTTTCTTCAATTTTCTACGTTTATTGAGTTATAAAATTTCAAAGAGTTCCACTCCACACCTTTGTTCCCATACATTTTCACTAAAGAAAACAAAAGGCCACGAGGGAAATCAAAACTTTGAAATTTCGAGCTCATATTTTAAGAGCATTTTCTTAGAACACGAAACAACAAATTTTCATGGATTCCAGAACTTTGAATCAAATTCCTTTAATTGGTCCTAATCTAGGTATAGATACACGAGTATATTGTATTTTAGAAAATTATGGTACCTACCTGTTCCTACCAGTATCTAAAACCACCATTGCAATTAATTATAAGGTTGTGAATTATAAATTAGTAATAATGATGTGAAAGTAATTATGAAGAAGATACATATTTACCTGAAGTTACCAAAGTCCTCTTCCTAAGCTTCTCTAATTGTAGTTTCTTAAATACCATACATATGTGTGTACCTTCCTCACCCAGAAGAAAATTAATTGCGTTTCCACCAGTTTCCCTGTTGCTGTAAGCTTGGGTATCTATATAACTTGCTGAAGTGATTAAAGGAAAATTGAAAACATCATGGTGACCTTTTATCCTCCGAAGCAAGGAATTTTTTGATATTGGACTTTCATTCAACTGGAAATACCTGTATTTGTAGGTTATTTTGTTAGAGAAAAGTTTTTTTTTTTTGCTTGATGGTTACAGGATTTCGTCCTTTCTATAAATTCCAATTGGCTATATTGATTGAAAATATATAGCTTCCAACTTCCAAGAATCCAACAATCCAAGTGATTATATCTTAGTCATAAATCTTTGTTTTATTTTTATGCTTGGTTGAATATCAGAAATCGTCTTTTAAATGAAATTTTTTGTTTGCCTTCTTTTAGTGCTTGTTTAGTACTATGATTTTTGTATGTGTAGTATGCCTACATACTATTTGCATGGGTTTCTGATCAATTTTCTAAAAACAAAAATTAATTTACTATTAATTACTTAAAATAATAAATATGACTGTCCAATCCGAGCAAACTATGTACATATGAAATTTTTTACTTGCGATTATAGGTACTATAAGGCAAGTTTTGGATTCGTGCAAAAAAAAAAATTTAAGATAACAATCAAACATGATATTACGATGATAGAGAACACTAAAAAAGTGGGTGGCAAAATTCTGTCTGTCTGTCTGTCTGTCTGTTCGTCTACAGCCTAAACGGCTCGATCGATTTTCTTCAAACTTGGTACTTAGTGGTTTTTGGTGATTCTGCCGACACGTTTTTTTCATTTTTTTTTAGAACCAAAAATAACGGTACCTGTCATACATTTTTTTTGTGGCAAATTTACATAATCGTATTTTTCTCAAAAACGGCTCGACAACTTTTCTTAAAAAAAAATCAATAAATTTATTTTAGTAAACGCTTTCTTTGGGTGAAAACCCATTTTTCAAAAATGGTTATTAATGGTACCTCCCAAAGAACTATTTTTTTAATTTGTGATTTTCTTCAAAACGGTATGACCGATTTCAATTGTTTTTTTATACAGAAGCATCCAAAAAATATAAATAGTTTTGTGTACCAAATTTTTTGAAAAAATATTTTTTGCATTTTTATAAAATGTTTCAAGTTTTTTTTTTGGAAAATCAAATATTTCGAAAACGACTTGAACGATTTTTTTTGAAACTCGATATTTAAGAGTTTTTAAGTACTCTCTAAAATATTTTTGGAAAAAATTGTACATTTATGAAAAATAACGGTAGGTACCTTCCAAACAAAAGTTAAAAAACCGCAAAGGAAAATATTTTTTTGCTTAAAAACGACTTCTACAATTTTGATTAAACTTTTTTGATATACTAAAATTAGTACGATCGACTATTAAAAATTATAAAATTTTACACTTAGAAACTATTGACAGTACCTGTAATAGAACGTAATAGTATTACTTCTGGCTTACAGATCCTTACGTTCCTGAATGCAAATAAAACGAATAATTTCATTCTTTTCCCGACGTTTCGTCGGGTCTTTTCCAACTTCTTCAGGGTTATTTTATTTAGGTATCTTTAACTGAATTATTATAAGAATGCAGAGTTTTTGAAATAATATTAATAAAATGACAATTTTTCTTTTAGTGATTAAAATTTAACTTACATGATTACATTTAATTTAAACACTTGTTGATGGAAAACCAAAAGTTGACAATAATAAATAAATAAATAAATACAACTCACAAACTTTGGACACTACTGTCGACTAAAATAAGAACCTTAACTCTATATCACAGATTTTGTATTGCCACACTATAGTTGTTGTTGATATTGCCTTTGTCTCCTTTGGTATTCATCGCTCTTGTCCGCTTTTGTTGGATTATTAAGCTTTCTAATAGCTGTATTTTATTTTCCCCTAGATCTGAACTGGATTGGATTTGCATACGAAAATACATGTATTACAAAAACAACGCAAAATCCAACTTTGATTTTGGATTTCGATTTACAAATCCATTCTGACCACACACCCTTAGCATTTTCTTGCAAAAATTAGTTTTTTCTCTGACGTGAAGATGGCTTTTTTGTGTTGAAATTAGGGAGAAAATAGAGAATAGAGTAGACAAAAAATACAAAGGCAAAAAGATAAACAGAGATAGGTATTTAGTTAAAATAATTTAAAAAAAACAAAAAAAACACCTTAAAATAACTCCACTTGAGTCGGCACAAGTTTGTTTTCTTTTTGTTTAAGAAATTAAAATTTAACAAATAAATAACACAAACAAAAAACAACAAACGCGTAACTAACCTGAATGCATTTCGAAGCTTGTGCGCTTCATCATCAGCAATCACGACTAAACGTTGGTCATCCGAAATTGAAGAACTGTATGTATCTCCTGTTGGACTATACAAAACACAGCTATGGGCAAAGGTCACGAAAGTAAAACATTTGTCTATACTTTGTTTTGACAAATTATATTGAGAAGGCAAGATTCAATATTGCCGTTGTCTAAATTAAGTGCATCAGGGTCTTTTTGTATGAAGAAAGATTCATATGCATCTAATCTCCTGTGGTCATTCACTTGTTTGAGAAGAGTTAAATTGTCTATGTTTATGTTTTCATGTCCATGATTTAACATATGAGATGCCATTGCAGATTTTAGTGGCTGGTTGAGGCGAGTATGCATCATATTATGTTCTTTAAACCTAGTCTCAATACTCCGCTTGGTTTGACCATAATATTTGTTATTACAATCACGAATCACCACATTCAATTTTGTAAACACCCGACTTGTTCAAAAATGATGTCTTGTCTTTTGTAGAGCCCAATGAATTTACCAATTTGTTATCGTTTTTATAAACAATATCTAATTGATGATTGCTAAAGACTTTTTTCATTTTATTGGTTATTTGGGGTACCTACGAAAGACAGTGCCACTCTTTTATTTTGATTATTGTCTTTTTGTGTGAAAAAAGTTGTCATATTGAAATTGTTCACTTTTCGCGTATGTTTATAAATTAATTTATCTATCATTTTTTCACTATAACCGTTTATACGAGCTTTTGTTTTAATATAGCTATTCGTACTCTTTTTTGAAGTTGATTATTGAGAGCGGTAGACGACATAATCTATGAACCATCGAGTGGTAGGCGGCTACTTTATGTTGGATTGGGCAAAACGAATCGCTAGTAATGGTTCTCATGGTGCTTGTTGGTTTATGAAATACACCGAATTCAATGTTTTCATTCACATATTGGATTTCCAAATCTAAGAAGGCTAGTTTTCTATCCTTTTCAGTTTCATATGTGAATTTAATTGTATGGAATTGGCTATTCAAAATATCCAAGGTTTTAAGAACATCATCTTTATGCACCACTGAAAAAACATCATCTACATAGCGATGCCACACTCGCGGTAAAAGGTTTTGATTTTTTAATTTCATTTCAAAAGTTGACATAAACATTTCCGAGATCAATGGGCTAAGTGGGTTACCCATGTTTGTACCAAACTCTACACTATATATTTTTTCCCGAAACTGAAAGAAATTTTGATCCATGCACAATTTTGTTGCTTCAAAATAAATTTTCTTTTTTTCATTCTCAATATCAAGATTATTCAGATAATTTTTGAATTCACTAAGGGCTACGTTCACCGGAATATTAGGAAATAAAGAAACGACATCGAAGCTGATCATTATTTCCCCTTCTTGAAGCACCAAGTTTTTAATTTTGTCTACGAACTCAAATGAATTCTTTAAAATCGTGCTCGGAGATTTCAATGCTAAAGTCGGAAAGGAAAACATCTTTGGCGGATTAGTTGGAAAGCATAGCCTCCACGAAACGACAACAGACAACGGCATCCAACTAATTGACTTTGCTGCAGCTCGTAATACGGTGATAAGTAGCACTAGGTTCCCCAGGCGAAGGATACACACAGCAACCTGGCGATCTCCAGATGGTCGAACTGCCAACCAAAGAAATAGAAGGAAAGAAAAGAGCATCCGCAGCCTCTCAGCTCAAGTATCTCGAAGAGTCCAGCACCGCCACCAACACCCGCCGGTTCTACAAAACAGCCAAGCAACTGGCATCTGGTTATAGGACTGGCACGCAAGCTCTTCGAAACAGCGAAGGGAACCTAGTCACTGAAACACAGGGAATTGTAGACGTGTTTAAGCAGCATTTCCAGCAGCTGCTTAATGGGCATTATGTAGAGGAGGTGACAGGGGAACAAAGAAGCATAAGACCAGTCAATGAAGATCCAGTCCCAGCACCCAGTACTGAAGAGGTTAAGAAAAAGCCATCCACAAGCTTAAGAACAACAAATCCGCCGGCTCGGATGGCCTACCTGCGGAACTCTTCAAGTATGGAGGAGGTGTTCTGGTAGGGTGCATGCACCAGCTCATCAACCAAGTTTGGGAGGAGGAAAGTATGTCCGACGACTGGCCAAATAGCTCCATATGCCCAATCTACAAAAAAGGCGATTCTATGGCCTGCAAGAACTACAGAGGCATATCCCTGCTTAATGTTGCTTACAAGATCCTATCCAACCCAACGTACCATGTGAGCATCTAAAACCTTTCTGCAACACTATGATCGGCCCGTACCCAGTGTGGCTTCAGGCCAGGCAGATCAACGATAGCCCAAATCTTCACATTGAGGCGAATCCTGGAAAAGACCAACGAATTTCAAGTCGAGGCCCACCACCTACTCATCGAGTTCAAAGCCGCATATGATGACGTTACAAAATACGGGGTGCAACAAGCAAATGGGTAACCACTCATCCGAGCTATTCCAGACGTGTTAAGGGTTCAGACAAGGAGATGCGCTATCATGTGATAGCGTCCTGGAGCAGATAGTGCGCAATGTGATAGCGTCCTGGAGCAGATAGTGCGCAAGAGTGGTGTTAACATGGAAGGCACTATCTTCAACAGGACATCATCGGCCGCTCCAACAGAGCTGTACTTGAAGCATTCACAGCTATTGATGGAAAGGCGAAACGCGTTGGTCTTGAAGTGAATGAGGACAAAACAAAGTATTTGCTATTAACAAACAAAGCCTCATCCGTCCATCGCCTAGGACAAAACGTCACTGTTGGTAGCAGTAATTTCGAGGTAGTCAAGGAGTTCACCTACCTCGGAACAAACATCAATTCCACGAACGACACCTTAGTGGAAATCCGACGAAGAATTACCCTAGCGAACCGCTGCTACTTCGGTTTGGCCAAACAAATGGGTTCAAAACTCCTTTCCCAAAAGACAAAGTGCACGCTATACAAAACGCTAATTTTACCAGTGCTACTCTTCGGCGCCGAGTAGGGTTCCCAACCGTCCTCCTTTCGGAGGACAGTTCTCCTTTTCAATCATTTGTCCTCCCGTCCTCCCTTCATTAAAAAATGTCCTCCTTTTAAAAATTATTGAAAATTTATAGCTGCATGCATTAACTTTCAATAAAATAACATAACGCATTAATTTCTCAAGTCATTAGATTTCAACGTTTTAGTTTAAATTTTGAACAAGATGATAATTCTTCATAATACTAATTAATGTCAATGCATGTTTCCAATACGTGTGATGTGTGAATGCCAAATGACATTTACTAGTGGCGAAAACCAAAATTTTCTAAATATGCTTGCTTCTGAAACAAGACACATACACGTTACGTTATCAAGATTTTCTCCACTGTTATGGTTAGCCTGTTTATATTTCATCAGAGCATTCAGAACTCAGTAGTTTTCCTCCGTTACTTTGACTGATCAGGAGAGTAAAATATAAACAGGATCTTTCACATAGAAGTCAAAACAACTCTCTATTCTACTTTACTACGGCAAAAAATAAATGAGCAAGTGAATCCAACAAAAATCTGTCTCAGTTTTTGGGTTGTATACAAAATCTTGCAAACTAAAATCTCAAATTCAAAATGTTTCAATTACAAACACAAACACCCCGATTACTACTGCGGAGGGAATCAGTCTCAATATTGACATTTTGACTATGAGCGAAATTTCATAAAAACAGTACCAAAAATGTAAACAATTATTAAAAAATAACGGTAATACTTACAACTAAGTTTTATACCTTTTTATAAAGCCAAAACTCTGTTCTAAGAAAGTTTTTGAATCAAGTGAAATCTATTCATGCCGCAATTGTGCCAGTTGGTAGTACCTAGGCAACTTTGGGCCACATATATGTATATTTAGAAAAATCCTGTTGACATAAGATGGTATAGGATAAACTTAAAGTTTCCTTAAATCCAGATTCTTTAAATGCAAAAGAAACTGCATACACCCAACCTCGCACCTACCTCAAATCCTATAATGAAGACATAAAATCATCAAGTTTTCAGTTTTTAATTAAAAATTAATAAGAGCAAAGAATTCCAGAAAAAAAAATTATATATAATTTTATAGTTTTGAGAAATTACACTTTAAACCTTTTTTTATGCTTTTTTCTCGCAAATTTTTAGTTCAAAATTCGTTTTTTCAAAAACCATGCAAAGATTTCACTTGATTTAAAAACTTACTAATAGAACAGAGTATTGGCTTTGAAAAAAGGTATAATAGGTACTTAGTTGTAAGTATTACCTTTATTTTATAATATTTTTTTTTACATTTTTGGTACTGTTTTTATGAAATTACCCCTCCCGCCCAAACAGGGTGAGATAGACCCCCCCTCTCATAGTAAAAAATGCTTGTATTAAGCTGTTCTAAAAAAAAACCATAATTATTTCTTGGCGCCTGAGTTATCGTACTCGTGTCGAAATTATCAAAAGCAGGTTTTTACTTTGGGGGATTTCGTTTTTCAAGATTTTTAAAATAAACAAGATTTTGGTGTGCGAGATCTTGTACTCCCTCAGATTTTGACAGCAAAAGTGAAGCATTTTTTAATTAAAATAGTTTCTTATTTATAATGCCTATCTACCTATGGCCATATATTTTTTAATTTTTGTATTTATTTTGTTATACTTCTGTTGATTGTTTGAGCTATTAATTATTTTTTGTAGCTTTTGGTTGTATAGTTTTTTCATAATAAAATATTTGCTTTAAAAAAAGTGTCCTCCTTTGGTCTCAATGAAAGTTGGGAATCCAAGCGCCCGCCGATTGCTGGACGATAAGTAAAAAAGGGGAATTGATACTGGGCACTTTCGAGAGAAAAATTCTTCGGCGGATATTTGGTCCTATGTGCGAGAGGGCGATTTGAGGAGAAGATTCAATCGTGAACTGTACGAGCTGTACCAAGATGTGGATGTAGTCCAAAGAGCCAAAACACCTCGACTACACTGGCTCCGCCACATCGATTGAATGGACAACAACGCTCCAGCCAAGAAAATCTTCGAGTCCCAGCCCCCAAGTTCGAGACGACCAGGAAGACCGAACCTCCGCTATAGGGACCAGGCGGTCACAGACGCAAGAGCGCTTGGTCTCGACGATTGGAGGGAGTGTGGGAGGGACCGCAACCGATGGAAAACTGAAATATCTCAGGCAGAGACCCTTCATGGATCGGGAGCCGGATAAGTAAGTAAGTTTCTTAAACCCGCAGTGTCTTCAACATAAGAACAAGTACGTGCGACCCAGTCGTGCATTTTATTTTCCATACAGTCCACTTTTTGTCAAGTCGGGTTTTCAAAATTCCGACATAAATCGACATTTTAACCAGTCCCTAACTTTTTTTCATTGTGATTGGAGTCAGTTAACTGTTTTTAATTTTTTTTATTTTTAATATTTGTATGAGAAAAGGCGGGTTCTCTGAGCTTGCCCCAGGTACTCTACGGGCTAGGAACGGCACTGTAAATGTATTATAGTTGCTTAAATAAAATGCTTAATCAGAACTGTCAACGAATTGTTTTTTATCTGTACTGTTTCAGGAGCTTGTTTTGTTTTGATTATTTTCCGATAACCAAGTAGAATGCGACGTTTGTTCTGCTGCTTTGTCAGATCTCGTTGAATGAAAGCTCCTGTGCATTTAAGTTTTGCTGAGTGTTCAAGCATTTTTGTTGCATTATCAGTAGAGCCGGTGTTTATTTTAAATTTGACAACAGTGCTATTTTCAGTTAGCTTTACTGTTTCGGCAATTTGGTGTGTGTCACCAAGTAGGAGTTGGCTGATGTTTTGTACCTACCCTTTCTTGGGGATCATCATTGTTGTTCGGGATTATGAGAATAATATTTTTTCCTCCTAGAATCCGACTTTGCAGCTCAAGGTCCTCCTCCAATGTTTCACACCTTTCCGCAAAATTATGAACTTTCCGTGTGATGATGTTTTTTATTTTTATTTTTTTTGCAAATCCGATTCGGAGATTTGCATAAGTCGTACGGGAGCATTTTATTTGTATCGCTCTGTTAGCCAGTTTTGATTTTGGGGTAGATATTTTATCGGGAGAAATGTGGTCAACTTTTCTTTTTTAGTCGGTCATGTGACACTTTTAACAGCAAGTAATTTTGATTTATAACTTATAATCTAATTTAACCTGAACAATCAGCTTACTACTTTCGATACACAAGTAAAAAGCAATTTGAAAATAATCAAATGAATGGTTTAATATGTGATTTACTATTTACTTTTTTTTTTAATTATCAGAGCGATATAAAAGTTTAACCAAACACTTTCACAGCAGAGTTGCCAATACTTAGCAACATCTTCTAACTATCTAACTGGCACGTGTGTGAAGTTGGCATAACATTTTTGAGCTATACCAATGGGACCATGGCAGGAATTTGCAGTTTTTTTTTTGCATTTTTTTCGCATTTCTATTCCGGATTTTGCAGTTCACCAAATAGTATGTCTGTAACCGACTGTACTGCTAACTTCACTGTGAAGTTAGCAGTGCCTGTCCTTTTATCAGCAATCGGGCTAGCTAGGAATTTGAAATAAGGCTCTGAATTTGCAGTTTAATTTGCAGTTCAAGAAAAGGAAAAAAAACAAATTTTTAAATACTTACATACAAAAAAATTCAAAGTGTACTGCTAACTTCACTGTGAAGTTAGCATAAAAGTCTGTTTCTCAGCAACGGGGATACTTAGAAGTTTGCAGTTAGGCCATTGTATATGAAACCTATAGTACTATCATGAGGAAGAATTTTTTCTTTTCATAAGCCGTCTACAGACGGCGTTGGCAATAGCCAAGATTCGAGATTGTAGAGTTAAAAGTGGAAGGAAGAAATATAAATAGACGGAAAAAACAGAAAGAGAGGGTTGTATTACATTGATTCTGACATCAATAAGGGGAATAAGGGAGATAACTAAATCAGTAATGTTAAGTTGGCTGTTGTCATAATGAACGAAAACGATACACAAAACAAAAATGAAAACAATTTTTTTCTATGCCAATGCCTGTATGTTGTCTATTGTCGAGGTATTAGGTAGGTATTTAAGTAGATATAGATACCTACATTACATAGCTATAGTATCGTTTTGATTTTGTTTGGCAAATTTGGTATGAATTGAATTTTCATATTTGTAGAAATAGCAATATTGCTAGTTTTCACTAGCTCTACAGGAATTTTGTATAAAAGATGGTGTTATTTATGTGATTTATTGTTTGTTTGTTTTCACAATTTTAATATAGCGATAGGCACCTTACCATTATTTGTCGAGTTTTTCTGTGGGCTCAGAAGGGGTTTACATGGAACAACATCTTGTCAAACATTCAGAACCATCGTTGTTTGATTATTTAAACGCAAAAACAACCATGTTGTACAACGTAAATTGAATTTTTTTAATGCAACAAATATTGGTGTTTGCATTAGAATATATATACAATGGTTAGGCTCCAAATTTGCAGTTCAGGAAAAATTAATGTCCAAATTTGAAAAAAAAAAATTGAATAAATTAATTTTTCACTGTTAACGTCACGGTGAAGTTAGCAGTACCCTTTTCTCAGCAACTGAGCCACCTATAAAATTGCAGTTTGGGTTCAAATTTGCAGTTTTGTATGCAAATTATGTTTTTTACTAGGCGTGTTTGTGACTTTTAGAATTAGGCGTGTTTAGAAACATGATATAAATGAAATCTCAGAGAAATAAAAAAGCTCTGAATGTGTTCTGTAACTATCGCATTGCCATTAGTTGGTATACAAACAAAATAATAAGAACGTCTACATTCTCTCAACTATTAAGGCTCTGGCCAAATTTTCACTTCAATTTCAGTTTTTTTCACGAAATAATTTTGCACAAACAAATCTTTGACTTTTAATATTTGATGTTTAACGAACAGCTGGTTCAATTACACAGCATTTATCATTTAACCAAATGAATAAAAAGGTCGTTCATGCAAACTTTTGCGTAAATTTATCATTTCACACAGTTTGTAAACTTACGACGTTCCATGAATACCCTTATAATTTGCTATGAAACAAAAAAGTGACAGCACTAGGAAAAAGATTCAGTGAAGAGTTTTATTTATTGTTTTACGAAAATAGTGAGCTAAATACACTACTCAACAATATTAAAGGAACAAATTTTTTTTCAATTTTTGTTAGCGTTTTTTGAAGAGCTGTATCTTTGTGACGAGTGGTCGTATTGAGTTGAAATAAAAAGCATTTTACAGCTTTATGTTTTTTGTTTCGAGATTTGTTTGCAAACAAATTTTTTTGAAGTACCGTTATTGTGTTATTGCAAAAAATGAGACGAGACAACAAAATTATTTTTTTTTTATTTTTTTTGAATGTCCTCATTTCTATGGATAATTTTTTTTGAGTCAATTAAATGTCATGATCAGATACCTTGTTTATTCAGCTTCAATTCAGTTTTTTTGTTGTTGTCGTACGATTTTTTTTGACATGGTTTATCTGACTTTGAATGAAAAAAGATACTTTTAGCCTTGATTACCAATATCTCAGCAAATAATGACGTTGTAAAAAATTCAAAGACAGTTTTGGAAATTTGAAAAAGCGTTTTACAAGATTTTTTTATGATTTTGTAGAAATTATTTTTTTTTACCGTTCACCGTTAGTTTAAAACAAGTACTAAAAACCGACGTTTTGTGGTCTTTTCGTAAATCTTTTTTTTTCGTTGCAAATATTGATTGCATGACTTGCGTTGGTATGCAAATTTATAGACTTTTAAATCATCAATATTCTTGTAAATTTTCAAATTGATTCATTGAACCGTTTTTCCTCACCAAAACTTCAAAGTCTTACAAACCAGGTAAAGGAACAAATTGTGTTATTCCTAAACAGTGCGTAGTCGTCATCAAAATGACAAGAAAACTGTAGTTCCAGTGGATTTTTTTCACAGTTTTGCATTAGTTAGATATTTTTTTGAATTGAAATGAAATAAAAAGTACATTTTTCCAAAAAAAAAAAAAAAATAATTTCAAAAATTTTCCAAACAAAAAAACTTGATTTTTTTTTTTAATTTTTTTTTTGGAAAAATGTACTTTTTATTTCATTTCAATTCAAAAAAATATCTAACTAATGCAAAACTGTGAAAAAAATCCACTGGAACTACAGTTTTCTTGTCATTTTGATGACGACTACGCACTGTTTAGGAATAACACAATTTGTTCCTTTACCTGGTTTGTAAGACTTTGAAGTTTTGGTGAGGAAAAACGGTTCAATGAATCAATTTGAAAATTTACAAGAATATTGATGATTTAAAAGTCTATAAATTTGCATACCAACGCAAGTCATGCAATCAATATTTGCAACGAAAAAAAAAGATTTACGAAAAGACCACAAAACGTCGGTTTTTAGTACTTGTTTTAAACTAACGGTGAACGGTAAAAAAAAATAATTTCTACAAAATCATAAAAAAATCTTGTAAAACGCTTTTTCAAATTTCCAAAACTGTCTTTGAAATTTTTATAACGTCATTATTTGCTGAGATATTGGTAATCAAGGCTAAAAGTATCTTTTTTCATTCAAAGTCAGATAAACCATGTCAAAAAAAATCGTACGACAACAACAAAAAAAATGAATTGAAGCTGAATAAACAAGGTATCTGATCATGACATTTAATTGACTCAAAAAAAATTATCCATAGAAATGAGGACATTCAAAAAAAATAAAAAAAAAATAATTTAGTTGTCTCGTCTCATTTTTTGCAATAACGCAATAACGGTACTTCAAAAAAATTTGTTTGCAAACAAATCTCGAAACAAAAAACATAAAGCTGTAAAATGCTTTTTATTTCAACTCAATACGACCACTCGTCATAAAGATACAGCTCTTCAAAAAACGCTAACAAAAATTGAAAAAAAATTTGTTCCTTTAATATTGTTGACTAGTGTATAATAGACCGAGAGCTGTTGAACATTTTGCTCAAAGTATTTTATACCCCTCTAAATTTTGTGGATGTAGGTACTATTTGCATCAGTGCAAACTACATGGTAACAACCTGGCAGCTATTCCACGCCCCTTTGACCACCAAAATGCAGTTTCAAAATGCAAGGAAAAAACAGAAGTGTTTATACCTCCCTTAGGTCATTATATTTATCTATCTGTCCTAAAATAAATAAATAAAAAGTTACCTTTTATCGATCCACTTGATCCATCGCAGGCTATGGTATGATTCTTGAACTTGAACCCATGACTTAATTTTGAAGCGTTCCATATAGCCAACGCAACCTCATCGGTCCACTCTTCTTGTTTTATCTTTATCGATCCACTTGATCCATCGCAGGTTATGGTATGATTCTTGAACTTGAACCCATGACTTAATTTTGAAGCGTTCCATATAGCCAACGGAACCTCATCGGCCCATTCTTCTTGTTTCAAGACTGTGGCGTACCTCTTAATTTTTTAACCTCCTACGTAACAAAACCTCACTTCATCCTTAAGCATGTTTTGAATTGTGCTTATCTTTAAGGCGAAGGCGAAGGTTTACTGAATTTTACAGAATTTTTCGTCTTCAGAACTATATAAAAAAGTCTCTTTTCTTTTTTTTCACCAAGAAGTTTGTCTGTTAAACCGTAGTGGTGTCCCGTAGCGTAAGCATACAAAGTTTTAGATGCCAATCCGAGTTCCATATTTGGTAAGAGGGTACCTGAATTTTGTCGTTCACCACAATTTCTGTCTTGCGGGCCATCATAACCTCCACAACACTTTTTTCAGTTGTGGCTCTCGGCTTACCCCTCCTGCCCAAGTTTTCAGACATTTTTTTGTTTTATTTTTCACAATTCACTATGTACATATCTAATATCTAGAAAATTAAATTTATTTTTTATCGATAGAGATAAAACGGTTTTTTTTTTTTTGCACAAGAATTTTTTTCAAGAACTCGAGTTTCGATTTGGATCAGAGAACACAGATCACACTGCCATGCCACAAGGTGGAAACAAAATGAATACTGAAATCAAATGAAAGAAAAAGCTGTACGTGAAAACTTAACTGTTATTTTTGCGCTTGGTCAATAATTTCCCCGCACAAACAACGATTTATGCATAAATGTGACTAGATCAATGATGGGATCTTTTCCCCTTACCAATATTACACACACACAAACACAAATCTTGATGGACAATTCAATTGCGTGGGATTTTTGAAAGGATTTTTATGGGAATTAAGGCGAATTTACATTTACATTACCCTAACTGAAATTTTCTAGCTGGCTCAGTTCCTGAGAAAAGGGTATGTAATAAAGTCCGTTCTCCTGTTCAGAAACAAACCCACTCCTTTCGTCCCATCTAATAAGAATACCATCCACTATTAGCTTGTCGTCGCGAAGAAGGGCCTTGGTGTTTGTGTTATATGAGCGAAGATGTTTTCGTAGCTCCAGCAGCTTACCGCGCCTCTGTCTAACACCTAGTGGGTAGTCCCGGTTGATTGAAATGGAATGCGAAGTTTTTGTTGTTAAATTTGGCTAGATATGTCGCTGTTTCGCTATTGTTGGTGTTTATTTGGTGGATTTGTTCGGATGTTATTATGCTTTGGGAATTGGCTAAGTTTTTGCATATTTTCTCAACTTCAAATATTTGATCCGGATTTGTTTTTGGCAGTTGGAAAATAAGGTTGCAGTCATTTGAGGCAATTTTCATTTGCTCAATTTCATTTTGTAGGAAAATACACTTTCAGATCTCGGTTTTCTTTTTTTAATCCTGCTAGATCCTCTCGTAGTTCATTAAGATCATTTTTCGTAGCTAAACCTTTTAGTTTACGATCAAACTAATTGTTTAAATCGCTAACAGATATGGAACTGATCGGTTCATCCATCTTTTTATACTTTTTAGAGATAGATATGGCAGATTCTGGAGATGTCGTTTGATATTTACGCTTATTCATCCGGTAGCGGTATAGTTGTTAAGGTTTTGGCACAAGTTTGTGAACTTTATTTTCAAAGCTTTTGAATATAACTCACATGCAGTTTTGAAATTAGTGGGTTTATTGAGATTAAAACAAACTTTTCAGCAATATTTTATTAATTTAAACAAATAATTTTTCTTTGAGCTATAAATTTACACTTTCTCACAGCACAGATAGTACTGCCACAGTTTGTGAGGGGGAAATTTTGTATGTGTTCTCATTGTTAAATGTGAAATCCCGGCCCAAACCATCACTGATCCTCCATTGAACGCAGCAACCGGGTACGTTAAATTTTGAGAAAATCTCTCTCGCAGACGACGCAAAACTTGAGGTCTTCTGTCGTTGCCGTAAAGACAAAAGCGCGACTCATCTGTTCTCTCGGATATCTGTCTTCTCCTCTGGTAAGCTTCTTTCATAACTGTCTGTGTCCACTCTCCAGTTTTACTCTCGAGACTTTCTTCAAAGCTGCTCGCCGCCTTTTTACTCTGAAATGGATACGCACCATAAGAGTATGCACATGTGCAGAGAAAATCAAATAAAGAAGCCAATCCTCGGCTGTTAATTTGATTTGCCTACAAGCTGAAGCGAGCAGCTGATGTATTAGATTTACAAAGTATTAGTGAAAAACAGTGAAAAACTCACACATAGATTCAACTAGTCATCCAGGGGGTCAATTCTCGATCTGTGAAACTGTGAAATGAAAACAAAGTTATCATTTCAGTTTTCACAGAGTTTTATCATTTTATCACTTCACAAACACGCGCAAGGCGATTCCCGAACTCTTTATGAAAAAAATCTGTCAAAGTGAGTACTAAAAAGTACTAACATGAAACATGGTACCACTTGCTCATAGAAAAAGATGATTGTGACGTCATAGAAAGACCAAGATGGCGACTTGGGTGTTTCAAATTAGTACAATTTGTTTGTGTCCTTTTCACAGGTTTCCACAGAATGAAATTATTGTGATAAACGAATTATCATATGAAAACATTTTGGCATTTGTTTTTATTTTTTCACACTTCGAGAATCGCATTTGGCGTGAAAGCGTTATCATATTTATCACTTCACAGTTTCACAGATCGAGAATTGACCCCCAGCACATCATTCAGCACAGTTCTTGTTGTTGTTGCAATTCACATCTATTCTTTCGACACGAAATGAAATTACAAATACAACAATGTAAACAAATGAGTTTTGGAGGGTGAAACGTACGGAGTATTGGCTTCTTGATAACCCAGCGGGAAATATCGTCTGCAATGAATTTTATAGCTGAAATCATCAACGAATTCACTTGCCAAATCATAAGAGAAACGACATGCAGTGATTAAGTAGGTGAAGAGTAATGCAAAGTTTCCTCAGGTTATAGCTTTGACTCCACTTTCTGCTTTGTGTTTAGGAAACAAGCCTTTCCGGGGAATTACAAATTGCAATTTTAATAGGGAAAATTATGCGATGAAAAATCTGTGGAAAAGTAATGTACAAGTTCATCAGTTCATTGCCTGAATCCACTTATCTGCTTTGTAAAGTGTTCATGGCGAGAGAAAAAAATAAATCTGACTGAAATGTTTCTTGAATTGTAATCGACTTTTTCAAAGGGTAAACATTGAGGTGATTTCTTGATAAAAAGTAAATAATTCGTGTCATAGACCATCCAGATAAAAAAATTTTAATGCAGAAGAGTACTTTTACTTAAGAATACAAATGGGAGGATTTAACTGATGAAAAGTAAGATATTTTTCATCAGTTTCAAAACGTTAAATACAAAATGCACTTTTATCTTCGCACCACAATGTTATTGAATTCTATACGGAATTTAAATCGCCTCATTCAATACGGAAAAAAGTGAAAAAAGTAATCTTTTCAACTTATGCTTTGCATAACCTTCTTAACTAAAAACAAAATGCAACTCAAAAACTCTTTCTTTTACCTGCCACAAGGAATATGAGGATTTCAATTATTCAAAAGCGTGTACCCTTTCAATAGATCATGATCATGTGACTCTATTGTGTATCTATTTCTTCTCTATTTTCTTATGGCGTGTGCCATATTTCTGTTCAAAATTTTGTACTAATAATGTATCCCTCTTTTTTTTTTACATTGTTTGGAATATGATGCAAAAACAAAGATGTGATTTGCCGTTTTTTCTACTTTCTTTTGGGAGCGCGTGCCACGTACAGGGTTGCCACTACTTTGTTTTAGCATTTTTTTCATTTCATGTGAGTTTTTCATAAGAGCGGTCGATGAAATAAAAGTGTGTTAAAAAAAATAAAAAAGTGTGATTCAAATTAAAAATTAATTTATTATTGGTGAGTACACAAAATAAAAGATGAGTGGTTTAAGCAAAAGGCAATTAAAGCGTTTGGTTAAAATTGAGAAGGGTGTTTTAATGAAAAAACGCACTGATCGAATAAAAGAAACAGAAAGTGAAAAAATTAGCGAAAATGAAATAGTAAACAATGAAGAGTTTTTAGATAATATATTTGAGGAAAATTTGTCTCAACATAGTTTAGATGAAATTCCTAGTAGTGAAAATATTGAAAATGATTGTAGTTTAATGAATAAATTAAAAAATTGGTACACAAAACATAATCTTTCACGGAAATGTGTTGAGGACTTATTGCGGGTGCTAGCAACAGAAAATTTAAATGTTCCATTAAGCCTTAAAAGTTTGTTAGGTTCGAACCAAGATGATAGACCTATTTTAAGAACTGTGGCACCAGGAAGTTATTGCCATTTCGGAATAAGGACAAATTTAGAAAAAGTCGCAGAAAAAGTATGTGAATTTGATGAGGTAAATTTAGTTTTAGGTATAGATGGTTTGCCATTATTTAAAAGCAGTGGACTAGAGCTATGGCCAATTTTAGGTTACATTGCTAACATAGCTTCTGTAAGCGTTTTCATGATAGGAGTTTATTTAGGATCTTCAAAGCCTCGTTCCGTCGACAGCTTTCTCCATGATTTCGCTGAAGAATTTAAGTGTCTTTACAAAAATGGGTGCATGGTTGGAGGAAAATTGATAAAAGTAAATATAAAATACTTTGTCTGTGACGCTCCCGCGAGAGCTTTTATTTGTGGTACAAAGTCACATACTTCGTTCAATGGCTGTTCAAAATGTGACCAAGTGGGTCATACTGTAGAAAGAGTTGTTACTTATAGTACAACGGATTCATCATTCAAGGCAAGGACACATCCAGACCATCACCAACATTTTTTTTGCCTAGGTTAAGTGCTTTGGAATCAATCGGAACTGGAATGGTTTCCCAATTTCCCCTTGATCCAATGCACTTAATTGATTTAGGGATTTCGAAAAAAATGTTGAATGCAATTTTCCATAATAAAACGCAATGTAAAAAATTAAGTACAGAGACTAGAGATAGTATGTCCCTTAAAATGGTTTCCTTTGGCCCTTTTGTTCCAAGAGAATTTGCTAGAAAACCAAGATCCTTTTCTGAACTAGCTTGATGGAAAGCCACAGAGTTTCGTCAATTTACTCTATATACGGGTATAGCCGTTTTAAAAGACATTGTTGATAGTGATGCGTATACTACCACTTTTTGCTCCTACATTGTGCCTACAGGATGTTAATGTGTCCAAAAAACTTTGCAGGGAATATTGAAACAGCTGAAAATATTATAAAAAAAATTGTCGAAACGTTTCCAAAAATTTATTTTGAAAAAAGTGTGACATACAATGTGCACAGCTTTCTGCATGTACCCGAAGATGTTAGAGCACTTGGCTTTCTTCCGGACTTAGCAGCCTACAAATTTGAAAACTTTATGCTTCCGTTAAAAAGAATGGTAAAACAACCAACAAAAATCTTAGAGCAAATTAACAACAAATATAAAGAGTACAATTTAATTACCAAGTCTGCACCTCCTATCATGAAAAAAAAAACAAAAGAGGAATTATCCAAAGTCTTAGAACAGCAAACTTTTTTTTGACATTCAAACAACCTGACCATTTTTGTTGCATAAAAGACAATATTCCTATTAAAATTTTCAGTTTCTTAGAGGAAGGAGCATTTAAATTTGTTATAGGTAAGAGATTACTTAATATTAGGGAATTTTTCTCAGAACCTATAAATTCGAAAGACTTAGGCATCATTGTAGCGAGCAAAATTCTTTCAGAAATCGATGAGAAGTTTAACATAAGTGATGTAGCTTTTAAATATTTTGTTCTGCCTAGAGATGAAATAGATATTTTACTGATTTCCATTCTTCATCAGTGTGTTTAAGTGTGTTGTTCCATATTTTTGTCTCACATTTTGAGTTTATTAAGCAAACAATGAATTAAAAAAAAAATCCAAGTCTTATCCTGAAACTGTATAAAGATCTTCCCAACCAGCGCTTTAAATGCCTCTTAATACCAATCAGTCTATCGGTAGAAAACAAATCAAACAAAATATAACATGTGCTTTTGGTGACTGCACCATCACCGACGCAATGCTCGTGTTTTTTTTTTTTTTAGTTTAGTTGCTTCCTGCCGTTAGATCAGACTTTTACTGTGTAATTGTTCACCCTTTGGAGAAGAAACCGCGTTACAAAAACCTAGACCACGGCCAAACATCCCATCAAAAAAATTGTAGCAACAAAAAGAATATGTCGGAGGTAATTTTGTATGCAATATTTTGTAATTTAACACTATACTATACCTATGTTTATTTTTTTGTTTTTAGTTTTCTCAATCCATCACTTCCTCTCCAAATAACAAGCGCTCCAGGAGAGTTCTCAAGCCTACGGTAAGTGTATAGATAAATAAAATATATATACATATATTATATATTGCATATATATGTACCTTGGTTCTAAAAGGCCAATGTCAATTTTTTACAATATTGACTTGAGCACATTATTTGACTCAGCGGAAGATGTTTTACAAATATAATTAGGGCCTATGTTTCTTAACAAAATACTGATGGTTATTAAAAGTTTAATTTTCAAAAATAAGAAACATTTTTAGCAGTTTAAAAGCAAAAAAAATATCAAACTGAGTATTTGCCCTTTTAGAACCAAGATACACGTAAATACATAGATATGTACATATATTTTTTCAATAAGAAACTAAATTTCTGATCGAAGATGTTCTTTTCGATTTACATTTAGGCATTTGTTTTTCCTTATTGACAAAATATATTTCGTAAACAACCAGTCCTATTCTGCTATCCATCGGGTGGAATTTTCTTTGAATATCCACTTAAGGCCATTCTGCTATTCGAAGTGAATCTGATTCACTTGTCGGTAAAGAAGTTGGTAGTATGTGCGGTATTCTACTATTCACGTGAACAAATAGTTGCAAATAAAATAACTGGGTCTTAAAATATGGGTAAAACCTTAATTTTTCGTAAGTATATGTTACAACCATTGTGTTTTTTAACAATTTTAGAGTTAAAACAATAAATTTGAAGACGATTCATCACTCTTATTTTGGCATTAAAGTTAAAACCAGTCATCACCTTTTCTTTGCGAAACTGAAAAAAAGTCGTAACACCATCCATTTGCTATTTTTCCAATAATTTTTTTTAAACAATTTACCAAAACTAAATGAACTGAACACAACACAAGATTTTCACTTTTAATAAACAGCTGCTGCTCCCAAATGTCAAATCGGGTTGTGATAGTGCAGTTCGCCCGATGGATAGCAGAATGTAAAGGTAGTTCGAAAGTGAATCGCTTGGGTGAATCGAATCTTCGATTCACATGAATAGCAGAATAGGGCTGAACATTTCGAGTCATAGAAAGTGAAATTAAGCCG
Source organism: Dasysyrphus tricinctus (assembly GCA_963921185.1). Lineage (NCBI taxonomy): Eukaryota > Metazoa > Arthropoda > Insecta > Diptera > Syrphidae > Dasysyrphus > Dasysyrphus tricinctus. The sequence continues at coordinate 226,471,562 of OY992530.1, read as the reverse complement.
AACACTCACATTTGGCCTTATCTCACGGCACCTTTATCTATACCTACCTACTCATTCTAAAATAATCACGCCGATTACAGAAACCGACGAATGAGCTGCGGAGGGCATCTGACTCAATTTTGACATTTGGCTCATAGAAAAAATGTCAAAATTGAGTCTGATTCCCACCGCAGCTCATTCGTCGGATTCTGTAATGGGGGAATATTTTTCGTTTTAACGTAATACTAGTTAATCTTTTTATTTCATAAATTTTAACAGAACCAAAATGAAAATGATTTCGAAATGATGAAAGAGCTGAAGTCCTTGCGAAGTAAGAATCTTAAAAAAACAAAAATCAAGAAACAGGAACATTCAATTCATGTTTGATAGCAAAAAAACATTAAACTACGTTGTTACGCCTATAAAACTTAACGTTGCAATATTCTGCAATTTTTCAACACGCTAAATTTATTAAATGTCTGACTACATACATATATATATTGTTTTGCAATGTATTTTGATGTATGTTTGCTATCAACAGGTCTATATATTTAAGCATCAGTAAAATAAATTTGAAACAAAAATTATTTTAAAGGTGAAGTTCAGCAGCTCAACGAAAACTTTGTGGATTTGTCTGCCAACTTTGTGGAGTTGTCCTCCAACATCAAACAGCTTATTAGAAAAGAAGTTGTTAACACAAACGAAATTTTAATCACATTCCCTATAAAAACCGAAGAGGAGTTAGAACAACTCGAGGAGAAATCGGGGGCGGACCCTGAGAAATACGTAAGTAGATACATTCATGCATTTTTCACTTTCACTTTTTTAAATGCAGGCATTTATAAGCATTCTTTTTCTTCAGAACGATATTTTCAAAAAAATGTTTTTTGGAGTTGGGGGAATCGAAAAAAATTTCAAAAATTTCTTATCATCGGACGTTGCGCTTAAATATAATTTCGACGGCACATGTGGAAGAAAAGCTTTTAAAAATCTTAAGCATATAAACAGATGTCTATACACCCTCACCTAAATTAGATTTTATATTTTATTTTTTAATAAATTCCCTCCGATTATTGATTTTAGGTACTCTATTTTCAAATAATGTGTTTAAAATAATTTGAGGCTCACCGGTAGAAGTAAGGAAAAAAGAATAAAAACTCTACCATTCTAACTAGAAACATTTGAAAATAGACTCAAGCGCTCATTTTTTCCTGTGTCTCTTAAATTAAGTATACATTGATTATTAAAACTCGCAACTTTACTGCAGGAAAAAATAGATTTGCCTAAAAATACCATTTTTACTTTTATTCTACCATCCACCCACTAAGCTATACATTTATAGTCATATATAGTCAATTATAGTTGCATCGCCACTGGGGTTTGGTAGGTGACATCACATATGTATATAAAAGCTCCATAACTAATACAATTACCAACATATACATATTTTTCTTTTGAAGTCAAATTACCTTATTGTTTCTTACTCAGACTTTTAAACAGTATGTGATTGCACATAAGAGCAAGTACCTACGACTCAGTCGTGATTTTATTGTCAGTATAATTTCATATGGAGGGCTCACAGCTGTACCGAACCAAGTCAAAACAAAAAAATTCAAAGATAAGAGGTTTATTAAATAAACTGCCATTAATTAATGAATATTTTACTCGTAAAAAGGAAAAATCTAAAGTTTATCCTCTAAATTAAATTAGTATTATAGTTCTCTTATTTAAAAACGAAAAGCTTGAGTTGAAAAATGTCCACAAAAATCTGCAAAATAAAAAAAAAACAAATATGACTTGGTTCGGTACAGCTCTGAGCCCTCCATTTTTGAGGGTTGAATACCGAAAAAAAGTTAAAAATATGCCTTAGACAAGAAGTAGATTGTTTGGCAGTTGAGTTAATGAAATCCCAAAGGGAATAAAACAAGTGTTCGCAAACTAAAAGGCGAAAGAAAATACAAAATATTTAGAAAATATTACCTTCACTCCCTGCCACACTACTAGTAAATGCAAGCCGTATATTTTAAGACGAACAACCATAAATGCAAACAAATAATTATAAATTATAACTTTCAATAAATATGTACATACATAGGTACCTCAAATCAATAATGAGTCCAAATTTGTTTCCCAAATAGTTTGGCCATGCTCGATAAGTTTTCAGTCCAAAAATAAGTTGCCTGCATTTGCATTTGGTTGGACAGCCGGTCGAAGGTGTTTCCTTGAAAGAAGTCGTGGTTTATAGGCGTATGCCTAGTAAGATTGACTTCGCCGTGCCATGCGATCCGATGGATTTGGTCGTTCACGGGGCTTAATTAGAAGTCACAGTCTAATCACTGTGTCTTCGTTGTACCAAATGGTACAAACTGCTATCAACATCATTACCGCCGCTGCCGCCAACCGAGTTCCTTCTGCGCGTCCTTCTCGAACACCGAAAAATTAATCCAATTAAAGTTGAATAGATCATTATTTATTCTTATATATAAAAATCAATCGTTGTGCGTTAGTCCTGCAAAAGCTCAAAAACGGCTGAACCGATTTTGATGATTCTTTTCAAAAAGTGTTTGGTATGAACCGGTGGGTGTTTAAATGAAGTTTGGTCTAAATCGGTCTTGCGGTTTGCCAGTAACATGCAAAAATGCAATTTGAGTGCCTGTTTTACATAAAAAAAATAAATAAATCAATTTGAGTTTGAAAACATCAATCAATCAATTATTCACCCTTATTACAATAGGCGTTTATCTTGAACGACAATTCTCACTTTTTGTGTCGAGTCACTTTTTAGGCGTTTAAGTGTCGGTATTGCGATGCTTAAACGCCACCCGTTGTCGACCAACTTGCGTTCCACAATATTTGACAAATTAAATTTTTAATACAACTGTCGTTTGTTTTCAAATTCAATTTCTGCCAATTGTTAATAAAAGTGCAAAATAAATAGTATTGCAGTATTTATTCTATTAAGAAATACGAATGAGGAAATTAACATACAACATAGAAGGGAAGACACCAAAAAAATTGATCTAATTAGAGAAAGACGGTTAATTAGATCCAAATCGAATCCATTAAATTTACCAGATACAAAGTAAGTAGAGACACAAAAAAATGTCTTATATTTCAATTAGGACTATACTCGTATTTCCAGATTTGTTATGTATATACTTCAGGCTGAATAAGGTAGCCTTTATTTACCTACTAAACGAATTGGAGGACAAAATGCCACAAAGAAGAAGGCTATCGTCTGTGCCACCAATTTTAAAACTTGCTGCTGTATTGCGATTGTTTGCAGTAGGTAGTTACCAAAAAGGTGTTGGTAACGATTTTAATTTAGGTATGGCACAACCTACTATGAGTTTAGTGCTAAAAGAAATGCTTGATGTTATGGAAGCCCATCTCTGTCCACGTTGGATTAGTTCCCATTACTCCGAGGAGGACAAAAATAAGACGAAAGCTTTTTCTTTCAAAAAGCGAGCTTTCCTGGGGTAATTGGGTGTATCGATGGCAGCCACATCAAAAGCCAAGGTCCAATTCATTTAAAAATTTGCTTTTAAATGATCCTCCTCCAGTAGCTTCCAGCTGTTTTTTTTATTAAAAAGAAGTTTCTGCTTCACTTTAAATTTAGCATCGAACCAAACCTACGAAGATATGTACCTACCTACGTTATAAAAATATACCACTGGAATTTATGTTGCATACTTTCTGCCATTCCTTTGCAGATCTTACTGGTGGTCCTAAAGAGCTCAATGTTGAGGTTCCAGATTCCCATTTAGTTTTTTTGTCGGCACTTTGTGAGACTCCTCTCTTAAAATTGGTTGCAAGTGATGGATTTAGTTCCATTAACTCCACAAGACGCTTCATTTGTTCAGGATTAGTAATTTTTACCCTTTGATAAATAAAAACTGTTAAAAGAACATATACACAACCATAAAACTTACATTTTAAATTAATTTTATGATGAGTCGTTTAAAAATGTGTATTCGACAAAAACTAGCGTTTGAGTTGACAAATAAAGCAAGTGTAACGCCAGTTATAATAAGGATAAGTGACGTTTTTCTCACAAAAGTTTAGGTTCCACCCAAATTAAGGCGTTACGCTTAGAAAAACGACTCTGAAACGCCCTTCGTAATACAAATATTTGAAAATGACATTCGTCGTATAAGCGAAACGCGTACTACAATAAGGGTGATTATGAAATTTTTGTTTGACAAAATAAAATTAAAAAATTAATACTACAGTCGAGTCTCCCTTATCCGGAATTCCGTTAATCGAGGACCGGATTTTAAAAATGAGAATTTAAAGTGTGGCCAAAGTTATACTTAACCCATAAGAAAATGCCTTGGGATCGGTTTGGTAAAATGCAAATAAACTGTTGATACGGGGTATTTTTATTATCCAAGATGTTTTTAGGGGGATCAAAGACTTACATTTTGAGTATTGTAATTCTAGTGCATTTTGCAAAATTTCTAAAAAAAGTCAAAAATGGTATAGTCCATTGAACTACATTCATAGTTGAAGACCATGAACATGATATGACTTTTGGTAGCTAAGAGGTACTAAATATCCGTGGCGGTCGTGAAGAACCATGTAACTCAAACTCTTAAAAAGTTTATAAGGTCGGGGTTTATGTTGAATATCATACACAAAACCATGCTAATGTGGAAAAAAGTGTTCATAATGTATTTTCAGATGCATTAAGAAAATATTACATAAGGGTAAAACTAAATAAAATTTCGTAAAATGTTATTAACAATAATTCACTTCAGGTATCTCGACTTACCTGGTTCTTCACGACCGCCACGGATATATAAAGGTTTACTTCATGAGAAAATTTAAACTATGTTCTCAGGTGCTAAACGCGGATTGGTGATGGAATTAGTTTAAAAGGTCAGAATCAAGGGATGAAGGTCTATATGCATATAATTTGTTTCGTTTGTTTTTTTCCTTTTGAAAAGTAAAAATAAGAAGAATAAACTAGAAACATACCGGGATGAATACGTATGTTTACACCAAAAAAAGAAAGCGAGATGCACTCTGAGAAGCGAAAGGATGGTATAACTTGAAGGTAAGTCGAATCTTGATCGCAAGGGCCAGAATATCAAAACGAGATTTTTAAGTGCGGTCTATTTCATTCACTTACAATATAAAATTACTAAGGATTAGGATCGGTTTGGTATAACTAATGTAAATAAATTATTAATACAGAATATTTTGTATAGCCCAAGATAGTACGTGGGGACGAAAATTGCATTTTGAAATTTCAGCACATTATGCAAAATTAGCAAAAATTAAAAAATGATGAACCATTGAACTACAAAATATTGCAGACAGTGAAAAATGAATGGCCTTTTTGATTGGAAATCTGGAAGACCTTGACTTGACTGAGGAAGAAGATTTGTTATTCTGACTCCAATCGAAAAGGCCATATGTCTTCTTATTTCCATCAACAGCCTTATCCTTTTAAACAGTTTCATTCAAGTGACCTTCGGAATTGGTAAGAAATTGGTTTTGTGAACCAGCAATGGGGTCGGGTCTCGGGTATCTACTTTGTTTGATTTTTTTTAATCTAAGAGACTTCCGGTCAGATTCTAAAAATTGGTATTTGTGTTTGAAGGGTTGAAGTTATAAAATGGCCTTAAGAAATGAGTATTTTTAAAGATCTAGCTTTTTAAATGATTTTAAATTAAAAAAAAAACTATCACCCCACCAAATTTCAACAAGGCGGGCACTTATTTTTGCTCATTTCAAATAGAAAACGTCACAACAAACGGGCACAATGGAAGAAGCAAAGGATCTGTTTTCTAAACAGTTTCGAATTTTTGTTTTCAATACAAAAGCAAATTTCTAATAACCAAACAGATTACTGTTGCTTTGAGAGCTAAGTACGGGATCTCCTGGGTAACTATAAGTTAACTTTAGTTTAGAGTGTGTCATTCCTATTTCTCCACCGCGTTTCGGCATTGTAAATATTTCACAGCTCTTATTTTCGAAGTAATTTTATTTTGCGATACCAAAAAGAGTAGGTTGCCATTGGGCAATCTTTCTCTTTACGACAGCTCTGATAACCGGACAAAAAAGAGGTGACGATGAGTGTTCGCTAATTGTAGCTTTCACTGTACCAGGCTATCAAGTAGGTTCCTAAGACTCAGAAGTTCTATAGCCTAGCCTATTTAAAAAATATTCTATTACAAAGTGAGGTGACCACGATCTTCTTAGCCTAATATATGAAAAAAAAAAAAAAAATGTTTGGTAGTGTGGCCATCGGGAGTGGAGTTGTTCAAAATTATATTCGGAGTTTGCCATCAACTGTATTTTCTAATGCGATACAACGTCCGCTGGGCTTAGCCTATAGAGAGTAACACTCAATTTTTTTTAAATTCATTTATGGTGAAACGAAGTTCACCGGGTCATCTAGTTATTATTATAAAATTGAATTTTAATTGAGCTTTTTACTTTTAGACATTAACACTTCAAAAGTAAATTGATTGGGAAATGGGAAATAAATTGTAACAACAGGTTGTCATTTTGACATTTACTAATGTGAATTCTGAACAAGTTTGTTGTTTTGTTTTTGCACGAAAATGTCACTAGATGTTAAGACGTGTTTATTGACATGTTCCTTTTCTAACGCTATAGCTCCATAGGTAATATTTGAGGCGATGGCAATTGGAATGGCAATTGCAATTTATTGCTTGGGTGGGCCTTTTTATTTCAGTTATAGAATGTGTGTAGAAATAGTTTATTGCAAATGCTCTTTTGCTGTTTTAATCCACTGTTTTTGATAATATAGAGTTTTAATGTAATATGTTTTGTGGTGTGCATCATCGCTTTCTACCTTTAAATTGAAAAAATTGTTGAAAAAGTCATTCAAAATCACAGGGAACCCCATTTTGCCTCAATTTATTGGCTCGACGCCACGATGGAAATCAATAATTGGCTTTCTTTTATCGGGAAATTCTGCCATTGCCATTGACAAAGCTTCTCCATTTGCATTATTCAAGACAACAGCAATGATTGAGGCAATTTACTGCCTCAAATATTGCCAATGGAGCCGCTTGGTAACTAGCTAGAGTTAAAAATTAACTTTCAAGTTCCTTTAAATTCAATTCCTATTTTTGAAATAGGTTTTTGTTATTTTCTTATTAATTTATTATTCCCATTTAGTAGATTTTTATAGAGACATTTGTATCCACAATGATATTTTCAAATATTTTCTTACAGATGCTGTTAAAAGTGAAGTTCCCTCACCGCAATTATTTAAAAACGGCTTGCGGAAAATAAAAAATCTTCACTTTAAAAAAACCCACATCGAGAAGAAAATTAAGAACAACGAGGACATCATTGCACAGTTTTACATGCAAACAGCTAGATTCTAGAATATTGTTTTTTTTTATGAATTTTTTTTTTTTTTTTTGTTTATTTCTAAGCTTTTTTATTTAACTGTCAATAAAAATGTGCAACATTTTAGAATTTATGAATATATATTTTTTTTTACTTCTAAGCTTTTTTACTTTTTGTTAATTAAATTAAATATAAATAAAAATGTGCTATTGAAACATTGAAAAATGGTTTATTATTTAAATAAATAATTGCACGAATGAATATTTCTCACATTTTTCTGCGGAGAAACCTAAGGTGGTGAAAAAGAATCCGTAACCGAATTAAGAATTCACTGTGGATTTTTCATCACATTTTTCACTGGCAGAACATAAGTGTTGATTAACTAATAACCACTTACATAGGGAATTCAGTTTTAAGTTTTCATTTTATTTTTCATGTAAAATTAAGAGCTATTGAATTAGACAATCATAACTGATTAATGAATTCACTGTTGAATTTTCTTCTCATTTTTCATCTAGAATAACTTAGTGCTGAATAAGCAACTACAACAAATCTTGTGATTTCACAATTGAATTCTCATAACATTTTTCATCGATAATATTGAAGTGGTGAATAAACCAAATACATGTATGTAGTGAATTCACAGATTATGCAATCACCATGTTTTTCATCACCTGGGTGGGTGAATAAACAACTTCCAACGAAGTAGTGATTTCGTTAGTGAATTTTCATCGAGAAAGTGGCATGTGCTTCCCGCCAATGACGCGCCCATGTTAAATTCATCAAAGGAATAAGCTAAAAAGTGGCAGGTGCGACTTCCATTCCTCAAGGAAAAAGCAGGTTTTTCCTCAATGAATTTTTTAATTTTTCCCGCTGGGAATTTATATTCTCTGCACATGTGTTTTGAGTTTGGCGCTGTACGCAGCGATGCGTAGGATTTTGTCGCTTTCGTGTATCTATGCGTTTTAGGAATTCCGTACTGGCGAAGAATACGAATCCAACGAAGAAGATTGGAGAGAAACGACTATAGCAGTCACTGCCAAAGAGAAGTTGGATGGAACTTTTACACCTAAGGAAAGGATAGTTGTTTCGTCAATTTGATTGTCAAATGATCGCCTTTTTCGACGCGAATATTGCTATTGCATCGAAATGCATGAGTCTGGCAAATCTGCAGTACACGTTTTGAGCTTATATATTATATTATATCATATTATATTAAAACTTAACAAAGGCTAAGTTTATTGTAAATGAAATGTATAACGAAAGTTAGTCACAGTCAAAGGCTGAATCGAGAAGGTCGGACGGAAAGGTTTAATAAAGAACGGTTTTTTCTTTTTATTTTCCACTAAAATCATTGTGTTTTATTTCAATGTCGGAAATTTTGGTTTTGTATCGATGGATGAAGGCATCTGAGCAAAAGATACGGCGCATACCGGTTTTGATTTATAATTTTAGTTTAGCTTAAATACACCTATTGTCAAATTAATGCAGTGGTTTTGTTTGCACGAATTTTTTTTTAATCAAGGTACTTCAATTTTCTTGCAAACGCATCTGACGTTGTTTATGACCAAGATCTCCGGCTTTTCAATATCTATTTTTGTTGCCAACTCGATTTTTTTACTGCAGAATTGCAAAACATCATGTTTTCTAACATGTGACTTTATCAAACTGCATTATCGAACACAATGTTTATGCAGGTAAACTTGTATTTACCTTTTCGAACAGAACAGTTTGAGAACATTCTGCAAAATGCATTTTTGCGTTTTCTTGAAAACGGCATTTAACTGGCAAGGTTAAGTTAGGTTGTCCCAGCTAAGAAAGCGGCTGAAAATTTCACTCGAAATCGAACGTCATGTGTCTGAATAGGACAGACCACTGTGCCATTTTATGTTTCCCCAGCATAAATGTGGAGTTACGCAGATCCATAGGGAACTCAAAGATGCTGTAAAGACACCATGTTATAGCTTCAAATTGCAAAACTTTATTTCACAAAGTTCAAAGTACCCGCTGTTCGAGAACTGCGGCAAATATGAAAGAGTTACAATTGCTTTCTTCAAATTTCAGACTCATCAACTCACATTGCTTTGTGTGACCAGGCGTGTAGATGTAGAGCGGTATAAAGTGTACCCAAATTTTTTGTAGACCTTATCAAGATTTTGGAAACTTATGCTGTATCGATTCAATACGATTTTTATGAATTTCATAAAAGGGATACCATATTTTGGAGGCGTATTCTAGGTACTATCAATATCAGATCTAGCTAACTCTTCTGAGAGCAACTGAAAGTTTGCCTTTTTGAAGTCAAAAGTATAAGAGCGATCATAAGCATTGCTATTTTCCATAATATGACTGCTCAAGTCAAGAATTATAACCAAAGGAGGATGATAACTATCTATATTAGTGATTCCAGAACTAGATTCTAGAACAAGGGTACTAATAGCGTCAGATGAAAAAACTAAGTCGAGAATTCGATTTTTTTAATTATTGATACAGCTTACTTGCTGTAAGTCAGTTGCAATAATTCTATCCAAAAGTTGAAGCTCAGCCTGTGAAGAAATTAAAGATGCTTCTTGAAAACATTCATCTTCAGAAAGCACCCACTCTATAGACGGTAGACTAAAATCCCCAAGAAGTAAAATGTTGCTGTTGGAGTAAGACAAATCAATAATAAAATCTAGAGCTTTAGACAGTTCGACTTAAACTGAGTTCGAGCTTTTTGGAGGAATGTATGCATTTAATATATAAATAAATTTCGACTGTACAGTTAACTTTATACAGATCAATTCGATTGATAAGTTAAAAGGAAACAAAATATGTGAAGATATAAATTTATTTCGAACTGCGATCAATACACCACCTCCCAATTCTTTCGGTTTGTCAACATGACGATCTTTTCTATAAACTAAGAACTCTTGTGAAAAAGTTCTGTGTCCAAAAAACTTGAATTGAGCCAGGTTTCTGTCAAAACAAATATGTTATGCGAAAAAGCCTGGGAGTTCATAAATAAATTAGCGGTTTTAGTACGAAGCCCTCTTATATTTTGGTAGAAGAGGGTAATCCTATTGAGTTTTTTGGAGATGCTATTGGGTGGGTTTCTTGAATACCTGTTCTTTCTAACTGAAAATTCTTTTACAAGAGCTTCAGGAGGCCAATTACCGATATCGCAAATTGAATCGAAGAAAGAAGAATGTGTAACTATTTTAAATAATGAAACAAAACTATTAACTCTACTAATTTTTGTACACTTAATAGAAGTATCTGTAGGGATACAATTTCTTGCTATTAAGTGGGTTACAATTTCTTCAGGAACAATATCTGGTTCAAGTCGAGATATGAAAATTGTTTTCGGTTTAGAGGCAGCTTTGATAGGCCTTGGATCGGTAATATAGTAGCACAATCCACTTCAGGGCATAGTACCGTCACTGGACCTTGATTTTCCAACTGTACTGGACAAGGTGACTCCGGAACATTATGTGGATTAAGGTTTGTTCGTTAAGGGGGTGGGCTGGTATTTTTGACAGCTAATGTGTTATCACTTCCCCTTTTTTTGGTCTTTTTGGCATCTGATTCGACATCACTACGTACCGTTGAACTGGACTGCGCAGTAAGATCATCATCAAATGGCAAAATCACTGGAGAAAGAGATTCCTGCATTAGGTCATCAGTAGATGCACCGATATCCACTGGATCATTAGGAAGAATCAATGAGCTAAAACTTGCGACTGCCTTGTTAAAATTACTGAGAAGCTCTTCAAATCCCTTGGAAAGTTTTACATTGTCTGGTTTGAAATGAGACATTTTAAAAGCCAGTTGAGACAGGGAGAGCCTACGGCAATTCGTATACAATACCAATACGCAAATTTAGAATTTGTAATCTACTCTATAAATGCATTAGTTGAACCAATGCATTTAGCGTGGTAAAGATTTCCACACGGTCCGAAACAGGCGTATAAAGGGGTAGAATTTGAGCTCTCAGGGCAATTTTTTGCAGAGCAAACCATTTTTAACAAACAAAAAAATTATAAAAAAGAAAGTTGTACAAATGAAAAATTTTAAATTTGTCTATAGGAAACTATGAAGAAAAAAAAATATTTAAAAGAAGAAAAAGAAAAAAAAAAAGAGGATTGGATTCACCAGGACTCGAACCCACACAGTGAAGATCTGGTTTTAAATGTAAAAAATAAAATGCGCATTAAAGAAATATTGACTATTGAGAAAGAAAGGGACAACAACTAGCTATATAAAGCTAAAAAACAAAACAAATAGGGGAAATACCTATTACTAAAAACTTTGATGTAAACTGTTGGCAATTGGAAATGACCGATCGCTGCTAGATACTTCACCTGACCTAATTTCGTTCCCACCGAATATTATGAACTCAAATCATCGATGGAAGAACTCCTTAGAAAAGTATCCTTTGAATATCGGTCGTAACTATTTGAACCACGGTTGGCTGAGGAAACGTGTGATATTAGCTGCAAAAAATTATGACGTCGATGATTTGAATTTCATTTTTCAAAATCAAATCGCAGCCACATTGTTATCCAAAAATAAATTTGAAATCGTGATGTATATAGTTCCAGGATAATTTTTGTTGAAAATGTCTTCAGGTGCCCCCCTTTTCTCCTCTACTCTGTTTTGGTCACTTAACAGAATTACAGAAACACCCTAATTCTGACTTCTCTACTCCTCATTTACCTATTTTCTCCGTCTACAATGTTGAGTTTGTGTAAAAAAGCATACTTCTTGTGTATCTATTTGGAAAACAAACATAGGTAGGTATAATCTCTGATATACATACTTACTGAAATCTTCAGACAAAAATCAATTTATTTAATTCCTATCGCATTTTTTAAATAGGTTTTCACCTACTTATTTTTTTAATAACATCCTCATTACTTATTTCTTCAGTCTAAATCAAATTTAGTGCATCTTTATAGCAACGAACGATGCCATCTATATCCGAAAGTAATCTGCTTAATGTCAATCTTATTTCTGTCAAATATATCCTACTGACAATGACAAATCCTATTATAAGAAGCTTTAATTAGCCTTTATCCACTCTGCAAAAAAATGTTTTTTATTTCATTGTTATTTTAGGGTGAATTATTCATATTGTAGGTTAGTATATACGAGTTGGTTCCTAACCTTAAAAACAAATACAATAATCATAATTTGTTTTGAAAAAATTAACAAACAGATGGCCTTGAAAATAAAAATTTAAGAAGGCTTATTCGTACACAAATAAAAAGCAAAATAAAATTTTGTCTCATTTTTTTTTTTCATTTTTAGAATGGTTAATCAAAAAATATGTATATCTTTCTTCGTTCATAAACCCATATGTTAACACCCCCATATGTTCACACCCCACCTATTTTTCAGCAGCCACACAATTTTGAAAAAAAAGGGAGAATGTTGAGAGTACAAGTAACAAGGTCATTCAGCCGAATCCCAGAGAAAGGAGGTAATCACTGTCATCCTACTTAAGGCACATACCTATTCACAAATTTTTCTAATAGGATCAGATTCAACAACAATGCCTTTGCAAAATTGTGCGACGCACTGTGCGGTGGGTGGTGGCGTGAAGCAAATCACAGCAGAATGGGTAGCCGGGAGTATATTGTCTGCTTTGTCATCGTGTAACAAAATACAAAAGACTGCTGCCATTACCCCCATCCTGCTGTATTACCATATTTTGTTGCCATTTTCTGCTTCGTCATCGTTCAATCAGCGTGAACCAACAATCTTTTTTGCATTGCAGTGCAGAGATGTGGATAGTGGTGAAACTTCCAACCCCAACCGACGACGATGTGTCGCGCTGGTCTTACCTTACCTACAGTGTCATCGCTTGTCTTCATTTCCCCATGTCATCATTTGAGACCAAACCTTTTAAATTCCTATAAAAACTCCCAAACAATAAGGGTAAGGTATGGATTTGTAAAAAAAACTAGGTATATAATACGAGACATACAAGAGGGAAAGTCATACAAGAGGGCGGAAAAAACAGATATGCCAAATTTTTAATAGATGTACACCATTAAAGTCGTATGGTATAGGATTTAGTTCAACTGAGGAAAACACATTACTTTACTACCGCTAAAGTCCGGATGGGCCAGAGAATCGATCAGCAAGTTTCTTCCAGGATATGTCTCTAACTATCGGTCTCCAGTTTCGCACGCCTAGTTGATGGAGGTCCTCTTCCACTTGCGTGCACCACTTGTTTACCTATTACACTGGCCTATAATGTGGAACGAGATTCTCGTAAAATTAAAGTAATATGAACGCATTCTATTCCTGCAGCAGGATTTTTGGAATGTCCTGGGGACCAAACTCGAAAATTTTTCAGGTGAATGCACACGGCACCAGTTAGACCAATACTAATCTACGGAGATCTAGTTTTGTGGAACACGAGGAGAAAACAACAAGCTCGAAAACTTTGACAAAAGTTCAAAGATTAGGCAGAACTATAATAGTCGGAAGGGCACTGAAGCTAATGTCAAAAACCAACGAAAAGTAGCTTTCCGTACCGTCAGAAGGGGAACACACCCATAGTTAAATTATTATATATCTCTTTTTGGCATTCCTATTTCACCAAATGTCAGTTTTACTTAAGTGAGGTGCGCTCGGGAGCGCACCTCACTTCCGTAACCAAAGTTGAACGAAACTTGACGAAACCTTCCACTCCGCAATTATAGCCGCGTCGTATGCTTTCCGTGAATTCGCTTGTTTTCTTCCGACTACTTAAGTGCCCCTCCGAGCATTATAGTTCTAGCTATTGGCTTGCGTAGGTATAACGAGGGCGTTGAGAACCACCCCCACAGAGGGACTAGAAGCAATACTCAACCTGTGACCACTATTTAATCATGCAAGAATCAGCAGCATACATATAGTGCTTTGCGGCTAAGCCAGACTAACTGCTGAAAACAAAGCACACCGGGCCATACTCAGATTCTTCAGAGATATGTGGGAATAAATGTTTGCACAGACTATACAACTCCCAATTTAATCTTCAACAGATCCTTCTCTACCTACTTTCCTAATAGAAAGGAGTGGGAAAAAATCAATAATTCAGTAACTGTCTGCACTGTTGGATGATGATGAGCACTGGAGTTGGTGCTGAAATTTTCTCGGAAACTCTGGGACGTACGAGCTCCTTCAGACTTCCGGACTTTTGCAACGTTTCCTAAGCAGTGACCAAAGTAGCTACGCAAACGTTAATGATGGCGATACCACGAGCTGAAATCACCCTTTTTCTTGATAGCCAAGCGGCAATAACAACAATTTCTACCACCGAGATACACTCGAAGCTTGTAACTTGCTGTTGCGAAGAGCTTAGGGTTCTTGGTATGCACCATTACTTTAGACTCTGCTGGGTTCCTAGTCCCAGTGATGTACAGGGAAACAAAAGAGCTGATGAGCTGGCAAGAATGGAATCGTCGCTTAATTCAAGTCAAGCTGAAGGACATATTGAAGTACCAATTTGTAGCATCAAAAGAAACTAATGAGAGATGAAACCTGGTCGAAACTTCTGTCACAAGTAGAAAGCTAAGTATTTCAATAAGCAGAGGTCAGACAAAAAAATATGCAAATGAACAAGAAACATCTTCGTTCCTTTGTCAGCATAATCACCGGACGCAACCTACTGGAATACCACAAAAAGAAAATGGGGTTCAGTCCCGACGACCTTTGCAGAGGGTAAAGTGATTAAGAAGCACATGAGGAACCTCACACTTCCTTTGTCACTGTCCAGCACTCTGTTATTTAAGAAAGAAACACCTAGGGAGTAATTTCTATGAAAACTTAGAGGAACTTTCTAGAATAATAAATATAATAAATAAACTACCGAACTTCGTCAGTGCCTCTAAATAGCTTGACTGCTAACAGAACACATAGGTTTTTACATTAAGTGGGATCACAACGGATCCTACTTACTTATACATACTTACTAACTTATCCGACTCCCGATCCATGAAGGGTCTCTGCCTGAGATATTAGAGTCTTCCATCAATTGCGGTCCCTCGCACGCTCCCTCCAGTCGTCGAGACTAAGCATTCTTGCGTCTGTGACCGCCTGGTTCCTATAGGGGAGGTTCGGTCTACCTGGTCGTCTCGAACCTGAGGGCTGGGATTCGAAGATTTTCTTGGCTGGGACGTTGTTGTCCATTCGCTCGATGTGGCCGAGCCAGTGTAGTTGACATGTTCTGGCTCTTTGGACTACATCCACATCTTGGTACAGCTCGTACAATTCACGATTGAATCTTCTCATCCAATCGCCTTCTTCGCATGTAGGACCAAATATCCACTGAACAATTTTTCTCTGGAAAATACCCAGTATCAATTCCCCTTTTTTACTAATCATCCAGCACTCAGCGCCGTCAAGTAGAACTGGTAAAATTAGCATTTTGTATAGCGGGCACTTTGTCTTTCGAGAAAGGAATTTTGAGCCCATTTGTTTGGCCAAACCGAAGTAGCAGCGGTTCGTTAAGATAATAATTGTTCGTCGAAATTCCACTAAGGTGTCGTTCGTGGAATCGATGTTTGTTCCAAGGTAGGGGAACACCTTGGACTACCTCGAAACTACTGCTACCAACAGTAACGTTTAGTCCCAGGCGATAGACAGATGAAGTTTGTTTGTTGATAACATATACTTTCTTTAGTCCTCATTCACTTTAAGGCCAACGCGTTTCGCCTGTTCATCAATAACTTTGAATGCTTCGAGTAAAGCTCGCTTGGAGCGACCGATGATGTCGATGTCATCGGCATAGCCACGCAGTTGAGAAGACCTGTTGAAAAATAGTGCCTTCCAGGTTAACATTACTCTTGCGCACCATCTGCTCCAGGACTAGGTTGAAGAAATCACATGATAGCGCATCTCTTTATCTGAAACCTGTTCATGTCTGGAATAGCTCGGATGAGCTGTTACCCATTTGCACGTTGCACCGCTTATTTTGTAACGTCATGCGGGATAGCCGGATCCCGAGTTCCAACATCGCTAATAGAAGCTTTTGGTGACTTATCATATCATATGCGGCCTTGAAGTCGATGAAAAGATGGTGGGTGTGGACTTGAAATGCATTGGTCTTTTCCAGCATTTGCCGCAATGTGAATATTTGGTGTATTGGTGATCTACCTAGCCTTAAGCCACACTGGTACGTGCCGATCACTACTACTACTACAACTACAACCGATCATAGTGTTGTAGAGGCAACATTAAGCAGGGATGCCTCTGCTATTTTTGCAGGACATAGGATCCTCTTCCCACACTTGGTTGATAAGCTGGTACATGCATCCTACCAGGACATCTCCTCCAGACTTGAAGAGTTTCGCAGGTAGACCATCTGAGCCGGCGGATTTGTTGTTCTTAAGCTTGTGGATGGCTTTGTTAAACTCTTCAGTACTGGGCGCTGGGACAGGATCTTCATTGACTGGTCACATGCTTCTTTGATCCCCTGTTCGTCTACATAAGCAGTTGCTGGAAATGCTGCTTGAACCCTGTGTTTCGATGACTAGGTTCCCTTCGCTGTTTCTAAGAGCTTGCATGCCGGTCCTATAACTAGATCCCAGTTGCTTGGCTGTTTTTTAGAACTACCGGATGTTTGTGGCGATGCTAGACCCCTCGATATACTTGAGCTGAAGCTGAGAGGCTGCGTATGCTCTTTTCTTTCCGCACAGGGTTTGTTTGCTCTAACCTTCTCTTTTTACGGTACTCTTTTCTTGCTGCTCTTGTTTTCCGTTGCAGCATTTTCATTCGAGCATTTTCCATCTCCTGCTTCACTACCGCGCATTCATCATCATATCACAGGTTCTTTTTTCTGGGTGGTTGATAGCCTATTGTGGTCTTGGCTGTCTCCTTAATAATGTCACGATACTGACTCCACTTATTGTTGGCACTTGTAGCTGGGTGTACGACAGAAAGTTTCCCGGTCAATTGCTCACTGTAGTCTCTGGCTTTTTCAGATGTGCTAATGCATACGATATTGAATTTCTTCCTTTGGTTGGTCTTCGTTTTCTTTTCGTTGGACAGTCTGGCTCTGAAATTTGTCACAACAAGAAAGTGGTCAAAGTCCACGTTTTCACCTCGGAAAGTTCGCACGTCCGACGTCCAAGATGTTCGATGAGGTAAGAACATTAAAACCTCCTAACTCTTTGAAACAGGTCCGACATCTTTATCAATTTTCCATATTATTCAAAAATGTTATACTTCTTTTATCTAGCTAGAAGAAAATTAATTTGAGAACAAGTACATGCGACCCAGTTATTTGAAATCTCTAAACCTTACTGTTCCCTTGAGCTTGAGCAGGTAGTAGGTTGGTTTGGAGCTGTGATTATTTTCCGCATTTTTTTTTTCTTCAAATTTCTGTGATATTTTTCTTCGCGCCAGAATGCACCCTCAGGTAGTATAAATAATCGCTAAGGAGGAGGAACGATGTTGTGTGCGGGAACAGGGGAGACATTACGTCAACTAGAAAATCCTAAAATCTGCTTTCTATCAGTCGATGGCAATTTTTCTTGGTTTTGTGTACCAAGGATGAAATTCCTGCAGCCTGAAGGCGCATTTCCTGTTATTATAGCTATATAGGTATAGTTACCTAGAACTTACAGCTCCGTGATAAAATCCATTTCATCGGCTACAAAAGAGAAAATTTAGTGGAGTAAATTCAACCCTACAGGGTTCGTATAGACGAGTCAAAGTGTGAAAGCACTTTCAAGAGGATAACAACTTTGAGTGGAGTACCTAAGAGTTTGCAAAAAGGATTTGTTTGCCGAGTCAGTTTGGTTGGAGTAATTAGGAACTAAATAGAATCATCGCCGCAGTTTGATGTTATTAAAAGCGGATATCTATGGGAGTAGGATACCTTGGGTATATAAATTTAACTACTTTTCTATTATTTCGTTGAGATTTATGTTGACTCTTTGAACATTACATTTATTTGGTACCTACCTGTAGCTTATACAAAAAGAATAATTTTCCCTTGTGTAAATAGGTAGAGGTGGGTAGGTACCTACTTATTAAAAAAGGGCATAGCTATTGTATTTTTTAAATATAAAATTTTTTCTGATTAACCAGAACAAATTTTGGAATATTATGTTGCCTTAATGATAAGACTGTCTTACATTTGAAGAAGCTTAGAAGCTTCTTCATCTGTGCTATTCAATTCGAATTGAAAATTGCCAATTTGAATTATTAGTTACATAGGTACTTATCTCAACGCTATTTTGTTGAACTTTTTACCTAAGTTTTTATTGTATTGTTATTTAAAATAAACTAGTATCCGCCCAGTGGTCGAAATTCGACCATTTAAAATCTATATTTAATGCATACGTACATTGGTATGTGATGCAAAGGTAAGATTTCTTAATTAAAAATTACTTTTTATGTTTATCTAAGGAGAAGGACATTAACCCCGAATATTGTAGCCCAAGCTTTAAGCTTATAATAAATTATGTTTACAAAGATGGATTGTTTGCGGTAACGCTAACGGTGTGAACCAAGCAGGCAATTTAGAATCATTTTGTTTTCTTTTTACATGATTTAAGAATTAAATTGAAACGCTTGTATAGAACGTACACTAACGTTTGACATTCCAAAAACAAATCTTCAATTTATTCAATTAAGTAATTCTTTTAAAAGCAAGAGCAAAATTAATCAATGAACCACTCAAGAGACTTAAGTTGATAATATTTAGCAGAAGTTTCAAACTTATACACCCGACTACTACCCCCACTCAAAAAATTATGGTTTGCGATAAATCCCAAGTTGGGCTATTTAGTTTTGAAATTGGGCGATTTTAGGCTCCTTAAAAATAGAGTCAGAAAAATATTTTTTCTTTAATTTTTCATTTACATAGATGAGAACTTTAAAGTTGTGAAAAATCTATTTTTTGAATGAGGAATGAGCCTACTAACATTTCAATATTTGCTTGTAACCACACACACACATATTCTCATCCTTATGCAGTTGATTCAGTTTGCACTCTGTACATTTACGAATAAAATTGATAATTGGGATGGGACCTGAGATTTGTCAATATATAATTTAATTAATTCTATAATGATTTGAAGATGCTTTCCTGATATTGCAATGGCAACGTCATCAGCATATGCAATTACTTTAAAGCCATCCGCTTCTAGATTAACTAAAAGTTCATTGATCACGATGTTCCATAAGAGTGGGGATAGGACTCCACCTTGCGGTGTGCCTCTGCTAACAGATCTTCTAACAGAAAAGTCACCTTATGTTGAGGTGATTATTCTACTCCTCAACATGAGGCTGATTAACTCCCTAACTGAGCTATCAACATTCAAGTTCTTAAGCGCGGCTATGATTGGAGTATTGCTGACGTTGTTGAAAGCACCTTCGATATCTAAGAAAGCAACCAGGGTATACTCTCTGTGACGAAGGGAATATTCAATAGTACGCACCAAGTTGTGCAGGGCCGTTTCTACCGATTTCCTTTTGTAGTAAGCGTGTTGTGCCGGAGAAAAGAGATTAGGTTCTATGGCACTACGCAGATGGATATCAATCCAGTCGTTCTAAAGTTTTAAGAAGGAATGATGATAGGCTGATAGGTCTGAGATCCTTCGGATTTACGTGAGAGCTTTTACCCGCTTTGGGTATGAATACAACTTTAACTTCTCTCCATAAGGATGCTAAGTTCATACACCCTTTCAAAATTATCTCAAGGATAGGGATGACGATATCTGAAGCCATTTGTAGTTCAGCTGGTATTATACCGTCAGGTCCAGCTGATTTATATGGATCGAAGCTGTCGATTGCCCATTTCAGTTTCTCTCTAGTAATCAGACCTAGTTTATTATTTGTTATATTGTTTGACTCTATTGAGTCAAAACTGCATATATTTTGGGAGCTACCTGAAAAGTGAGTATCTAATAGCAAGTCGAGTGATTCTTCACAAGAGTTAGTCCAAGAGCCGTTGGTAGTTTTTAGGGCGCTTGGCATTATGGGGTTTGACGAGAGGATTTTTCTTAATCTTGAAGCTTCTGAGGAATCTTCTATTTTGTTACAGAAGGTTCTCTAATTCTTTTATTTTTCCTCAATTGTTTTTTATATGTCTTAAGGGATTCTTTATATAAGTCCCAGTCGGAGATTTCTCTGGAATATTCAGCTCGGTTGAAAAGTTTCCTACATTCTTTTCTGAGTGGTTCTAGCCCTGAGCTCCACCAATGAGGTTTCTTCTTTCCTCTTATTTGAATAAGATGACATGATATGTCCATTGATTTGTTGAGAGCTAAGGTAAGATCATTGACTTTACTGTCAAGATCGTTTCTGCTTGCGGGGATACTTAAAAGGTCAGGTTTAATTAATCTTCTAAGAGTATCTCTATATTTTACCCAGTTAGTTTTCCGATGTTTCCGGAAAGCTATCTGTTTTGTAGTTTCATCGTTTAGATTGAATTGTATATACCTGTGATCAGAGAAGGAGTGCTCTTCTGATACTTTCCATTTCATGATCTTTTGATGAATCGAGTCGAAGACAAGAGTAATGTCTAATACTTCCTGCTGGTTTCTGGTTATGAATGTTGGTTCATTACCGATGTTGCTTACAAAGAGGTTAGTACTGAGAATAAAATCAAAGAGTGACTCACCTCGATCGTTTATGCCAGAGGTACCCCAAACTGTATGGTGGGCGTTAGCATCACATCCAATAATGAGGCAGACTTTCTGACGTTCAGCATCAGCGATTAACCTCTTTAGCGTGTCGCCAGGGAGAGGGCCAAGGTGGTCGTGGCTTAGGTATGCAGACGCAATCCAGTAGATACCTCTATCGGTCTGGAGTCTGACTGCGGTTACGTCTCTATCGCTGTAATCAGGGAGTAAATATACGTTAATGTTACTTCTTACCAATATGCAGGATCTAGGGTCACCTTTATCCGATACATGCAGCAAGTCGTATCCAGAAGTCCTGAGTCCCTGAATTGTGGATTCGTAAATCCAGGGTTCCTGGATCAGGACGACATCTTCCCCATTGCTATTGACGCGGAGAAGAAGGGAGGCCGAAGCCTGTTTTTGGTGCTGGAGGTTAATCTGAAGTAATTGCAGCATCATCGCTACGATTCTTCAGATCAGCCCCCACCACGGTTTTGTCTAAATCCTCTTCGGATTCTGACTCAGAAGTTGACCGTAGGAGATCATTCTCACTGAGCAGATCAGTCTCCATGTCAGAGAAGCTGTCAACATTGGGAGCCTCAGGAGGCGGGTTAGGATAGGAGAGCATATCTTCGCGTTGGAAGTACCCGGTATATCTACTTCCATTTCTGGTTGGTCGATACAGCGAGTATTTTCCTCCACTGAAGATATGATCTGTGGCGGTAGAGGTGGAGGTGCTTCCTCATCTTTTTTATAAACTTTCAGGATTGCGGTAGTCCATCCAAACCTAATGATACCTTGAGTCGACACTAGAGGAGCCAGAGATTCCTTATTGAGTACTATACCCAACTAACAATTTAACTTGTATTAGGTCCGATTTTTCAAATTTGGTAAGCTATAGCTCACATAGAATTATAATAAGGCTTTTTTATACGAGTCAACCGTTTTCCGATATTAATTTTTAAAAATAGTCTGTTAAATGGCTTTGAAATTGATAGTGGCAAGTTGTATACAAGGCTTGCATGCTTTAGTATGAAAAGACCTGTCCAAGTTGTTTTACTGAAAGTAAATAAAATTATTTTGTATACGGCTTGCTTAAATAAGCTTGTTGCAAACAGCAGCAAGATTTGACATTTTGTCTGTAGTTGAAAGAATTCTGCAGTGGGTTTAACAAATACTTGAAAGTGCGTTGTTCATATCAATAGATTAAAACAAATATATTACTAAAAAATGAATTTATCAAAAAATAGTTAATTATTAATAAGCAATTATCAAAATATCAAATGAAATTCGTTTTCAAGTGCCCATAAAGTCGATTAACGATATGAAGCGCGCGCTCGCTGAAGTGTTCCGCGAATGATGTGTTTCTTGATTGAGTTTGTGTTGTCTTTTTTTTAACTTAAATAAATGCATAACTAGCTATTTTTTTTATTTTTGAAAACTTTTCTCGTAAATATATTTGTTTTTAATCTAACAGAACTACGCGAAAAAAATGAATGCGCACTTCCGAATATTTTGTATGAGTTTGTATGTGCATAAGTTTGTTTATTTTTGGCTACTGTCAAATGGCACACACACAATTCCAAACAAAATTTCTTTTACAAATATCTTCCAACTAAAAAAATGTTCTGATATCGTTGTAAGGAATTCTGCATTAAATCATCAATAACTACTGTGTTTTTTCGAAAGATGAAATAAAATGTTAAAAACAAACCTAATAAAATTTGCCTTTTTTCTTGAACTATTTTGTTTTGCTTGCAACAGATGTTGCCCTCTGTAAGGAAATATATAGTTTTTATAAAATGTTGGTAGGTAACAGAACAGACTTTTAGAAATGATTGCCTTCTTTCGTAAGCTATTTAGTGGGGTCGCTTAGCGTCAAATTTCGAGTCGATGTGTTTTTGCCGGACAAAAGCACCAAATTTTTTTTAGGTACTCCTTAGGGCCATAGCTTGAGATTTAGGGTAGGACCCATCTCGGCGGTCAGCCATCTTGGATTTTATAGCCACCATTTTGAAATTTAGGTATATTATCAATATCTCGGCTTCTAAATCACTTAGGATCCCAAACTTGGTGTCTAGGTATACATTTTTGGGGTCAGGGAATACAACTACATAATTTTCAAATGTTAAAGCTTGCAAATATACGAAGGGGGCATGGGGGTCATGACCCTCTTGCTCCAAAACAATCAAATATAATATTTAGGGTCAGATAATATATATACACAAGTTTAAAATGTGTCTGTTTAAACTTATTCAAGGAGGGGAATGGGGGTCATGACACCCTCCACCCTCAGAGCCCAAGAAAAAGTATAAATAGAAAACAATCTTCGTTAGGTACAAAAAGGTAGGAAAGAAAGAATCCTGTTGTTAATTTTTTAAATGCTTGCATAGGTAAGCTCTTAAGCTGCATAAAAGACTTTGGAAACCCTTTTTTGGATGGCAATGATGAGTTATTGACCCTTGACACACGAAATGTCCTAGATGAAAGTGTAGTAAATACGGTGCGGATAGTTCAGAGTTTAGGACAAGATCAGTATGAAAAGTATTGCAAATCAGTTACAAGTGATTGTACTCGCTCCATTCATGAACCAATAAAAAAAAAATCACTCCCTTTATTCAGATCTCCCATGCAAAAGATAAAGCCAAAAGATAAGAAGGACATATCACTGCTTAAAACTGACGTTTCTCTGTTCTCAAAATTATACACAGTGATGCAGCATAGGGGGAGTGACATGACTACATTCTTCAGCCATGAGAATCATAATTTCCCTCCTTCCCTCTCTGACGATGGAGGTCTGCGCTTCGGAAAGAAGTCAGATCTTTTAAATGTTCTTTACAATGATTCTCTAGATGATCCTCTTGATTATGTTTTGATGTGATGTGATGCGGCTCGATGGAGCCGCTGTTGTGCATTTTCTCCCACCAACAACCAACACCATCACATTTGATGACTGTGCTGATCTCTTATTCATTCCACACATCAAAAAACAGTTAGAAAACTGCAAAAGAATTGATGTTGTGTGGGACAGATATATACTGACAAGCCTCAAAGAATCCACCAGAGAAAAAAGAGGTAAGGGTATTAGAAGAAAGTGTGAAGGAAGAAACAAGCTTCCAACTAAGTGGACCGATTTTTTAAAAGACCCCATCAAAAAACAGGAACTTTTTTCCTTTCTTTCAAAAAAAGTAGTAAATGTAGAATATACTGAAGGTAAGGTAGTGGTCGTCACGTGTGATGACGGAGTTATGTTTCGAGGAGCTGATAGGACCATATGCCATCATGTGACCATGAGGAAGCTGACACTAGACTTATCATCCACTTACAAGATGCAATTTTGAGTGGCTGTAATAGGTGTATGGTGCGTACTGTTGACACGGACGTGGTTGTAATTCTCGTTGGCAAGTTCAATCACCTGATGACCTTGTGTACGGATTTGAAGATTTCTGTTGCCTTTGGTACCGGCAGATCATTTAATTATGTAGATATCAATGCTATTTACGAGAAACTGGGCGTAGAAAAATCCATGGCCCTCCCTGTATTTCACAGTTTTACGGGTTGCGATACAACATCTTCATTTTTCGGACGAGGCAAGAAATCTGCGTGGGAGGCTTGGAATTGTTATCCCGAGGTGACACATACTTTAACATGCATAGCATTAAATCCGTACACACAGCTTGATGGTGATAGCGAACATTTTAAAAGGCTAGAACGCTTCACGGTAGTATTATATGATAAATACAGTAATTCGGACAGTGTGAATGACGTCAGGAAGGAACTGTTTTGTCAGAAGACTAAGACAATGGAGAAACTTCCACCGACAAAAGATGCACTACTTCAACACTCAAAGCGGGCTGTATATCAGGCAGGGGTATGGTGTACCAGTGAACACATTCAACAGTGCACTCCTAGTCCGGAAGGCTGGGGCTGGACTCAGAAAGAAGAAGGTGGATCATGGGTTCCTGTATGGAACACATTACCTATAGCTTCAAAGGCATGTACTGAATTGGTGAAATGCAATTGTAAGAGTCAAAAAGGATGCACTGGTAGATGTGCTTGCAAAGCTGCTCGTTGGAATTGTACTGATCTTTGTACATGTCAATGCTTGAATACGACATAAGCAATCCATATTGATAAATGCAATTCAACATCTTTCATATATGATTTCTCTTTTATTTAAATTTTATATATTAATACGTATGTATGTACATATATCTATTTTCATTTTCTCGCTTTAATCTTAGAATTTAATATTTTTGTTACTCGATTAAATAATTGGATAGTTTGTAATTAATATATACTTATACAACCTAACTAATAAAAATAATAATTGTTAAATTGTATTCCCCGACTCCAAATATAAAGGTTTATTTACAAACACTGGGATAATATACGTAAATGTACAGGGTGCTCTACACGTTAAATTCTGAAACAGAATATGTTTTATTAATTTTCATGAAGCTGTAGAGTTTATGCAAGCATGCCAACAAAAAAACAACAGGATTCTCTCTTTTCTACCTTTTTGTACTAAATGAAGATTGTTTTCTATTTATACTTTTTCTTGGGCTCTGAGGGTGGAGGGTGTCATGACCCCCATTCCCCTCCTTGAATAAGTTTAAACATATATATATATTATCTGACCCCAAATATTATATTTGATTGTTTTGGAGCAAGAGGATCATGACCCCCATGCGCCCTTCGTATATTTGCAAACTTTAACATTTGAAAATTATGTAGTTGTATTCCCTGACCCCAAAAATGTATACCTAGACACCAAGTTTGGGATCCTAAGTGATTTAGAAGCCGATATATTAATAATATACCTAAATTTCAAAATGGCGGCTATAAAATCCAAGATGGCTGACCGCCGAGATGGGTCCTACCCTAAATCTCAAGCTATGGCCCTAAGGAGTACCTAAAAAAAATTTGGTGCTTTTGTCCGGCAAAAACAGATTTTGTTGCTAAGCGACCCTACTAATTTGATTTGCTTCTGACAGATGCACAAATGTTGGCCTCTGTAAGAAAGTATATAGTTTTTATAATATGGTAGTATCAAACTTTTAGAAATGATTGCCTTCTTTCATGAGCTATTTTGTTTAGCTTCTGACAGATGCATAGATGTTGTCCTCTGTAAGGAAAAATATAGTTTTTATAAAATGTGAATAGCAAATGTATTCAAATAATTGCTTTGTCTCGTGAGCTTTTTAGTTTTGCTGGTGACAGATGTTAAATGTTAAACACGAATGAATCGCACGTACTTGCTGTTATAATTCAAGTTATTTTTAAATCTAATTTTATATAAAAAAATAAATATTTAACCAACACTTAATAACGAGAGGTACGATCAAAAGGATTTAAGTTTTGTCTTTCTAATGACTAGAAAATTTAATATCAAAATTTTGGTTCAATAGAAATGAAAGTAGGTATAGGTAACGTGTGATCCCTTAAATCATTCATTCATTTGAAAATATCAAAGTTTTCGTCATTGAATGTATGGAAAAAATGTTAAAGATTAAAACATAACCGCGTATGTTTTTGTATATTCAAACTTCAAACTAAAAAAATAGTACCTACTGATATTCAAGAAAATGGCCCCAGTACCTACGGTATAGGCTAGTTCGAGGTACAGGCAATAAAGATGTTTACTTATCTTTAAATGTGTAGCGGGTTTAAGTGTTCTCTAATTGGTATATCGTAATATAAGAATTTATTAAAATCTCGTGTAAAATTTTTTATAAATCCAAACATGGGCTTTACTACTCATATAGCTGGAAAATTGTTCAGACTGTGAAGTAAATGTGAAGTGTATCAACTCATTAAAATTTCTACATGACTTTTCTGAATTGGAGATGGCGTAGTGGGTAGCGCGCTGGATCGCTGGATGTATGTGATTGCGGCTTATGCACCGGAATCACCTCAGCCAACTGATTTTATGACAGAGCTTGAAAAACTTTTCGAATGTCTACGCTTGAGCTTGGAAGAAAATTACTTTCTCATGGCCGGTGATTTGAATGCCAAACACCTAGATTGGGGAAATCAAATACAGAATCCAAGAGGTATTCATCTTTTTGATTGGATGAGTCGATATAACACTGAATATGGTGTCGACCTGCTGGCTACGGATCGGCCATCGTTTCCAAGAAGCGGTGCCTATCTGGACCTATTGCTAATAGACTCAAGACTGACAATTACTGACACTGTGGGTCAAAGACCAAGAAACTGTTTACGAACGATCGAGTACGACAGTGACCACTGCGGACTCGCCGCCGTAATACAGCTTCCGAACGAGCTCGTGGAGTTGGATGAGTATGTACCTGTGCATACTTACAATTACAGTAAGGTGCGCTGGCCACGCTTTACCAACGCCTTATCGAGCGAAATCAGTTCGAATAACATATCCCCACCAAATGACAGGAATTTGACAAATATCGAAATAGACCAATACCTTGAACAAATGGACGAGACAATCAAACGAACAATGGACAGAACGATACCAAAGTACAAACAACGGGACGCAACCGACATGTACCGGAATGCGACCATTGACGCATTACACAGACAAAAAAGTGGACTGCTGACAAGACTCAAACGCTTGTACCGACGGTTTACTGACCCAAACGATCTGGAGATTAGGACATTGAAGTCTTCGATCAAGAACATCAACCAGCTTATTAAGGAAAATTATCGGTTGTCGATTAATTTGTATTGGGATAACAAAATTCGGGCTGTTAATTCTAGCGACCCGAGTATGTTTCCCCAAATTAACAAGATATTTAGAAGGAATGATCAAAACGACCTTCCGTGTCTTAAGCTCCAGAGAACGACAGATAACAGAGACGTACTTCTGACAGCAGGAATTGATCCAGAGGACGCCGTCTTGGACGATGACCTCTTTATTGTCGAGGATCCGCAGGAGAAAGTGGAGGCTGTGGGGGCTGCTTTCCAGCAAGTGTACAAAGTGAATGCATGCATTCGCCCGAACCATGACCTGGAAAACAGAGCCTTGCTCCACCACTTCTACCTTCGGAATGACATAACGCAATGGCGATCAGAGAACCTCGGTTTCACCGGGTTCAATGAAGATCATTTGGCAAACGCCATAATCGCCGAGCGAAATGGGCCAAGTTCCCTGTTAATTACGAAGGTGGAGCTTCAGCTTATCTTCGATTCATTAAAGAAGAAGAAGTCAGCAGGAGTCGATGGCATATCCAACGTTGTACTTCGACATTTACCCCAAGAAGCAGTAGACATTTATACCACACTGTTTAACAACGCTCTGAATAATGCATATTATCCAGCGCGGTGGAAGACAGCTGTGGTGCATCCTCTCCCGAAAAAGGGAAAGGACAACTCCAATCCGGCGAATCTCCGGTCGATAAGTCTTCTTCGAGTATCAGCAAGGTATTCGAAAAAGTTATCAATAGAGCTCTGTCAAAGTGGGCAGAGGACAATAATATCATACCGGATAATCAGTTTGGTTTTAAGGCGGGACATGACACCATTCATGCCGCGTCTAAACTCGTTTCTGATGTCCAATGGAACAAATCTAAAAAGCAGTGTACGAGTGCCTGTCTGGTTGATTTGGAGAAGGCCTTCGACACCGTTTGGCTAGAGGGTCTTTATCTAAAGCTGACCAGACTTGGCATTAGTAAACCACTATTATATATGCTTTATGATATGCTCAATGGTAGAAAGTTTGTTGTCAAGAGTGGCAATGTGACTTCTGCCACAACCTTTAATATTAAAAATGGTCTTCAGCAGGGAGCGGTCAACTCGCCGATTCTATTCAGCATTTACACCAGCGATCTGATAAGTAGTCTAACTCAGGCAATTGCGTATGCCGACGATCTAATTGCGTACAGAACAGCTCCAAAAGTCGAGGTCATCAGAACTCTTTTGCAGCGTGACTTCGAGAAGATTCAGCGATATTGCGATGACTGGAAGTTGAAAATCAACTTCCAGAAATCAGAAACTATCTTGTTTAGGACTCCGTTGCATGGAGCCACAAGGGATACGAGAAAGAACTGGCGTAAGCTGGTGATCGTAGGGCCAAATGGACAGCCACTGGCGAGTAAAAGTGTAGTAAAGTACCTTGGCATCTGGATGGATCAGTATTTGTATTTCGGCAGACATATAAATGCTGCTCTGTCCAGGGCTAGGGGAGCTTTTGCCCTGACGAAACGGTTGTTTTATAGCAGCCAGCTTGACAGCAGGGTGAAGGTGATTTGCTACATGGCCCTCATACGGCCGATGATTGCCTATGGGTGCCCGGTTTGGTTCAACGTTGCCCCATCTCAAATGGAAAAGATTCGGGTGTTTGAGAGGCAGTGTCTTAGACGCTGCCTTGGATTACACAGAACACTAGAGTCGGAGTACAAACATTATTATTCTAACCTGGTTCTATACAACGGCGCCAACATAAACAGGATAGATAATTTCTTGCTGAAGCTTATTCGAGGTCACATTGCAAGAGCAATGTCCTCGACCAACAGCTTAATTTTTGGGGCTTATTACCCTAAAAACGACTATTACGAGAGTGTGCGTCTAAGCGGCTTTATTCCGCCCGATGCATTCCTCTATTTAGACAGTCGAGGGCTGATCCAGGATAGAGCGGCGGTTCCGCTAATCTACCACGTCGGCCGTAGAACTGTGGATCGGCGGCTCCTTATGATCGAGACGTCCTCGCACAACACGGAGCGGAGCACCTTCGGTTCAGTAGGACTGTGTCCGATCGGGACCGAAGAGATAGGGTAAGGCAGGAGAACCAGTTCTGGTGGTTGAAACCTGAACAAGAAGTTAATTAGGATATATAAAAGTTAACTATGCATTTTTATATGCCATGGCCGACTTACATAGGTTTAGGTAGTTAGTTTTAAGCAGGGACAGTCAGGGTGGCACCAAAAAAAAAAAAAAAAAAAAAAAAAAAAATATAAAACCAATAAAACACAAAAAAAAATTATAAAACCAATAAAAACACAAAAAAAATTATAAAAACCCGAAAATGCTTGCTGTGGCTGTTCTAGTTTGTAAGTAGCCTGTAAGTAGTTTGTAAGTAGCTTTAAGTAGTTTTATAGTAGTTTTAAATAGTTTTAATTAGTTATAATTAGTTTTAATTAGTTTTAATTAGTTTTAATTAGTTTTAATTTAGTTTTATTTAGTTTGTAAGTTTCATATAAAACAAAAAAATAAAGATAAAGATACCGAGTTTTTTATAAATTCTTCTCGGTGAAAAATAAAACCGACATGGATTCTAGTTTTAAGATAGTTCTTAGGCCGAAAGGCATTAGCATTAAGTTATTAGTTTAACTTAGAGCGCCCGATGGGGCCAGTAAGTTAGTTGTAAGATATTGATAAGTAGGCTAGTTTTTATGAATTTTTGTCTAGCTTTAAGATAGCGCGCTGGATCGGTAATCGGAAGGACGTGAGTTCAAACCTCGGAAAAGTCAATGTAGATAAGTAAAATTTTTTCATATAAAATAAAGTTCTTCACATTTCAGAACAAGAAAAATGCAGTTCAAGCCCCTCCTGTGGAGAAATTAACTGATAAAATGAAATTAAAAAATATTAAATAATTGAAAGCAAACAAATTTTTTTTCAATACAACTGCATTGAGGGGCTTAATGCAAAGTCTATATATGGCCTTTCAAAGGTCTTATTATACAAGCCATTTGCTTTCGTATAATATCTTGTTTAATAGAGCAATAGTTTGCCTTTTTAAGGCCTTATGACACCGTTGATCGGAAACTATTTGATTGTATAGCACTTGTGATGACAGGTTTTATGGGAATCAAATAGCTTGTTTAATGTCAGCCAAAATGATTTGCATAAGGTCTGTTAAAGTTACTATACAAGCCAGAAAATAGCTTGTATTAACACTTAAACAAGTTAAATTGTTAGTTGGATAGTAGCAGATCTATAAGGACCAACTGGATCCTCTAGCTTCGCGACCTTCCAGTCGTGAGTAGGGAGAGATGGATTACCGTACCTGATCATTTTCAGAATAGTATCCTTGCAGGTTAGATTTGCTGGGATTCTGATGCGAGCTCTAGGTCTGCAAGGAATGTCTTCCTTAGCCACGACTTCGAGCTTAGCGCCAGGCCATAGCCCCCTCTAATCTACTAACAGCGAGTTTATATAGATCGTATGATCTCTGGTCATCAAAGGCGACGAGCTTGGCCCGACCCTGGTGCCACCCTGCATCCTCAAACACAACAGGCTCATCCGGGTTCTCCATTACAAGAGTCCAGTATGACTCCTGTTATTTATTTGAGACCGTCGTCCATTGATCAGAAGAGATCATACCATCCACATTACTTCTGTCGATAACAGCTGCAATAGTCTTATCCTTTAGCACGTCACTAAAGGATAAGTCTTTTTTGGTGTTAGGAGGTGTTATGCACCTTTGGTTTTTTGCGGTCCGGAGTGGCTCCCTCTACAGACCGTTGTCGCTTTGACGTGAAGCCTTTGCTGGTCGTTGGTTTAGCAAGGGTGCTTTTGGCCCAAGCGAGTTTAGCGGATTGCTTCGAGTCTAGATCGTCAATGGGATGTTTCCAATGACTTTCACTATTCTCTCTGCGGTCCGTCTCTCGCTGCGTGAGGCATTTTTGTTTCTCTCGCTGGTGGAAGATGAGCTGTATGTCACAGGTCTGCCATCAGGGAGGGAACCCTCCACCGTGTTCGGACGGGGTCTGCTCTGACCAGAGGTGATATCGCATGTCGCAGATATTTTACTTGTCAGAACAGCCCCCTCCTAGCCCGTGAGAGGTCTTTTTGAAGGAGTGGTAATACAGCCAAGCGTCATGGCAATATTCCCACAGTTTTGTGTAAGAAGTGTTTTTTCTACCGTACCCGTTGGGATTTGATCACCGACAGTAGAAGTGAGGCTGACAGTCGCAGTCTCAGCGCTACTAACGCTGGGCAAACCCACCGAGTGCGGGTTGTGTGTAGTACTAGCGGAAGGTACACCTCCTCCTATACTAGTAATAGCGTCTAGATTGCGAGTCGTTCTATCATTCCTAGGAGTGCCTGGATGATGGACGGCTCAACAGTCCTACCGCTCTTCACTTTTTCTTTGCTGGTGGATATTTTATTTATCGCTGGCGGCTTATCCTCACCTGAGGCCAAGCCCTCGCCGGCCGTTGCGATACCTAATGTTGCTTAGGTTCATCTGAAAATCTCCTCCACAGGAAGTGGCAATGTTTTCGCATGCCCTCAACCACCAGTCCTTATTTCGAATTTCATGCAGCAACATTATTTTACACAAACGAGTTTCCTGGAGACCACAGGCCTTAAGTAAAAAGTCAGCTTGTAACTTTAGAGTTGCAGTTAAAAGTTTTGGAAGACCTGTTTCCAAATAGGTATACTGAATATTTTCTTGGTGAAATTCCTCCAACACTTTTCTCCTTCTTCGTATTCTTGCATTCCCCATATTTGTGCGGCATAAAAAAGCGAAGATTTCACGACTGCATTGAAGATTTTATATTTTGTTCAAAGATTTTTGTGATCGTTTGAGAAAATCTTCTTCCAAGTAAGGTTAATTTAACTTTGAGATGCTTTTGCTTTTTCTGTAAGGTACTTGCTATAATCCAGGGTTGGATTGAGCAACACTCCAAAATACCTGTATTCTTTTGCTATCTCTAAACGGTTTCCATTCAGCATCCAGTTATTCCTAACTTCAATTCGATTGGAAGGCGAGAAGACCATGACTTTTGATTTTTCAATGTTGATGGCTAAATCCCAATTATTACAGTAGTCCGTAAGACGATTTATCATGAATTGTAGGGCTTCTGCTGATTCGGATAGTAACACAAGATCGTCGGCATAAAGTAAAACATTAATTTGTAATACCTGCAAATCGAACTCCTCCTGGAATATGTGCCGCTATATCATTTATAAAGAGAGCAAATAGAAGGGCACTTAGAAGGCAACCCTGTTTCATCCAGTGAGCGATTTAAATAGTTTAGAATAAGTTTTGCTATCCCAAACTGCTGCTTCAGTATCTGTGTATAGATATCGGATAATTTGAATGAATTTTGTTGACACTCCAAGATGTGAGAGTTTATAAAATAAAGCATTTCGATCCAGCTAATCAAATGCAGCTTTAAAATCGACGAACAAAGCGAATAGCGAATACTTTTTTATTTCTGGCTTGAAATGCTCTTACAATTTTTGATGTTAAGGTAAATATATGGTCACAAGTCGAATAGTTGTTACAAAATCCTGCTTGAAGCTCTGTAACAATGTTGAATATCCACCCACTTTTCAAGTCTGTCAATGAGAACACAACAAAATATCTTCGCAATGACATTCATGAAGGATATGCCTCGGTAGTTTTCAACTGCATTTAAATCACCTTTCTTATGGAATGGAAAAATAACAGAATTTTTAAATGAGAAGGGTACTTCAGCATTTTCAAAAATCTTGTTACAAAGTGTAAGTTGATGGTTGAAGAAAGTAGGGGAGGCACTTTAAGAAAATTCGTATATCCCATCTTCGCCTGGGGCTTTTCCGTCTTTAGCTCTTTGGAGAATGAGTTGTATTTCACTAGCTGATACTACAGAATCTAATATTTCATCACAAACCAGTGGCTGTGCGTATGAGAAACTTGATGTTAGGTTGTATTGAAGAAGAGTTTTGAAATATTCAGAGAGCAGAAACAGTCAGGCCAATAGAGTTGTGTGAACAGTTTATTTCTTTTGCCATCTTCCAGAAGTGTTTGTGCTTGCATGAATTCAAAATTGATTTCTTTGCAGGGCAAATTTTCTTAAATTTAAATTTGTTATTAGCTTGAATGTATCATTTACGAATTTCATCACAAGAACATCTACGAAATGCTTTCAGAAGGGCAAATTATTTTTTCCTGGCACTAAGACATTCTCTATCAAACCATTTTAAGTAAAATGAATTATTTGGGTTGATTGAAGAACTCCTAATGCATCCTGTTAATAGGTTTGAGAGTTCGGCAGTTGATTGGTTTGGCTGGAAATGGGATGTTTGAAAGGTAATCATCTCTGTAAGCGGTGGTGGTAAGTTTCTAAATTTGTAATTTTCTATTTTAATCGGGGCATCAAACTAAGAGATCTCTGTTGTGGTTGAAAGTGAGATTCCAATTCAACTACTTACGGCATGTGATCAGAAAAATGTTTACTCAAAACTTCAAATTTTATTTATAAGATTGATGCAATCATTATTTACCGTGCAATAATAGATCACCGATTTACCTTGGCCACCCACAAAGGTATAGTGACCTTCAAAGTTACCTTCGTGCATCCATTCAAGACAATGCTGTCGAACATTTGTAGCATTTCTAATAATCTCGTCCCATTTTGATTGCAGATATTATCCTTAGACGTTCTTTTGTCGAAATTTGAAACCGCTACTTTAGATACTTCTACTAGGGTTGTCATTTGGTTAACACTAATTCTGGCATTGAGGTCGCCGATCAACATAACGCTTTTGCTTGATAGGCCAGACATTAGATGCTTCGATGTTTGTATTATATACAGGCATCCACCGATTGCACGACCTCTTAAAGATGGTTTGGTTGCAGGAATCCAAAAAAGTTTATATCCGTTAAAATATTTAGTAAATTTACTTGAGTTTTCGCTAGTAACATGTGTTTCAAAAATAAAGAATATTTCAAAAGTTTTAATTAAAATCAAAAATCTATGAACATGATCTTATTATTTAGCCCTGATACATTATATGACAATATTTTTCAACTATTAATACTAAATGAGCTGACGGCGACTATATCTCAATTTCGACTGCTACTAGTACTTCTACTATCGTGCACAAGTGGCACCCCTGGTTGACGATCAGTTTTTGTTGATCTAGTACGTTGGTTGTACTTTTGACGTTCAATTGGCAGGTTGATTTTTTTTTTTGACAGCATCAAAGTTAATGTCACCTAGCATTTGTCGTAGCTCGTGCTCTCCATCAATTTCATTACATATAAGATTATTATTATGATTTAAATAAAATTATTTATTTTCAATTAAAATGGTGTTATTTTTAATTTGAACTAAAGTGTTTGGTATAATGTTTCTTTTTATTTTTCTGTAATGGAGGAGTATTCGTTGCTTTAATTGCATGTTCTTTGAAAGAATCGCGTTGCAGAAACAGACCTGTGTCTTTAAGCTTGTATGCATTTTTAAGCATTTTTAAAGATGAAAACTGATGTGTAAATTCATTGCCAAGTAGAAGTCGAGTGACGGTGTTTATTCTTTCATTTGGATCTGTATGAGAATCTTCCTTGGGAAATGAAATGAAATTATAATATTTTTTGAAGTGAAGAGTCAACAATTAATTAATTTTTTACAAATCCTACAATTTTAGAACTACTTTTGATTAAAGTTTGTTCTGGTGAAGTTTCGCAGATTTTTCGTTTGCCAGTCATGTGACTTTAGATTGCAAGTAAAACACTTAAACTTTTGCAGAATTATGCTAATTTTACCTTGATAGTGGTCGATTTAAGGAGTATACTTTATTCCAACGCA
Source organism: Dasysyrphus tricinctus (assembly GCA_963921185.1). Lineage (NCBI taxonomy): Eukaryota > Metazoa > Arthropoda > Insecta > Diptera > Syrphidae > Dasysyrphus > Dasysyrphus tricinctus. Next base: position 226,436,143 of record OY992530.1, on the reverse strand, counting down.
CTTTTTAATTAATAAAACTGGGATTTAGACTATTTATTTAAATAAATTTATAAGAGCGATTGTAAGTTCAACTTTTAACTTTTACAGCAGCGTTGCTAGTCCAATTTTATGTTACTAAAAATGTGTGTCACTTGTTTAGTAAAAATATTTATGCAAAATTGATTTCGAAAAGACAGAAAAAATGGAAAACATTTTCGTAGCAGTTTTCCAGTTTTAATTATGAGTCTGGTTATTTATAATTTAGAAAAAAATGTTTAACAATCGATTAATTTGTATTTGCGTACTAATTTTTGTGCATGAGTGGGGCTATTTTCGGGCTCCACTCGTCTTGAAAAATCTTGCAACACTGGTTGTAGAAGCAGATGAAGCAGTTAATTATCCAACAGAATTTTTAAATTCACTCGATCAACCGCGAAATTTATGCAAGAAGGTTTCTGAGGGCCCAGCGAGAGGGCGGGCTTGAAAAGAAAAATTTTAATCTTGTTGGAAAGCAGTGTTTTTTTGGCAGCACTGAAAATCAATTAACGCATCCAAGTTGGAAATTTCAATATATAAATAATATCCACCCTCATAACTTATTCATACATAATATGTAGGTACACTCAATCTTTGAAATTATTGAATGTTTGAATTTTCGCATTAATAAATTGTTGTAAGTTTTGAATTTCCGTCAGTTTTCAAAAAACATAAGTAGCATACATTTTCCAAAAATGAATAAGCTTATCCCGATACAAGTTGAACAGTTAATTCAATTAGTTAAGAAAACCCAGCGATATATGATAAGGGAAATACATAGATTTTATAAGTACGCATCCTTAAAAGTAAAGTGTGGCTAGATATTTCGAAAGCTGACGAATTTGAAGGTATGCTTTTGTTTGTTTTTTGTTGATTTACATATTTTATTTCATTAATATTTAAATTTTAACTAGATACTGATTATATTTTAAAATCTTATATTTTTACAGGAAATTACTGCAAAATGGCATGGAAATCTTTGAGGGCCCAATTGACCAAAGCTGTGAAGGATGAAAAAGGAAAATCCGGACAAGAAGCAACTGAAGGGAAACAAAACAAGTACTTTCACCAACTTTTATTCCTAAGGGAAACCATGCAAACTAGAAAGTAAGAGTTAAAAAAAGCAATCTTCATTTATTATTTTAAGTAACACATTTGGTTTCAATAAACGAACATCTTACTACGACCAGTTAGTTGAAAAATGCGAGACGCTTTTGGAAAATCCTGAGATTTTCGACATAACAGAAGAAAATGCGGAGATACTAATTTGATCAAAACAATACGCAACAATTCACCCTTTCCCCAGGACCTTCTAAAAGAGCAGAGAAAAGTTCGACAGATGATGAAAATTTAACAGAATTCCTTGTTGGAATCATGACGGAAATAAAATTCTCGAATGTACCTGACGACAACCTAACATTTTTCACCAGTATCGCCAAAATGGTAAGGAATGCCTACATCAATCCATTGCAAACTCAGCAGCTTCATAGGAAGTTTTTAATTTTGTTTCCAAGGAATTGGACCAAATAGAGTGCTAAATAATAATGCAATAAAAACAAATCTTTTAAATCTTTAATGTTATTTTTTATTTGAAACTCATCAAGTATTTTGCTAACTATTTCTTAATAGAAGGCCTCTCGAGATGGCCTGTGCGAACGTGAAGGTGGTAGCTTCTCCAATTGCAGCTCATTGCGCCATTCTCCTGCGATCACCTCATCCCCTACTATTCTGTCTGCATAATTATTTGGGCAGTAGCTGGGGCATTTGGGCAACATAAGCTGTGCTTTATTATCTTTTATCGGAATCTGGATCTGGGTCTGATTAAATTTTACACGTAATACAAAAACAATTTGGATCCTGCCTTCAATCTGGATCTATTTCAAGATCCAAGCTTTAGTTTCAATTTTGAACACCAGATGACGATTTTGTTTCGTAAATGTTGTCAGCACTGTGTGAAAACAAAAACAAAAAAGTTAAATGTCAAAAAATAATTAAACAAAAATTGCATCGTTGATTATAGTCCAAACCAAAAAATACGAAAAATGAGCCGAAAATAAAATAAACCGTCAGTACCTATGTATGTATGTATATAATTTATTTCTTTTGCAAGTTCGTTTACTAAAAATATGTTTTTTATTGAAGACAAAGAATATAGACAAGCAATGAAACAAAAACCTTTTTGCTGGCATACGAAAAAAGGCAAGCGGAGTTCGATCACCCCCCAAAAAAAATATGGACAATGTCCTGGAAGATCTGTGTGCAGCCGAAGTTCTCGTAAGTTAAGAGTCAAATTAAATCAAAATAAATATAAAAGGCTAAATACCTCTAGGTCAAATAAAGTAATTACTCTATTAACTCGCAGACTCAGCCCACCACTGTCGAAATGCTATCCACAAAATTAAAAAAAAAACCTGAACAAGGCTTTGAAAGCGACGAACGACAACAACGGACAAACCGGTGCATCTGCCAAAGATGCCCCATATCAGGTAATAATGGAGGAAATTTTCGGGAAGCGACCGGAGATTAGGAACTCCCACACCATAAATTTGAGTGGAGCGGCTGTCGAAGCACTTACTAGTTCCACAAGGGCTTCCCTAGAAGGTGAAGTTAAGGAACTATTTGAAGTTGAAGGCAAGAATACAAAATTAAATGATTTTAGGGCACGTTTATAGTTAAATATTTTTATAACATTCGCACTTACAAGTTTGGCAAGTCATGACATAAAGCCAAGACCAGTATTCGGCGGCTACCAACGTGGAGGTAATGTAAGCGCTTGATGTGTAGGAAAATATATAGCTCGAGGCCCAGTTCCTACAATATCCAACCACCCTGAAATGAAAAACTGGGCCTTAAAAACTAGAAATACCAATGTAAATTGCAAAATTTAAATACATTCTCAATTAATAAAATGGAAAGAAAAATGGTTCTACTTTTCCTTACACAAAAAAGTCTTACAAATTATAATTGCATCAACAATGCTCAATGGTGAAAACTAAACGAAACTGATGCCACAATAGAAAAGTTTGAAAATTCTGTTCCTGTTGATTGGAGGAGAACATTTACCAAACCAAGAGCAAGACTCATGATTTAGAAATGTATGTACCATGAAGCAAGGCGTAATTAAAATGGACGCAATGTAATAGGAAACTGATATTGAATGAAAAGTTTCTTCTACTCCCAACCACATTTCCACATTTCAGGGTGCAGATGCCAAATGACTTTGAACAGGGATGAGATGAAAACTAATGCCTCTGTTGATAGTTGGTAGGTACACCAAGACCGGCAGTAGGTGTCAAAACTTTAGGAGTTTATTACCCGGAGAAAGTTTTTTGTTTCGATAGTAATTCATAATTTATTCGAGAGGTTTCTATATCTTTCTCCTTTTTTTGTATGGTTAAAACGTAATGACTGAGGTTATAGGGTACTACGGTTGCACATGTGTGTGTTATACATCTATAGGTTGTGTTTATTTGGTAGAAGTAATTAATTTTAAGTGTTGATTCGAGATATCAGAAGTTTAAAAAAGTTTGATAGTTACGACTGCGGAGACAACTTTTTAATGATCTTTTGCTTAAAAACATGTGATGCACAAACTGGCTCAAAAATTTAATATTGAGTGTCTTAATGGGTTCTTGTACCATTATTCAAAGTTATTCACCTAGGTAATGAAAAGGATTCAAAATCAGGTTCTAGAAATTAGGTGCGTTTGGACCAAATATCGGAAAAAAAAAACTTTCAAATGAGTTTCATTCAAGCCAGCACTTCGAACCTCGCCAAAAAAATGCTCCAATTAGTCCTAAATAAAATGCCTTATCAGAATGTATTTGAAGCCAGGTCAGTAGCCCCAATAAAAGAAAAATAGTACCTTATCTTTTTACCATCAGAATCAATTACTTGAAAAAACGTTCATGTTTTTTGACATCCTGCAGAGTTTTAATTGTTTTTAGCTGCCAAAAAATTGGTATATGTTTATAATGGTTTCCAAAATTACGAGTGAAAGAATTGAAGACATCAAACGAATTGTTTAAAAAGTAAATCAAAAGTATCAGAGCCTTCTCCTGGACTAAAGATAGTTGCAAGCGCCCGATTGTACGATATGTCTAAAAATTTGTGAGGCACTTTCGTTGGTAAGTGTTCGGACGACTATGATCAGAAGTTAACTTGTGGTGGTTGGATGTTCAAGGAACTGGAAGCGTCGAGCTGTATCTTTTCCTACACATCAAGTGCTTAAATTAAGTCTAAGTTCGTAGCCGAAGGATACTGGTCTTGGCCTTATGTCATGACTTGCCAAACTTTTAAGTGCGAATGTTGATCAAGGAAAGAATTGAATCTGTCCTCTCGCGGAAGAAGGCAGACATTACCACGATCCAGGAGGTAAGATGGTTATGATCAGGAATAACGAAAAGAAAAGATTGCCACATTTATAACAGCTGTCATCACAAAGATTGCACATGCTAGGATGCGGATTCGTCGTGGTAAATCGACTGCTGGCTGATGTGATCCACATCAAAGCTACCTTCCAAAACATAATAGAGTAAGATCCCAGGGCCGCCAGACATACATCATTTTATCATAGCTAAATTTTTTTCTGTGAATGCACACTAGGGTAGGTATGAACGAATGGATAATACGATCTTGAACCCGGGTGCGTTTCGGAGGTATTAAGAGCTAAAAGTGCATAAAATTGATGCAAAATTACGTTATTTTATCAAAGCTGGTTTTTTGATATGTTTAAAGAAAGTTATGATAAACTTATTTTGAAACTAACCAGACACCTACATGAGGCACAATGTCAGCCAGACACCATTAAAGGTGCCAAAAAAAATCCTGAAATTTTCATTATAATATCAAAGCTGAATTTTATATATGTTCTTCGGGAAACTTTTCAATATATTCCCAAGCTGCCCAAGGAACATTACAAAATAAACCTTAACTTTGATATTATAACGTAAAATATACGATTATTTTGACAACTTTGGGGTCTCCAGTGAATGTAAAGCCCCATTTTAGGTGTCTGGTTGCTTGATAAATATTGTGAAAATAGTTTTCCAAAGTGCATGAAACGTTTGCTTTGACACTAAAACGTAAACTAAATATTTGTTTGAAAACGTCAAAGGTGTCTGGCTGACATTTGGTCCCTCTGTAGGTGTCTGGCCAGCTTAGAAAATATATTGTAACAGTTTTCCGAAGAACATATATAAAATTCAGCTTTGATATTATAATGAAAATTTCAAGATTTTTTTTGGCACCTTTAATGGTGTCTGGCTGACATTGTGCCTACATGTAGGTGTCTGGTAAGTTTCAAAATAAGTTATCATAACTTTCTTTAAAACATATCAAAAAACCAGCTTTGATAAAATAACGTAATTTTGCATCAATTTTATGCACTTTTAGCTCTTAATACCTCCGAAACGCACCCGGGTTCAAGGTTCGT